>OX638063.1:40428286-41628286 GCA_951804385.1 Trifolium dubium | reverse complement strand
AAACTTTCAATCCAACGGTGTATTTTATAAAAAATTATATCGATTAAAACTTTTTATAGTAGTTGAGGGTATATACCCCCAAATCTTGTAGGGGTACACAAGTTGTCACCACAATTAATTATGTATAGCTTTATTTCTCATTTTAAATTTATTTTTATGTTCGATTTCCACTGTATTTTTGAGGCTGTAGTTGATTATTTTAATAATGTATCAAGGTTTGACCCTTAGTCTATATACATTATATACAATATTTATATCAATTTAATTAATTTTATCGAAATAATATTATCAGAGTTAATCCATTTTTAAATAGACGGCTATGAAAATTGAAGTCATATTTTTGTCAACTCTCTTTTTGGTTCATAGAATTATTTTATTTTGTACATCAAAAAATAAATAGTTTCCGTCAAAAATTAATCCTTAAACAATTGGATCTTCTATACTCGACTCATATATTTCTCAGCTCTTACCACGTGAACTATCCTAAAGACCGGTTTGTAGAGTGTGATAAGTGATAAGATGATTGGAACTCCATTTGAATTGATTTGTATATGGAGAAAGTGTCGATTATGGGGCCGGTAAGCCGTAACCACGTAGGTGGGTTGATTGTTGAGTTCGTGTGGAGTGAGTGGAGCACCACCAACTGACCAACCACAACCAAACATATTGCCAACTGATTGATTTGTTAATCCGGTTGGCATTGAAACAACCTTTTGAGCTGCAAATTAGTTAAACTAAACAAACACACACGACCGAAGTGGAGGGTATATTATGTTAACCTTAAAGCCACACCTGGCTGGCTGTTCTGTTCCCTCAACCAATAAATTAAATAGATTTATCTAATGCACAAAAGTAAAATTGTCTTCTATCATGCATAACTGTGTTTTTTATTATTGAATTATAGATCACATTAGACCATCTCCAATGGAGAACCTCATTTTTGAGTACTTAAAGGGTCCCACTATTACACATCATTTATTTATAAATTTTTAATAAAAGTACTTAATAAGTACTCAATCTCTCCAACCCAGCACCTCTTTAAAAGTTCTTAATGGGTCCCGCCAATAACTCTACAATATTTAATTTAATAATAAATTATGACTACTATATCATATAAGAAGTGGGACCTGCTAAAAATAATATATAAAAATATGTGGGACCCGATAAGAACTAAGAGAGAGAAAGTTCTTATTTAAGAAGTGGTACCTAATAAGTACTCAAATGTATGATGTTACAATGGTAATACCTAATAAGTACTCATTGAGTACCTAATAGGTACTACCATTGGAGATGGTCTTATATGCCATATGATCTAATAGTGTAATTTTATCCAACTTGTATAGTTTAAACTTTTAGCTCAATTGATAAAAAATGTAAAAATTGTTAGATTATATACAAACACTTATGATTGGTGTTAAAACTTTGTTCACTCTATTTTATATGTATAAATTTTAATAACTTGTTATGTCGTTTATGTATAAAAAATCAACTTGTATATAATGCAATTGTGCAGGATATGTCTATTTTTGGAAAATTTCTCTTTCCACCCCCCAACACTCTCTTTTTCCTCCCAATATACTCTCATACAAAAAAAAATTTACTCTCATACAAAAATCATTTTGGGGGGAAAAAAAGAATATTAGGGGGTGGAATGAGAAATTTTCCTATTTTTGTATTATAGAATTGGCCAAACAAGTATATGTTTGATTTTGAGGTTAGAAAATTTGATATTGAGTAAATAGATGATATTAAATAGATTCTTAAGATTAAGTTCTTTTTTGTAAGTGATGGTTAAAATTGAGTTGAAGATAAAAATAATTAATGTTTGAATATAATATTAAAAAAGTAAGCCAAATAAAACTAGTTATTATTGTTGGTTACGTTGATTCGAGTTTTCCATTCTTCTCTAAAAATCAATTAGTACTAAATAGACTCGTCACACATCTAGCTAAGTCCAACCATAGTGGACAAAGCCAATGCGTTCATTATTATTATTATTGCATTGCTTTTTGAAATATATTAATGGTTGGAATTGTGTACTGCCAACCCCACCCATTCCAATTCAATTCTAGGTTTCTTTTCAAAGCTTGTCATTTGATTAGCTTATGACGCCAGAGAGGTTTAAGCTTATCTAAATATTTAGCTAACAAACAAAGACCAATAATAAAAACAATACATTTATTCAAACAAAAATATATATATTTCTAACAAAGTTTCTATCAAAAAATATATATTGCTAACAAATACGATATCACTAATTTGAGATGTGCATGCCAATCCCCTCCTTGTGCTACACTTGGCTTGCATGCAACCAGTCAAATTTAAGATTATGTGTACTTATATAATTACGGATTGTTTTACGTGCTTCAATTGGATTCTCACAATTTATTGGGTAAAGGGGCTAGTTTTATAACAATACTACAAGGGTATTTTAGTATCATACATATACAAAATCAGGGACGGATCCAGAAGTTTTGAATAGTGAGAGCCTATATTTTTTATTTCAAAAAGTGAAGATCTATATATCTCTTTTAATTATCGTCACATATATTATAATACTATTTTTTATATATAAATAGTCATTTTAGTATCTAAATATATGATGTATTCTTACTACAATATACAAATCTATAAAATTTAACTTATAAAATATATATTTTAGTACTAGTTTAACTAATTAAAAAGATACAAAATCAAAATATTATAAAATCATATGTTTTTCTTTTTATCATATCTTATTTTTTAATATATTTAATACCAAAAAAAAAAAAAATTGAAACTAAGTGAGGGCCTTGGCCCTCAAAGTCTCTGACCTATGTCCATCCCTGTACAAAATGATTGTCTCATAAAAATAAAAATATGTATACTTTTTTTTTTGAGCAAAAAAATAAAATATGTATACTTCAAAGTTATGTTATTTTATTTTTTGTGAATTACTAGTTTTTATATTTATAAGTAGCAACATATTTTAGTACATTTTAATAATTTGGCAACGAGTATGAATATTCGCATGTACCTGTACGTATATCACAATCTCTGTCTCTATACTCATTAACAAACAAATTAACAAAATTAACTAGTGTGGAGAAAAATCAATTGGAGAAAAAACCATGTACTCTATGATCTATATATGATGGAGATGAATCAACAATTGATAGTGATGAAAACTTATAATCCTATCCATTTTTGACAAAAATAAATAAATTATATCCATTGAGCTATCTGAATGTACCAATTTTTTTATAATCCTCACGTGAGACATTTTAATTCCCATCATATCAAAAATCAAATACTCAAGAAAGGCAAAATTGAATTCATGGCATAAATTAATGTGTGACACAATTATTGATGTTAGCAAGTCAATCATAGTTTAGAGATGAAGTATGTTAATGTGAATCTCATCTTTTTTTTTTTGACAATAATATGAATCTGATCTTAAATTGATGATCGAAATAAAATTGATTAATATGCATTTAAGTGTTTTGATATTGCTGGTACTATTTTTCATTCATTATTATAAAATAAAACCTCTATAAATGATGGTAGATTATATATTGAAAAAAGTTATCATAGTACTACTATCAAATTGCTTCAATAATTACTAAATTTGTAGAGTCTTATATATTCAAAGTAAAATATTTTTGAGAAAGTAGTATAATTTTTTTATACAGCAGTATTAAATTAATAACCGTTTATTTTATCAAATCATCCAATTAGACACACACACACATATATATATATATATATATATATATATATATATATTAACATGAAGGAATACTTAATTTTTAGGTTTGTTCTAATCTATTTCTTCAAGATTTGAGGTATTTACTCCAACCATTTAATAATGTTATAACCGATATAAATTATTATAAAATACATCGTTGGATTAAAATTTTATATCATATAGATTATTTGTGTAAAATTTCAGACAAATTCAAAATCATTTTATATATTTTTGAGACACATAAAGATTAATTGCATTTAAAAAATTACACAAACCGTTAATTTTGATGTGTTTCAATAACATATGAAATAATTTTTTAGCCACTAAACTGTCTGACAAAAAAAATGAAATTCTACCATTAATACATACTCCCTCTTACATTTTTTTTAGTTACAAAATACTCCCACTTACCTTAATTATAATCAAATTTTATTTTTTACATACATTAAATGATTAACGTATTTAATCTATAATATAGACTAAATACATCAATCATTTAGGGTCCGTTTGGTTAGAAAGAAAGAAAGTAGAAAGGAAAGAAAACACGGAAATCAATGCATACATTTAGACTATTTTATAATTCAAATGCATCTTTCGAATTCCGTATTTTTTTTCCTTTCTACTTTATTTCCTTCTAACCAAACAGACCCTTAATATTTTTATATTTTTAGCTCTTTCAAAAATTATTAAATCAAACACACACTTAGTTATCCAACGAATCCAGGAAAGACAACATAAGAATTGTGATTCATTCATTCATTCGTTGAGAGTAAACCCATTCCATTCGTGTGCCGGCAAAATGAACCACGTTGTTGGTTTTTCATATTAACAAGGTTCGTTCTTTGATTGCGTGACATCACACTCAATCTAAGCCCTCCATTTTATCCCGTCCCTCCAAACTCTTCCCAATCAACGGCCCAGATCCATTTCCCTTCGCTTTTCAATTAGGCCGCCGCCACTATGTCCCTTTTTCATTTTTCTGTTTCCTTTTTGGTACCTCTTCCTTAAAAAAATAAAATAAAAAAGTTTATTTATTTATTTATTTATTACATTAAAAACTTAAAACAACTTAATACACCTTCTTTAATTGCTTATGCTACTTTGCTTCTCTCTCTTCAAATCTTTTCTATCTATGCAAATTCTTTCTCTCTCTTCTCTTTCTTCTAAAAGCTTCCAACACAGAACAACATCATCAACAAAAACAAAAACAAAGAAGAAGAAAAAAGAACCACACCATCGATTAAGGTAGCTAAGAAATTCAAATTTCTACACTAAACTCAATTTCCAAACCTTCTACAGTATCTTTCTTACCATCTTTTTCTATATATTCACCTTAATTCAAAAACTCTATGATTGAATTTTTTTGTACAGTATATATCAATTTCAATTTTATCAGCTTCGTTCCACGTCAATCTCTATATATAAACATGATGATAATAATACAATAAAATTAAAATAATGAATAAATAAATTGAATAATTCACATATTTTTGATGTTTTCTATTTATTTATTTAATTTAATGATTTTGGTATTTTGATTGAGATTTAATTATTATGGTATGGTTAGTGATTTTGGTGAATTTGAAGGCTGAAAAAACGGAGAAGAAGTCTTTGTGTTGTGTGGAGAATATTTGATAAAAAGCTTGGTCCTTTCAAAAACGAACCGACCTCCAACTTTTTCTGATAATCAATCATGTCTATGTGGTTGTTTAGGTTAATTAATCTTCTTTTTTTCTTATTCACTTTAAGAAATAACCAATTTTTATTCATTAAACCAAAAGAGTTTCTCTCTTCTCTTTTCTCATCAAAATGTTGTTGCTTTCTATACAATTCTCGCTGGAAATTACCATGTTTTTCGATAAGGCATGTCAATAATTTTTATTGAAATGAAATTGAGTTTGTTTACAAAATATGTTTTTGTCATCTTTCAATTGAATTTCAGACATTGTGGTAAATGTTTTGATTTAAGAGCTTTGTCCTAATTCATATGAAACAACTTTTTGAGAGAATCCAAATGGTGAAATTAGTTGGATAATTCCATTTCATGAAAAATACAAATATGTAATAATCTGTTTCATATCAGTGCATAAAATTTATTATAAAGAACACACTTCTGTGATTAAATCGAGCTACGATATATTTAACAAGTTTGTAGCAGTTTCTAGATATATAATTTGAAGTGAGATAGTTCCTGTAATTGATGGTCTGTAATTGAAACGAAAAATGCCCGTCTAGTTTTCATGTTTCTGCATGAGTTCTGCATATAAGTCATTGCTATGAAGAAACATGTTAATTGTTTATGTCTTAGTTTGTATAAATATAATGATTCTGACAATCATGTAGCTTGTATGAGTTTTTGATTGTTTACATCGTGCCAATGTTACAGATTTCAAAGGAATAAATTGTTGAATATTGATGGATGAATATTCCGGTAAAAGAGCCGTTGATGGGGTGTTAGTCCCTAGAAAGGGGATGGGCAGCATGTTAAAAGATACCGCCAATACTCGAGATCGAAATGGTCAAGTATGTAGCCGCCTTGGTTGCAGCAGCAAAGTCAACTCTCCTAAAGGTTCTCAAATTGGTTCCTCCGAAAAGGGTAAATCATTGAGGCCTTCATTTCGGTTCTCGTCAAATGGTAAGGAAACAGTTGGCAGCTCGTCTAGAAATTTCTCCGGGAGTAGTAACCCCGGAAAACCCCATAGGAAGCCTCAGAAAACATTATCATCTCATATAGAGACAGATTCATCTGAAACTAGTAGTGTACAAGATGAACCAGAAGTCTTAAAGCTCGTAGCTCCACCTGAAAAAAATCAGAAAGGACGTCAAGCTGAAGGAGAAAACACAGAATCTGGTAATGGCATGCAGACGGAAGTAGGGAGTTCTAGTTTAGCATCTAATACAAGATCAAGGAGGAATTTTCATCCAAAACCTGGATTACGTAGTCAAGAAATTCAAAGCACCGGTCCAGGGACACGTGCTGGTACCAGTAGGTATGGGTTAAGGAATCTCAAATGCAACTCCATTTCTGATGTCGTCCCGGCCGGCTGTACACCATCAGATTCAACCCTTAGCAAAAGAAAAGATGCCATAAAAAAGAGAAATTGTGAAGGCGAAAGTAGTTCTACAGCCAAAGGGAAAAAAATTAATGGGCCCTCGGTTGATGGACGAAATTCTGTTTCCAGAAATGGCATATCTATATCTGATTCAAGAATATCAAGAAATACCTCTAACAGGGAAAGACCAGACAGCAACATAACGTCTGTTAGAACACGAAGATCAATTGGCGGTCATGCCAGGGGAAGGCTTTCTGGCCAAGGAAGTGTTAATCCTGTTTCACCAAATCAGTCCCTTATCATGGTACCTTCCTTTTCTCATTCTGGCAATCTTAATGCTCCTGGTGCACAACATCATAGCTCTATGGAGACTCCTTCAAGTCCAAGCTCTTACAGTGGAGCAGGTACTAGCAGCGAGGAGTTATACGGTGTTATGCCAGGCTCTCCTGCAGAATATGGCCTCACTCATTCTCTAATAAACCGGGATAGCTTTCGACGACGCTACAACATGGATGGTATTGCAGAGGTAATTTTTATGTAAACATAGGAATTACATGTTATAAGCTATCAATATCATGGTCATTAATGCGGAAGTTCACAACTTAATTACTGTGTTCTATATTGTATTCAGGTATTGTTGGCACTTGAGAGGATTGAACAAGATGTCGAGCTAACACATGAGGTATTTATTTCTTGATTGAAAATTTGCTGATTTAAGATATCAGTTATCTTATGCATCTTATTTTGGTGTCTTAACAGCAAATTCTTTTGCTGGAGTCCAACTTGTTCCTTACTGGATTAAACTTCTACGATCAGCACAGAGAAATGCGATTGGACATTGATAATATGTCATACGAGGTTTGTAAATGTCGCAAGGTGCTACAGTTCATTTTGTTGTTTTGTGTGTTTAATTTCACAATTATCTTTCTGGCAATATTGACTGTTGTCTGAAGATTCTGTGTTAATATCAGATTTAGATGAAAACATTTTTAAGAATACATGTACCTAAAGAAAATATGAAGATTATAACATAATTGTAAGTGCTGGCAGTAACAATATGATACAAAATTACAGGAACTACTAGCTCTGGAAGAGAGGATGGGTACTGTGAGCACAGCTGTAACTGAGGAAGCTCTATCAGAATGCTTAATGAGAAGTTCCTTTGAATCCTCACCCTTAGACAATGCATCTAAGTGTTGCAATGAGAATAAGGATGATATCAAATGCAGCATCTGCCAGGTATTTGGTTTTCTTCCCAATTCTCATATTAAGAAGATCTTTTCATCATCGTGATTTTTTCATGACACAATGCAGTATATACACTTTCGAAGTTATTGTTACCGTATCTGATTTAGATATGTTGACTTGATTTGTAGGAGGAATATGTGGCGGAGGATGAAGTGGGAAGTCTACGATGCGAACACAAGTATCACGCTGTTTGCATACAGCAGTGGTTACGGCTAAAGAACTGGTGCCCTATTTGCAAAGCACCGGTGGCACAGTCAAGTTCATCGCCGTCCCACTAATTACATCATTAGGCCAGACAATGAAGATTGATTTCTCTCCACATCTTCTTTCTTTTCATTTTGATTATCACTTGTACAAAATACAGTTTCTCTTTACCTCTTCTTATTGGTCTTTTGTACATAACCAATATCTTTATACCCATTATATCAAATAATACAAGTCACTATTGGCTTGTGATAGACTTAAACTTCATGTTAGGTTGCTGGTGCAATAATTCGATCTTATGTCCTTAGCTAGTTGTTTTTGTATTGTTAAATTATTGCATGCATCTATTTGATGGTGAAGGCTATAGTAGATCATCACCTATAAAAAGGCTGCACTGGACCAAAAAGTAATAATGTGGAGAGTGCACTGTATGAAGGGAAATGTAGTGCAATCTACCAGCTTAAATTTATGGTGCACTGTGAACTATCTATTCAAGTGGTCCATATTACCCATTGCCTCTATTTAATTCTCCTGTCTCAAATATAAGTAAAAAATTAGTTAAAATTTACTTATATTTAAGACTGAAGTAGTATATCCAAAATTACAAAGCACACAATATCGCCTACCAAACCGTTTTGAGCAAAAGTTGTGCATCAGAAGTTGAAGCAGATTGTTTTTCTTTTTAAGTACTAAAAAACTACTAAGGTGCTCATGTAGAAAATTGAGAAATATTTGGCTAGTCACAATTTTAAATAAAAATTATTTTGGTTCACAAAAAATGTAATTATTTAATTATTTTTCTATTTTTTGTGTGTACAAATGATGTATTTTGTAATAAAAAAAATAAATGATGTGTTTAAGGTAAACAAGAAAATCAGCTATCTAAATCTCGCGATTACACAAAAACTTCTCTATAAAAAAGGAAAAACAACTTTTCAATTTTTTAGTCTTGAAAAAGAAAAGTTCACCAAGACTAAAATTCTCTCGGAGAAACACCTCAAAAACACTAAAGATTTCAAATTTAACCCGCGTCTTTTATTTAAAAGAATTTCCTAGTTCATTAATTGTCCGAAAAAGAACGACAAAACATGAATATATAATAACCTTGTATATTTTTATTTCTTTATCAGAAAATTCATCTTCAAATCCTTTTTTTTTATAAAATAAAAAATGTGCACAGTAAAAGTTAGCATGGAAAAATTTAGAGAAAAAAAGAATATTAAATAAAATTAGAGAGAAAATTTTGAAAAAAAACAAAATAATAATAATAATATATATAATCGGGCCATATCATATGATATGAATCTCAGGCCGAGACAGTGATAAGAGGCTGATCGCATCTATCTAGGCCCGCTAGATTGTTCAGTGTAGCGCCAACATAACATTCAGAGTTCTCTTCTTCTTCTTCAGTTCTAACATATCATTCATTCACTCAACACCATAACATAACTTAACTTCAGCAGCACCGTGATTCAATCAATGGATAGCGATATGGAAGAATCTATCAGAAAGAGACTCAGAAAAAACCCCTTCTCATCCTCCGATCATAATCATTACTCTTCTCGCAAGGTTAGAACCTTCCTTCTCTCTTTCCAATTATCACTTTAACGATAATTTAAACCCTAATTCCTATCAATTTCATTACCATGGATATTGACACTACCACTGATTGATTGTTTTATCTTTCAATGTTATCAACTCTGATATTTTTCACCGAATTAGTTTCTTGTAAATCGTGAGTAGTTTTTACTATTTATTCATTTTGTTGTGCTTTTCTTATGATTTCTTCTTTTTGTTGTTATTATTATTATTATTATTATTATTTTCTCTTAATTGATGATTGTAGAAGGAATCATACAACAGTTTGTACAATATGCTGAACAATACCTATTAGCTCTCACTTTCATAATTGCTCGCTCATCATTTGGATCAATATTCATGTCAAACAATATTTTTCATTATTTATTTTGTTCAATTTCTTACAACAACGGTCGCCATTCTTTGTCATAAGGGATTTTTTAGCTTGCATATGGTGAAAAACATAGATAACATGATTCTTGTAGTTTCAACCTTCCTTTTTTACATTTTTTTAATATTCAAATTGCTCTTTGGATAGATAGATATGGTAAGGGAAATATGATACTTAGTAGTATGAGTGAGACTTCACCAAAAGAAAAAACGTTTTTTTTCGGTCAACTTACACTTTGGTCCTCCATGTTTTATGGCAATTACCCACTGATTAAATAATTACTTTAATTAAATTGCAACACGCTATAAAGCACAAACAAAGCCACCGGCATTGGACACGACATGGACACTGACACACCTAATCCAAGGAGTGTCTGTGCTTCATAGGCAACACGTAATGGTTCGTGAGATTTTGTATGCAGTTGTCTCGTACTAAATAGCAGACCTCGTATGGTGATTTGTTGGATACCCCATTATTTTGGACTTATTGGATATCCATATCCAATTAATTGGATACCCATAGTGCCAAAACCAAACTACACCCGCATTCATTTCCTCCCTTCATCTCGCTTTCAAATCAAATCGATAAACCCTAAATCATACATGCATATTTTATCCCCTAAATTCCAACGCTCTCGTTTGCTCTCTACCTTCACTCTCTAGATTCACTATTTTCATTTTACTTTGTTGGCGATTGAGTTTGATAACACTTTAATTTTCATTCAGTTTCACCGACATCAATTCCAATTTCAATGTTCTTCTTCACTTAGATTTTAGTTTTCATTCAATTTCAATGTTCTTCTTCACTTAGATCTTAGTTTCCGTTTAATTTGATTTTGATGTTCTTCACCTAGATCTTAGTTTTCGTTCTGTTCGATTACAGTATTCTTCATTCTTCAGTATTTTGAAGTTCTACGTTGTTCAATTTGATTACCACGTCACAATTTGATTACCAGCTTGTGAATTTGATTAGTTTTCGTCTGTTCGATTACCACGTCACTGAAGCTACGATAGCTCATTGTGAATGGATTTCTCGTAACAATAACTTATTTGTAGCATAATCAAATATTCTTGTAAATGAAATGGTACGAAGAGATTATTTGAATGTTGCAGCGCAATAAAATATTCTTCAATGCATTTTAATTCGTTTTCTTGACTTGGCCATAATTGGATTAAAATAGCCATCACTTTTTGCGTTGACAAGTAGGTCGGATGCTTTGCAGAATTGCAGCATGATGTATATGGAATGTGTAGTGAATGCATTTATTTAGTGTCAATCATTGGCAAGAAGTGTAATGATATTTGAAGGGGAAATATAGTTGTATAGCTCATATCTCAAAAAATTTGTCTTCATATTTATTGTGCACAAGTAATGTGTTCTTTAGATGGGTCTCTGACGAATATTACTATTTTTTTGGTCTTACTCTGTCAAATCTCAAATGTTACTGATTTAGTTGGTTTGTTTTTCTGTCCTGATGTTAATTTACTAATTTAGTATTTCTTGTCATCTTTAAGAGGATATATGGTCTTGAATGTTAAAGTGCATAATTCAAGATTTGTGTGTGTGTGAAAGAGAGAGAGATTCAAGACGTATATATAGAAATAGTATAATTATTGTCTGATTTTGGTTTGATATCCAATACATTATTTCATAATCAATATATATTGTTATTGTTACAAGGCCGCAGTGGAAAAACGTTCTAATTGCATCAGTTATGAAGGAATGAACTTTTTTCATCAATGGTTCACAGAAAAAGGTTATAAACGATGGACCGAGAAAAGTTCATTCCTCGGTCTTTAGTATACATTTTCACCTGTCCTCATTTTGGTATTCCTTTTTTTCTCAGAATTTTATGCAGGATGATGATAATCGGTTAGAGATTACACGAGCCAGATGTAAGTCTATAATCTCATTTGTTCCTTTCATTTTCTAGATAATGTACAAGATGTAATTCTATATATATTTTCATGACAGTTGGAAGTTTGCTCAAAAGGCACGGAAATTTGGCAGAGCGTATTACCAGGTAAAACGTCCTTAATGCAGCATAAGGCTTCTTTCCTTAGTTGAATCTGTCACTGAAATGTAATCAATGTTCTTAACTCTGTATTGAATTGAAAATTAATATGTATAAACTTGTCCGAGCTTAACTTTGTATACTATGCTTATTTTGACTTTTTTGTCTACCTGTGGGGTGGGTGAGGATTAGAGAATATATTTCTAGTATTCATTGAGAAAACTATTCGAGTTCAAATTTTATATTATATTGGTTATTGTTTTTGGCATCAATGAAGCCCACCTTTGATGGGACATAAATGCAAGGTAACTTTGTAAATGGAGTTGAATTCCTGAATTCTAAATAAAGTCTGTCTTGCTTATCACTCGTAAGGAAAGAGGAACCAGAAATAACGAATAGCTACCATATCATAACATACCTAATAAATTCTTTGTAGAAACAAATGTAAAAGAAATTAGAAGTTGTGACCTTTTACTCCCTTTGTTCTTCTCTCACTGCCTTGAAACCTAGTGATCATGGGTTGTAATCATAGATACAACCTCTCTGCTTATAGAGTTAAAACTGTACCCTTTTTCCTTTATATCACTAAATGAGGCCAGTGGTCAACTCACAAAGTCAGCTTTTCTTGCACTGTGATATTGACATTTGTTGAAATTCTCAAATTCCACATTATTGGCTGTGCTTATATGCAATTTCTAATATGTTTTTGAAACTGCTTTATACACAATCAAGGTTTACCTGCTCGTTTTAAGGTGTTCGGTTTTCTTCTCTTTTCCTCAATGAATATCTTAACGGCACGCTATGCTGAATTCCTTGCTTATATGGATGTCTAAAGCAAAAGATTATTGTTTTAGAATATGCTGCTGTAACATATTAACGTTTTTTTTAATATTCACTGGGTTAATAGGGATTCTGACAAGATAATATTTGAGCGTCTACAGAAAGAATTTGAAGCTGCACGAGCTTCTCAAACTGAAGGTAGCTTTCTTTGGCTGTGATGTTAGTAGATTCCTATTAATAATGGAGAGTATCTAGCATTGCCTTGATTCCTGTTACTTATCCATTTATATCCCATCATATTTTAGTCTAGCCGATAATAAGAACTTCCCATCACATTTTAGTGTGGCTGATAATAAGAACTTTAACTTTTATCCTCTGTTATACGTGAATCCATATAAAAAGATATCTGTTTCACCCTCCAAATAAAATTGACACCAAATTAGGCCTTTTATTGTAGAATTTGACATCAATTTAGTCCATTTATTAGATTGTGGTATCCGTTTAGTTCCAAAATTTAAAACTCCATTAATGGCACTCTCACAATCTGTGCACAAAGTCGACTTCGATGTTATTGTTACTTTTCTGTATTGAGGAAGTATGCTAACTTCAACTTTCATTGGAGGATCTGAGTGGTGCTACCTGTATCATTTGGGGACTTAAATGAGTGTGTTTACCCTTGCATATATGACAAGCCTGCATGCATGAGGAGACAGCTAGTTGGGTTGGTTCAATATAGAGTAACCAATAACACATTTAAAATAACTAACAAATAGCATTCTTCGGTGCCTTATGGTATTTCGTGTAGCCTGGCTTATATATTGATGTTAGAGTGTTAAACCATCTATTGGTTGAAATGATACTGTTTAAAAGCCAGAATATTACACTATTTTTACACCGACAATAATTGAACTGGATCTTGTAGAATAAATATCAGTCTTTTTTTTTGTGTTGAATGGCAAAAGAGAGTTGAGCAGAGAAGAAGCATTTTATAAGCATTTTAACAGAGGGAGATTCTTAAGATGTAAATCTTGGTCATTGTATATGAGATAATATTTTTGAAGCGTCTTAAATGCTGACCAACTTCTACTGTTCATTCATTTCCTTAGAGATATCCAGAAAAATGCTTCTTATAACCTCCTTGTTTGTGTAGAGATATATTTAGATGGGGAACAGTGGAATGATGGTTTACTAGCTACAATAAGAGAGCAGGTATGATTATGTGATTGTTATACACCTTTTTTTCACTCATGTCATGGTATTTGTCATTGGTGCTATCCATAGTAATCACTTGTTTGAGTTTCACTGTTGATACTTGATATTCATGATAATGTTTGATTTGATCTATTCAAATGTGTTCTTGTCAGGTGCATATGGAGGCAAACAGAAAAGCAATGTCTGGGGATGCTGACATATCAACAGGACCGCAGGAAAAAATTACTTACAAAACTGGAAACAAGGTAAATATTAGAGGATATTACAACCCCGAAAAACTTCTCACGGTAATTGGCTAGTTAATTTTCAGTAATAGCAGATTATACTTGTAATTAAGTTGCAGATATTTCAAGGACTATAGACAGTAGCTTTAGAAGAAAAGATAGGCAGATGAGGTTGTGACAAAAGTAGGACCGTAGGAGTAAATAGTTAGAGTATATAAAATGCTGATTTAGGGTCCAGTTGTTATTTTGTGTATTAACCTCTGAAGCAGGGGTACTTGTGTAACGGAAGTACCCGTTCCAAGTATATCCAGTATCGGCACGTGTACGGTACTTGTCGGTACCCTATTTTTTTTCTTTTCATTATTTCGTTGCGAGTGAAATTGTGACTTTCACATATTATTATTATTATTATTATTATTATTATTATTATTATTATTATTTGTGTATTTTAGTGTCTGTTGTTGTAACCAAACACAATTTTGACTTTTTAAACTTTAATTGTGATGTTTTTGCTGTGAATTAAAGAATTTATGTCGTTCATGTCATATTATATAACAAACTTCGTGTTTTTAATTGATGTACCTGTACCTTAATATTTTTAAAATTGCCGTATTCCCAGTACCTATGAAACATAGATATTAACTTCACGATCAAATAATCTTTTTAATATTGTTTGTGTGTTTGGGAGCAGGTAATTTGCTGTTTGGAAGGGGCAAGAATTGGCATACAGTATGAGACATCTTTTGCTGGTAATTTGGAACTAATTTGTTCAGGACTTAGCTAAAATTCATGAGGCTACATTATGAATATGGAGGCTGGATCTTTCTCTACACGCATCTTCTATTTCCTATTTGTTGATGATAATATCTTTTCATTTATTGCCAGGTGAATCTTGTGAGTCTTACCATTGTGTGCTGGAGAGCAAGTCATTTCTGGAAAAGATGACTGTCCTTGAGCACACAGTTCCGTTTTTCTTGCCAATACGCGAAGCAGAAAATGATCTCCTTTCATCCAATGCAATGGTAAAATCAGTTATATATGTTGCCATGGGCCATGTTTATTTGAACCTTTTCTAACTATCATATCTATTGGTTTTCATTCAGAAATTCATAGATCATGTTGGAGATCTATTGCAGTCATACGTGGATAGAAGGGAACAGGTAGACTACCCATGTATGCAATAATTTTTTTTTTTGACTAACCCATGTATGCAATAATTGACATGTTCATTTTTGGGAATAACAATATTATGTCATCATGATCCTTTGGACATGTATATTACACATGGAGCAAAAGTTTACACTAAAGCAATCATGCATGTATAATTGTTCTAACGAATAACCAAAATGTGGCAACCTACGAATAATGTTAGAACACGTTAAAGTTAGTACCTTTGGACTGGTTTCCCTGTATCCACCAGAAAACAATATTATTTAGGGAAATAGATTTGCATATTTGTATCATGCAATATTTTTCACCGTTGCTATATCTCATGTCCTTGTTAATTTAGATTCTCAGAAGTCAGAACACTATCGACTGATAAGTTGGGTATATCCTTTACACATTTCCCCCCTTTTTCTAGACAATGCCATCTTAGAACCCTGATTGTGGAAGATATTAAATTCGGTGTTAGTTTTTTTGGTATGTAAACTAAAAAATGGTACAATCATTTTGATTACATTTCTTTGTTTTGACAAACCTTCCCTTACCCTCCTAACTCCCAAACAAAGCCTTAAAATCCATTAAATATGTTAAAGGTTGGGGCATGCACAAGAACTTTACTGTGTCCCTCTTTCTTTTCCAATTAAAATATTCATATATTTTTTGTTTATTGATTTTATCTTCTGTCCCTCTACTTTTGAGATTAAATATCCACCATCTATATCTTAAAACATGAGGTTACAAGCTTATAGCTAGTTTACGCCCGACGGTTTACCTATTAAATATAAATTTATCAATTGAGTATTTGGAAATTCTCGAGAAATAATTTTGATGGTAAAGAACCATATATTTGCAAAATATACAAATTAACATTTAACTTTTTGCCTCTTTCAAATGTTATGCAGGTCAGACTTATAAAGGAACTTTATGGAAATCAAATTGGAGAGCTGTATCATAGCCTTCCTTATCACATGATCGAGTTTGTATTGGATGATTTTGATTGGTTAGTGGGTTAACGTAATATAATTTTCTCTTCAATTTTGTGATTGTATTTGTGACCTCTTAAATTTTTCTTCCTCCCTTTCATCTATTAATACAGAGAAATCATCAGTAGGATACAGTCTGATTCTCTTGACTCTCTTTTCTCTCCCTTGATTTTCTTCCACTTTCCTACATTTCATCTTGTTTTCTCACCTTGTAATAATATTGATTAAGAAGTCATTTTTTTGCAGCAAAGTGACAGTCAGCCTTCGATACACGGATCTCATTTCGGTGCTTCCAACTCGAATCACAGTGCTAGCCTTTCCAATATCGAAGAAAAATTCTACTGCAACTTTCAACCGGATGGAAGATGGAATCTCAGGAAATCATCCTGCTCCAGTTCGATTATCGTATGCAGAAGAGGCCTTACGGACCATGAGTCTACCAGAAGGTGAAAACCATATTACTTCAGTTAAATTATAAGGAAACAATGTCTTACTTTTGGCTTTTTGTCGTCAACAGTTCTTGACCGCATTCGTACTTTAATGAAATGAAATTAGAATCTGGAATTAGCATGCATTTTACCTCTTGGCCAATGCCAACAAGTCTCTATAGAATATAATATTGGGTATAAGGAACCAAGAATGGACTCTTTTTTTATTTTTTTTATTTAAAAGTATAACATTTAGTGTTACAAATGCATTAAATGTTGTAAATTTCGATAAATATCTTTTATAACCTTCAGAAAGTCCTTTTTTTTTACTTAAGTTACTCAAAGGTTATTCTACAAGCCTGCTGCTTCAATATTCAGTTACTTCTGACATGTTTCTCTATTGCTGTACTTTAACGTTATCTCGCTCTCTACTGATTTTATATTTTGTTTCCTATCACAGCATATGCAGAGATTGTATTAAATCTTCCACAAGCGCTTCGTCAGATGTACTATTAAAGAACATAGAGCTTCGCCCTTTCAGCAGTCGAGAGATTCTCTTGTAAAAAAATTCATGGTAGGATAATATTAAAAAGAACTCCAGAAGTTATAGTATCTAGCAAATTGGATATAGATTGAGTTGAGGATTCATTTTTCTGTATGGTGGGGCTGTAATCATTTGTTGTACAACAGGGCTAGGTTGATTTTAATTGACTATTGAGACTTACAATTTCATCTCTCCTTCACAATCTATGTACATGTAATTTGAGTATATTTGGTTTTATTATATAAGTTCTACTCCATTTGCCCCTAAATATAAGCACCCATTAAAAAAAATTGTCCCTACAAGCATACACATCTAGAATTTAAAATATTGTCTCATGTTACGAAAATTACACTGCTGTCCACAATAACAGATTGGTTTAGAAAAAGTAATTTACTCTAAAAGCAAGTTTAATGTAAAAAAAAATTCAAAATTGTTCAACATAACATGCAAGCTACTTTTTTATTATTTAATCAAATTAAGGTTTGGCCTCAAACAATTTTGATTTTCATCAAAATGAACGCAAAGCTACTACTATGTCAAAGAAGCTAACCAAAAATTTGCCTATAGTTGTATTGGTCTCAAATGGTTCGGTAGGTTGGATCAACTTATAATTAAAGAATTGATAAAAAATAGTTAATAAAATGTTTGCCTATACCAAAAGAATTTGAGTTTAAATTTTGTTTGGAACAATTTTCAATTAGATTTTACTGAGTTTTAGATTATTATAGCTCTATCCTCGTGAGAATTGAAGGGTTAAAATAAAATAATTTTTGGTGTTTTTTTGGTAAGATTAAGAAGTTATTTTGATTTATTTAAGATGTTTGTTATTAATAAATTAAATTATGTACTCACATTCACATACAAAAGTATGAATTACATATTTTTTCTCTTTATAAATCTGTATTTATTTCTTCATTCTTTTAAAATCATATTTTTTTTCCAATCCATTCTTTAAATGGAGAGAAATACATATTTTAAAATCCATATGTTACAACCCTGATTGCGGTCGCATGCCTTTATTTAAAACTCTCAATGCAGTAACTAAACAAAAAGACCTAAACATTGCATTCATTCATTATTGAACGACATTAGTAATCAAGGTCGAAATATTGACTTTTGTTTCTAAAAAATTATAAAGCTTTTACGTGACCTTAACGTCACTAACATTACCAAAAATAAGACACAAGTAAATCCTATCAACCATGTTATTTGGTACCTAAGAGAATAGCATCTCTTCTAGCTACCAGCATAGAGGAGTAACCATTCAATTTTTCACAAAAGGACCCTTCATTCTAATCTTAAAACACATGATTAAGTCTTCACCACTTCATTTGTTGTTTTTGCTTCTTGGACATACACATACATAACCATGTTCTTCTTGAAGGTTGTCCAAGCTCCTTAAACAGTATAATGTTGTTGCATAGTGTCAATATCAAGTCCCTTAAGCTTCACGACTGATTCGACGTGTCCCTTTAGAGTATGAAGCTCCCTAAGCCTGTGAACAATTTAAAAAATCTCTTAAGACACTAGGGTATATATAGTTTATTCTATTATCATCAACATTATATCTACCACTTCTTGAATCCTTTTAGACGTACAGACTCGATGACTTACCGTGCAACTTCAGCGCGTCTCTTGGCTTGCTCAGCAATCTCAGAAAGCTCTCTGTAGCTATTCTTGTCATTGAAAAGGTTGGTTGCTTCAGCTGACTGAAGACCATGAAGAGTCCTCTGAGCAGTTGCCCACTGTGCTTCTCTCTCTTCTTTGCCATAGTCTTTCTTTGTTGTGAAGGCAGTCTGTAGTTAGAAAGGATAAAATAGATTTTGAATCTTGAAATCTCTGAATTAAGATCAAGAATGCAACTAATAGTAATATAATACTACCTCCAGGACTTGCTTGACTAGATTACAGAAATTAAAAAAGTTGATATTAGTATTTAATTTATTGACAATTGCTATGTTTTACAATTTTATTCGTCACGAGAGATAATTAGTGTGTGTTCACCACAGTAAGAAATAATTAATGCAGTTGAAAATTTGAAAGAGGGTCTTATATTAAAAGATAGTAAGATAAAAGGAGAAATTACCTTGTTCTCCAAAAGATTATCCCAAGCTTTACCACTTAGAACATAGCGGATTACGAATTTAAGTATGTCAAGAGGAATATATGTCACTAGACTGTACACCCAGATTACACCAGCCCAACCCCATCCCATTCCCTTAATTCTCGCAAAGCTCCAATTAGCATATACTGCAATAAAAGTTGCCACCTGTAAATCATGCAACAAGTTATTATAATTAATCAACGATTTGTGTTGCCAGCTGAAAACGTAAATAACTATGCCAATAACTATTTCTTCCTAGGGCTAATTTATACTCACTCACCCTTTGTATTATGCCAATAACTATTTCTTCCTAAGGAAACAGAAGTATTGACTGAATTCCATCTCCACACTTTATGTTTCCAAATCTTAGTTTAGTTAATAGTTAAAGATGCAGAGTACAGTTTTTTTTTAAGTGGTGGTTGTGGAGAGGAAATGAGGAACAAGTGCAAGATTGTCTACAGTGAGGGACAAATGCATATGATCATCGAAACTCAGTTATTGATAAAGTAAAGACAGTGCTTTGATCGGAAAATCACAAGAGATAGAAGCAAATTTACATGCATCATTGATGATAGAAAAGTAAGAGGTTGAGGATTACCAGCTGAGCAATCATAAAAGCACCCAATAGGAGAAGACCAGGTCTTTCAACAAAGGACCAGCTCCGAGACCTGGTCACAAAAATTAGTGCCTGGCTTATAATACTGACTTGTAGGTAGAGGGCTGCCATCATTTCATCAGGGCTATTTCTGATAGACCTCACGCCAAACTTGTCCTGCAATATTACAAGTTGTGTTCATAGATATTAATTTTTTTGCTGCTGGGTGATAGTATTGAGTATAGAATATAGATTATTACCGAGAAGAAATCGGTATCCTTCATGAGCCAGAAAAACACTACTGTCATTAGTGCCATGTAGCTACCTAGCACAACACCAGTAGCAAATATCTCTTTCAGTTTCCAACTGTCAGGGTATGGAGATGGTTTCACTCTATCCTTGGATATTGTCATAATGGTACCTAGTAGCATATGGGTGAAGGAAATTAAATTGGAATTTTCACAAAATATTTGAAGTAAACAATATGAAGGTCAATCAGACAATATCTCACCATCATTTAGTATGGCGATAATCAACACCATGAAGGGAGCAAAATCAAATTTCCAGATCAAGGCAATGAACATGAATCCAAACTGGGAAAATGAAGAATGGAGTACGTTAATTGTATGAACCATTATATAAGTATGGGCAAGAAGTTAACATTTTCTTATGAGATAACCTCTTTTTGAACTTACCACAATACGAATGGTAATTGACACAGCATAGATCTGCAACAATCAATATTCTGTGTTTAGAATGCTAAAGATTAAGAAATGAAGTCAAACAATTAAATTAAGCAAGCATGGAAACTAACAGTATAGTTCTTCATCCTTTGGAAAATTGCCCTGCTTGTGAGCACTGCACTAATAATGACACTCAGACCAGGCTCAGTAAGGACAATATCAGAAGCACCTCTAGCAGCATCTGTAGCATCAGCAACAGCAATTCCAATATCTGCTCTCTTTAATGCAGGTGCGTCGTTGACACCATCACCTGTCATTCCACATATATGTTTCCTATCTTGCAGCTTCTTTACGATCTCATATTTGTGTTCTACCATGTCATAGAAAGAGAGAAAAAATTATTAACATGTTAGAAATAATTGAAAAAAAATGCAATTGATGAGGCTATCATCATAATTATCACCATTATGAAGGACCTACCAGGAAACACTCCAGCAAATCCATCAGCTTTCTCAATCAACTCATCAACTGGAAGAGCTGAAACAGCAGCATCCTTGCTTTGACCGAGCAATGAAGAAGATGGATACATGTTTGTTCCCATTCCAAGCCTTCGGCCAGTTTCTTTGGCAATGGCAAGCTGATCACCTAGAGAATGAGAAATCCATGATGTTTAAGCTGCATGATTTCATTTATGATATGAAATATGAACTACAAGAAAGGAAGAACCTCAAATTTTACCAGTAATCATCTTAACATTCACACCGAGGTTCAGAGCTCTTGTGATGGTTTCAGCACTATCATGCCTAGGAGGATCAAATAGTGGTAACAGACCAACAAACTGCCACGGTGCACCAGGGCTATCTTTATTTTTCTCAGGTACTTCCTGTTATAAACAAACCATTCAATAGCATCAACAAATGAAGGGGGTTCAAATATAAGTCAAATTAGAAATGCGAAAAGTAATATCAAATTTCTAGACCTGTCTAGCAACACCCAAAGAACGGAGTCCACGCTCGGCAAACTTGTCAATTACTGAATGAGCTTTTCTCCTTACATCCTCTTTGCAGTTGCAGAGGTTCAATATCTAAACCAGGAAAAAATATCAATTAGTCATCTTCATGAACATAATCATACGGTGGTGCCACTGCCAACAAAATACATATTTTACCTGCTCAGGAGCACCTTTGCTAGATCGATGCCAATTTCCATCAGAGTCAATGTAAGTTAAAGCAGTTCTCTTGTCTACAGGATTGAATGGGAGAAAATGAACCTCCCTGACACCAGCTCGAGCCTGTGCAATTGAAAGTAAAACTAGAAGTTAGAATGCTTGTATTTTCATCCTAAAATTCACTATAGAAAGATAGACCACCGAAGTCTAGCGCAAGTGGTTGATGCACAGTGTTGTTGTAAACCTCGAGGTATCGAGTTCGATTCCATCTGATAAAAAAAAACCTATCACAACTATAGAGCATTTAGGTATATTTATTTACCTCCTTAGGATCAGCAAGCATTCCAACAATTGCAGCATCTATGGCATCTTGATTCTCAGTCCTGGAAGCCCTTGCTGCAAGAAGGATAACATAGTCCTTCTCTACACCCTTAGCAAAAACCTCAATCAAGTTTTTATCAACAGACAACTTATTTAAGGTCAGAGTCCCGGTTTTGTCACTGCAGAGAACATCCATGCCGGCCATTTCCTCAATAGCTGTCATTCTCTTTGTAATTGCACCTTGCTGAGAAAGCCTATGAGAACCAATAGCCATAGTAACAGACAAAACAGTAGGCATCGCAATTGGAATTCCTCCAATCAATAGAACCAAAAGATTGTCAATTCCATCTCTATACTTTCGGTGTTGTATGGGGTACATGACAACGAGCTCAATCAATATTCCAACAGCAATTGAGCAAATGCAGAAGTTACCAATTGCTGTTAGGACTTTCTGAAAGTGACCAACTTGGTTGGTGCTGTCAACAAGGTGAGCGGCTTTACCAAAAAATGTGTGCACTCCAGTAGCAATAACAACTGCTTCAATCTCACCTTTCTTAACAGTTGAACCAGAAAACACTTCATCTGAGGGATTCTTTGTCGCCGGAAGAGATTCTCCGGTTAAAGCAGACTGATCAACACTTAAAGCATCACCTTCAAGAAGACGAGCATCAGCAGGAATGATGTCTCCTAATTTAATGCTGATTATGTCACCTGGGACTAAAATCGCAGCATCTTCTTCACTCCATCGGCCATCTCTGAGAACCTACAAGTTTTGTATCAAGAAAGATGAATTAACATCAAATAAGCAAAAAAAATATATAGAGCTCTAAACAATAAGTAAATATCCAGGTTGGTCCTTATAATAGTAGGGTTATATCAATCTAGTTCCCCACATTAATAATATTTCAAAATGATTCTAGAATTGCAAAATGTCAATCAAATTATTCAAATATGTTCCTCTTGATCTATTTTCAAATGTATCCTTAACATTATTTACTTAATTTCAAATTCATCCATCAGATATTATCAACTTAAATCTTAATGTCATTCTAGCCCCAACAAATACCAACAGAGTGACGCATTTGATTAAAACTTTGCAATTCCAGAGATCAAATGACTAGATTGATCCAACCTTACAATTTCATTGACTTATTTGTGTATTTACTCTCCAAATAAAGTAAATAGGCTTTATAGTCCTTGAAATTGTAAGGGTCAGTAAATTTAGTCCCTCAAATTTGTAAAATTTCAATTTATTTCCATTATCAATTTGTAAAGTAATTCTCTTCATCAAAATATGTCTTTTGTAAACATCTATCAAAACCAATAAAAGACACACATACTAACTCAAATAGTCTTTTGCAGCATCAAAATTACGGCGCAAAATTTGAGAAAATGACTAAACTAATTGATATTTTTCAATTTAAGTGTCTAATATTTTACAAATTTAAAGGGCCAAGTTAACTAGTTAACCAATCTTTATAATTTCAAGGACTAAAACATATACTATTAACTCAAAAACTGAAATAGTAATAGATATGCATACCCTTGTTTTGGGGGCTAAACCAGCCATGAGAGCAGCAGCAGCATTACCAGCATTGTTTTCTTCAATGAAACTGATAGTTGAGTTGATAACCAGCAGAGAAATGATACCAACAAAATCCTGCCAATCAGGGGGTCTGCCACTTCCATTAGCCAAAGCAATGGCCATAATAGCAGCAGCTTCCATGACCCATGATAAAGGGTTCCACATAAACCCTAAAAACTTCAAAAATTTGCTCTCTCTTTTCTCTTCCAATTTGTTTGGACCAAAAACTTGAAGCCGATTGGCTCCTTCGTCGGAGGATAAACCTGCTTTTGAACATTTCAGCTGCTCAAACACTTCCTCTACTGGAATTCGTTCCTGCAAAACACGTTCATTCAATGATGAATTCAAGTTGCTGAAGAAATCGTTTTGTTTGTTTCACTGTAGCACTTCTTGTTATAAAAATCAAACAGAAGTTTGAAGAAAACTTTATGCCATGGTTAAATTAATTCAATTAATTAATTCAACTTTATAACCGTGATTAAGCCAAAACTGACCGGTTTTTATTGAGTCCAATTTTTAAAACATTGCTTCTATTTATGTGATTTATTATGAGTTGTTGTTTATCCATTTGATTTAATCACGATTATATTGCAGTAGATCAAGTTGAATCAGAAACATCGAAATTTAATCGATCTATTGATCAAACTATTGTATTATTTCATCAAAATATTTGATTTTAGTTGTGCAGTTCAATTAGTTTAAACTAATCGTTGGGTAACTATATTACTAAAGAATCGAGGTGACTTCAATCTAGCGAGGAAATAATCACTGCATTACGTTTGGCGGTGGATACTCTGATCTCGACAAAAGAAAAACTATATTACTAACGAATCTAATTATAATTTTTGAGTTGTACGTAATTCTTAAAAATATGATTAATTTAGTTGATTTCAATTGTAAGCAGATATTATTTATTATTTATTCAATAAGTGTATCTTAATGAAAAATAGACAATAAATATTGTATAATATTTATTGATATTTTAAAGTACCAATTATTTTAAAATATAAAAAATATAATGTAAATGAAATATTTTTTATATAAGACGAAATAATTTTCTATATAGAAAAGGGAAATTAAAAAATATTGTTAGCAATAAATAATTATAGTACTAAATCAATATTTTGAATGAATAATAGTGTGATAAAATATGTAGATGCAGTGTGACACACAGTCACATGGTGAATGCGAAAGTTAGTTAGTTATAGCGAGCGTGCGTGGTTTGTTGTAACTTGAAAGGAATGAATGAATTTCTGTTAACGCGCCAAACTACCAACACTCCACGCTCTTTATTTTCTTCTTCTTCTTCTCAACAAACAAACAAACAAAATAATTATTCTCATCTCATCAATTTTTGTTAATTAGCGTAATAATTCAGATAATTAAGCGACTTGATGATGGATGGTATTAATTAAGAACTTGATTAAATCGAAGTAAGTATTATTATAGCTAGCATGTTCATTGAAACGGAAACGGTAGTGCAGCAGAAAACACAAATTAGTGATGAATCGCATTTGCAGAAACAAAATTAATTAACATAGAAAAAGAAAGTGATGATGACGATGAAGAAATGAAATGATACCAGATCGACGTTCTCGTTTTTGATCTCTTCGAGGCTGATTCCTCCCATGTTGGAACAATTGCAGTTACAGCGCTAGCTATAGCTACCTCAAGTCTTTAAAGAAAGAAAGAAAGAAAGAAAGAAAGATACACTAATTGTTTTTATGAAGTGAAGGGTGAAATAACAGAGTCATGGAACGATCGAACGAACGAAGAATTAATAGAGATAGCAGAGTGAGTGTGTGAGAAAAAGCAAATAAAATGATCAAATTGAAGAAATGATGATGCAGCGGTTTGTTTGAGTTATAAGCTGCTCTTTATATACTCCCAATTTTTACATCATCTATGTATGCATGACATGTCCATGTGAATTATGTGATCATCATGTGTGCATGAGCTAGTGTAACAATAATAATTTTTTCAAATAAAAAAAAGAAAGTAATAACCGGTCCAGGTAAGGTACCTAAATTTTGTAGGTGAGAAGAGAATCGATGAGGTGTATGTATGGCTTATGTTATGTGTTTAGTTTTCAAATGTTCTTTCACATGTCGCGGTGCTCGAATTCAACTTAACTATTACGGTTAATCATCAGATTTCTACATTCACATATTTAATCATATCAGTTACTATTTACTACTGATATGATTGTATTTGTGAATGTAAAAATTTGAAGTCCGCGAGAATCCTAATTTTTAATTTTAATGCCTATGCTATGGATTGTAACTTATGAGATGATAATGTTATCATGGGTGGGTAGGATTTTCTTCTCATGCGTCTTGTTTCTTCCTTTCCTCTTTCGTTTTCTACTTGTACAACTTAAATTTTCCATTTTTGTATCACCTTCATTTTTATTATTATTTGACCCACTTTTTTTCTTACTTTCCTTTCCAATCTTTCTTACGTGCCAAATTATTATACTTATACTATCTTTGCCCATACATTGTCAAGATTATAATACAATCATAGACTATAGAGCAATACATTATATTAAAACAAATTTTGTTGTTTTATACAGTTTTTGATGATTTCATTATTAGTAACGATGACAGATTATCCCAAAATCTTAAGCTGTTAGGAAAGGCCACATCCATAATTTTATATTATTTCTAACACGCCCTCTCACGCAAGAGGGATAATGCAAGAGGGCATTGGGCTTGAAGCGTGGATAATGCATAGGTCCACCTACCATATGCTTAATAATTCCACTTTTAATTAGAAAGTGAGGCGAGTGGGAATCGAACTCTAGACCACTTAGTCATAGAGGCTCTGATACCATGTCAGCTGACCGATTATCCCAAAAGCTTAAGCTGTTAGGAAAGGCCACATACATAGTTTTATATTATTTCTAACAGTAACAATTCAAAGAGTTAAGCAGAGAGATAGAGAGGCTATAAGTATATACGCAAAAGAAATAGATTTTTTTTCATTGTAAAAACATTTTCTATTATTGTTGACTTTTTTAAAATATATGTTCATTTTAACCTGCTAATAAGATATCGTGATACTTTAGTAAAAAGAAAAAATACGATGAGACTTTTTGAAACGGACGAATCATTGGGGTGGAGAAATGAAATATTAAATTATTAACTAGCAATGCTATTTTTCTAAAAATTATTCTTTTAACATTTTCATTGTTTCTAAAAATTGCATACAATTGTTCCTTTTAAGAGTCAATTATCTCATTGTTAACAACTAAAATGAATAAAATGTTTTGTATTTTTATTTTGTTTTTACGGATTTACATATAACTTTATCCACAAATTACAACCAAAAGCGGGATTAATATGAACTAATTGATATGAGAAGGGATTTTTACATGGCGATTAATTCACAAAGTTCAATGACTCATTTATCCATGTTCTAAACCTAACTAATCTATATGAAAAATGTTAATTCATGTGTCATTTATGATTTAACTAAGTGGGTCAATGAGAGATATGGATCGGGTAAAGTCAACATTTATGACCGTTTGCGGTTAATGAGATTGAAGTTGTTCGATTAAAATTAGACAGTTAAAATTAAATGTCAGAATTGTAATATTCTAGAAATTGAAAACTAAATTTTAATTTGAGCATATAATTTTATGCGCCTTGACTGTGGAAAATCTGACTGCTGAAAATCTGACTGCTCTGAATCCATTTCTGTCAATGAGTTGTGCTATAAATCACTTCTCTTGATATTTTATATTAGTTGATATGCTAATTAATATATTTTATTTATGGTATTTTCTTGTCACCTTTATTTATACTTGTAAATGAAAAAGAAAAGGAAGCTATATATATATATATATATATATGAAGATAGTAATTGCACGGATCATATTATTCTCAATTGGCACACACATTTTGCGCTGGAGATACATATATGCAATGTGCAAAAATACTAATTCAATGTAACAAGTTTTGGGGTCATAAAAGTGGAATATAACAGCTTCTTGTGATTCCTCTTAATTTACATTGTTTGGGCTATTTTTGAGCTTCATATGCGACCAAGTAGTTCTTTTGAGGAGGTTATTACAAATTGATGAATATTCAAGTTAATTGCCTTTATACCATACAATCCAAACTGCATTATATTTTCCCTCGACTTTGATTCTTCTTGTGCCATTGAAGCAAATAGCAAATTTTGGACCATTCTTTTATTTATATATATGCTTTTCTTCTTCTATTCAATTTCCTCGTAAAAACACACGTAAAATGTTCTGTTCACAACAATTTGCTTCCTTCATTATAATTATTAATGGCCTTAGAATATATATTGGGCAGCAATTCGATGGTGACATTTCATGTTACCTTTAAACCGGAAGAACGTGACAACAAAATGATACATGAATGTTACAACTCACTAGCATAATGTTTAATCTTAATTTAAGTCCATTAATGAATTAAGGATAGAATTTGAGGTTTTTTCATTGAGGAATTTGGATCAGAATTTATTGGAAATTTTGGCTAAAACTCCTTACATTAATTCAATAACTAGCCATAGGAAATCTCCTTGATGAAAATCGTACGGAAAACTTTCATATTCTTATTTTATAAACAAAAGTTCAAGTGAGTTGGATTTTTATAAGTCAAATCTTCAACCGACGATGAAAGTTGAACTTACGTCGTTCTTATAAGAAATGAATAAACTCTTTATTAACTAAATCAATATTCATCGAATAAAAATGTCATTTATTATAGTGTGAGATTTGATTATATGTGTATTAATTATTAAACACTTTTGTTTGCCAAAAAAATTATTAAACATTTTTATGCTTACAGTTACAGTACAAACCAATCCTTTTAGAATTTGGTAAAAGTTGTTCCGTACAAGTGTACAAGAAATGTGATAAATAGGTTCAAAACTAAATTCAATTTTCCTGAAATTACAATAAAACTAGTTAGATACATATAGGTACTTCTAGTATGTTTGCTTATTTTTTTAAAAAGTATTACTAGTATATATATTTGAACCATTGAGGAAATTACCTAGTGGGAATTAAGAACTTTATAAAAGAGTAATAATATGGCGATAACATAGCGATAAGATATTTACCAAAAAAATTGATTCAGCTTGGATACATAATGTATTGACCCAAATTAAAGTAGTTGTATGATTCCAAATTAAATTGTCAGTGGGAAGCTTTCATTTCTCTTTTGGCTTAATTCAGTAATTCACTGTGTCTATATATCTATCACGCCTCATGGAAAATTGGAAAGATAGATAAGCATTTATGCTTCAAAAGAAAAAAGATGTGGTCATCTTTGAAAATTGAAAATAGAATAGATCTCAAACAAGCAATGGTTAGCATTGAACCAAAATGGCATATATCAATATTTTTGGGCTTTTTAGTGGTTAGAATAAGATCATATAATTGTATAATATTTTATTTTAATTTAGTGTTTGATGAAATACTAATTAATATATGATGAGTTAATTATGAAAGTAATCTTATTGCCACTTTGGTAAAAATTCTTATGTTGAATGGAGTTGTGTTAGAAATAAGCCGAATATAGGATAAGAAATAAAATTATTAATTTACCTCTATAAAATTAAATTTTAAATATAAACATTTGAAATTTGATAAAATATATATAAAAAATAAACTATAAAGAAAATAACTTGATATTAAATAAAAAAATTAAAAATAATTCTGTTAAAAAATTAATAATTAGTTGATTGAAATTAGAATAATTAAAAATTATAAAAATATGAATATTACTTTAAAAAAATTATAAATTAAATATTACTCTCTTTGTGACCTACCAAAACAAATAGGCAATAGACACACCATGAGTATAAAGTTGAATAGAAAAAGAAATTGGAAAGAAAGGCTAAGATAAGAGATGCCATTAGAATAATTATTATTGCTACCAAAAAGTTGGTTGGGCTAATAGTAATTCTCCCATGTTTTTAGGCACACTAACCAAAAATTGAATGTTTTTATTTATTTTCTAGTGATAAAACCAAGTGGAGCAAAGATTCTTGATGAAAAGCCTTACATAAGGCATATATGGTATGGATTTAGTTTGCAATATCATTGTTGTCCGGGTGAGGAGGAATGTATCCCAAGTGAATAGTGGAAGTGCTCCACCTTTCACTCTCAAAGGCAAGGAATGATTTAGAGCAATGTTTCTTTTTCAAGCATTTGACATATAAAATCACCACATAGTTGGTTTATTTGATTGAGAAACACATAAATAGAACATAAAATTTATATAGGAGTGTATAGAGTTTCCAACCTCAAGTGGCGAGGGCATTTTCATTGTGATAACTTTGAATTACTAGTGAATAAAATTTTGGTCTATAAAGTTAATTTGTCACTCAATCTAATCTCTCAAATTGTTCTCTAATTTACAATTCAAAATTATTAGAATTGATTGACAAGATTTAAATTGATTAATCATCTTTAATTTTAATTTTAGAGATTTTATTTTATGATATAAGGGAATAAACTGTTAAGCCTCTACAATTTCAAAGATCATTGATGAATCAGTACTCTTGTAATTACCATCAATTGTGATGGGAATGATGTGGATTGAGAAAACTTATTTGAACCAATCATATATAAAAAATACATCAAAGTTAAGTCGCCATGATTTTAATCTTTAAAATGATTAAATGGAAATTTTCATATTCAAACCCCAATTTCTATGTATTATAATATTTCTATCAACTAAATTTTATTCACAGAGACACGTTCTTTTTTCTTCTATACCATTCACCCTTTTGCTATTAGCCGTGCTATCTTTTAGTATTGTCATATTCCACCACTCAAACTAGAATAAAGTAACAAATCCACCGTTCAACTTTTTTATCTTCACATTTTTGCCAAAATAAATTGGGTTTATTTTGCATGTAATTGCTTGCCCCAAGTGAGTCATCCATTTTTCGGACCAAAGAAATAGTATTTGTTTAATATAAGAATTAATCACATTTTTTTAAAATTTACCTTTCTTCCTTTCAAAATAAAAAATTTCTTTACCTTTCAAAATACACAGCATTTTTGTGGTTAGCTTTAATAACACGAAGTTGAATACTTGGATGGTGAGATTTATCACGAGAAAATAGTGGTAGGACATGTCCCTTGAAAATCCAAAAGACAATTTAGATGATGAAATTCGTGAGTGAGATAGTGGTCACAAGACAAATTAGCTCTAGATGATATGTTTGTTGTTGGATTATGAAATTAAGTTACCCCTCTAAGTTGCTAGCCTTCCATTTTTCCATGCCCAAATTCTAGAAAAAGAAACTAAATTGAGAGAAGTCTCGTGTATGTATGTGTGTGGTTTAGGTGCCATGTGAGAGTTGAATACAAAATTTGCCTAAGCACCATAAAGAGAATTCAAAGGACCATGCTTGTGAATGAAGACATCGCTTTTTGTTATATGCTATCCCATAAGAATCTTATCAAATGCATGTTGGTGTGACAGTATTGAGAGAGACACAAAGAGTGGGAAGAAACATTCTTAGGCACAAAAACTCAAAGCATACATTATTTATCAAAAAAACATTATTTAAAACAATAATTATTCTATACATACTTTTTTTCAAAAACTATTAATTGATTTGATTTTTGTTACCAAATTATCCTTCAACAAAAAAACTAGAAAATGGTATTTTTTTTCAAAGTACATACATTCATTTAAGAGACGGACATCTTCTTACATATGTTCTTCCCTACAAAACGGTTAGAAGAACAAATTCATGACAACATATACTGAGTGATTCAGTTATATGTCAAGTGTCAACTATGTTACATTATATTCATACTATAAATTTGAATTAAATGTTTATAATATGAGAAGCTTGATAAATTTGGCAATTCATAAAATCACAAGAGGCTGAAATAGAACTAAAATTATAGAGTAGTAGATAAAATTGGGAGTTGTATTTGAGTTAGACTTTTGCTCTTGATGGGGGTGGTGGGGATGAAAGGTGAAGAGTAGTACTAGTACGTTTTCATAGAGGCCTCTTGTATTGGGTATCTAATTGATTATAAGTCTGAAATTACCGTACATATGAAAATGACTTCCAAAATTATATAGTTTCCTTTCCTTGTACATTCATGTGCAGGCATAGCATACCGTTGTACTATTCTAGGACCTACCTTGCTTATTTCAGAGTAATCCTTTTTGTTTAAACCATCCATTCTTACGTAGAATGATACTGATACGTATTGAATTTAACCACTGTGATCATGATTCTACCTCTCTTGTATGTTTAGTGAAATGTTAATTTCTTGTTAGTTTGCGAGCACCAGGAATTTTATTTTTAGGTGAACTTAACATGTCTCTTCAATTCAGTTCCTCTAATAATAGACAAATCTTATTTGATAAGTTTTCGGATACTACCACCTTTGGGAGAGTAGTATTTTTAAAATGAAAGGGGAGAAAATGCTTATAAATAATAATTACTTGTTTTGGAATTATAATAACAAGAAAATATAATTAAAACCAATTCAGTCGTTTGCTTCTTCAAATATATGTATAATTTACCAAACCTCTCTTTATTTGGGAATATTATTTGCTTTGAGAGAGAGAGAGAGAGAGAGAGAGATTCTTAAATTCTTTCCGTTTTGTTTTTTGAGTCCTTAAATTTGAGGTTTTAGTCCCTTAAAGAAAAATAAAACCACATACAAGAGGAAGGATTGTCTTCCATTCTCATTCCTTTTTCTCAATTCCATTCTCCTCCAAATTCTTAATCAATTCCTATGCCAAATTTCCAATCAATGAAAAATCATAGACAATTGTATGCGGGAGGAAACCAAATAATAGCACGAAAACATTTTATAAGAATTGTCATCATTTGATCTTGTCTACTTTTGGTTTTAATTGCACTTCTTTTTTACAACATAGTTAATATACAATTTTTGTATTTCTTAAATATTATGGTCCTCAATTTTTAGTTTTTGAATGAATTTAAGTCGTCAACTTTATAAAATTTGCTAAACATGAACATTTGAGAATCTAAATCCCATGTCAATTGCCTAGTTGATAATCAAAGTCTCAAAGACTATTTTGTATGATGCAACGCCACCAACAAGGATATACAGGGCACTAAACAAAATGCAAAACTAGATTAATTTTCCATCCGTTGAATATAAACCTGTTGGCCATGAATGAGGGGGGACATCACAAAAAGAAAAGTTGCACAAATGCTTGTCTAGTAGAGAAACCAAGCCATAAAATCAGCTTTCAATCATTGGTTCAGGGTCAGATGCTTCTGTGCGAGTCTTGTTAACTTGATGAACAGAGTTGAACAAGGTGTCCTTGATTACCTGCATTCAACAAATTCACCATAATATTTTAGCTATCTATATATACTTTATCAACTTGTATATTTTTTTTTATAGGATGGTGGTGTTGGCAATCACCTGTGACATTAAACCATGTACTTGCTCCACTGTTATCTTTGCACTATCTCGAGTAATCTTAGCGAGTGGAGATTCTTCCTATAGATTATTAAGAATTTGATATGTCAGCATCAAGTATGCAAGGAGGAAAAATTGAGGGGGTGGGATAGAAAGAGAATGTTAACAATTAAAAGATTCTGTTATTTTGCAGGTGCCATTACACCGTATGGTCAGTGCACACAAACATGCTGTTTCTTTGATGAAACATATACAAAAAGAAAAAGAGTATGAAATACATATAATTGTGAGGGATGAATACATGAGTATAGCATACTAGTAGAGAGAGGGTTTCTGTAATTAAACAATAAATCGACCATGTGAATCTAAGATGTTGTGAGGAAAGCAATGTTACAAATTAAACAGGTGGAAATTAAGAGAGGACTAATCAAGCACCATAAACAATTAAATATGTCTCCACTCTTTAGTATTTGACATATCATGACTCAGAGTCACAAATGATACAACCTTATACAGAAATCAAAGAACAATATAAGCAGTATTTCCCAGAATTCTCTTAAGAACATATTCAAAGCGAAAGGTGGAAAGTGGAACAAAACAGTGAATGTCTCCTAAGCAAAAACACAAATGTAAAGAGCAAAAATCCTTACTCCTTAGGCACAGAAGCAACAGTTAGCCCTACAACTACAATCCCAAACATTCATGCGCCTAACATCCAGATCCTAATTATTTGTTGTCAGATGTGATTGATGAAAGACAACAGCAAACAGCTTTTTTGGCATTGGGTGAGCATTTGGTAAACATGATTTTGAATGAACTTGTTAAATGTTGGTCGAAAATAGAATACAGTTATCAAATACTCCAGTATGCAATTTACTGACAAACAAAAAAGTATAATGTGGTATAGTAATCATGGATACTCATGGCTGACTACATTTGGATATCTAAATATATCCCTAAAGAATGAATGAATGCTACAGTAACAAAACACCAAGAACAATTTTGATCATAAAAATATATTGGTCAAATGAACAAGTGAAGCAATAACCCCGCTGACACTCTCAAGCCTCAATACAGAAATTCCAATAATTAGATAATTAGATAAATTACATTGCAATAGATACATAGAGAAACAATCACTCACTTCTTTCTTTCTAGGTGTAGGTGCTACTAGTGGCCCGAAACGTGAGTGTGCCAATTGATTCTCTGCTTGTTCTAGCTTTTCAGCTGCAACCAAGAAAAGTTCCCAGTTGAGTTATTCATAATTACAGAATATAACAATAACAGTGATGACACACAAAAAACAAATTATCACAACATTAAGAACAGCACTGAAGAATACCTAAGTCAGAGATTTGTCCAGCTACATAGTCTCCATTGCCCAATAAAGGAGAAGATGACAGTGTATTCACCCAATATTTGTTCCACAGAAGATCCAAAAGGTGTGAATCAAGAGAAGACTTAAAGTAAGTGATATCCAAGGAATAGTACTGAAAAAACACACAAATGTATTTGAGACAAAAATGCAATAATTTCTTAGGGTTTGAAATGGGAGCTAAGTAAAAAAAGAAACCTGTTTACAATGAACACCAAAATCTTCAATCTTATTAAGAGGAATAGTTTGATACTCAGAAATAGGATCATCAGGAGGCTTATAACCTTCAGGGTAAGTCCTGAATGCTCCAATCTCAACTTTCCCAGCAGAAACAGTCCTCGTCGGATCAATCACAACCGCCAAAAATGGCTCCTGAAATTGTTGATTCAACATCTGTGTTGAAACATCAATCCCAGATAGCCAACAGCCATAACCAGGATGAGAATGATACCATCCCACAACATTCTCCAATCTCCCAGCCTACACACACACACACACAAACATCAACCAATTAGGGAAAAATCAAAATCACAATTTCAATTAGGGTTAGGGTTAAATTGAAATATCAATTAGGGTTAGGGTTTTAGATAAATAATAACAAAACTGTAATTAGGGTTAGGGTTTTAACGGAACCTGTTTGTTAGTCTGAGAATAATCAACCATGTATTCATAAGCATCAGCTTGAGCATTGACACGAGTTTCAGTACCTTCAACAGGCAAAGCAAAAGCATCCATAACGATGATGGAATCGGCATCGGTTTTACCTTGCATAAGACCCATAACTTCGATGGTTCCACCGGAACGAGCATGAACAACCATCTTGAGAAGAGCGAGTGCAGAGATCTTAACGCGTTTGAAATAGTGAGGATCGTTAGCCCATGGTTTATCGCGTTGGAATTGGTTTTGTGCTGATTCGTCGTAGTGGAAAATAGAATCGTCAGAGGGTGTTTCCATTGGGATTATGTTGTTTTCTAATTCCCATGTTTGTTGTGCTATCGCCGATGATGAAGACGCTTCCATTGCTCCGCCGTCAATCGTTCCGTTCAATTACCGTTGCTCCGTTGCTCCAGAACAGAGCGAGAGAGTACTGAAGTGATGATCTAGAGGAAGAGCGAATATAAAACTATTCTCATATAGCTTTCTTATTTATTTATTTTGATTTTTTTTATAATATATATTATATCTTTTTTTTTTTGAAAAAATTATATATATTTATTTCAATTATTTTATTATGAAATACATTTATCCTCCAGAAATAATATTTCATACGCATTCACATTTTTTTTGTCAATTTGTTTTTTCTTTCTAATTGGTTATTTTTTATTTTATGAAAGAATAAATATCACTTAAGTACTATTTTTGTTTTAAAATAAATGTTACTTTGATATTGGTCATCAAGTGTATTAAATTATCTAAAATTTAAAAAAAAAATCATTGCATTTAAATTTATTTTAGAAAAATTCAATCACTCTTGACAAAAATTGTTTGTTGCTAATAGAGAATGACTCAATTTGAAAGATGCTCTCTTTGTATGTATAGATTGTCCAAGAATAAAAGATTTATGGAAAATCTTTGTTTAGGTCAAGTATGTGCCATTTTTAATTTTTTTAGTGTGCATAATTGGATTGAATGGTTACATATAAAGCTTAGTTTAGTAGAATTAAGGATGCATAGTTAATGGAGACTACTATTGAAGTTATTTTGGGTTGGCTGCGGTGATAACACGAAATTCATTAATTACTTCAACAATTAAAGATTACGTTGGCCCATTTTATTTTAACAATATTTAGTGTCTTGTTAAAAAAAAAAACAATATTTAGTGTAAAATTTAAGTTAAATTTATCAAATTTTGTGGACTAATTTTTACTTGCATTTTGAGAAGGAACAAATCTTGCCAGAAACTTTTTTCATTTTGTAAAATCTTATATCCCACACAGAGAGGATCTCAATCCTTTAGACAAACCTTGGGGCTAATATGACTAAATGGTAAAATATAAATTAATAATAATAATAATAATAATAATACAATTAAATCAAGAAACCATTCGACATTACACAATCAAAATTAAGAAACATACATCCGTGTTATTAATCATCAAGCACACAAACAAGCATCCTTACATACCATCTATAACCATTTTACCTTCGGTTGCACAGTGAATGTTTTATGTCCTAACCGCCCACGCTCAGTTCTTTGTTGGCTGGTGATGGAGGAGGCCTTTGAGCTGACTGCCAAGGACCAGTTTTACCAGTCAGGTTGTGCATGCAAATCCATGTCAATTAGTTAAATAGGAAAAGAAAAAAAAAACATGTCGCTAATTTAACCATTTTTACAAATAATACATTCAATGTCCCGAGCCTGATTTCCGTGGACATGATCAACAAATGAAGAACGACGAGCAAGTGAAATAAAAATACTCCCTAAGTTGATGTAGACTCATTTGTGAACATTATTAACCTCAACAAATGGCCTGCATAATCCCTATTTTCAAGCTAACCGTAACTTACAATTTAACATACAAAATACAATCTGCATCATTTGAGAGCCTTGCTACCCCTTCTGTTGTATCTGGTCATTCTTTTACCCTTTTGCTTAGCAATACTAGTTGGTGTGGCTACCAAACCTGATTCCGAACCTGCCTGGGAACTGTTATGTTGAACCTCATACTGTACACTGGAGCTGTTCTGTGACCCTGTGGCAATACCTTCATCTTTGGAAGCAACAGTACCATCTACACTCACATCAGGCACCTCAGTAGATTGATGAGACATTATACAAGTCTCTTGCTCAAGAATACCCTGAGCTATCTTCTCCTGACCTGAATTAACTGTACTTGATTCGTTATTCAATGTTTTTGAGTTCTGTTCGGCGCCCTTCCCTGCATAGACACTAGCAAACAGAAAAATGGCAGAATTAATTTAGTATTTTGATCAATGGGATAGGAAGATTTTCCCACTATGACATTTGAAGTCAATCAAAAGTTGTTGATTTCAAATTTAGTAATTGAGGAAGTAATACTATGATGAAGGCAACAAAAAAACATATATCCCAATTTTACATTCCATTGATAATAACTAAAACTAACCTTAATTCAGAAAAGGTTAGCAACACACTTTTTCCAGTAAAATTCACATGGATCTTAAAAAATTATGTGGCTCACTCCCCCTCCCTAATCCCTATATGTTAGAGGCTCGGAGCCATTTTTTATTTGGTTGAGAATCCACATTAACTTCACATGCATATAGAACAATCTACCAAAAAATGTAAACAAGAAAAGCCTGTGAACCATGATTACCTGGGCCTTGAAGAGGGGAATCCATTTTCCGGTGCATCTTCTGTTCCAACCTTCTCTTTGAATTCTGAGAGATTTCCATCTTGTAATCTAGAATTTGAAACTGCATTCGGAGGAAGGATCGTCTAAGAAGCAAATTAATATTTGAAAATAATAGATAAAATATTTAAACTAAGGAGGCAAACAAAGATAAATTATCCTGACCCTATGGCGAAATATCAAATCTACCCACATAACTAACCTGATCTTTGCAAACATGCCCTTAAGAAAATGCATAACATATTTAACCAAGAAATATATAAATTGGATCCAATCATACTCATCATAAAATGTCAAAATAAAAAAGCTGAATCTCCCATGCATGCATTGTGCATTACAAAACATTGAGTAAAGTTGCTTTTCACCTGAATGCAGGACTATAACCCTCTGGCAAATCTAAAAACAGTAATGCAACATCTAAGTCTTCCAATAATCAGACAATACAAAAGTTCACAGTAGTCTAAGGGTTCTTTTTACAAGATATCCAGCTAGAACCATCACAAATTCTACATAGACAGTGTGATTTTAATTTCACTCGGTTTTACTAGGAAATGCTATTACTATTACAGTAATAGTACCACCGATTTACTGGGTCATGAAACTTAGAAACTATATGTTGAAATATATATTCCTTATTTTATTATTATTTATTTTATTATTTAATAGTCATTATTTTACTCCTAAAAATAAAAAGGGGTTGACCTTGTATTTGCTCTCCTATAAAAGGAGCCTTTTTTCTTCATAATAAATAATTCAGTTATCACTCTACTCTTTTCTACATGGTATCAGAGCTCTGTTAGGGCTAGGGTGATACTGTAAAAAAAAAAAAAAAAAAAAAAAAAAAAAAATTCCCGATCCAAATCATGGTTGACCCTAACCAAACCCCACCTCCTCCCGGAGGCCGTGGAGGCGGCGGCAACAATAATACCGGCGGCGGCAACAATAATACCAGCGGCGGCAACAACAACAATTCCGGCGGCGGCAACAACAATTTCGGCAGAAGTGGATTTTACATGCCTGAAATGCCAAGTTTCATGACAAACAACAACCTTAACGGTGGATTTGGTTATGGCAGAGGAGATTCCAACAACAACCTTTTTGGGTCCGGTTATGGCTACCCGTTTGATGGTGGTTACAGTAACTCAGGAGGTGGAGGTCAAAGTAACTCTCTTCAGATTAATATTCAGAAACTCGATGGCTCTAACTATCCTGAATGGTCCCAAACTGTTCGACTCATTCTAGAGGGCAAAGGGAAGTTTGGTTTTCTGACAGGTGATGTTCCGATGCCTGCAACAACACATCCTACTTACAGGTTCTGGAAATCTGAAAACTCTACTATTATTGCCTGGCTTATTAATAACATGGAAGTAGGTATGAAAAAAACATATATGTATCTGCCTACAGCAAAAGATGTTTGGGACGCTGTAAAATTGTCTTACTCTGATATTAAAAGTTTCTCTCAAATTTATGATCTAAAATCAAAATTATGGAATTTAAAGCAGAATGACATGGATGTCACCACCTACTATAATGAATTGATGGCTCTATGGCAAGAATTGGATCAATGCTATGACTATAATTGGAGGTGTACTGAAGACAGTGTTCAGTTTATAAAGACACAGGAGAACGACCGTGTCTTTATTTTTCTTGCTGGTCTCAACAAGGAACTTGATGAAGTAAGAGGTAGAATTCTTGGACTTAATCCGCTGCCAACTATCCGAGAAACTTATTCAGACGTCAGAAGGGAGGAGGCTAGACAAAGAGTAATGATGGTAAAGTCAAACTCAACTTCTGATGGTTCTGCCCTTGTCACAAACAATGTCAATAAAGACCACAAGAAAGATGGTAAAAGCTGGTGTGATCACTGTAAAATTTGGTGTTATCATACTCGTGATGTTTGTTGGAAAATTCATGGAAAACCTCCTAATTGGAAAAAGAAGGGTGAAGGTCGTGTACTTCAAGCAACTTCTAATCAAGAGCAAAAATCCTCCCCAAATGCATTTCCATTCACTAAGGAACAACTAGACCAAATGTACAAACTCCTCGAGTCTCAAACACCATCTTGCTCCATAGCCCAGAAAGGTAACTTCCCAATGTCAGCTCATCTTAGTGTCATTCCTAATCGTACATGGATCGTTGACTCTGGAGCCACCGATCATATGACCGGTGAATCCAATTTATTTTCTTCATATAAACCATGTGCAGGAAATTTCAAAATTAAAATAGCTGATGGCTCTCTTTCAGCCGTGGCAGGAAAAGGTTCTATTGTTTTGTCTCCCTCATTAACTATCCAAGATGTGTTACATGTTCCAAATTTGTCTTGCAACTTATTATCTGTCAGTAAGCTAACCACAAATAAAAATTGTCATGCTCACTTCTTTGATACTTATTGTGTTTTTCAGGATTTGATCTCGGGGAGGATGATTGGCACTACTGAGGAAAGTGGTGGACTCTACTACTTGAAAAATGAACAAAAAACCAGATATAAATCTGAACCAATAAGTTTTTCTTCTGTTAAATCTTTTTTTGTTTCAAATAATAAGGATGACATTATGTTGTGGCATTTAAGATTAGGTCACCCTAGTTTTAAGTATTTAAGTTTATTGTTTCCTAAACTTTTTGTTGAACAAGACATTTTCTCACTTCAATGTGAGGTTTGTGAGTTTGCTAAACATCATCGAAGTTCTTTTCCAATTCAATCTTATAAACCCTCTAAACCTTTTTCAATGATTCATAGTGATGTTTGGGGGCCTAATCGAACAAGTACTTTATCCAACAAAAAATGGTTTATCACATTCACAGATGATCATACTAGACTTTGTTGGGTATACTTGTTGAAAGAAAAATCTGAGGTAGGTCAAATAATTAAAAATTTCTGTAAGTTGGTGCAGACACAGTTTAACACTCAAATCCAAGTGTTTAGAACTGACAATGGTACTGAATTCTTTAATAAAATTGTTGGAAATTTTTTTCTTGAAAATGGAATTGTGCACCAAAGTTCATGTGTTAACTCACCCCCAACAAAATGGGATTGCAGAGAGGAAAAACCGGCATCTTCTTGAAGTTGCACGAGCTCTACTCTTCTCTACCAATGTCCCTCAATATTTATGGGGTGAAGCTGTTTTAACAGCTGCACATTTAATAAACCGTATGCCATCCCGTGTTTTGAAATTTCAAACTCCTTTGCAAAGTTTCTTGAAATATTTTCCTATTGCTACTGTTCTATCTGATTTACCACTTAAAATATTTGGATGCACAACCTTTGTTCACGAACACAAGCATCTTGGTAAACTAGAACCCCGTGCAATCAAATGTGTGTTTATTGGATATTCATCCACTCAAAAGGGTTATAAATGTTTTGATCCTCGTACAAAAAAAGTATTTGTAACAATGGATGTTACCTTTTTTGAAAACAAACCTTTTTTTGGTAATGATCATCTTCAGGGGGGGAAAACAAATGAAGATGTTTTTGAATTTTTTGAAAATTTAATTATCTCAGAAGATGTGTATATATCACATAATTCTGTTCCATGTACCTCTGCACCTAAAGAAAATGCCTTGGAGAAATTAGATGAATCTACTCCTTCCATGAGTAAGAATCAATCAGAATCCGAGGAAACAAATCAAAACAAAGATCAAACAAATATTTTTTCTGAAATTAATCAGAATGCACCATATAAAGATTCATATAATGAAATAACAAAAAGATTTGAGGAAGGAAATCCTATTTGGAAAGGCAAAATTTATGCCAGAAGAAACAATGATCAAGTAGTAGAAGATCCTATTCCTCAACTTAGCCAAGAATCTGAACCGAGTGAAAGTCAACCGACACAAACAGGTAAAAATATTCTTGATCCTAATTCTCTATATACCGACCTTGATGTCCCTATAGAACTTAGGAAACAGTACACTGATCTTGATGTTCCCATAGCCTTTAGGAAGCCAGGTAGGTCATGTACTAGGCACCCATTGTCTAACTATGTGTCATATTCAAACTTGTCTCCCTCTTTTGCTGCATTTACTTCTAATTTATCTAGTGTCAAAATTCCTAAGAATGTACAGGAGGCTCTAGAAATTCCAAAGTGGAAGGAAGCTGTTTTTGAAGAGATGAAAGCTCTTGAAAAGAATGAAACTTGGAGTGCAACAACTCTGCCGCCAGGTAAAAGAACTGTGGGATGTAAGTGGGTGTTCACAATAAAGTTCAATTCTGATGGATCAATTGGAAGGTACAAAGCTCGATTGGTTGCAAAAGGATTCACTCAGACATATGGGATAGATTACTCAGAAACCTTTGCTCCTGTTGCAAAACTTAACACAATCAGAATACTCTTATCTCTTGCTGCTAACTTAGACTGGCCTCTCCATCAGCTAGATGTCAAAAATGCCTTTCTCAATGGTGATTTAGAAGAAGAAGTATATATGGATTGTCCTCCAGGTTTTGAAGAAACCTTTGGACCACAGGTGTGTAAATTAAAGAAGTCCTTGTACGGGCTAAAACAATCTCCGAGAGCTTGGTTTGAAAAGTTTACTCAGTCTGTGAAGAAACAAGAATATATTCAAGGGCAATCTGATCATACCTTATTCTCAAAGTCAAGTCTAAATGGAAAGATAACTGTTTTGATAGTCTATGTTGATGATATTATTCTTACAGGTAATGATGAGATAGAAATGGAGAGATTAAAAAGAAACTTAGCAGCAGATTTTGAAATCAAAGACTTGGGTCCTCTCAAGTATTTCCTTGGCATGGAGATAGCAAGGTCAAAGAATGGAATTGTCGTTTCTCAGAGAAAATATGTTCTTGATCTCCTCTCAGAAACAGGTATGAGTGGTTGTAAGCCTGCTGACACACCAATGGACCAAAGTGCTAAACTTTGGGAGAAAGGAGACACACCAGTTGACACTGGAAGATATCAGAAGTTGGTTGGAAAATTAATATATTTGGCTCATACTCGTCCTGACATTGCCTTCTCGGTTAGTGTTGTGAGTCAATTCATGCATGCACCATATGAAGAACACCTTGAAGCTGTATACAGAATCTTGAGATACTTAAAGGCAACTCCTGGAAAAGGAATACTCTTCAAGAAGACCAATGATAAAAATGTGGCAATATTCACCGATGCAGATTGGGCAGGTTCCATTATTGATAGAAAATCAACTTCAGGTTATTGCACATATGTGTGGGGGAACCTAGTGACTTGGAGAAGTAAAAAACAAGGAGTAGTTGCAAGAAGTAGTGCCGAAGCTGAGTTTAGAGCAATGGCCCAAGGAATTTGTGAAGGTATGTGGATTCTCAGAGTTCTAAAAGAACTAAAGATAGAGGTAGAACTTCCTTTGAAATTGTATTGTGACAACAAAGCAGCTATAAGCATAGCTCATAATCCAGTTCAACATGATCGTACAAAGCATATTGAGATCGATCGTCATTTCATCAAAGAAAACATAGACTCTGGAACTCTCTGCTTGCCATTTATCCCTTCCAATCAACAGACTGCTGACATATTGACCAAAAGCTTGGGAAGAACAACATTTGAATATTTGATCACCAAGTTGGGCATGATGGACATCTATGCACCAACTTGAGGGGGGGTGTTGAAATATATATTCCTTATTTTATTATTATTTATTTTATTATTTAATAGTCATTATTTTACTCCTAAAAATAAAAAGGGGTTGACCTTGTATTTGCTCTCCTATAAAAGGAGCCTTTTTTCTTCATAATAAATAATTCAGTTATCACTCTACTCTTTTCTACACTATACACTTAACATAGTGCAATTCTTACGAATTCACAATAACATCATTAACAAACAACGTGATTACATAAATTGCAAATAGCTCATAACATCAACTGGGTGCATTTTGTAATCATAAGGGGGCCGAAGGAACTAAAAACTCATACCTTCCCTAGTTTCTTCAACTGGGTCTGGCTGGTGCTTAGACTCATTAGTGTCACCATTCCTACTAAATTAAGGAAAATGCAAAAAAATTAGAAGATAAATTATATAACCAAACAGGGCCAGATATCCCCACAATAGCCTGACGAGACCTTTGTACATGGGCGGTTAGGTAACCATAAACACTGATAAAGGATTAAACTCAAAACAATGTTTAACTGTTACTGTAGTTTGTATCAGTCATTTAGTCTTGCAATATACAGGGAGCTTTGGGGGGTTGTCAGGGTTGTGATAAATTTCAAACATAGTACCAAATTAAAGGTATATGGTGTAGGTTAACTAAAAAAACCCTCTCATCAATCTAAAGAAATTGACAAAAACGTGATTAATGAGTTAAAATTATAGGGTACAAGGACCATGAATGCCCCATATAGTTACTCCATCAATCAGACAAAAAAAAAGAAACAAAGAAAATGTAAAGTTAGGGTGGAATTCTAGTTAGGGAGAAGGTTATATCATACTAGTATATTACAGAGAAATGTCAAAATGATATACTCTAACCTGTGCATATTATCTGAGGACCCGTCTCTTAGTACTGAAGTAGTTATTTCTTTATAGCCATCTTGGGTACCTATGTGACATGATTTTTTATAAGCCAAGTAAAACTTCTACTGAGAGACGAGGGAAAAAACTTCGTGAATGAACAAGCATTCAATCTGCTAGTCAAATTGCGCAACAAAAAGAACAATGGATCTATGCATGCTAGTTAAATCATGGAGTACTTCTCAGCTATTAAATAATAGCGAACAATGTCAGAATCAAATTGACCAATTATGGTTGTCCTGAGTATTACATAAGCTAGCATTGATAATTAGCAAAATGGTTTTGCTTCTAAAATATATTTGACAAACAAATTAAGCAAATCTAAAACAGTAATACTTGAAGACAATATAAGGCCTTAAAAGTTCTTGTGGAGGGTGTTTCAATGCAGTTGTGAGTGATTAATAAAGTGTCAATTAGCAAAAGTGTTACCTTTGGTTTTCTGAACAGCTACAAATCCCTAAACAAAAGAGAAGAAAACAATGTAAGAAAGAAAACAAGTTAATCTTAAACAAGCCTGAATGTATTACAAGGGGAAGGGGAGGGGATCCTAAATATGTCCTTGTTATATAAACTCCACTTCAAATGAGCACCTGATTCTGTTCAGAAATAATATTAGCTGGATCAGGCAGCACAGATTCAGGTTGGTTCCCATCTAGTTTACTCTGCAAATCTGAAAGGCAAACCAAAAGAAAATTGTTAAACATCCAAGAGGTTATGTGTTTTTAAAATAAATAGGAAGGAAAATAAAAGTGGGTGTGTAACATTCAAGACGTTATATATGTAATAAGAATAAATGAATAGGTCCTTATATTAAAAGGATTGAATATCCGATTCCGAATAAATCAAAAGAATTCCTACAGTAGTATAGTCATACCTGGAGTGGCCTCAGAACCCAATTCACTGGCCAAGTTTACAGATGTATTTACTAAATTTGTAAAACTATGTACTTTATCTCCCAAACTAGCTCCAATATTTTCAATTGCAGATGAGTTGACATTATTTTTGTGTTCCACACCAAATGCAGACCAATCAATTTTTGAGGAGGGAGTTGTTCTAAGCATTTCCTCTGTTGCCCTGGATCTAACTCTTCTTATCTCTTCCTGAATACTCCATGACCCGGTAGCAGAAGAATCCCTTTTAAACTGCATTTGAGTATCAACAAAAAATAAAATAAAAAACTGAATACTATAACTCAATCAACCGTAATGTATTTTAGGAAGACAGGGGATGGCGAAACAGGTATTTGCTGTGAGAGATAGGGACTCCCAAATTTTCCTAGTGTACTGTTTTCTTCTTAAAGCTCACATTGGGCTTCGCTGACATCAATAGAAAGTTATTTTTTCTTCTTTTCAATACCATTTGATCCGTTAATTGTATCATTTTGTGCGCACATGGATGAGATAAAGATAAAAGTCCAGTTTGAAGGCAAAAATTGATGAATAAAAAGGAACATATGGCTGAATAAAAATTGATGTATTATTTGATTCATAATATGGACCAAATACATCAACTTTTGTTCACCCGTATGTCTCTTATAAAAAGGACCAGAGGTAGTAAGTATTAAAAAATGTATACAGTATATATTATTTCAAAAATAAATAACAAATTGAATGACACCTTCAAGGATGATGTAGAATTGCCACCAAATAGATGTGGTGTGTCGTCTTTAAAGAGCTGAATTCCAGCCAATGTTGGCGGCTTGGTATGGTCTACAGAAGGAGATGACCATGGAGGGCGTGAACGCATATACGACTTAGCCACATCCACAGGCGACCCTTCGTCTTTGGGAGCCTGCATGACAGCCAGGTATATAGGTAAAAACAAACAATTAACATCAATTTATATTGCCAAGATATATACTATATGAAGGAGGAAAAGGGGGAGGAGATAGCATAGACAAACATCACTATATATATATATATATATATATATATAGAGAGAGAGAGAGAGAGAGAGAGAGAGAGAGAGAGACGGAGTCACTAACTTGTGGTAATGCAATCAAATTCAAACTATGACTTCCATAACCTAAATCAGAATTTGAATCTAATCCGGACTTCTTTTCCCGCAGCCATTTCTTTGCCTCCATAACAGCAGCACTACAGAGCTCAGGTGAGCCTGTATCCAAGAAATAATTGAAAATTCATGGTCAGGTAACAGTATGCAGTTAAAATTGTGTTTGGTATATAGAGAATACCAGTTGCAAGAGTCGCGTTGGATATATCCCTTGGCCTGGTAACCCTGTCATCATTTGCAGGAGAATCCACAACTCTTGATCTTATTATTTTAATCAACCTATCACCTTCTTCCCTGATCAAATATTAAGCTGTTTGAGAATCTTATTTAAAAAAAGAGGAAACAGTTCATGCAACCACTACAGTGTGAAGCACATAATAAATGTACTACTCCCTATAATTCACACAACATATTGTTCAAGGTCTACAAATTCAGTATAGACCACGATATCTGCAGCACTGTACAATTTACATGAATGCATTCCATGCCTGGCCTGGATTGATGCTTATCTTTTGAAGGCTCCCAATAATTGAAAGTTAAAATAAGCAGAGCTATACATGGTTGGAGGAAAAAATTTAAGTCGACAGATGCTGCCAAGTCTTGCGGTCAATTTAAAAATTAGCCAATGGCAGTCTTCTCTTATAATACGGGATAGGCCTAACTCAACCCCAAAAGATAGCTCAAGATGTCTGGATTCCCCAAGCCTTACAAGGAATGCTTTGGCCATATCGCTAGTCAATATTGGATCTTAACACACTCTCGTGCCTAGAACTGGACATATGGAGCAAGGACAACTACAGGTAGCCTAATAACAACACCCTCTTGTGGCTAGAATTACACATCCGAAGCGTAGACAAAATGAGAATGGCTCAGTAACAATGATCTCATTGCAGCCCCAGCTGCCTAGGACTAGACATCGAGTTTGTGTGAACAAATACGAATGGCCACATGGTAGTGCCATATCCCACAATGACATGCCTAATAACAAATACACGATAAGCTCTAATATTATCTTAGAATTGACCTAGGCCTACCTCGGCCTTAAAAGCTAGCTCAAGAGGTGAGGAATGTTCGAGCCTAATAAAGAATACTGATAATTTTAAATTCAACACTGCAAAGAATATTAGCCGGCCCTATAACCAGGATGCTGTGATTTTAATCTAACTGTCGGTTAGTGTTGATGAAATTACAATGTTTAAAAGTTAGAAACAGGAAAGGGGAAGTTCAATGTTAATTTTAGAATCAATATAAATTCTTCAGTACCTTGAGAATGTCTCTTGCATTAGTAGCTGCTCAATGGTATTCTTGCTTTTGCTATTTGCAACTAAAGGCTGGAGCTCCTTCACGGATAAATTGATAGGTTCTGATGCCCCAACCTTCCAACAGAGATACCAATGTCAAATGTACTATAGAAACAAACCTCCTTTAATACCAAAAAAACAATATAAATAACTATAGAAAATTACTAGTTTCTACTACCTAATAATAAAAAGCAAGCATTTTGCATCTAAAGCACAACATAACCCACCTTGTTTAATGCAACTTCACCTTCAAAAGGGTCGTAACTTACATCATCAAGATCACCAACTTCCTCTGCAAAATTGAACAGCAAACAGGTTTATTATGTGACAATAGCACAGCTCTATCCGTTACCAAAAAGACATGTATATTATCTTTTAGAAAAAATTGAACAAACTATAACTTGTACTTCAATTTTTAATATTTTTAATTAACTACAAAATATATTCTTATAGATTTCATTTTTTTCAAATCCACAATGGCAAGTATACCTCAACTAAAATAGATCTACAGCAACTAGATAAACTACAACTAATGTAAAAAATACATAATTTCAGTACACTTGAGTCCACATAGTCAAAATAAAAAAATAAAAAAATAATTCCTGAATTAATTAATGATTAGAGGAGCAAAAAATAGGGACATAAACCCTAGTATTGCAATTGCAATTGCAAATAGAAAAATGTGATAGCAACGAAATTGCATAAGTAAATAGAATTATAGGAATTACCGGCAACGGAATCAGCGTAAGAAGAGGAAGTAGAAGAAGTATCCGAGGAAGAAGAAGGTGGAGAAGATTCGAGATCCAAAACAGTGGACAAAATCTTTCCGGCACCAGAAGCAATGAAACGAGTAGGAGAGATAACGAAACGTGAAAGCCAATTAGGGCTTTGAGGGTGAGGCTGAGAGTGTGGTGGAGCGGGTCGGGAGTAGGGAGTACGGTTCCTAGCGGCGGCGGTACGGCGGAGTCTGACAATTTTGCCACCCGCCGATTGAGATCCGGAAATGGAAGCCATGGTGAGTTTCGAATCTTGTTCTTCTTCTGCTTTTAGTGGTTAGTTACTACTAGTTGAATAAAGAGGTTTTAATTCTACTACGCTTCTCCTTCGCTTTGCTTCAAAAACTCACTTCCAATAAACAGACCAAGTGTTTTATTGTTCTCAGCGGTTATCTTCAGTTTATTCCCTCTTTAACGTTTGTGTGCGCAAATATTCTTCTATTTTCATTTTCATTTTCATTAATAAAACAAAATTAGTACTAGTAATATTTTGTTTTCTTACATTATTTTTTGATTGTCATATAGTACACCGACGACGGTGTAAATTTACTTCGGACATGTATTAAATAAGTATAAGTATAAGTAAGTATAAGTAAGTATAAGTATGAGTCTTGTTAACTAATGCTCTTCGGGCATAGGGCACTAGTTAAAATTATCAAAAGAAGTAATATTTGTATTAAAAATGTGTATTATTATTAGTTTAAAAAAGTAGAATGCACAAATTCCAAAAATTTATTTACCACTTTTGTTTTCTTAATCATTACGCTAAAGGTAATGTTTATTATTTTTCAACAAATAGTATAAGTATTTTTAATTTTAGAACAGATACGGAACCTACAACCTCTATTATACTACTCAAATTTCTCACCACTAGATCAAATATACTGACTTAATTTGCAATTTGTTTTTAATTTTATCTAAAAAATCTTAAATAGCTAAGTAAAAAATAAAACTTAAAAAATATACTACCTCCGTTCTTTTTTATTTGTCGTTTTAGAAAAAAAGACTAAAATAGAAGAGTGTATTTTTGCACCTAAATTTCCTATCATGCCCTTTTTTAAATATTATATATTCATACTTTTTCACAAACATTATCTATTTCCAAAAAAATTATAACAAACTTTATTTAAAAACAAACAAAATTTGTATACAATAAAAAGATTATATTGTTTCAACAAAAAATATTATACAAAATTTAGTCAATAAAATAAAATAGAAAAGAGGGTATAATAGGCAAAGTATAACTTAAATTGTCAAAACGACAAGTAAAAAAGAATAAATATTTTTTTCTAAAACGATAAGTAAAAAGGAACCTGTAGTAATATATTTTTCACTTAAAATTCGGAAAAGATAAAATAAAGAGTTATTTTTGGCTTATAAATTTGCAACTGATAGTATTCTCTCTCCCCTGTCACTCACTCACACCCGCGTAATTGAATGTTGAAACCCTAAATAAATAAGAAAAGGGGAATTGTAATCGGAAATCAATCAGAGAAGAGAAGAAAGATGTCGTACATGTTACCTCACTTGCATTCTGGATGGGCTGTTGATCAGGCTATCCTCGCCGAGGAGGAACGTCTCGTTGTCATCCGTTTCGGCCACGATTGGGATGAAACTTGCATGCAGGTATTCATTCATTCATCATCACGCTAATTGCAATCATAAATTCTCAAATTGTTAGGTTATAATTTAGATCGATAAGTAAAATAATGAGTAGCTGCTGAAAAATAATTGATCACTTCAATTTGTTGCGGTAGTTGTTATACACCAAAGTTTGCATGTTTTGTTTTAATAGATGAATCACAAAACCCTAAAAACACTTATGATTATGAAATGAAGTTTTTCTTTTTTTTTTTTTCTACCGTGATTTTGAATTCATTTTGTGTCTAATTAAGTGAAAACTAAAATCGAAAGGTGTTAAAGTGTGACTCCTTGATTGATGAAATAAAAAATAAACTATGATCCGCATGTCGATTTGTTGGAATTGTGTACACAAAGTAGTGTAGGGGTTTCATTAGAGGAAAAACAATTTCAGAGGCAGTTTGGATAACAGCTTTTCGCTAAGAACTAGTACTATATAGCACGGATTTTTCTCAGATGATAACAATACAAAACAGAAATCAGCCGATAAAAAAGGAGATTACAGATATAGAGTAATGAGTTTAGGGAGAAGATTAATGAAAAGGTGTAAAACTGTTTCATGCTTATTCGTGGAATTTGTTTTCTTAATAGGTTTTTCAATAATTAAGATATAGGTTCATTTCTGAATGTGAACTTTTTCTGAAAGAAACTCCCTCATTTGGAATATCTGTGAACACAGAAACATCTGTAGGCTCTTCTTTTTTTTCAGTAGTAAAGAATCATAGAGCTAATTCAAACCAAGACTTAGAGGTATCTTCAACCACATTGTGACCACAGTAACAACACATTTATCTGCTATTTTTCAAAATTTCAAGGGTCTGATCTGATGAAAGTGAAACCATGAAATCCACCACAATTTTAAAGCCTGGATTGATATTATCATATTCGGATGCATAATCTATGTTTCTTTCAGCATCATCATGTGCCTATTCATGTTTCTTTAGATTGATATGATTTATATTGACTAAATTTGCATTAACTAGGTTTGTTCTGTGGTTTGATTTGTTTTTTCTTTGTTATGTGTGAAGATGGATGAGGTGCTGTCATCGGTTGCAGAGACAATAAAAAACTTTGCTGTGATATACCTTGTGGACATCACTGAGGTTCCTGATTTTAACACTATGTATGAGCTGTATGATCCTTCGACTGTTATGTTCTTCTTTAGGAACAAGCACATCATGATAGATCTTGGCACCGGAAACAACAACAAGATCAACTGGGCTATGAAGGACAAACAGGAGTTCATTGACATCATTGAGACTGTCTACAGAGGTGCAAGGAAGGGTCGCGGTCTTGTCATTGCTCCCAAAGATTACTCCACCAAGTACCGTTACTAGTGTATATCAATCTCTACTGTGATATGTGTAATATCAACTCTCTTTTCGTTCTCGTCCAAAACCTACATCATTTGGTTCACTGCCCTTTGTTAAGTGTGTAACCATCGCTAAACTATCAGTTTACACAACTACTTGTCTGTCATCTTATTCATAAACTGTAACTTATATACTCTCTGAGACTGTGATAGTGTATGCTCAACATGAACTTGGATTATCTGAACAATGATTTTATGATTAAAGTGATTGATTAAGTGAATTTGCTACCTCATAAATTACTGCTGTTTGTCTGGTATATTACAAACAATACAAAATCATCTAGAGTACCAAAAGTAAAACAATATGTTTTATTGATCACACAATGTGAATTTCTGAACACTTTTAGAAGATCTGGCTGATACTTGGCTTCTTTTTTCTTCTTAAGAAATTAACAGGAGTATCGCTGACCCTTGACTTTTCTTTTTGCCTTTTTGGTGGTTAGTTACTTACCTATCATTTAAAGAATAATTTATAAAAAAAAGTTATGATTGTATGTATGTGTGTTCAATTATATTTTAGATTGGACAATAGCTATTGATAAATAAATCAACAACTGTGTGTGATCAAAACGATATTGTCAATTGTATACTTTGGCGATATTCGTAAATGTAGAACAGATCGCGGTTAAGAATTAAACTTGTAAAAAATCGACATCAATTATAAAAAAAGAGTGAGAGAAAGGAAGAATAGGAGATGTTTTCAATCTGAAAAATGAATCCAATAAACACAAATCAACAGTGTTACATTGATTTTTTTCTTTTCAGCAACAACAAATTAAATTAAATTCCCCTTTCAATTAATATTGAACACATTATATTACGCTTACAAAGAGATAAAAATTGAAGCAAAGGCCATAATAGCACTTATGAACCCGAATGTGGTACGAGAAGAAGCACTAGGAGCAGGTGCATCAGCAACACTGCTTTTAGGTGACTCAACCATAGAAGATGATGTTGTTGTGGTTGCACCTGAAGCTGGTGTTTGTGTTGAAGCAGTTGATGTTGATGGAGTTGAAGAATCAACCTTAACAATCGGTTGCGAAACTTGAAGAACTGAAACAACGTCGGGTTGAGTTGTAACGGTTCTAACAAGCTTAGTATCGGGAGTTGAGCCTTGAACAGCGGAACTAAATGCCACCTCACCCTCGCCAATAAGTTGGACGTAGATTTTAGCGGCTAAACCTGAAGCGGGGGAAAGTGTAGGCAATTGTGCATGGCTTCCAATGGCGTCAAAAAGTTTTTTCTCATCGTAAAATTCAGTTATAATGTGGGTTGCAATAACAGTTTTAATGGCATCAGGTGATTTACCAGAGAGAGAAGCAATGTCTTTGTTGTCAATGGCGAGAATTGTAACGGCTTTAGCACTGTTGATTTGTTCAACCAACTTGGTTTCGGTTAGGTATTTGTTGAATGTAGTGAATTCTGGGTTTTGTCCCAAAATTTTGGCTATATCCAAACAATGAATGGCTGAAGAGAAAGACAACATAAGTGTCAAACACAAAACAAACGAGTTTCTCAAACCCATGATTTTTATTGTTGTCTTTCTCTGTGGATATCCGAAACCAAGTTGGTATATGGAGTCGTTGGGTTTATGTGTTTTATATACTTTTGGGTTATACATGTGCGGTGTGTGGAATTAGAGGTCAATCTTTAATTAGAGTCAAGTCAATTTTGTAACAGAATTTGTGATTAGGTGGTCTAAAGATGCAACCATTTTGATGGTTGAGCATGCTTTGTGACTTAATATGCATAAATAATGTGTGTTTGGGGGAAATGAGGATATCTTTGATTAATTGATGGTGATATAAGCATGGTGTACTCTCTAAAATTAGGAGTTTTGCTTGATCTAAGTTTAAGTATTAAATGCAACGCATGCATTATTTATCTATATGTTAACCTGTTAATTTAGAAATTACTGTTTTTAGTATTTTATTTTTCTATTAAAAAATGATATAATTGGTAATGTTACAAAATTATCGAATAATTAATTAATTTGTTCTCTAAAATTGTAAAAGTCGGACATTTTAGTCTCTGAATTTTATGAACAGACAAATATATTTCTAAATTTGTAACGACACATCGGTCATTTTAGTTCCATCAAGTTTTTCCGCTAAAAACCATAAAATAAAAAGAACATTAAAATGTATAGACTGGATGTGCATATGTGACATCTTCACGTCACACCATTGCAAGAAGTTAAACCCAAAGCGAACACACAGAGTAAAAGATAGTACAATATTACTAATATTACTCCTCTACAGTTCTTTGAATAAAGATGAAATGATGTCTCAACAGACAAGAACATAAATCATAACAGTAATGAAGTAATAATGAATAATACATTAAACTTCAAAATAATGTTTGAAATTGGACTATATTGTCGGGTTGAAATGTCAGTAAAGCACATAAATGTGTGTGACTAGAAAGTTCTTGTCTATAAACTTGCATTAATAGTTCTCAAAAACAAATTATCAGTGGAAAGCTTCAATTTCGTCTCTGAAGTGTTTGAGCAGGTTTTCAATACTCATAACGCTATGGTCTGCGTTGTCCCTGACATGTACACTCACCTGAAACAATGAAAAACTCTTAGCTTTCAATTGGGATTAGGAAAAAAAAACTGATCAAAGACAGCATTTTAGTGGGAAAAAAAACTGATTAAACAAGGCTTAAATATTGTTAACTTCTTCAAACAGATCAGAAACTAGTGAGGTATTAGTTGGACCCATTTTAGTGGAAATAGGAAGAACCTGTCCGGTATTAGCTTCCTCTTCTCCGACAACTAAGATGTAGTTGTACTGTGCTAAATGAGCTTCTTGTACCTACAGAATGACACAACTTGTTAACACAACTGGGTCTCTCAATATTTGAAATTTCAAACATAATTAAATGTCAAATTTTCAATAGGCAGAAGAGCAAAACCATGACAACACTAGTTTCCCCTCAAGTATTAAAAATTTATTGGTTCAAAAAGGTTTGTGATACCTTCTTCTGAATATTCATATCCGTTGTATCAGCATCTACATGATACCCTGCTTGATGAATCCGATCGCGTACCTAGAAAATTGCAGAACAACAATAAGTTACTATAAAATTAATAAGCACCTTGCTTTCCAGACCAACTTCATATAAAAACACATGTAGCAGACTCAAAATATACAAATTGGTTCGACAATTTGACAATTCAGACAATCTAAGCAGTTGAATGAGCTCATGGAGTAAGGTGCAATTTGAAAAGCAATAAAGCATGAAAAATGGCATAAAATGCTACAAACTTTACCCTCCAAGGAAATTAAAAGTGTGATCCAATGATATGGAGTATACATCATTACCCCCATTTAACTGCTATGACTTGGACAAATATACAACAGAAAAAAGCCAGGAACATATGTACCTGCAGTGCATAAGCTTGTGATTTCTTGGACACGGGGCACAAAATTGCTTGCCGAGGACTGAGCCAGAAGGGCCATTTACCCTTGTAGTGCTCCAAAAGTGTGGCAAACATGCGTTCAACAGATCCTAGAATGGTTCTGCGTATCAAAACAGGTCTCTCAATTTTGCCTTCATCCCCAGCTGAGAATTCCAACTTAAAATTTTCAGGAAGCTTGAAGTCCAACTGCAAGAAGCCAATTTATCCAATTATCAGTAAAAATATTAACAACTGAATCATGTGAATGCAAGTCAACTTAAACAGTGTAAACCTGTAGAGTTGAACACTGGAATTTCCTATTGAATGCATCAGATACACTGATGTCTATCTTTGGTCCATAGGATGTACCGCCCCCTCCATTCAACTGCAGAGTTTTACTCAGAATATAAGCACAAAATTGAAGCTAACAAATGTTGCGTTCCAGAGAAAATAATAAAATAGAGATACAAAAATATTTTCAAAAATAAAACTTGTGATGTAAGAAAATAAAAATGGTATCAATAAAAATGGTATCAAGTAAACCTACAATTGAATTTAAAATCATGAGCATACTCCACCTTAAGATGCCCAAACTGAATTAGTTTTAGTCATAATTAAAACCATACATTTGACTATTTGAGACAACATCTTATAGCTGACATTAAAGAACTCTAGAATACCTGCCATGGCTTGCCAAACTCATCCAAAGCTTCCCTGAGAGCATTTTCAGCTATCTCATATCTTTCAAAATCTAAATGGTATCCCTCTGGCCTCTGTTCAAGTATTTAATACAAGCAATGGAAAATAAATAACCGGGTCATTAAATAGATAATAGCAATTACTATCAGCAATATGTATTTCTGTATCATGCATCAAAAGAAAAAAAATAGAATCTATCAAGCTTAGAAGATATACGGTAGGAAAATTTTGTTTCCTTCTTTATATCATATGAGCATCAGTGCTAAGTGATGTGCATTGAGAATAATAAAGAGCAAAAGCATACCGTAGAAAGTTTCAGTTCATAAGTGAAACCAAATATTTGATAGACATAATCTGTGAAATTCAAGGCTTTAATGACTTCATCTTTTATCTGTAAAATGAATTGAAATAATAATTTCAGCTCCAGCTCAAAAGACAATTCAAGATTTATATCGCATAATTTTATGTTCTAACACACCTGGGACTCCATGCAGAAAATATGTCCATCATCCTGTCCAACACACAGAGCAAAGGACATAAATAATACAGAACTTCTAATAGTATAGAAAATAGAAGTTAAAGAAGGTGATAATGAAAAAATTATCATGAGAAAAGACAAATTGATAATTTATCTGCACTATAACTCCGATTCACACCATAATACTTCCCCAGGTGTTAGATGAGCAAGCAAACCATTGTATTGTATCTGTGTTGCAAGTTGCAACTCATAATTCCCAGTTTGTTTAAAAAACTAACATTTCCAAGACACAATCTAGCATTGTTTTTTTATTCCTATATATAGCACAGGAGAAAGGTTTACCTGCTGAAATCTCCTAACATGTGTTAATCCACTCAGGGCATCACTGGCCACATTCTGATGTACAACCCCAAAATCAGCAAAACGGAGAGGAAGTTCTACAAAACAATAAAAATGGTGTGAGATAACATTTCAAATGAAAATATCCGCTCAACTGAAATCTCTTCAAACTATACACTCACTGACTTACAAAATGGAAAGTAAATTATCCCTACCTCCCTTTTTTTAAGAACCCCGTAATTGAATTCAAAAGAATGAACAATTTTACTGAAAATATTGAGAAAGGATAAAAGAGAATAGGAGCAAAATCTCTCCTCCAAAGTTTCTGCTTTACAATAGAGTCACTACTCAATTCACAAATGTTTACAGTATTTGATTATGCCCCTCTATATCATTGTTTTCCCCTAATTATACAATACTTCTCTAACTAAAAAAATAACTGACTAACTTCCTAAATGTTTCTCCCTATGTTGTATCCTAACACCATCGCACCAAAGTTATAATTTTTAGTCCATTCTAGTTCAGTTTGGGACATAGATGAATGAGCTCTATATGCCAAAATGATGTTATGTGAACCTGAATGTGTGAATATGTAAGCGGGAAGACGGATGAAGCCATATAAAATCACACTAGACATTTATTTTTCAATGTAGGCAAAATCAATTAATTGTCAATCTAATAACCAAGAAGCTCAAACAGGTGTATTATCCTGATTTCAACAATAAACTGTGGATTAACTCAGCCACCCCAATTACGAATACAAAAGATACCATACAAACACATATGTCTATGCAAATGAAATTACCTCTGTACGACCGAACCCTATGTTCAAACATCAAGCAATGCTCTTCGCAATTCGTTGGTTTCAATCCAAACTCCTGTTTGTCAATCTACAACATACAAAAATATATATATATTGGTTAGGTAATTTGATTGTGTTGAAAATAAAAACCTATCCTAAAGGTCTTGTAGATGTTTCCTTAAAAAGTTTGATCAAATTAATACTTCACAATTTCGCCTAAAAATTATCTAAAAACTGATGCACAAGATTTACAAGGCCAGAATGGTGAAAAGATAAGAAAAAAAGACAATAAAACTAAAAAAACACGCGCAAACAAATAATACCTCTAAGACAAACATATCCTCCTTATTATAATTTCCGGCTTTATGCCACAGATCCGTCTTGAAGATATTCGGGGATATAACCTGATGATTCAAAGGAAGTTGTACTAAGCACTTGGAAAAAGATTGCCATTAGTCATATCAACTATTAAGAAACTTATTTACTGAAACTTTACCTCTTGATAGCCCCTGTCTTTGTATTGATCTCGAATGAAGTCCATGAGTTTGTTGTAGATTCGAGCACCATGTGGAAGAAAAAACCAGCTTCCCGGGCTAACATAAACAGGACAGACCAAGAAACAACAGTAAGAAAACTATACTGAATTCTACAATCATACAAGAATGAAACCACTATACCTCCACTCATGACAAAAAAAAAGCTCCTGTTTCACTCCCAAAATCCTGTGATCATACTGTTTAGTCTCTTCAAGCAGATGCAAATGTTCCTGAAATAAGGGGAGAAAATGAAATAAACATAATCAAATCATAATACACCATATAGCATGGTTGGTCACACTCCTACAACTTGACCACAAATATTCATTAAACACGACAAAGAAAGACAAATGCTAACACATGCCCTGAACTAAATACAAAAACACTGTCTTAATACTCGTGTATTCCATTCCTTATAAGTTTAATTATTACTACTTTTCAATAGAAAGTTTCTATTTTTAACTTCTTTAATCAGTATTCTTAGGACACACGTTAGCAAGACCCGTAAAAAATTGTCAGTTTTACCCGAAACAGCAATGACAATTGTTAATCCCAATGTCTGAAAAAAGCAAACTTGTCTTTGAGTAATAAGGAATGAGTTTGAAATATTAAAATCAAACCAAGTCCTACCAGCAGCACATAACAAAGTGACATTTTTTATATATCTTATTAAAATAAAAATACAGAGTAAAGTGCCATATATTAATATTACCAATATCCGACATGTTTACATATCATACTATATAATGCTAATAGAAAATAAACTATAAAGTGATATGTATTATTGAAAAACACAATGTTCAAACTTCAAACTATTATGAATATTATCAAAATTATAAACTATTTCAAAAAAAATATAAGTCAGTCAAGAAATAACATATGAAATTAATTTACCATTGAACTCTTGTGATGAGGATCAGATATGCCATTGCCGTCAACTCTTTGTAAGCTTTCTCTATCTTTGTCCATTGCGACGGTGACGGAGGAAGATGAGCAGTGACGGTTACTGAAGCGAAGAAGAGTAGGAAGAGAGGAAGAATGCCAATGGAGAGAGTACGGCTGCTGGGGGGATGCCGACGGCACTGTTGTAATGGTTTTGATTTCTGAGAGGCGCGCACAGTGGCGGAAACTTTTCATAGGGTGTGAGTAAAAAATAAAAAAATTTAGTATATTAATATATTTTATTTATTGAATTTTTTTTTTCGGTACAAAATTGTGTAAGAATCTTAAATGCGTAGGAAAAGTAAAGACACTTGAATGCGTGCGAAAACAACGGAGTGGTTAAACCTTAATAGAGTATTTGATCTGATGGACATTCATTATTATTTATTCCTCTAATTTCTCTTTATAACATTCGAGTCCCTTTATATAAGACCTAACTTTTTTGAGACGGAGATATTCACTATCGAACACAGTGATTAATCATACGCTGGATAAGAGATACCTCAAAGAGTGAGACAATTGATTTAAAAATTTAAGGATCGAATTATCGACCCTTGATTAAAGGAAGATGAGCCCTAACCGCTCAATTATGCCCCTGAGTTTGAGTTTGTAAGGCCTGATATGATAAAACATATGTGCTTGATATCATTCGAGAGACGGGTCCAGGATTAGGCCTCAACTTGAATATCCGTAAGACTATGATCTTTTGGCCTTCATGTGATGGCACTAAGCTTCGTGAGGGGTTGTTCCCTTTGGATATTGAGAGGCCGATGTTGGGGGTAAAGTTGCTTGGAGGGGCCATAAGTCGCGATAAAGACTTTATTGAAGAAGTGACCATGAAGAGAGTTGTCAGAGCTGTTGAGTTAATGCATATTCTTCCCCAATTAAAAGATCCGCAGAGTGAGCTTCTTCTACTTCAATCATGCATGGGTATTGCTAAACTTTTTTTTTGCCTCAGGACGTGTCAACCAATTCACATGAAAGGGCAGCTATTTTGTTTGATAAGGAGTTGCGAGCTGCAATTGAAGATATTGTGGTTGGCGGAGGTCCTTATTTTTTGGACCTTCAATGGAGGTTAGCTTCTTTACCTATTAAGGATGGAGGTTTGGGTTTATATTCAGCAGTAGAGGCCGCCTCATATGCTTTTGTAGCTTCTAGAGCTCAGTCTTAGATATTGCAAGATAATATCTTGAGATACAGTAAAATATGTGGTATGGACTATGATTTTGACAATGCTTTGACTGTTCTTCATAATACAGTTCCGACTTTTAACTTTATTAGTTTTACTAACAAGGACACCATCCCCCCTCAAGCCCTACATGTTTTGGCGAGTGTCTTGTTTAGTAAAATTGTTCAAGACATGGAAGAAAATTTAAACATGACAACAAGACAAAAAGCGGATTTTGGGTGTTTAAAAGCATCGCATGCCCAGGATTTTCTTCTTGCTATCCCCATTGATGGGATAGGTCAACACATGTAACCGACAGAGTATCAGAGTATCCTCAGATATCGTCTCATGATACCATTATTTCCTTCTGACGAGACTTGTCCAATATGTCGTAAGACATGCTTGGATACATTTGAAGAGCACACACTGCATTGTAGGGAGCTTCCAGGCTTCAAATACAGACATGATCTCGTGAGAGATGTCCTTGTTGATGTTCTTCGACGTGCAGGAGTATTAGTGAAGAAAGAGGCACCCATAAATTTCTTGATTGACCCACATGACAGGAGATCGACACTTAGGTCAGCTGATATTTTGATATATGGATGGGTAGGAGGAAAATATGCATGTGTTGACTTGACTGGAGTTTCCCCACTTGTAGTATTAGGGACTGCGAGTTTTAATGTTGGACAAGCGGCACTCAAGGCCGCTTCAAGCAAAGTGGCAAAACATGAAAAATTGTGTTATGAAAATCAACATATTTTTATACCTTTTTCTTTTGACACTTTTGGCTTTTTGACTCTAAATAATGTTAATCTTCTAAATAGAGTTCGAAAAGTCATGCATAACAACGTTGTGTCTCCCAAATCTGTGGTTTTTAAGCGAATTGGTTTTACAATTCAAAAAGGAGTAGCAGCACAGCTTATTGCCCGTTTACCTTCGATACATATCTAATTATATATATATATATATATATATATATATATATATATATATATATAAATATGTTTTTTTACTTAAAAAAAAGTTTGTTTATATCACTATCATACTATATTTATAGTATAAGGAACAGAAAAAGCGGTGAAATTCGGGGTATGTTGATAAAAAATAATTAATGTGGTTGGAAATTCAAAGATAATCTTATAAAAAGGACAAAAAATTTCTCAACAAAGTCTTATAATTAGACATGGAAAGAATATCATTCTCTATCTTTATGTGTCCATGTATCATCAATGTATCATACAATATGAAAGATCGCATAATAAAAAAAATACAATATGAAAATTGAGAATAAAATTTATATAAAGACACACTCTAAGTGTGAGAAAATTAAGTTTAACACACTCTAAATGTGTGAAAATTGAGAATAAAATCTTGGTGTCTGCATTTTAGAGTTTTCATGCGAAGTGGTGAAACATTTTTGTAGCAATAAATAGCATTGTTCCTTTTAAAAAGGATATAAATATGTTTTTATTAGGGTTTTTTTTTTTTTTGCAAATGTTTTTATTAGGGATTATATACTATTTCTTACAAACTTATCTTATTTTCTATATTAACTATAATTATTTTTTATGAATTTTACTTTCAAAATAAATCAACTAAACACTTTTTAAATACAAAAAATAATGTTTCTTATGGATTTAAATTTCTTACAAACAAATTGACATAAAACTTTAAATATTCTCAAGTATAAATTCATAGGAAATTCTTTTTAATTAAAAAGATGTAGATATAGATATTTTTCTGCAGATTTTATAAGGTGAACTCTGCAAAAAAAATGATAAACATGAAAAAAAATAAAAAAGTTTGTCATGTTTATTTTCTATTAAAACGCTATAATAATCTCTTACAAATTTATTTTCGAAACAAAAATATAGGAAAAAAAAGTGTTTCTTGTGAATTTTTTAACAAATAAATTCGCTAGAAACTTTACATTTTTTTGAAGATAAGTTTACAGAAAAATATTTTTAATAAAGAGAGTGTATATATTTTCTTGCAGATTTTATTGTGGAAAATCTGCTAGAAAAGTTGAAAAACACGACGAAAATACAACGAAAAAGTTTGTTATGATATTTCCTTTGGAAACAATGTCACGGGAAATCATTTTATACAAAAATATAGCGTTTTTTGTGATTTTTTCCTCAAACAAATCCGCATAAAATTTTAAGTACAGTAAAATCTCTATAAATTAATAGAGTCGGGACCGGAGAAATTTATTAATTTAGAGAGTTATTAATTTATCGATAAATTAATAATTATTAATTTAAAGAGTTTTATTTATTTTTTTAGTATATTTTAATTTCAATATTATTAGATTTAAGTTAGAATAAAAATAAATATATATTTTTTAGGTTTAGATTTAAGTTAAAATAATAAAAAATAATAATATCTTTTTAGATTTTGATTTAAGTTAGAATAACAAAAAGTATTGAAGGGTTAAGAAACGTTGAGTTGTTCTTCTTTCCATCCAACATGACATCAAAGATTCAACCTTGCGATGCTGGGATAATAAGAGCTTTCAAGATGCATTACCGTAGAAGGTTTTACCGCAAAATATTGAAAGGTTATGAGGTGGGACAATCTGATCCATGGAAGATAAATGTCCTTGATGCTATCAATTTGGCAATTCCAGCTTGGACGATAGATGTTCGAAAAGAATCAATAGCGAATTGCTTCCAACACTGTAAAATTCGTTCGGCTAGTGACGTTGCAAGAAATTTGGATGAATCCACTTTTGATGAAGAAACTCAAGACCTCGAGACTATGATCAATCAATGTCGCTATCGTAATATATAAGATGGATATCGACAATTTAATCAACTACCCAGGTGAAAATGAAGCATGTTCGGAGATTTAGAGTTTAGAAGATATTGTGGGTACTATCATTGAGAATAATGCAGAGGATGACGACGAAGATGATACGGTGCCTTTGGAGCCTGTTACGCGAAAGGAAGCACTTATGGCGTCAAACACTCTTCACAACTTTATGATACAATACAAAAATACAACACCTGAGCTATTTGATGCAATAAGAAAAGTTAGAGATGAGATTCAAATGGACTTAAAATTTAAAGGAAAACAGACAACTATTGAATCATATTTTAATAGAGTGTAATATATTTATTTTTTTTCAGTTTCTATGAATTATTAATTTATGATTTTCTTGGGACCGAATATTACAAAGGGATCTCCCGAAAAATTATTATCTTATTATTTTATCGAATTTTGCAATTTTTTACACTGGCCAAGTCGGGACCAGACAACTTTATTATTTTAGAGAGTTTATTAATTTACCGAGTATTAATTTAAAGAGATTTTACTGTATTTGTTAAGTTAAATTAAATTCATTGAAAAATTATTTTAATAAAATAACATGTTTATTTTTTACTAAAAATAAATTCATTCATTCAAATTGAAAAATACATATATAGATCATTACAAATTCAAGATTGCTAAAAACTGAAAAATGTGAATCTGCAAACAATCTTGCAGCACGTAGGTTAATAGCATATAACGACATCATGAAAGTAACCGGAATGTTCATACTTCCGAATTTGTAGCATTGACGTCTACGTCTTGATCAGATCTGTAATGAATTGATGTAAATATGCTAAATTGAATCAACGAACTCTGAACAAAGAAGAAAACCAACAAAGACCGCACAATATGCATGATGTGGCCATGCTATTTATTTGGGGATTGTTGTTTCAGGGATCTTATGAACCCCCACTTCTACATGAATCAATCAGTAAGTGCACTTTATTATTAAGCACCATTCCTATAAGGGTGGCTATTGCATGCCCCGCAAAAACACACAATTAAAGACATGAGCAGCCATACTTTTGCAAAAAAATTATCCGTGTTGTGTCCGGTGTCGTGTCCGACACTGACACTTATAATTACATCGAATTATAACACTTTTTCAAAAAATATATCCGTTTTAATGTGTCCGTATCGTGTGCGGTGTCCGTGTTTCATAAAGAATACAAAAATCATCCATAATTTGATAAACAATTATGTACATGTTAGTAATTCTTAGCAGTAATGTAGTCACCCTCTTTCAATGCTAGAAGCTCTGTATCTCCATGGCCGTAAAAATAAAATATGAGCATTTCTCTAACCTTCAAGCATTGGATAATATCATGCAATTTCATTCTCACACCAATGGAGGTAGGGTAAAGTGGGTCCGTTTTCGCCACGGAGTCATTCATAACAGTTACTTCAATTGAATCATATTGTCCTTTCAAAAGAACATTCACAACTTATAGCTGTTACAATTGTGAATGATCTTGAAGTTTTTGTGAATAGTAAAAGTAATTTTAAATTCATCTTTTTATAAATTAAAAGAGTGATTTTGACACTCAATAAATAAAATATTCATGTTAGAGATTTTAACTTAATAAAAATTACAATTTTTTTAAAAAACTATATCTAAGAAATAAGTTTTATGAAAAATTGTTTCAAATAACTTTTTATAAATAAATAAATTCATAACAAACCGACATTTTAATATAAGCTATTGATGACACGTAAATGCACTACCGTTTTAGCTCAATTTACACATATTTTGATCTCGATTTTATAGATTTTTATGTGTGTCTATTTCAAGTATATGTCAATTAAAGGTCCCTTTGCGTCAAAATAATGGAAAATGGCGGAAAAAAATATGAAGAAAATACAAGTCCCTTGTTGTCATGATGGGCGTCCTCCTTGAAGGACTTCATGCATCCAGGCCGTCGACGCTAAATCAACTCATTAGAGAAGAAAGTCATCACCAACCTGACAGACAATCCGTCAACCCTAATGACACTTGTTAGTGATCACGAATCCACTTGAAAAAGTCATGACAGGCAGGCCGTCACCCCTTCCGGCGGCCGTCATGGCGTCGATTTGCATTATTTCCACCCATTTTCACCCAATTGCTGAGTTTCCTCCATCTTAGCGTCATGATGGGTGTCGTATGTTTGATTCTTGCTATGCAATATTTTGTGAATTCTTAGAAGTTAGAATGACTCGTATGCATAATATTTTAAGGTTTTAAATGAAAATGAGTTGTTTTTCGGTAAAAAATTTAAGAGTTTAATTTTAATAGGGATTAAAACTGAATAAGAATTTTTTTATAGAGATTAAAAATATAATAAAAATTAAATAAGAACTAAGCTTAAAAAATTCTCATTTTATAAAAATCAAAAATATATTTAATCTTATCACATAATATTTAAATTGTTTTTTTTTTAACGGCTTTAGATTGTTGTTGATCTTGGTCACCCAAGTCTCACACAAACCTCAACACCAGATAAATTTAAATAAAACATGGTTTATTGTATTAGTTGGGTTAATGAGGAGGGTGAGGAGTTGCTTAAATTTTTGGGTTCGCTGTATTTGCACATTTTTATTCGAAACTTGGTCTATTCCTTTAATAGGGATATTTATTCTTCAACAATTCAATAATATTTGAACTGATATAAATTTTATAAAATACAGTGTTGGATTAAAGGTTTATATCATATAATATATAATTGAGACAAATCAAAATTAACGGTTTGTGTGAGTTTTTAAATGTCGTTAATCTTTATCTGTCTCAAAAACATATCAAATAATTTTGGATTTGTCTGAAATTTTATACAAATAATTTATATGATATTGTATAAATTTTCGATTCAACCATATATTTTATAAAAATTTATATCCGTTAAAACATTATTGAGTGGTTGAGGAATAAATATCCTAAATCTTAAAAGGGTAAATTAGAGAAAAAATCTACATTTTCATTGGCGCCATATTACGAGTACCAAAAATGCAATTAACTGTATTTTTCCTTGTAATAATTTGACTAGAATAAGCTATAGTAACAAACATTGGCCAATACCAACGAATATTTGGTTAGAGCCTTCAAAGAGAAAGTACAAAATGTTGTTAAACAGATAATCACAAAACATGCAAAACCAAAAATGTTATGTGCAAGAGCCAATGTTAGGCTATAAGGATCATATCCTTTTGATTACCAAAAATATGATGAATTGAAAATACTTTAGAAAGCAGTAGAATTAGCAAAAAGGTACATCAATTTATCCAAGGCATCTGGATAAAACTTCCTGGCAAATAAATAACAAGGTCGTTTTGACCCATTCCATGTGCAAGGTGTGATCAACACAGTTCTCTACAAAAGATATGAAATTCAAAATAAAAAATAATTTATTCCTTTGACAATAAAAAAAAACATAATTAAGTAGTACCATACAATATGAAAGACCTTTTTTTAAATATTTATACCTTTGCCTCACTTGTAATGTGTGGACTTTTAGTAGTGGACTGCATTCAATAAATTATATCATTAAGATATTGTAGGAAAAAAAATTGTCTCAGAATCATGTGATGTAGTGAATTTACAAACAGGGAACATAATTGTGTTTTTAAATGAATAACACTAGTCAAGTAAACAAGGAATCAGAAATATTTTGTTTTTACATATATAGGCTATAAGTCGTTTTCATAGGCTATCATATCATAGAGAGCTTATAAAATAAGCTAAAAAAATCTTATTGAGATGTCATAAGCTATTTTTGTAAGCTCTCTCAAACTGTTTAACAAGTGCTTTTATTAGTAAATAAGATGAAAAGACTCTAAGTTTTATGCGAAATATTTTATGCTGTGAACATCCGCACCAATTGTTGAATTAGGAGTAAATCTATTTTTCTTGGGGAAAAAGAAAAATGATAAAGAATGCGCAGTTTGTATAACATACCCCTAAGGTTTTCACGAGATGATATGTAATATCTCGACCACGGAATGATCTAGGGTGCCATTTCCCTTCAGACCAATCAACATATGTTACCGACCAATTCGAAATTCCACCTGGATCAAGCATCTAAACATACAAAGAATACGTTAGCAACGAAATAGGCCAATGTCATTGTCATTTGGAAGATGTCAGATTGATGAACATTGAAGACTGACATTAAAAAACGTTGGTAAATAATGCTCATCCGAGTAACAGTTGCGTCCTCCCTCCATATTTGGCTGTGGAAGTTAAAAACAAAAACAACAGAATATCTGTCAACAACTTTTAAAACATTAGAATTAATAGTAGAAAACCAAGTAAATACATTAAGAATTTGTGGTTAGACTGAAATATATTAACCATTGTTAAGTTTTGCTATAACTTGGTCAGCAAGAAATCCTCAAATCTCCTAGTTCATTGATTAATGAATATATTTATCAAGAGTAACAACCTTAAGAGAGGTGACATGAAGACTACAATAAGGAACAAAGAATTAATTCGTCAAATCAGAAAAAGCATCAATAAAGTGATTATAAGTAACATAGTGGTACCCTGCAGTAATACTTGAATTTTGTGAAATAGAGACTGTCTGCGATCACTATAATAGCATGCTGTCGCTTCATTGAGAACCACTGCAGCAGAAACATGATCCAAATTAACTCCACACCATAAAAGTTTCAAATGATTCTTACATTTCTACATTCTAAGTATTTGTGGTGAAGTTTGTCTGTACCTGGTCTCAATTAAGATCACACTAAAAATTTCTACTACATAAATCATACCTGCGAACCCTTTCGAAAATCCTTCATTTCTACTTCAGGCAACATATGCTCTACATATCTTCCATTTCCATGAGGACCAGGATCAACATAGCTGTATTTTTTCAGTGGAGGGTTTTAGAAAGATGGAAGAAAAAGATTTAGTCAGAATTTCCATGTAACAAATACTATGTTCCAAGAAAAAAAGGTTTAAAATTTTCATGAACTAATTAGCAGTAGTTCTTTGTGTATGTATCAATGTCTTACCATTCAATGAAGCTGACATTCGTAAACAATAAGTAGTTGTACACAAATTCAAAGTGACGTATAGGCACACAACTGAAACAAAATAATATGTCATTGAATAGATCAAATCTTCAAAGCAAGCATAAATTTATACCAAAGAGAGAAACCAGATAAGAAAAATGACCTATCAGATAGCAAAACAAAATGTTGGTTATCAGGGTCTAAAAGCGCGTTTGCCAAAAGTCTTCTTTCTGCTTCAATCATTGCAAAACTCCCCCAACCCACCTTTATGAAAATTTAGACCAGTTAATATTATATTAACAATAACAAAGATGGCATGCCTAAAAATATCATAGGCGCCACACTTACTTACCGGTTCGCTGTGAATTTCTCGACCAACAAAATATCTGCTGACATGTACCGGTTTTTCTTTGGATGCATGTACATAAATTGAAAATTTTCCATCATGCCCCTGCATTTTGTTATAAGTAAAGACCGAATAGGAAGCAACCAAATCTCTATTACATAAATTTCTCAAAATGAATTCACAAGTATTCAAAGCATTCTTTGTCAAATAATTTTTTACATACAATCTTTCTTCCCTTCCCTCTTGCAGAAAAAAGTATGTCTTGTAAATATATTTCATTTTTTGATGCTAATTACGATGATAAGAGAACATAATCAAATGCTTCATGCTAAATGTCCTAATAATCACATCACATGGACTAGTTAAAATCAGAAAGAAAGAAAAAAATGTCCTGTATGTTTGGTTAAGATAGAGATCATATTAAACAGAAGAGAAAATTACAAGTTTTCCTAGCAGATCAATGCTACTCAATTCTTGTAGATGATAGCTTAGAAAAGAACAGGCAAATGATACGAATATGACGTATGTTTTTATGTTTGACGCATAATAAAAATAGAATAATACAAGACAAAGTTGGAACCAAAAAGAACATTAAGAGGGACTGAGATTGTTTCACCGAAACTTCAATCCAGATTGAAGACGTGTCTGGTGTCACCGACACAACATTCGCATATGTGATTATATTTAATCACTTTCATTTTCTCTAAATTATTATTGATGTCTATCCATTATTGTCAGTGTCGTGTCTCTTTCGTGATTCATATCATAGCATACAATACATAGTGAAATAAGAGAGAAAATGAACGTGAATGGAATGTAGAGAATGACTTACTTGAAAGAACATGTGCCAGAGTTTCTCAAAAGGCAATGTACCAGGAGTCAAGAACAAAAATGCAACTTTAGGTGTCTTAGTTTGAACAGGAACAAAGTTGAGTAAATCTTTAACAACAACACGAGATTCAATCTCTTGATCAGTTAATTCTCGAGAAAAATAAGCATTTGGAAACAGATCGCGTGTAGGACAACCTTCGGAGGAAAAGAAGTTGCATTTATCAGGTGTTGGTGGTGTTGTTGGTGTATAAACATATACTGTAAGAATCATAACAAAACACACCACAGAAGCCAATGCAATAATCAACGTAGGACTCCGTAATGTGTTTTTTCTTAACCCTATCATCATCATGAATCAATCATTCATTCATTCATCATATATGATGATTAATTTCTTAAACCATAATTTATGGACAATAACACATAACACATAACTGATCATAGGCATGTTGTATCTTTGGTTTGGAAGACAACAGAACTTTTGTGATTTAACCAAACGAAGGAGTTCTTGCCACCTCAGTAATACACCCAACCGTCTTGTCTTCAATAGAAATATAATAATTTCTCTCTAATTTTTTATTTATCAATAGCCAAATATTTCATTAACTCTATTTAGTATGAAATTAGTCTAAACTAAACAAAGAGATTGAATTCAATTGGTTAATGAACTCTACTAAAAAATAATCATTCAACATATATACCTGAATTAACTTTTTAATATAATTTTTAATCCTTTTACTTATTTTTCGAGTGAATTTCATATTACTATGTCTCTTAATCAAATAATTAGAAGGAACCGAACTTCAAATTTATTTAGGAGGGACCCTAAAACAAAGCGGCCGAACTTCAAATTATTAGGGTCCCTCCTTTTGAAAATAAGAGGGTAAACATTATTTTATTTCCAATTTTCTTTTTTAATCATAATTTCCAAAATCTTATTCTTTCCACAATTGATCATTAAAATCATAACTTTATCTTCAGAAATCTGTTCTTTCCACAACTGATAGTTGTCTTTTTTTTACACATCCTATTTTTATTTGTCTAATTGTTTATAATTTAGCTTTATTACTTATTACTTATAAGAAGAATGAGTGTGGTGAAAACAAATATGATAATGTGTTAGCTGAATACAATTTGCACTGGGAGTAGTAGGACTTCATTTTCATTATGTGTGTGTTTTATTTCGTATTTCAAGTTTGCCAATATTTTTTACCAGCTAACTTATACTTAGAATCATTTCCCTTAACAAAATGCAACTGCAATTTAGAAGCCAATAACATAAGTTGTTCCCAAAAGATTTTTTTTCAAGATTAATGCAAATGCAGGAGCATTGCTTTTACAAACACAGATACTGGCTACTACAAGTTACAATCAACCTGTAACAATGAAACTTTCATAAAGAAGTGAACAAATGGATAAAGGTGTTGTCCAACACACATGAATCCAAGTGCTTGTGTTAGCCAGGTCCAACTTTTGGAATATCATAATGCTCACTAAGATTAGCCAGATATTGATTGAACTGCTGAATCCTATCTCGATGAGATCTTATCGCCATCTTTGCTAGCCTTTGACGTTCAAGTTTCTCTGTTTGTTCGAGAAATCGCCTCTCAGCTGGAGTTAGGTGATCGTCGCAAGATGCACCATTTCTTCTGTCCTCATACTTGTCACCCTCGTTCATGCTACCGTCATGGTTACCTGTTCACAACATTTTTTAACATATCATCTCTAACATGTGATATTGTGATCGACATTCAATCATTTTTGTTTTCTTAAATTATCCAGTAGTGCCTACATGTTAGTGTCATGTCTATTATCTATGTGTCGATGAAATCGTATAAATTATTCCTACAATCTATTATGGCTTCAACTTAAAGTTGACAGTTAGAATCAGTTTTACAAGTAAAATCAATTGCAATCTAGATTCTGAAACATACTAAAATGAGTTATCCGAAAAGTGAATCCAAACATGTAAGGAATAAATATTAGGGCATTGAATCAAATATTAACCGTATTTCAATGTATCTTTGATCTTTAGCAGTCTGCATCACTCACTCCATCCTGATACAATAACCAAATTCATCAATTGAAGAGAATCAATCCAAATAGCATGCATCTCCGGATCAAATGATTTGTAGTTTTATCCTTTCGTCGATTAAATGAAAATTTCTTCCAAAATTATATGTTAATGAAGCGGAAAATTCTCACCTGAATTAAACTGTGAAAGGTAATGGTAACTCTTGTTGTGTTTCTTCTTCTTCTTTTTGATTCCATCATCTTTGATATTCAATGGTTTTCCCTTGAGTTTCAATTTTCCGATGATGACGCCGTCGTACGGAGACATCTGATTCAGAACTACAATGATCTTATACGATGTAGAAATTAGAAGAAATATTAGAGATTTAATCGGTGATCGGTAATTTGTATGTGATAATTGGAGGTAATATATGTAGTTGAAGGAAGGGAAAGGTAGGAAAGTTGGTGAATTTTCTAGAAACAACTACTCCGATGAATGACTCTCCGGGAGGTTGATAAATGGAATTTTTACTTTTTGCACCTGTATTTCTATTTCCACCTCTCTTAGAATGGATCACAGCATTAGGGGTGCTCGCGCCGCAATTTGGTTCAATTTTTAACATAAAAGTCATTTTAACTGTGAGATAAAAATGCATGTAATTTGATTTGGTTTCTATTGGTTTTAAAAAAATTATTCAAATATTCAAATCAAACTAATGTGATTCAGATAGGATCAGTTTGTGCGGTTTATCATGATATAAAATATATATCATGATATAAAATATATAAAAGTATTATCATTTTTTTATTAAACAATATTAACAACTTATTTTGTCAAAAAAAATATTAACAACTTATTACATATTATTACATATTTTTACTGTTTACATTACATGTTATAATATATCCTAAAATGTTTTTGTATCTTATGATAATAACTTATTTTTAATACTAATATTATAATTTTGGATGGTATGGAAGAATATATTTTGACAACTACTATTTTATAGGCTCAATTTGAATTGAGTTTGCTAATTTGGACTATGTAATATGTTGATTGCTACTTGTTGATAGAGTTAACTTAAATATTACTATTTGATTCAATTTTAAAAATGTAAACCGCCAACTCAACCAAACTGCGAGATTTAATAGAAAAATGATCCTTGCAGTTTTAAATTAGTTCAGATACAATCACCCTGTAAAATATGTACCAATATTTTATCATTTTTTTTGTCTTAGATAAAAGGGTAATCCACTAAAATTAAACTTATATACAAGTGTGAGGTTCTAGATTAGAACTCGGATCATCATATCCGACCTAAAATTTTGACATTTTTCTGTTGAGATATGATTCTAGATCAATATTTTATCATGTGAAAAATGAAAATTTGGTCAGTTAAAAATAAAATAAAAATGTGACCTGGATGGCTGATGCAGGGGTAAGTACAACAATAGGACAGTAAATGGCCACATAACACCTATCAATAGTTTCCACGTGTCACACTTTAAACTGTTTGACGTGTCTATTCTTCCTCACAAGTCACAACACAAGCTTCCTCTGCAAAACCAAAACGACGTTGTTCTCACTGCACATGGCCATTTCCCTCTACACTACACTTCAATTTCTTTCTCTCAATTCATCCAAGTCCACACTAACATCAATTCTCACAACACGATATCACTTCTCACCCATCGCCATGAACAACTTGTGCACCTCCACCACTTCAGCATCTTCTTCTTCTTCGTCAATGCAGCACGTGCCAGAGCAAGATTCTAACGAAATGGAACGTGTGGCAAATCAAACATTCCAAAGGTATAGTTCTAACAACACCAAGAGAAGTGGTAAAGGTACAGCAATCGTGTGGTTTAGGAACGATCTTAGAGTTTTGGATAATGAAGCTCTTTACAAGGCTTGGATTTCATCGCAGACTCTATTGCCTGTTTATTGCATTGATCCTCGACTCTTTGCCACTACTCACTATTTCGGGTTTCCAAAAACCGGAGGTACATTGTTTCTTGCTCACACAGACACACACTATACTGATAATAATTTGAGAAAATAGAATAATTGAACGTCATTATATTATAATGACCAAAGTATTGGTGTTGTGTCGGTGTTTGACACCTCACGTTGGACACCAGACAAGCCTTCAATCTAAAGTTTTGGTGCTATATGTAACATGTATCGGTCAGACACACCTTCATAGCTTTTTTTAGTTTCTTTGTTTGTTTTGTTGGTGCTATGGATTTGAATTTTATTAATGTGATAGCAATAGCATTATAATATACTAGAATAATATAAATGACCATGACCTTGTGCAGCATTGAGAGCACAATTTCTTCTTGAATGTTTGGATGACTTGAAGAAGAATCTAATGAAACGGGGACTTAATTTGCTTATTCAACATGGGAAACCTGAAGATATTATTCCTTCTCTAGCTAAAGCTTTTGGAGCTCATACGGTTAGTATTTGAGTTTGTATTTTTTTTAAATGTTTAATAGGCTAGGTTAGATTGATGGAATTTTCAGATTTTATAATATTTGAAGAAGCTATAGAGTGGGTTGGTTGGTTCATTGGTGTATGTAAAACTTTTCAGGTTTATGCACAGAAAGAAACTTGTAGTGAGGAGCTGAATGTTGAAAGGTCTGTCAGCAAAAGTCTTCAACAAGTGGTGGTACCATCTGACGAATCCGCTGGAGTGGCAACAACTTCAAGCAGCCACCCCAAGTTACAGTTTGTTTGGGGAACCACCATGTACCACCGCGATGATCTTCCTTTTGATGTCACTTGTTTGCCGGATGTTTATACACAATTTCGTAAGGCATGGCATTTCAATTGACATGTGTATGTAGATTTATATGGGCCTATTTGGGCTGACTTTTTTGAGCTTACCTATTGATATAAACACTTGTAAGACTATTTGAGAGAACTTAAAAAAACAACTTATGACATGTCCATAAATTGATTTCAACTTATTTCCATAAGTTCTCCAAGATAGCTTATGAAAACAGTTTATAGCTTATGTGAAAACAGTTTGACTTTATTTTCTTTTATCCAAATAGGACCTATATCTGCTTGGAAATGGCTTTTATTACTACTTATGCTGCTACTGAATTTGCAGACTGTTGAAGCCAAATGTGCGGTGCGCTCATACATCAAAATGCCAGCATCACTTGGACCACCTCCTTCAATTGAGGATTGGGGATGTCTTCCTTCATTGGAGCAGCTGGGACTTTGCTCACAGAATGTTGGTTTTGTTCTATAATTATTTGTGGAAATCCCTGCAATAGTCTTTTGAACTTACCAATGAAAAAATTACGAGTTTTGCTCTTTCTGTATACTTCCTCTTGATGTAGGTTAGCAAGGGGATGAAATTTGTGGGGGGTGAAACTGCCGGATTGAACAGAATATATGAATACTTTTGGAAGAAGGTCAGAGATTATACTTTTCTTGATTTTTTTTATCGGCAAATGCTATCATGCTATGTTAGAATTAATGTTAGTTATGCTGTGAGTAGGGATGGAGACTTCAATTCCTTATCTCTGATTGAAAATATAGATTCAATTATGCCAACCTTTGTTTGGTTATCAACTTATCATACTCATTCTTGAGATTGCATATCTGTAGGATTTACTAAAGGTGTATAAAGAGACCCGAAATGGGATGTTAGGGTCTGATTATTCTACTAAATTCTCTCCATGGCTTGCATCCGGAAGCTTGTCTCCTCGTCTCATACATGAAGAGGTTAAAGTTGACAACAATCTCTGATTTGTGCATTACGTGATATTGAAAAATTAGACTGCTTTGATGAAGTTTGGTCTGTTCTGTTCATCATAGGTGAAGAGATATGAGAATGAAAAACAAGCAAATAGCTCTACCTATTGGTAACACTTCATTTTCTTATTATTGTATATCTACATCATATTTCTTGATGGAATTCTCTTACTTCCACTTTTTAAATTATTCCTAAAGATTTCACTTGTCTGTCTTGTTGCATTTTGCAAAATTGCTTTAACTCCATCTAATAAATACTTGTATGAACTTAGTGACAAGGTAATGGTAATGCTTAAGGAAAGAAAAAATAGTAGGATAAAAACCAACCTTTTCGTTCTTTAATTCTTCATGAAAGTTCAGTAATATATAGTAGGCAATGTTAAATAATTATATGTTTGACATCCTCCATTCCTCCTTGTTCTTGTGATTCATTCTTGTTCTGAACCCGTCTTTTACAGGGTTTTGTTCGAGTTGCTATGGAGGGATTACTTTAGGTTTCTATCAGTCAAATGTGGAAATTCAATTTTCCATAAAGGTATGGGTAGTTCAAAGTCTTCGATGCCTCCAGTGTTTTATCGAAACTCGAGTCATGGATTAGAACTAAAAGTTTCTTGTTTTATATCGCGGTGTTATCCGTTCATATTTGTGGAGTGCAGGTGTCATGATGCATCTCTATTGGACCATTTTTTGTTTTAGTAATTAATTTGTTCATATTGCTTATGTATATTCTGTTTTTCTTTGTAGGTGGACCTAGGAATATTCAACATAATTGGAGCCAAGACAAGAAATTATTTGAATCCTGGAGAGATGGTTGTACAGGGTACAGTTTCTATCACATTATTACATAATTTTCTTGTTTACTTTAATACAATACTATTTCAGAAATAGTATTGTATTTCTTGATATTATGTTTGTTCTCCTGGAACTCAAACCTGTAGCTGATATTTCTTCACTACATATATATACCTTCAGGTATCCTCTAATAGATGCCAACATGAAAGAATTATCAACTACAGGTTTCATGTCAAACCGAGGACGGCAGGTGAACCAAAGTACATTAATGTGCTTCTACAGTATAGTAATAATTGCTAGGAGTCGATACATTGAACGAATGGGCATTTGCGCACATTTTTATTACTGAAACGTGATATGCGATTACCTTTTTGACAGATTGTGTGTTCCTTTCTAGTTCGTGATATGGGAATAGATTGGCGCATGGGAGCAGAATGGTTTGAGACTTGTCTTTTGGATTATGATCCGTGTTCTAACTATGGAAACTGGACTTATGGATCAGGTATATATTTGGATAAAGTATATGTAACATCTATAATAATTCAATTAAAGTTCATTATTTCCACATTTCTTTCTCTTAAACAATGCACATTATAATCTATATTCTTTCTTCCTCTTTGTTCTTCCTGTTCAGGAGTTGGGAATGATCCTAGAGAAGATCGTTATTTCAGCATACCAAAACAAGTAAGTGGCTATGTGAAGGGTCACAACTTACTTTGAAATATGGATTTGAAACAGAAATAATATTCAGTAAAATTTTAAATTTGGTTCTGATGTGAGCATGTGACACTGTTATATATACTTTTGGTCAGGCACAAACATATGACCCAGAAGGTGAATATGTTGCATACTGGTTACCACAGTTACGAGCAATCTCAAAAGAAAAAAGGAACTTTCCTGGTAATTTATACATTCGTCAAATTGTGCCTCTGAAGTTTGGAACAACTAGTAGACACAATAAGGAGGACAAGTCACTTGGTGCAAGAAGAGGCAATGAACGAAGATGGAACAGGAGATGAGTTTAAGGAAGAAGAAACATGGCCACCTCTTATATTACTGTATTGTTAGTGTATCTTCCACATCTATGCATACCATCCTTAGTGGGATGTGGACACTGGAGATCTTCTAAATGATTGATCCCATAGGCTTTGCCTACCAAGAGTGTATTAAAGAATAATAAGAAAAAATTTCCCATTGTAACAAAGCATAATTTTTTGTGTAAAGTTCCAACATTGTAATTTGCCTAAATTTATCACTGAATAATCTTATACACCAAAGTTTTTATGTACATAATAAATATAATGTTTGAGAGTAAACTTGTTTCATTTTATTAGATTGTAAAAAATATTTGGCAGTAGAGACTTTTTTCAAAAGGCGAGATAAATGAATTCATTTTATTGATTAACCTCTACGATCTATTTACAAGGTTGATATATCTAGTTATCTACTAACAAATATTTTTACATACACGTCAATCAGAGATTTAACTTAGAATCAAAATAGTTAAAGGATCTAAGTATTTATCACTTCTACTACATTTTGCTGGTTAAATTGTGACATCTTATTAAAGGAACTTTCAATTTATTTTATCTTGTCTAATTAAAAAAAATTGGTGTCTTGATGTTTGAATTTGTTGTCTTGAATTGTAAGGGTTGAGTATCCCTCGTACTCCTTATAATTCAAATCGTTTATCAAAAAAAAAAATGGAAGCTAAATCACACGCCGCACCTAATGAACTAATCCTATTTTACTTTTTTATTTTCAATTGTAAATTTCCTTAATAAAGTTAATCTTATTTAAAGCATGTATTTTTTCAAACTAAGATTCAAATATCGGATCATTCATTGTTCATTTGTCTACTCTACTTTATATACTTGATAGTTTTTTTTTGTTAACATGCTTTATATTTATAACGTGGTAATTAAAATTTTTTAACATGCTTTCTATGTTACTTTTGTCAAAATTTATTGTATTGATATTATAAGAATTTTTTTAATTAGAAATTTACCCTTTAAAAGTGAAATAAATGGATGTATCCCGGTTCGAACCTGGATCCCGACACTTTCGTATAATATGTTAAACTAATTGAGTTAAGTTTATGGGACAGTACTATAAGAATTTTAACCAATAAAAATGTAAACTTTATTCAAGTCAACATTTATATTTTATATTTTAATAATTTTAATAAAAATATGAAACATGTCAAATAATTATTAATCATCATTTTAATGTATCGATACTCGAAAATTTCTCCGTTGTAGCGTAGCATTTCTCAAATACAGTAACAAGAAAGATCTTAATAACATGATAATCAATGATTAATACTAATCGTGCGTGTGTTTTCTTTTCCCCCTTTTCACCTGGCATATTATGAAATGAAATGATTTTCCATCTCTTTTACATTGACATTGAGTGCTATTCAAGTCTTTGTTTCTAGATTGCGACCCTCGTGCTACGTGTTTACGACGTGTTTGTGTTTGTTTCCAAATTCAAAAACAAACAAACAAACAAACTCCCCCAATTTTGAAACCAATTACTTCCGACGTGTTTACATATTCAATCGTGAGATCTGAATAATCCACACCCTAATCAAATATTGGAGAGGTTAATTTCTCGATTTATTTTTCAATTTTATTCAGCTTTTATGAATTCCGTGATTATTATTCAATTAACGTAATATTATTACTATTTAAGTGAATAGATTAGTCACTAAATTAGTTTAGTCGATCAATTAATAATTAATTAATTAATTCCTATATTTGTGTTCTTGTGAGTGTGATTATTGATCTGTTGGAATTTTTGTTTTTAGGAAACACAAGAGGGAATAGAATAATGGCTGATGATGACAAAGCAGTTGTGGAAGGTGAAAAGAAGGAAACAAGTCCTACTGCTGTGGGGAATGAAAACAAGAAGCGTAAAGGATTCATTTCTAGGATTTGGAATGGTATTTTTAGGTTACACGGCGATGATTTTGAGAAGCGCCTTCAATATATTTCTAAAGAGGAAGCTACCGTTATCGCTAGGGTGGCCATGAGATCGCGATCCAGGAGGCATGTGTCCCGGAATCTTATTGTTTTTTCTGTTATATTTGAGGTATGCTGTATTTTTTTTTGATGAAAAATGCTAAAGAGTGCATTTCGTTGCATGGTTAATGGTAAAAATGTGAAATTATACTCTGTATGCCTTTGTACTTTTCGTTGCAATGTTGCCTATTCAGTTTTTCATGTTATCTCCATTGAACATGATATTTTAGTTGTTTCTTTAATCTTTAGAAACTTTCAGTTGTTTGTTCTTTTTACCGATGTAGATATTTAAAGGAACTAGAGTTTTAACTTATCTAGTGGCATGATTTGTTCTAGCACATATGTAAGGAGCAAATAATTGACCGCAGTGGTTATTCTGTTCAGCTTAATAGTTCGTATTAGTAAACCATTTTGATCGAATAGGTAATTAAGTGATTATTTAGTCTCTATCAGTAAGTAAGTTGATGACTTGCTGCCATGGTTCTAAACTGTAGACCCTTTTTTTTCTTTCCATTGTAATAAAAAATAGAATTTTGCTGAAAATAGTTCCAACTTTCAGGTCATTGCTGTAGGTTATGCTATTATGACAACAAGATCAGTGGGTATAGATTGGAAAATGAGGGCAATCCGGGTTTTACCAATGTTTCTTTTGCCTGCACTATCAGCTGCTGCTTATTCGGCGTATATCAGTTTCACAAGAATGTGTAAGTGTCAGAAGCTTTAGACATGCATATCTTACAGAAGGTAGTCTATATGTTTATTTCTTCTTTAACAACCAGGGCTTCAGCTGTATGGCGTGTGTTCTACGGTGATTGAGTTTACTCTAGTGTTGCTTCATTTGCAACTGTCATCTATGTCAATGAAATTAAGATTTCATTCGTAATTCTCAAATTTTATGTCACCTAGTGGTCTTATTTATGATACAAATTAACATTTTACAAGCGGAAGGAGTTATAAATTCATCACCCATTACAATTTACTTATCTCTAGGAAAATGCCTTCGTAATTGTTAGAGCCGATGGACAAGTCTGCAGTCAGTACTTCATGAAATGAATGCTTTTGATGAAAGAATTTCCTCATGCTATCAAATCGATGGCTCTAGAATACTCAGTAAATGCTGATAAAAATATTTGGTCAAAGCAGGTTTTATAATTTATTAGAAGGTCCTAAAGTTTATTCAATCATTTACCAACAGTTTATGAAACTTGTATGTATAGGAATTGCTTAATGGAGTAGCATTTGATTTGTTAAAGAAATTTGTTGCCATCAATAATAAGTTATGAAGGCTGTAGTGATTTGACCATCAAGTGAAAAATAAAATTTCCTAATTTGTTGAAATTTTAATTCATAATGTGTGATTATGCAGGTGATCACAGGGACCAGAATATTCTTGAAAAGCTTCGAGCTGAAAGGCAAGCAAAAATTGATGAGCTCAAAGAAAGGACAAATTATTACACTACACAACAGCTTATCCAGGTGATTGTTTGAAGAACTGAAACAATGAACAGGGCTTGTTACATGGTTTTCAATATCACATTTTTTTCATGCTGTTTGGAGCAGACAAAATAAATTTGAGACTGTAGTGACCACAATTTAGTTTATTAAGGTTCAGTGATGTCAAAATCTAAGTTGATAGATAGATAGTTAGATATACAACACATTATTTAATTTTCAGAATCCTATCATAGCTTGATGACACACCTCAGTCAGGATTTTTTTATGCATGACATAACAATCTGAGTGCTTTATTTTTTGGAAGAATCAATAATATCAACGTACAACATGTCTAATGGACCCAAAGTTCCTTGTTCATTATGTGTTAAGCTCGTGTCTGTGCTTTAAACTTCATTACTAGAGAGCAGCTTTTGATGCTTTAAGATTATTGACTATTATACCTGTGATGATGTACATAGAGATACGATCCAGACCCAGCCGCAAAGGCAGCTGCTGCAACTGTTTTGGCGTCTAAATTGGGTGCAGATTCTGGTTTAAAATTGTTCATGGGTGATGAATCCCATCTCAGTGGTGCTTCAACAGGGAAGAGCAATGATGTTGAACTTGTGCAGTCCTCTGGACTTCGAAATCGGAAACAAGTTCAAAGTAGATCCACTAGTCCACGGACAACCGCACAAAATTTTGCTGATCAACAATTAGTAGGTTCAGCAGAATTCGATCAAACGCTGACCTCTGAGTATGATCAACCTGTTGTAGTTGAACATCAACCTCAACGTTCAACCCCACAAGATGGAGGATGGATTGCAAGAATTGCAGCGTTACTTGTGGGTGAGGATCCAACACAGTCTTATGCTCTCATATGCGGTAACTGCCACATGCATAACGGTAAGGGGTTGGATTTAATCGTGTATGGTTTTGTCCCTTTTCATTTATTGCAGGAAATTTTTTGCATTTATTGCAGGAAAAAAGTGACTGTATTAGTGCTTTTTTTTTTGGGTTCATCAATATTAATTGATGAAAACAGTAACAGGAAAAGCATATTTATCTACTTATTTATTTATGTTCAGGTCTTGCTCGGAAGGAGGATTTCCCATTTATCACTTACTACTGCCCACATTGCCATGCGCTGAACAAACCAAAGCAATTGGATGGGAGTATCTCTGGTCTTCCTTCCTCTAATGAGGAGTCTGCACAAATAGATGAGAGTATCCTGGCTCTTCCTTCCCCTCCCCCTAAGGCGGGGTCTATGCAAATGGATAAGCGTATCCTGGCTCTTCCTCCCCCTCCCCCTAAGGTGGAGTCTCCAAAAACAGACGGTGGTGAGGCAGTTTTAAATGCCAGCGCTTCTGCCGCACAGAACATAATCACAAGTGATAGTCCCGTAAATGCCCCTGAAATTGAAGAGGTAACAGAAAGGTCAAGTTTAGAGGAGAAAATTGATTGAAATTCAGCCTTCTTTTGGTGATTTGGCTGTTGGGATGCATGTCTCGTGCCTTGTTCCATGGGAGGAACTGACTATAAAGAGAGGAACCGTGCAATTGGGTTCCTTTGTTGGCTTTGCTACACGAAAAATGCTGAAATACTTCGATACATATTGTGATTTGTTATACATAGATTAGATGGATTGCTTGTGAGATAAGGCAATTTTGGCGTGTTTTTTCTTCTTTCTTTGTTGGTTTATATATTGCTACAGTGTTCTACTTAAAAGCCTGGATCGTACTAGAGAGAAATTTTGAAAACTGAATTCATATCCATATTATGCATTGCATTCCAGCCATGAGGAGTAGGGAGGGATGTCTCTATTTGTCAAAAGAATTTGTGAGCTCTATTATTAAGATTTTTGGTGTACAAATGCATATTTTTAAAATTTTCGACACGTGTTTTATAATCTATAAAAGTTTTTTTTTTTCGACTAAATTTTATAGAAATTTTTAAGAGTCGGTGTTAGTTGGTTGAATTGGTTTGTATTCCAATCTCAACCACACGGACGTGAGTTCAACACTGGCATCTGTGATTCTCATTAGATAAAAATCTAACGAGAGAAATAGTTACTGTATTCGATAATGGATACTTTAATCTCGACAAAAAGAATTCTATTAATTAATGTGTACGTTCAACATCGGTCATTTGGCACAAGAGATGTGTTTCTGACTCAAAAACTTGACCCATCCATCTCTACCTTTTCTTTGTGACATGACATAATCCTCATCCCAATCAATCAAAACTTAATCTATTTTTTCTACCAAAAAAAAAAAAAAACTTTGTCTATTTTCTATTGTCCACTCTCTCTCTCTACTCACAAGTCACAACTCACAACCATTTGTGTATCTCTCACTCCAAAACTTTCCTTCCTTACACTAATTTTTCACTTTTCTTGATCCCTAAAAATATAAAGGGTGTTGTTAACTAGTGCCCTTAGAGCAATGGTTAAGATTACCAAAAAAGGTAAAAGTTGTATTGAGAATTGTGTTTATTGTTTTAGAAAAATAAAAAACACAAGTTTCAAGATAATATTTACTATTTTTATTTTCTTAATCATTGTCCTAAGGGCAATGTTTATCATTTTCCAAATATAAATTACTCTTTCAAGTAGTTATAGACTTATAGTTATTACTCCTAATACAGTATAAACAAAAATTATTTGAAAAATGTTAAAATGTACTCTAAAAAAACACATGTTAAAGAGACAAACAAAGAAATATTATTTAAAATATGTACATTCAACTTTTTAAATATTAAATTTTTTATATTATTAAATATAAAATTTATATATTTAGATATTTTAAAATGTGTCCTTAAGACACATGATACGAATTATTTAATAGATATTTCATTCAATTTAATAATTCTAAAAAATAAATAATAATACCGTCTTAATAAGTTGATAAATCAATTCAATAATTTTAAAATTTCAAACCGAACTATTTTCATGTTTCAAAATGATTCTGAAACTCAAAATTTTTTATGCATATCTTCCTATCTTAAATTTGTGTAAAAAATAAAAAAAATCCCATCTTAGGTTAAAAATTAGTGTCCCTTAAATTGATTCTTAATTTCTTATAGCAAATCCCAAATTAAAAAAAATTGAAATCACCAAATGACTTTTATTTTTGGTATGTTCTAATATTTTTTTTGGTATGAATCACCAAATGACTTTAACACAATAATAATTTGTCAAAATAATAATAATTCAAGTAAATAAATAAATAAATAAATAATAATTCATTGTTCTTTGATGCTTTGTTTTTTTCCAGAATTGGAAGCACTTTTGTATCCTGCAGCTGAAAGCAAGCAGCTTCAATTTCCCTCCTAATCACCACAACACAACAACCAACAATTCATTCTTCTTCTTCACTTTCATCATCTTCGCCTTCTTGGTAATCTTTTTCGATTTTCTTCACATATTCTCATTTTTATGTGCCTTTGATTTCTTCTCGATTTTACTTTTTCGGAATCTTTCTGCTTCAAAATTCTAGGGTTCTTCTCTTAACATGCCCTTTATTTATCTAATTTTGTTCATGCTTTTTTATACTCTACAATGATCTCCAAAGCCTAACTTAGCCGAATTGAAAATTAGAAATTTTTCTGCAAGTGATTTTGCCTTGTTCATTTTTTTAATGCATTTTCTGTAACCATGGTAGTATTATACTTTATGCTTTAATTTCTACTTATATTGCACCACGATATGATTAATAACAGTAACTACTTCAGAAAAAATTATAGCTTTCTGTTTGTCTCATTGATCATTGCCATTTGCCCAGAAAAAATGTGGAAATATACTATGATTATAGATTTTTGTTTATTTTACCTTTCAAAGTTTTATAATGGAATTGGATTTGCTGAATTGTTTTTTTTCTCCTTTCGGTGTTGTACCGGGAAAGTTAAGTTATAAATTGTTATTGTTATTGCTATTGTCAGGGGCTAGTTGTATTTGTATTATAGAATGAGTAGACCAACAACCCGGAGTAAAAATAAAAGGCAAAAACAAGGGGATGAAGGTGTCTGTTCTAATGAAATATGGAGGTAATTTCGGTTGTTTTTAGTTTGTGGGTTGAAATGAAATTTATTACTCCTTTTTTTTTGACAATGTTGTGTTATATATGTTCTTCGATTCATGTAGGAGAATTAACAAAACAGGCGTGGTAACCGGGGATGATGTTAATCAATTGTATATGATTTGGAAACCGGTTTGTTCAGGATGTCGTGTCAATACAAAAGATAACCCAAATTGCTTTTGTGCATTGGTTCCACCTCCAAATGGATCCAGAAAGTCTGGCTTATGGGAGAAGATGTCAGATTTTGTTGAAAGTCTTGGCCCTGATCCAAACAAAGATCTTCGTGCTTCTGCTGATTCTCCTGCAGGTCTAACAAATCTTGGGGCAACATGTTACGCTAATGGAATACTGCAATGCTTGTACATGAACAAATTATTCCGAGAAGGCATATTTTCTGCAGAACCAGATGTTTTAAGGCAACAACCAGTATTAGATCAACTAGCTCGACTTTTTGCGCAGTTGCAAGCTAGTAAATTGGCTTTTATAGATTCTTCTCCCTTTGTGAAAACACTAGAGCTAGATAATGGTGTTCAGCAGGATAGCCATGAATTCTTGACACTGCTTCTGTCATTGCTGGAGCGTTGTCTGAGTCATTCCAAAGTTTCCAAGGCAAGAACAATAGTTCAAGATCTTTTCCGCGGAAGTGTGTCTCATGTGACAACGTACGAATCATTGAATCTAAGCAACTTGTTAGCTAATAAACAATAATCTATAGAATTTTCAAATATCCGATAGTTTTCTGTTTTATATTTGACTCCTCTTACTACTATTATTACCCACAAAAAATATTAAAAGATAAGCCTAAAGAACAATCACCAATAATGCAGAGTTACTGACATGTAATGTGATTGTTTGGTTACTCTACCAAATCTTCACACAAAACGCGCACGAGTTTGTGTTCTTAGAAGGAGAATTTTTCATATTCCCAAATATTGATTTTGATTATCTTCTATAACAACAAGGATGTTAAATGCTTCAATTCTTTGTTGAGCACTGTTTATTTTTTTGTAACATAATTCATGGAACTTGGTTTTTTTTTCCACAACTGGTCAGAACTCGAAAACAACTCTGGTAGTTTATTTTGAAATAATCTCAAATATCTTTCGATTGTAAAATCTATTCTTCATATTAGCTGTGTGACCAGCTGTATTTATGTATATGACTAATATACATCTTTTCTAATTATACGACATACTATGCAGGTGCTCACAATGTGGAAGAGACTCTGAAGCTTCTTCCAAAACAGAAGATTTCTATGAGTTGGAGTTGAATGTCAAGGGATTGAAAAGTTTAGATGAGAGCCTAGATGATTACCTAACTGTTGAAGAGCTTCATGGAGACAATCAATATTTTTGTGAATCATGCAACACACGGGTTGATGCTACTCGCAGTATCAAGCTGTGTACATTACCTGATGTACTTAATTTTCAACTTAAACGCTGTGTCTTTCTTCCAAAGGTATTCTGATTGACTTCATAATTAATTTCCATATTTTGCTGTAGTTATAATAAGCTCTTACTACACTACTCCTAAGTGCGATGTTTTTTTCTTTCAAAAATCATTGTAATGGTCTAATGGAACACCATTCACATATATAATCCCTGTATATTTACGAGTAGTAAGAGTCTCACATTGGATGGGATGGGATGTGATTTGAAAATGTGTTTATTTAAGTGGTGGGTAGTCCTCACCTTACAAGTTGGTTTTGTAAGGTTGAGTTAGGCCCAACCCAAATTCTAAAGACGAGTACACATTCGTATAATAGGGTGTTTACAAAACTAGGTGACATAAAGTGTTGTAAGGAGAGAAGAAAATTTTTTGGGATGCTTGTTCATAATAGCTTAAGGGTGGTTATTCTTATATGGTGTGAAGTTTGATTTCCTAGACCACTAGTTGTATCTTTATAAGTGTGCTTCTCTATTTATTTGTGTTCGCAGACTACCACAAAGAAGAAAATTACTTCTGCATTTTCATTTCCTGCGCAACTTGATATGCGGCATAGACTGTCTGAGTTGTCCCAGTTTGATTTGGTATATGACTTGTCAGCTGTACTGATTCACAAGGGAACTGGTGTTAACAGCGGCCATTACATCGCTCACATCAAGGACAAAAACACGGGGCAGTGGTGGGAGTTTGATGATGAAAATGTTACTAATTTGGGTAACCATCCATTTGGTGAAGGATCTTCTAGTTCTACTAAATCCATTGCAACAGATGCAATTCACTCTGAAGCAAAGATAGCTGAAAGTAATGGAAACAAAACCCATTCACAATCTTTGCATATGGAGACATTTTCTTCTTGTGACGCATACATGTTGATGTACCATGTTAAGCATGCAAAAAATATAAGTGAGAATGGGGGTATAGTTTGTGGTGCTAACCATAAAGAAATAGAGGGTGTTGTAGCTACCACACGAGATAATGCTTCCCTTCCTTCTCATCTTTATGATGAGATTCAAAATCTCAACGCCTCATATCTTGATGCTTGTCAACAATACAATCATAGGAAAGAGTTAGAGTCGAGTCGTATTACTGATAGGAGACAGGAAGTTCGATCTGTTTTAGCTGAAGCTCCTGTTCCACCATTGGAGCGACCATTCTATTGGATTTCTAGTGACTGGCTTCGTCAGTGGGCTGACAACATTATTCCAACGTTAGTGCATATTTATGTATAGTTTTATATTGTTCATGAACCCTTCAATGTTTTTTAAGTAGTGCGTGATTTGATCATTTCCTTTTCGTAACTTTAGGGTTCCTTTTTGTCAATTATTTGTGTAAGGTGAATTGATGTTGTTTATAGGGTTTTTACATTGCAATGTATGTGCAGCTCTATCGACAACACATTCATCCAATGTTCACACGGAAAAGTCCCAGTTTCAAAGGTTACCTCGATAAAGCGACTGTCTGTCAAAGCCTGGGATAAGTTGTTCTCCAAGGTAACTTTTGTTTGTTTGCTTTTATATCTTTGAATTATTAATTGTCTTCTTGTGATATCATGTCATTCATTGTTTGTGGATTTATCTAAAGTTAGTGCAAGGTATCATGCTCATGGGAATGTATTTATCTTTCAGTATATTTTTACATGTTTTGTTAGATAATACTGATAGGAGCGATGAAGCAAAAACTTATCAGATGGAGCTGTTTCAAATCTAGTAGTCTATAGGTGAAAGTGCCTTAGAAGTTTACGGAGTAATTTGTTTTGATCATGAAGTACTGCCTTTTTCTTCATGGTGATTGTCAGGAAAATTGGTTGGAGTCATATGGGAGCCTGATGTGAGAGAACTTTTTTTTATGAAGTATTTTTTTTTTGTAAGGAGAAGAATGTGGTGCACTGGTCTGAATAAATAATTAATTCAGTATCTGACAAAAAGGACAGGAAGTGCATGCTCTCTAAGAGATTTAAAAACTGATGTTTTCTTATGTATTATTTTATTTGTATATCTTTTCCAAATTCTTGTTCTTCTGTTCTGTTGCTATTTCATGTATCCACTATTCCATTACACTGTACTGACGCAATATCCATGACGTGTTCCCTTTATTGGGTTGCAAAATTCAGTATGGTGGGATGCCAACACTGTCTCATGATGACCATTGTAGGGAATGTCTGATATGTGAGGCTCAGACAGTGGTATCAGCTGACACCTATCGGGGTAGAAGAGAATCATTGAAGCCACTGGCACGGGATATTCTTGATGGGAACTGTCTAGATGGAAAGTTTTTCATATCCAGACCATGGTATGACAACAAATCTTCTCTCACGGCCTTCATGCTTCCTCTGATAATGAATAGGACAAGTGTTCGATTTCCTGTATTTGGGAACAGTTAAATATCTTGACCAACTAACTCTGTTATAGCTGTGGCCTGTTCTGATTAGCTTTAATGTCTTATTTTTTCGTCTCATTATACCGATGAGTAAATTTTTAGACCTTGGTTTGCTAACAAGTATATTTTTGAAGGTTGCTGCAGTGATGGAAAAGAAAAGTCCTTGATGCTCCATCTGAAGCTGATGCTGGACTAACAGCAGCAATTAGTTGTCCACACAGTCTATTGATGCCTGAGCAAGCTCCTGGTGCTAAGCGGGTGCTTATTCCTGAGACTTTTTGGCTCTTCTTATATGAAGATGCTATTTCTGTAAAACCTGATGATCCTTTAGGTGGTCCAACTCTTCCTTCAAGTTCCATAGAGTGTTCCCAATGCATTAATAAATTATCTGAAGCAGCATGCTTGGAGGACTCCTTGAGGTTATTTCATTTGTAATTGCCATTAATATAGAGTGTTAATATAGACACCTTTTAAGATAACTTCTGCATTTACGCTGCAGATTAGTTAAACAAAAGCACCGCCAGAATCATGAGAAATTATTCCAGGCTAAAAGCATGCCACTCTCTGCGGATTGCAAATATTTCTTGCTGCCTTCCTCATGGATATTAAAATGGAGAAATTACATTAGTCCAACATTCAAGAATCCAGATAAACCGGAAACTTTAGATGGGGTAATTGATTCACTGTTGTGTGAAAAGGTACATTTGTTATTTTACTCTGGAATATGGCCGTGTTTTGCATTGTAGTCGATGCTACATGTTTAACTTGCTTTAGTTACTACACAAAATTATTGTGACTGCTGTTTGGCAAAATTAAAGTGAAAATTTTGTATGCAACTGTTAGAAAAGGTATATCATAAACACGAGATAGGATAACATGTACCTTCTGGTGGATTATCTATTGGAAAGGATAAGAATTTTATCGGGCTGATTCAGGCAAATTTTATGTTTAAACGCAAAATTTTACATAAACTACACACTAAGGGAGCTATTCCATTGTAGAAGTCCTACAGAGAATTAATCATCTCCAATCTTCCCAATATACATCCAAATAGGTTTATTGGGCTTGAGTCTCGTCAATATCTTATTCTACTTTAATTCTCGCTGTCTTTATCCTATTTTAACCACCAAACAAGCTTATCCACATGTGTTAGTGACTTAAGTAGCAGAGCTCACTAATCAGCTAAATATGTGATTGCGTGTGCATATCTATATGGCATTTCTATTCTTTATAATTTAATCCCTAGCAAATTTTCATGATGAATTTCATATCTGTTGTATCAGCATTCGCAACTTGTTGTAAGACCTCCTCAACTGGTTTTCAGACGCGGTGTTATAATCCAGAGAGAATCTTCTGTAAGTTGATTAGGAAAAGAAAAGAAATTTTTTTATACTCATGATATGTATGTAAGTAAATGCATGCAATCACATGTCAAATTCTTTATGGCAAACTAGTTCACCAGTTTAAGTATGCTTAAAATCCCTTTAAAAAATTAAACAAGTAAATTATGAATTCTTGATATCCATTTGTTCTTTCACTTTGTTTATTCCTCCTTCATTTTCACATGTTGATGGGTGTAGTTTTAGTTCTTTTATGTTAATTTGTTGACTCTCAAATTTTCATTTCCTTTTTGTGGATTATAGGCAGGTGGCTTAACTATCATATCTGAGAATGATTGGATATGCTTTTGTGAAGAGTGGGGTGGTACTGAGAACAAAGGGATATCTGCAACAATTTATCACATTAATGATTCAGATAACGTTTTAACTGGATCCAGTGACAAGATGCTGATATGTGAGGATCAGTCACACACAGGGGATAAAATAAATATTGAAAATGGAACTGGACAAATTTTGATCAAGACTTGTCCTGAGGTGATCCAAAACTCTGTTATGTTACTGGCCCTGTCCTACTTTATTTGCACTGTTCTTTTATATATTAAATCTTATAGTATACATAGAAATTGCATTTGAGTTTTGAAAATCATGTCATTGGTTTTTCCTGTTTTTCATCTTCTTCCTTTTTTCAGCACATGCATAGTGCAAATTTTAGTTCTGTAGTTAATGTTGCTTAATGAATGTAATCACGTGTTGAAAAAGGTGTTTCTCAGTCTGTGCATCTACCAAATTATTCATATCGGGTGGATAATGTTATTATGTGACTGAAGTTTGAAAGTCATCTGTTTTATTTTCCAGCTGACTAAATATTACAATCTCCTCAACCTTGGAGTATATGTACTAACTATTATTTATTTTCCTCTCAATGTCCAGGTATGTGAAAGTTGCATTGGAGAAAAAGAAAGCTGTGACTTGATGCATAAACTTAACTATTGCAATGAGGACATATGTGTAATTCTTGTACGTGGTAAGGAGGTACCTAAATCAATCTTGGAGGCATCAAAGGGATTAATTGAAACAGATCGGCGGGTTTCCAAGCGCTCCCGGAAGACTAAAAATGGGAGTTCAGTTAGTCTAAAAGTTTCTGCTTCAACATCACTATACCAGTTGAAGATGATGATATGGGAATCCTTTGGGGTAAGTAAACTCTATTGTATGCATATGCTTTAGTTAAGTTTAAAAGTTGTCCGAAAAAGCATGCATTAGCAATGGCTAAATAAACTCTTTAACACTTTGGGTCTATGAAGCCCAGATATTTGATACGATACGGACACGATACGATACGGATACGGCGATACGAGAAAATTTTAAAATTTAAGATACGATACGGCTAGGATACTTCAATAAAAAATTAAATATATAAATACAAAATACATAAAATATAACTAAAATTGATAATAAAGAAACATTCACATTATTAAAATTATCAAAACAAATAAATTATATATCTTAAATACTATCCAAAAAGCGAGTCATGCGCATCTCCACTAATGACCTATAATTTTGTCGCTCCTTTCATATATTCTTCATCTTTCTTTGATAAAAGTTGAAAGTTTGTATGCACATTAACCAAATCATTAGCTTTTTTGGATCCATTTTATTTCTTTTCAAAGAATGGATAAAATATAAACACTGGATACTTCTCTGATACGCATCGGGAAGTATCTGACAAGTATCACATAAGTGTCGGTTTTTTTTATTTAATTTAATAATTGGATACTTCCCCGATATTTTAAAGAAAGTATCTGGAAGTATCTGACGCGTATCGGTATCGGATACGGTATCTGACACGATACTTGATCAATTTTGGAGTATCGAGGCTTCATAGCTTTGGGTTATATGCATATTATTTACACGTTATAAAAATTGTTACAAATGCATTATAAAGCATTCTTGGGCTTTTATTTTACCTTAAGTTCAAGCGACCAAAGGCTTAATTCTTAAAATTGAAGTTTCACTTCATGCTAGTATCAAGTTTCTGTTGGAATATATTTTCTGTGGTTGAATTAAGACATCAGACAGTTAATTAGGACATTCATTAAATTAGATAATAGCTAGTTAGATAAATTAGGGAAATCAGATTGGTGAGGGATCAATCAGTGTGTTTGATAGTTGTATGCTAAATGAAAGGAGAAATCATTTGGTGGTTAAGGAGAATCATATTCTCCATTTTCTCAGTTTCAATAATATACTCTAATTCTATTCTTTGATTGTTTCTTTCTATCTTTGTTTCATTTCAACCCCATGTGTTTCCAACAGTTTCAGCTATGGAAGTTAAAACTAAAGCCAAATTTAAGGTTCTCTCAACTTATCTGTTTGTGTGAAAATGAAAACATCTTTTTCCAATGTGAATCAAAAAACTGACTTCAATGGATTTATTGATTTACGTCAGGGATAGTACCATGCTAAATTAATTAAGTTTAAATCTTGAAAGTGTTTTTAGTATATATATTAGGATAGCAGATCATTGAAACTGTATCATTTTTCATATAACATGATGGAAAAGGTGGAAAATCATTCACATCCCACTTTCATACTATATACTCCCTCTGTCTCATATTGAATGTCGTTTAAGCCTTTTAAAATTTTCCCATAATGAAAGACGTTCTCAAGTTTCAATGTTCAGTTAATATTTGATTCCCAATTTTGCCCTCTAACTTTTACTGCAACTGGATACTTTTTGTTGGAAAATGAAAAGGTAGACCTATGTGGCTATCAATTTTTCTGTACACGGTATTGCTTTTCATATTCCTTTCTATATGTGTCAGATTTTTTAAAATATAAAAAAAAATTATGGTAAGGATTGTTTAGTAAATTAACATGTTTGTTGACTCTTTTATAACTTTTCTTAATTAGTGTGTAAAAACCTTAAAAGACAATTATTTTGGGACGGAGGGAGTATATTAATGGGCAGAATTTGTGGGGTGGAGAATAAATGAGTTGCATTTTACCATAACACTTTTCTTTTGTTAATCAAGTGTCAAGTAACTTTGGTTCTAAATTTTCCTTTCCTATTAAGAATTCCTTCATTGTATACTATAAGATGGACAACAAATAGTGTAACCTCTTTAATGAAATTGGCAAACATGTTGATCATGTCCTTTTGTCGTGAGAAAACATCAGTTACCCAAGTGTTATTATATTAATATACACATGAATTGACACTTCGTAGGCGGTTTACTTTCACTTTTATCAGATGTTTTTTTGTTGATAATAGCTAGTCAGATGAAATTTGAGTTAGAAAGGTATGCCAGAGTGAATTGCTATGCCAGAGTGCAAGACATCATAATGTCTAAATCTCTTTTCATGAAACTTATCAATGATAATTGTCCTCCAAGGTTGTCAAGGAAAACCAGATACTACATAAAGGTGATGGAATAATTGACAATGATGATGAAAGTGCTACCCTTGCGGATGCAAACATATTTGCCGGTGATCAGATTATAGTGAGGGATTCGGAGATCCATGAAAATCGAGATATTGCTGGTAAGCTACTTGATAGCGCCATAATGGTTATGCAATCATTTTATGATATGGCCATTGGCGATATGAAGTATAGTACATGTCATCTTTTATATCCTCCATGTTTAATTACTTTTGATACATGAAGTCAGTAACAAATTGTATTCGTCTTTTGCAGATGAGCTCTGCAGCGATAAGATGGATCTGCAGCATACCGAGGAAGGTTTCCGTGGAACGCTTCTTTCAGCAAACATTTCATCCCAGGTTGTTTGAGAAATGTGCTTTCAGTGGGCGATATATATCTGCTATCTTTCTGTTGGTGTATATATAGTTTAAGAGAAATTAGTTGAATGAAGAAAGAAATAGTTGTATACAATACAACCATGTAAATCAATATGCCTGTTGTTTTCCTACTGTTGAGCACCACTTGTCCTCTTAAAGCCAAGATTAAGGCAAATTTTGGAATGTATTTTGCTACGTAGTTACTAGAATAGTTAAGTACAAGAATGAGAGGGATAAAGGCATGAAAAGTAGAAAAAAAGTGGAACTGTTCTGCATCATTATACTAAGAAGAGAACATTGTGAAGAAAAAAATGAATATTATTTTTTTGCCTGTAGATTCTTTTATAAACAAATGTTAGCTGATGGTAGCTAGTGTTTGAATTCCAAATCTCCTTCTCAATTCTTAGCTCAGAAATTAAGAATCAACAATTAAAAATGTGGAACCAAAAGAAATAAAGTTAAATTAAAATTCTGTTATGCATCAGTTCGTTAATTAATTTTTCGATAAATAATTATAACAATTTTAGCTAGCAATTTTTGTTTCATGGTCTGATTAAGAATACTAATGAATGGAAGAGAAGTTCTCACCATTATTCTTACCGTGGAACGACAACACTCTTGTTTATATTCCCTCCGTTCTTTTCTGTCATTTTAATAATTAATATTTTGTCTATTATACTCTCCTTACAATATTTTTGTTTTGTTCCTAATTTTTAGAAAGATTAAATATGCAAAATAAAATTATTGGTAGATTAAATTTAAAATATAATATATTCCAAAATAAATGGAGGGTATAATAAGAAGATAAGGTTCAAACATACACTTTTTTAATTTAGAGTTACTAATCTAAAACGACAACTAAAAAGGAACGGAGAAAGTACCTCAATTTCTTCGTAGGATTTTAAACCAAAATACTCCAACGATATTTTAAAATAAATACATAATATTAAAATAGAAAATAATCTTGTGACAAAAAGTTTTAAGTTTCATAAATCGTAGACTCAAATCTCACATTCAAATAATCAAAATACCTTCACCCAAACAGCAACAAACCAATAAAAAAAACTGGCAAGATATACATGAACGTTATTGATTAATAAAAATTAGATCTTATAATACAACATATTTCCTAGAATCAATTGTAATGAAGAAGTAGGCAAGCACCTAAAAACAGCTTGTATGTATTCAGCTGTACTTGATTACACGTTATAGAAATAAAACTAAAGGCCAACCCAGTATGAACGTCCATTACTGTTGTGGATTGGAGACTGAGAGGGAGATGTAACAGACCACTCATACCAAACCTTTTTAGGACCGCAACAGCGCCAGAAATTTACTTCAAGTTTAGAACCTGCTTCCACGCAAATCGGTGTCCTTAGAGGGAAAAATATTGAAAACCTGCAAATACAAGAGAACAAAGCATAAAATTTCAGTTGAACTTTTGGTACCATAAAACATTATGTCAGACATGATCACAGTACACATTAGAATCAGGTAACAAATATCAATACCAGCTGAACATGTTTGGTGTAGCTGTTGAAGGTTCAATTCCGAGATGCACATCCTTGTAAAGAGTGGCATCAAAGTAGCCAGCAAATCCTATGAACATGGAGTACACAATGTCAGTATCAAAAAGAAAATGTATCATCTGCATTGAGGAGGGGTTCATTAACATGATACTTGATCTGAGATGAGATTAGGCATGAGTCTTTTTGGTGTAAACTGATTCCTTTCACTTCCAAATATATAAACCATTTAACAACCATGTCCACGTGATTTTATTATTTGCTAACAACATTACTATGGGTATGCGCTATGTTTTATTAATGACAAAATGGACAATGAAAATTTGTCAGACAATGAAAATAAAAATATTGGTTACCTTAATATAAATCATTTCCAAAAAAGCCTACTTAGTCTATAGATATAGAAAAACACCACTTACCATGTACCATTGCAGATCCCGTGTCATTTGGTATTGTAAAATGCAACTTTGTATAGCGTTCATTGCTTTCTTTATCAATGGGTTTTGGATGAGTAAACGTAAAAACCTATGCAAACACAACCAACAGAAGGAAAATAAATTAAATTATCAACAATAACGAGACAGAAACCATAACATCAAATAAATAAATAAACAATAAATTGCACAGTAAGAAACGCACAGCTTGACATGGGGCTAGGCGAGCTGCATTGTGTATTTTCACAACATAAGCAGTTTCGAAGTGTGAAACATCTTTATGTGCCTTAACCTGAAGAACAACCACAAGAGTGTGTTTTAATTAAGTAATAAATTTAATAATGTAAATTGACATGGGAAGTACAAGAGATATACATCATTATATAACTTTGAAGCTGTCACTGGTTGGATGAAACTCGTGTACCTGAAAGTAGGTAATACTTAAAAATAAATAGGCATGCCCATGAACTGAACTAACAAAACAAGAACTCAAACTTAAAATACATAAAATTTACTTATTTTGTATAGCTTACCAACAGGGACAATGTTTTTGTATTTTCATTTTTTTTAGTATTTATGTTTTTTAAAAATGTAATAATTTTAGTATTTATCTATACTATTGGGATTTATGCCTATTTTATGTAATTCTAGTCTTCACAGTAGTGATCATCCCGCTATCAAAATTAAAAGAACATCCCAAAAGATGAACCAGTGTATCAAAATTAAAAGGAATTTACATACGAAGATGGTATTGAAATTCCTCCCGGCTTCAAAAACCTCTGAGCTCCATCAAGGCACTCGGGAGACAGTTCATTGTCACCAAAAGAACCTAGCAATTCACTAACCTAAATTCAAGCCAACAACAATAAGACACTAAGGCATAAACAACAAAATTCATACAAATAACAAAGTGAGCATAGGAAGTTACCAATATATCGGCCTTTTCAGGGGCGTTCCAGTAGCGCATGTCACATGAGACTATAGTAACAATATCCTCCCATCCTTCTAATTTAACTAATGCCTGTTCCAACAAATAACTAGTGTCTAAATTGATAGAAGGATAATATCAAACAATGGGAAGAGTAAGAAATAATACTTGATGAAGTTTAGGAAATGAATGAGAAACAAATAACATAACATTGGAACATAATTTTATGGAAGCACTAATTTCCACAACTAACATGAAGGGTGACAACTGCATTTGGATTCTTTTCAACAGCATAAACTTTTAGCTTTCGCCCAGTTTCTTCCGAAGCCTACAAATGAATGAGCAAAAAATCAGTCACAAGAATACAATATATCCAATCTGCATATAATAGTCATTATTGTAAACAATAAGGTAAAATATCACACCTGCAATGATGCCCGCACAAGAGGTCCACGACCTGCTCCAACAACCATCAGTACCTAGCAATGAGTACAAACAATTAAACTCCACCTCTACTATTTTGCACAGGTATCCAAAGTACTGTTTATCAAACACAACCCCCTTTAGGTGTCAATTTCTCCTAATAATACAAATGCATTTAAAAACCGAACACGAGAAAAAATCTTACAATGGTTTTAACAGATGCCTCTTCATCGGGAATCATGTCCAGCATTGCTCTGCTTACTGCTCTTTGGTACTGTAAAAAGAAAAAAAGAAAAGCTAATGATTAGACTACAAGTACACAACTTAGAACCAAAGTCAAAACCTAGATGTAAGTAACAAAAAAGACTTGACAATACTTTAATGTATGATCACATTCAACAGCTGATGAATACATAATAAAATATCATTTCAAATATCCAAACAAACTAAAATAGATAAAAAACATCAGACAACAGTCGTTGAATAAGATGGGTGGGAGTGGGTCAGTCACTAATTCAAAAACTTCATGTTTGTAGTAGAAGTGCTAATTATAGCTACTGGACTTCAAGGAAAGAGAGAAAACATAAACATAAATCTAATGGGTGAAGTTTAGAATATAATTCATGCATTGTAATACCTGAATGTATTTCATAGCATCTTTCTCAAAAGTCTCATAAGTACGAGCCTCCAAATTATCCATCAAAGGCTGCACAAAATTTTGCAAAGATTTTAAGATGACATAACTGAATGTGCAGAGGAATTAGAAGACAATGAATGATTACTGATTAGAAAGCATCATGACAGAATGCTTACTTGCAAAGGTGACTGCAAATAATCTCTGTATCCAAGCTGGCATAAAAAACTCGGAGTCAATACTCAATAGAAGATAATAGCAATCATGACATGCCTATATTACAAGCATATGTCAAGATAAATACCTCAAAACGTTCTTGCTCAGGAAGAGGATCCATTTTTTGGTACAGATGTGCTACATAGTCCAGATATAGACGCAAGGGATGTCTTTGCGAATCTACGGTGCAAAACAACAAAATTAAAAGGAATAATAATTATTTTAGGCCTCTGTTTACTTTCAGAAAATACGTTCAGGAAACAATAACAGGAGCTTACCCGCGTTTGAACGATTATGAAAATCATTTGCATCGACACTTGCTTTAGGATGACCAGAATTTCCAGATATAATTATCTACATAAATGTTTCAAACTTGTTCAATAACTTTCGAAGGAAAACAATGCTACTTAAAAATACATTTAACTCAATTAACCAAGCAAGAATGCAGTATCCACGAATATAAAAACAAAATACAGAACTGTAGGACTAGCAAGGTTGTAAACAATACCAATAACCACTCAACTTATTTTTCATATGAATACACTATTGCCACAAAATTCAAAGAATGATTTACCTGTATATTATGGTTAAAAAACCGAGTAATCAACGTCTGATGGCGCTTCGAGAGACATGGATATCCACGACCATTTGTTAAAAAGGACTGGCAAAATTTCAATCAAAACCTTTATAAAATTAGATAAAAATCAGAACTATGAAACCTGATATTTGAAAAATTAAGTGTAACCACAAGATGTTCTTACATCAGTATTTACTATAGCTGCTCTAACAGACTCCCCAAACCAGCGTCCTAATGAATTTGCTGAAGGCAGAGTACTCCTAATGAATAAGATTACAATAACAACCCTCACATATTAGAAAATCAATACTAAAGTAGTGCATTTAAAAAACAAGTTAAGGAATTAAAATCATGCAAAAAATCAAAGGTCATTGCATACAATGAAGTATAATATATGAATCAACTAAAGTGCAAAATACTCACAGAATATCAAGTGCAACTGACAGTTGACTGTGATGCTCACACAGGAGACGAAATGAATTCCATGTTTCCCAGGAGTCAACCTAAAAATCAGGATTGAAAGTTGTAAAAAACAGAATGCTGAAGACATGACCTTTACGGCATGTTTGATGTTTCTAGCATAATTACTCACCACAGTGGCGGAGTTTGCATCCATAGAGTCATCATCAGGCACAACCAAGGGAATCCTAAGCCACAACTGTATTACAAAATAAAAGAAACATAAACATAAGAATGAACTTATCACACTTATTAAGAAAAGATATATAACCAATCATAAAATTTCAACTAAGAATAGCACCTGCATGTTACTCAGGTCCTGTAAGATTTGATTCACACACCGTGCATAATTAGCACAAGAGGTTCCTTTAGGGGCAGGAAGCAGGCAAGCCTACAACATATTAAAAGAAATTAGGAAAAACAAAGCGGCGTTATAAATAGTGAATGGAAGATTAGGATGGCAAGCCATAAATCCACCTTATAAATGTGGTGTTTAAAGCCTATGGCAGAAAAATAGTGGAGATAATAGGTGGTACAGCCTATGGCGACTAGCACAAAACCTGCCATGACATGCTGCCATGGTGCCGCTATGGGAGAAATATGCAACACTGAACTAAATGTCGTTACTTTATTAATTTTTAGGTTAACATTTCTATAAATTTGATACTATCAATTCGGCCATGTTTCAGCTACAACTAGATCTGCAACCAGTGATTCAACCAAACTGGTTTTATAAACATTGTGGGATAAGAAATATTAAACTTAATCAATATGAATAAATTAACTAGTTGCACTTAAGAATAAAGAAAGCAGAATAACACAAACTTGAAAGTTCCTCAAATTAGGTTATACAAAAGCACACCTGTAACGAGAGATGAGAAGCCCAGGCTAATTCTTGTCTAAGAGTGGTTTCAGAATCTAATCTACAGGTCTCGTCTTCCGAGTCCAAATCAATCCATGAGCTAATTTTTCCTGAATAAAATGCAATAAATTGCCTTAGAAGTTTATACAGTTGTGAATAACAAAAGTTTTAATAATGAAAAGAATAAAAAAACTGAACACGTAGAAAAGAAAAGTAGGCTCGCCGAATGCTCAACAATATCAACATCATTGAAAAAACATATAAATGCATTCTTAAATAGTAATTTTTGAAGACAAAAAATAAATCATATAATTTCAGCAAAGAAGTAACCATAAAATCATGACCAGCAAACATAAAAATATTTGCAATATATAGATAAAACATAAACGTAAAAGTTATATAGTAGCGGTATTAAAAAAAATTGTTTTGGGTCATGTACCAATTTCAAACAAATGGGCCTGACAGAAGTCATAATAAAATCAACATGCTACCAATCCAAGAACACAAAATTGATGAAGGAGAAAATAAAAAGGCAGATTTATAATGAAATACGCAATAAATCATAATATAAATTAAAAAACACGAATACTAATAGTAAGAATGATAGGCAACTCATACCAACTACATGACTACTCCACTGTGATATGCTTAAGACCAGGTCTGACGAAGCAAATGGTGGAGCAGCATATCCAAAACTATCCTTTTGCACTAAGCTTGGCCTATAGGAAGGATCCGTCTGAATTGTACAACAAAATCATGTAAGCTGAATGGGCGGTAAGAATTACATATGTTGAAGGATCACATAATTTCTCAGCATAGTAGGTTATAGTCCAATGATTTGCAACAAAAAAATAAAAAATTGGCAAGATAAAATATGAAGGGAGAAAAGAACCAATCCATTTGGAAGAGTAACCAGACTATTACTCATACAAGGCATTAGCTAATTAATCAGAATATACCTAACTACAAGATACTTAGCTTCTCTAACAGATCTTAGACCATTCTAGATTACACTAATACACAAAATTACAGAGTTGGGTACAGAAACAGAACTAATCACAAAAATGAATCTCATAAAACTGTTACTAGCGTTTGGAAATGTAGATCAATAGAGTGATCCAGTGAGTCCTCATATGCTCACAGTGGAGCTGCTTCACTGGAAAAAGCTCATCGAACGGTTTCAATCTAGGTGAGCTTACTGACCACACACATACAAAAAGAAGCAACAATGAAGTTGCTGTGTGAATGGCTAATTAGTCACCATAAACTATCCAATATAGTAAGAAACTTCAATTATAAATTAACCATGCATATGATATAGAATGCACTAAAATGAACATAAAAAACATAACTGCTTTAACCGCAATCTAACAGATCCTAAAACTTTTCTAGATTACAGAATTGCATGCAGAAACAAAACCAATCACAAAAATAAATCTCATAAACTGCTCTTAACATAGTGAAATGTAGTTCAATAGAGCAATCCAGCGAATCCTCAAATGCTCGCGATGGAACAGTTTCACTGGAAAAAGCTCATCGAACAGTTTCAATTTAGGTGAGCTTACTGACCACACACACAAAAAGGAGCAATAATTAAATTGCAGTGTGAATGGCTAATTAGTCACCATAAACTATCCATTACAATTAAAAAAAAAAACTTAAAAAATCAATTTACCAAATTATATCGAACACGTTAAAATGAACATAAAAAATTTAACAGCAATTTAACAGATCTTAGAACACTCTACATTACACTAATACAAAAACTACAACATCGCATGCAAAAACAGAAGTCAAATGTAGTTCAATAAATCAATCCGGCGAATCCTCAAATGCTCGCAATGAAGCAGCTTCGCCGGAAAATGCTCATAGAACAGTTTCAATGTAGGTGAGCTTACTGACCACACACACAATGGAGCAACAGTGAAGTTGCAGTGTGAATGGCTAATTAGTCACCAATCAGCATAAATAAACTATACATTACAACAATATAACTTCAATTATTACATTTTTATATGATTATATAGAACACGCTAAAATGAAAATGAAAATGAACATAAGCTAATGATTTAGCAAAAAATGAATTAGAATGAAAATGAAAGAGACGAACCAAAGGAGCAACAACGAAATCGAATTTTCCAGTGGCGAGATTGAAAGTGATGACATCAGGCATGTCATCACTGAACACCGTTTCAACACCGCAAAATTTAGCTTCGCTCTTATCGCCTCCTCTGTCACCTAGTGGCATTTTCGCTTTAACTGTTATGCACGCGCCGACCGACGGAGGAAGTTGTTGACGGAGGTCAGAGAGGCTTTGATGCACCGCGTTAGACGGTAATAAATGAGAAATGAAATGGTTGCTGAGGGTTTTGGTGGGGTTTTTGTAGAAGAAGCTGGAAACAACTCTACTAGTATTAGGGTTTTTCGGCTTGCAAAATGTTTGGGCCTTTTCGAACTCAACAGAGCTAAGTCCAAAACTGAAGAGACTAGAATCTCTAGTAGTAGTAAATTCTAATTACACCCTTTAATTAATTTTTATGTGCATAATGTACTTTCTTTAATTGTTGGATTTAATTCATACTCAGTTATCAAATCAACCAAATAAACATTCTGATCGATCATAATCATAAAAGTTTAAAAATGTTGCATTTTAATACTGCGATATCTATTTCTTCTTCCTATGGGGACTCTAGTATCTATTTCTAAAATCGCGCATGTAATTGATTTAATTTATTGACAATAATGTAAATTGTTTTATATTTGCATCAAAATTAAACATTACCAAAAAAATAAGTGTAAATTGTTTATCAATCAATGCATATTAAAATGGTTTAACTTTTGATGCAATGTCGAACTATTTTCATATATTGAATTTTTTTAGAAAGTTATGATTATAATTAAATGTTTAATGATATAAAATTACAACTGAATTTGTTTAATTACAGATTTGATTGATTTACTTGCAAACATAACAATTTTTCTTTGTAGCTTTCTTCCACGAGAGATAAAACAATAGACAAATTCGAAGTTTAGCCCCTTCCCTTATACTCAACCTCTATCGATTGGATTTCATTTGAGTGTAACTAAAAGTAAAATAATAGACGATAAATATTAATATTGCTATCTTTTTTCAACAATAGCCATATCTTTTTTCGAAAGCTAACTTCAGCATCACAAATATTCACAATCATAAAGTTTAAAACGTTGTTCGGTAAAGATTGAATGCCTCACAATTGGCCTACAGAAGTAATGTAATTGTAAATAGACATTCAAAAGAGACCCAAAAAAGTGACATAACGTTGCCTTGTGTCTTTGATAATGAACAGCAATTTGTTTGCTGTTTGAACCACAATGAAAAATCATAATAGAGAACAACCACAGAGTATTTAAATCCATATATTCCAGCATAAAATTAAAACAATGACAAGATAACAATGACGTTCGACATTTCTACTTTGACTTTATTAACAGGCTTTAGCACTTCCATTCATTTATGTTCCTATAGAGCTATACTTGCATCATAAGCATCTTCAAAAGCAGTACGATCAGCATTATCTTTATGATCATCGAAATGATCGTCCCGAGCATTATCAGCTAACATAAGGGCGACCAACCAAAACAGGCAAGAATCAAGGGATAAAAAGGCACCACCTCCAAGGAGACCAGTTTTAGCTGTAGGGCAAGCATAGTCGGCATCAAGATGTACTTTGTGCGATAGGTGAATTTGTTCCGTTATTACTGGCCATAACAGAAGAGTCGCAGCCAGTCCAGATGAAAACCTAAGTAAAAACACCAATATCGATAAAAATATTCATTAAGCAGAAATGAGAAGATGGAGATATAAGGAAGTAAAGCTGGTAGAAGACCTAACAGTGGACTGTAAATTGTAGTAGTAATATCTAAGCTATATATTTGTATTGGTAGGGTAAGATTATATATGCATAAAATGAATAGAAGAATGTCCGCAATCTAGTACATGATCGTTTATATCAAGGCTGCCAAGTCCTTGTTGTAAGGTGTATACTAGATTGCAAGCACAGATTCATGCAAGTTAGAACCATTTGGTCAGCTCATATTCTAGGCTACAAAAAGTCTAAGTCTAAAAAAACAAATTCAAAATCTGCATAAAATCAGATTGACTGAATAGTTTGCTTATCAAAAAAAAAATATTTGACTGAATAGTTTGACTTTGGATCTCAGCTGTAGGGAATTCACATTTATATTACTAATCATCAAATAAGTACTGATTTGATTTCTCAATTGTAGGGGATTCAAATCTATACTAATGATCATCAAATAAGTATTTTTTTTTTCTGTCAAGTGGTCAGTGTCTAGACACTCACACTTTAGGTGTATAGAAGTGGAGAATTTCAGAGTTCAAAACCCGACCCCTACAACAATGTTTCGAATAGCTACCAACTGAACTACATCTAGGACAAAATAAGTACTTATGTTATCGTGGCAACAAAGGATATGCATATTCTGCTGTAAGCTGAATTTGCTTGTGACTTTATTGCAAGTCCCCTAGTAGCAGATGCCTGTTTTGTTGTATTCAGTTGTAGATTATACTAGTATTATTGTTATTGTTCAATTTAGCCGGCTTTGCCCCCCTTCATTCCAATTAGAAAAAAACAAAGAACACGCATCATCTTCATTATTTTTTTCTATTAAAATGGTACGCCATACCAGTACCTTACATTAACTTTGACAAAAAATATACCTATATCTATGAAGCCCAGACACTGACACCGGACATGACAGAGACACTAACACGGATAAATTTTTTGAAAAAGTGTTATAATTCAATGTAATTGTAAGTGTTGGTTGTGTCCGGCACGGGACATGCCTACTCTAAGGAGTGTCAGAGCTACATAGACCTATATTTTAAATCATAAGTAAAAGGAATGCCAAATTCAACAAATCAATCTAAGATCATGATCGATATCAAAATCAAATTTAATTTTGATGAACTTAAAGTTAAATTGTAAAACAAAAGAAACAAGTGATAAGAAAGAAGTAAGAACTTACAAAGCAATACTGAAGAAAACAGAGAAAGTAGTGTTTTTAAAGAGAACCCCTTGTGGAACAGACTTTCCTTTGTAAGGGTAAAAGAGAGAAAGATATCCAACGACTGTTGATGCAGCGAGAAACACAACAGAAAGATAACCCAGTGCAATTGTTGGATCAGCCGGAAACTTGCACGTCACACCATTCTTCCCAGGTATTGGTATACCAGCAGCAGGCTACAAAAAATACCATAACAGAATAATTCAATGTCTAAAATAAAGTTGGCCTTTATGATAAAAAGTTTGTATAGTAAAACTAGAATAGAATAATTAGATTGATTTGATGAAAAAGTAAGAATCTAATTAATACTGTACCTTTTTGTTTTCGGCAATAACACCAAAAATAAAAGAGATGAAACCCAATAGCGAAACAGCGAGAGCCATATGTTTGATGGTGGTAGCCATGACGAAGTACTGCGAGGAGAGAAGAATGATTGTTAATTAAAAGGGAAAACAAAACACTGATTTAGAAGAATTGAAATTGGATTGACGGAAGGGGAACGTTACTTGGATGGAGAAGATTTCGTGAATAAAAAGATGATTGCGATATTATTATGTAGTATAGTATGGATATGGATGTATGGTGAATGCCACTTGATTCGTCAACGACTTCAAGTCTACTACTGTTTAAATATATATATTCCGAAACCGAATTACCGTTTCTGGCGGTGGAATCTCGACGATGACAGATAAGAATGTATCAATATTTTCTATATTGAGGCTAAAAAAAAATATATTGAGGCTCAAAAGATAATAAAACACATTAAATCACTGCATGTGGACGCCATTGCGTCTTTAATTTATTTTATTTTTTGCTTACTTTTTTTTTTGTTATAAGTTTTGGTTACTTTCTTTATTTTAGTAAGTATAAGGATAAACTGTCCAAAAAAAAAAAGTATAAGGATATACTTTGGATGCATTTTTTTTATCCAAAAATAAATAAATTAAAGACGTATTTAAATTTAGACCAAAAGAAAAATATGCATTTTGTCAAAAAAATATATATATACATTATCTAAAATTTTAACTCAATTGATATAAAATAACAAAATTGTTATACTGAACATTCATAACTAGGATTCAAACTACGATATGTGTGTGAATTTTTATTTTTATTTTGACACAATGTGTGTGAATTTTTAATGACTTATTATTTTGTAAACAAATTTAAACAAATATAGATTCAATGCAATAAAATTAACATGCATATTAATTCAAGAGTTGATCTCAACTGTTGATTTAAAATCAAACAGTCCAAATTTTAAACACAATTTTATAAAGCAAACAAACTCAACTATCAATTAAAAATTGAATGACTCACATCCATTACAACTCCCTTATGTGAAAAGTTTTAAATTTAAATTTAAAATTACACACTTTTAAGTAGTCGACTAATATCATATTACTTTTTTTTGAACAAGCCAAAATGATATATATATATATATATATTATCATATTACTATATTTTGCTTATTTAACTAGTACGTGGAACACCGTTAAGGATGGATGATCATAGTAGCGAATACTCCTACAAAAGTCAATTTATAAGACGTCCTCGTAGGATAGCTCAAGTGGTAAGAGCTGAGATATATGAGTTGGGTAGAGGAAGGTTCAAGATTCGATCCTTGACCGAAGTAATTTATATTTCCTATGTACCAAAAAAAATCAATTTACGATGACTTTGTACAAATAAGTAATTGAAGAGGAGAACTTTCCAATTTCACACACCTGATAATCGAGAGGGAGGGAGCATTCGTCATGTGGTCATATATGCATATATTAATCTTATATATTCCAGTGCATGAGTAGCCAAAAATCACTTGATATAGATGTTATGAACTTAAGATACAAATACACTGCAAGCACAATCTTCATAGTGTTTAAATATAGCCGATAGGAACACATATTTTCTACCGTAGATAAATCATTAGAATTGCAAATGAATTAAGGAGTTCATAAGTCTTATAGATATACATTGGTCCTTGGCTACTATGTTTTTATCCATATAATAACATTAGCTCAATCACCTCATAATCCAGACTGATGCATGAATAGCCAAATAAGATCTTCCAAACCTGATAGATGTCTCACAAGTAAATTAACCAATAATAGCTTATGTGCAGTGCCAGTACCTGCATCCCTTATGGTGTGTTTTGAACTGCAAATGAAAATTCTGAGATCATAAACTTCCATGATTTTCAAAGTGGTTGTCATGCAGAAGATGGTTGGTTGTCAGGGTATATAATCAAGAGTGGAGTGAGAGTGTTAATAACTTCTTAACAAGTGCAATATTGCACACGTTAGCCAAACATTTATTATATATACATGTATCTTGAGGATGCGGCTTATCACCTGGCTAAACATTTAGTTCAGTTTGTCCAGGGAAAACGCTAGCCAGTAAATGCTTTTTGAACCTGATGACAATGCCATGAAAGGCAAATGGAAATTTTGAAAACAACCTCAGCTATGTATTGTGTGGGCAAAAGTGGAAGTACATAGATTCATCCTGTACAATAATTTTTCCAGAGTTCTTCATTAGAGCAGCCATGTAAGCTGTTTTACCACTAGGTGCAGCCGCCACATCAATAACGTGTTCCCCTTCTTGAGGAGCCAAGACCATCACAGGCAGAAAAGAACTAGCACTTTGAAGCATGTAAAAACCAGCCATGTACTCTGGTGTGGCATCAATTGATAGTTGAGAATCATGCACGACAAGTCCAACTTTTGACCATCTGCTCATAGGATCCAGATTTACACCTCTTTTTCGCAACATATCTGCCAAATTCTGTCTACGTGTCTTTAAAGTGTTTGTCATCAGACATATAAAGCGAGGGTTTTTAAAAGCTTCTATCAGTTTCATCAGTTCAACAACTGGAAACATCTCGGCTAAAGCATCGATTAGAAAGTCATTGTAGCCGGAGTATGAACGTATATCATTCTCAAGCTGATCAATATAATCCTTCCTCTTTGACTCGGCTCGTCTCAATGCCTTAAAATTGGAAAGAACAGTGACAATATGTTTAATCCTCCTATGTAGATTGGCAAGATCAGGTGGACTCAAAGCCTCTTCCTCAAGTTCCTGTTTGGTTGATAATCTATTTAGCATCCTTTTTTTCTCTTTCTTCTTGAGCATCCTTTTTTTCTCTTTAGTTGGTAATTTAAACTTATCAGACTCTTCTTCTTGAGCATCATTTTTTTCTCTTTTTCTCTTCCTTTTCGACAGAATGATTTTATAAATTTTATAGTTTTATAAATTTAGTCAATTACCCCGCTCTTATAATGTGTATGCTGATCAATTACACATCCCTCATGTGATGTTGCATCACGTTAGCAAATATCTGTATGCAGTTAACGACTATGTCATATTAAAATAGACAGAGTAAACAGAACAAGAGACAAGTTATTGATGTTTTACAATTTCAAGAGGGTATTTGGCTATTTCCAAATTTTAAAAGAATATTTGTTAAATTTTAAAATTTCAGAAAGAAATTTGATATTTCACTCGAATAATATTAAATGTCTCTATCAACTAAATTAAATTTGTGAACACAACAAATTTTTCTTAGTAACCATCAATTTTTATTAAGGTTCATGCATATAATAAGGGATGAACTTTTTTTTTGGTAAGGGATAAGGGATGAATCTTCATCCTCAATTATAAAACACTTTTGTATTAAAATATTAAAAATTAATATTATATACATTTAATAAATAATAATTTATTTATGGGAGAGATGAAATTATTCCGGTATAACATTTGAGTAATGGCATCGCTCGATAATGTTATAACGAATAAAAATTTCATAAAAATTTTTGTTGAATTGAAAATTTATATTATATAAATCATTCATACATATTTAAAAAATTGAAAATAATTTAACATATTATAAGATTCATTAAATTCAACCGTTTAAAATAATTATTGAATTGCTTCAAAAAAAAAATTACTGAATCATATTAACTAATCATCCAATAAATTAATTTAACATATAAAATAGGTAAATTTCTGAACAAAATAAAAAATGTAAATTTTATATTAAAAATAACAATTAATTTACATTGAGTTTGTTTAATTCTTACCATTTTACCATTTACTACATCGGAGTTTCTTTTGTAAAAAAATGTTGGCACCGATAATGTCAAAAAAACAAAAAAAAAACAGTACTACTACCAATGAAAAAAGCAAAAGATTCTCCACTACATAAACTTGTTTTGTTTCTCATTCTCTCACCTACTCATCAGTCCCGTTTCAGTGTCCGTGTAAATGCAAAAAGTAGCTTAACTCCAAAACCTGCTTCAACCTCTCTACTTCTAGTATGTACTTCCACCTTCAATCTTAGGGTTACTTTCCTCTTCGACATTCTATATCACTGCTTCACTTCACTTCACTTACTTTGCTCTCTTCTACTCTTCAACTATTTCACTTTACCCTCTGCTTTTTAACCATCTTTTGCTAACCTTTCTCTTCTTTTTTTCCTATCTGGGGTTTTGAGGGAAAGTCATTGAGCTTCAGATTTAGCATAAACTAACTATATATTATACCAACAAACACTCCTCTTTTATCTTCATGGAGTTTATAGCAAGTGAAAAGTTTAGTACCCTTGTTGTTGTTGTTATGTTGTTCTTTAACGCTTTTTTATTGTGTTCTGTGAGTGGAATTGGTGTTAACTGGGGTACACAGTGTACACATCTTTTGTCACCAACCACAGTGGTCAAAATGTTGAAAGATAATGGGATTCAGAAGGTTAAGCTATTTGATGCTGACCCAAATATCTTAGATGCTCTTAAAAAGTCTGGTATTCAAGTCATGGTGGGGATTCCAAATGACTTGCTTTATACCTTTGCTAATAGTCTCCCAGCTGCAGAAAAATGGGTTTCTAAGAATGTTTCTGCTCATGTTTCTTCTGGAGGTGTGGATATAAGGTATACCCTTCTTTTTTTTTTCCCCTCTATTTGAATTTCTAGGGTTTTGTTCTGACCTCAAGTATGTTGCATTGTTTTTTGAGGTATTGTCTGATTTGAGTATTACGTGAGCATTTATGTTTTTGTTCTTAGTTAAAAGGTGTCTTAGAGGATTGAAGAGTGTGAATGTTTATTAACTCGTTTAAGCCTTGTTTTCCAAACAATGTGAGACAAACAATAGCTCCCAATTAAGGCTAAGGGGTTAAATAGACTACAGGGACAGTGTTAAGCCTCCTTCCCACAAACGGCGTCAATGTTCCTACTTCCTACCTCATGTCCGTTGTACTACTTTTCTGATGTATTGATTGCTCAATTGCTTTAGGTCTTGTGTTAGCCATCCCGGTTTTGTCCTTAGTTAGAGGACACATTAGTTGGTTGAGGAGTTTGGTGTTTATATAAACTACCTCGGATTTCGATTCTTAAATAATGTGAGACTTGTTGGTGTACCCGAACATGTTTAGTAGAGAGAGACTCGGGATGGCAACCGAGTCTCTCCAGTAGATGTCTTACTATTAATTGATGAAACTACTATGTATAAACTAGAGATTTTCTTTAGAAATATGAATATGAATGAATAACATCATAGCAACCAAACCTACTGACTTGGAATAAAGCTTACTTGAGAACAGTATTCTCAAGTTAGATGACAACTACTTTGATTTTATAATGCACGAACTTAGAACTCAGAATTTTCTATTAGCTCTATGTAACATACGAAGACATGTAAACTAGGAAATGTTAGAAATAGTTTTGTTGCTATTTCTGCTGTTGAATGATTCACTAACGGCATACAACTCCACGTGCTCCACTTACGGTTCTTGGTTCTTTAATTATTTCATATTAGCCTGATATTGGCAAATGAGAAGAACAAAGTTTAGATGCAAGATTTGAAATTCAGTATATGTAGTGTTTTACCACAAGTTTTCTGCCAACTTTCTATAAGAGGATTTAAGTGTAACTCATTCGTTATGGAGAATGCTTTGTGTCTTTGTTATGTTACATTCCTTTTTTTCCTACTAAAATGTCTGACAGTTCACTGATTATAAAATCAATAACTAAATTCTACATTTAATTTTTCATACACATTTATTTCTTGTGGTTTTTACTAGGTATGTTGCAGTGGGGAATGAACCATTCCTGTCGACATACAATGGAACCTTTGAAGCCACAACACTTCCAGCTCTTCAAAACATCCAAGCAGCTCTCACAAAAGCTGGTCTGAGCAGCCGCGTCAAAGTCACAGTCCCTTTAAATGCCGATGTATATCTAAGCTCATCAAGCAAGCCATCTGACGGTGATTTCAGGCCAGATATCACCAATGTCATGCTTGAGATAGTCAAGTTCTTGAGCGACAATGGAGCTCCATTTACCGTCAACATCTATCCTTTTATCAGCCTCTACTCGGATCCCAGTTTCCCCACTGACTACGCATTTTTCAACGGCTATCAGCCTGCTATAATTGACAATGGAAAGAGCTACGACAACGTGTTAGATGCTAACCACGATACTCTAGTATGGGCACTGCAGAAACACGGTTATGGAAACTTGCCTATAATTGTTGGGGAAATCGGTTGGCCAACCGATGGAGACAGAAACGCAAATCTTCAAAATGCGCAACGATTTAACCAAGGTTTTATGGCGAGGTATGTTTCCGGAAAGGGGACACCAATGAGGCCAGGTCCTTTAGATGCATACTTGTTTAGTTTCATTGATGAAGATAACAAGAGCATTCAGCCCGGGAACTTCGAACGTCATTGGGGGTTGTTTTACATAGACGGACAGCCCAAATACGTACTTAATCTCGGAACTGGCCGGGCCAACGGATTGGTAGCAGCCAGTGGTGTCACTCATTTGGAGAAAAAGTGGTGTGTTTTAAAGCCTTCAGCAAACCTTAATAGTGATCAAGTGGCACCAAGTGTTGCTTATGCTTGTCAAAATGCTGATTGTACTAGTCTTGGATATGGAACTTCATGTGGTAATTTGGATGTGAAAGGAAATATCTCTTATGCATTTAATAGCTATTACCAAGTTAATGACCAGATGGACAGTGCATGCAAATTCCCTGGACTTTCCATGATCACTGATAAAGATCCTTCATTTGGAACTTGCAAATTTAGAATCATGTTACAGACAGATTCTGCTGAGCTTAATGGCATGGTTTGGTCAACAACAACTTTGTTCCTTGCTCTGGTTTTCTTACTCTTGTGTAATGGTTCACTTTGATCTGCTTCTTGTTTCTTCTTTTTTAATTTATTATTTTTGGATGACCTGATATGTGTATTACAAACTCTTGAGTATGTATGGGTTTAGCTGGTGTATAAAAACACTCTTGGCAGATCAAAGAAAGCTTGAAAGTGGTTAATAGTCCTAAATCCTAATACTCCTCCCCAATGGTAATAATACATTATTTAATATATTCTTCATTGATTAATAAGTTAAAATGGATCCTCATTAACAGGTTAAAATGCTAAAGTGGTCAATTCACTTCAGAGGGTAGAGTGAATAATTTGATTAACAAATCAAAGCTAGATATTGTGGGTTCATCATAATTAATCACAAGTTTGTTAAAATAACAATTGTTAATTTTCTCAATTTACACTTTAATCACTCTAGAGGATCCAAATTCGTGAAGTTTAGCAGGTTCCTGAAATCATGTATTTTATTGGGTATTTTGGTGGAGCTGGTGAAAATAATACTAATAAATAATAATACGATTGAAATATGTGATGCCACCCAAAAAAACTCAATCAAATAACAATATAAACTTTAGAAAGTACTAGTAAATAACTGTATCCTTTTCTCCAATAAAAATGGTACGTAAATTTTAAAGTTTTGAACGAAATTTATCCTAAGTTTGTTATTTTAATTTCAATTACCTGTGTTTAATTCAAAATTGAAATACGTTTAGATTTGGTTTTGACTTTTGAGGATTATTTGTGTATAATTTAGAAAAAAAATTTATACCAAATATTCTATAGATTTTTTTTCTATATTAAAAAGATAAATTGTTCTATTTTTATATTTTTGTTATAACTTTCACGTGTTCATGTGTAACTCTGAAGAATAATCTTTCAAAACTTTCTGGGATTCAAATAGACGATAAACTCGTCCTAAGAGTTTTCTTTAGTACATAGACGAAATACGAAATGATAAAACCATTATAAACCCACACACAAAGTGGAGTGACCATGGATCAAACTCCGGTCATGAATGTCCTGCCTAACAATTTCGACCGGTTGAACTAGAGTTTTAACGTTGTTATATATTCAAACTCAATATTAATAAATAAAAAATACAAACTTAATCCATGAATTATATAAATATTACAATTTTTTTTGGGTACAAATTTTTTACAAAATGTATAAGAATTAGTATTTTTTTTTATCAAATAGTATAGTGGCTAGACTAATACATTTAAATGTGTAATCTGGAATTTGAACTCCGGCTATTCCAATAATGTTTTTGATAGCTACGATTTGAACTATACTTATGGAACAAATTAGTATTTTTTACAATAATATATAAAGTCTGTCATATCTGATACTAATTTTTTTTGTGACAATACTATTTTTTTTTTTTGAAGCAATACTAATTTTCTTTTAAAATCGGTTGTGTGTGCATATAAAATAAAATCAAACAATCAATAGAATATATTGACAAAAAATATAAATAAAAAATGAATAGAATATAACCTAACCCAATCGAGAGAAGTGTTATTCGGGCTGGTTTATTAGGGCTTGGAAGTGGAAAATTTGGACAAAGCACCGTTAGGGTTAAGCACGTAACCGGGTCGAATATTTCCCGAACATTCTGATCCATTCTCATACCATACGGTATTCTCATTGTGGTGTTGTTCTTTTGTAACTCTCCTATTTTCTTCTTTCACTTTCTTCTTCTCTCCCACCATCTCTGCAACACAACACAACACAATCCTTATACGCTCTTCACACCATATCACAATATTAACATAAAAAAAATACATACATATATTCATATCAAAATCAAACACGCCAACAATAATCAAAAAATTTATCATCAGTATTATAATTATAATTATTAATTTAATTAATTACACGGTTATTAGTAATCAATTAATCATCTTCGTGTTCGTGTCGCCGCCGATAATCATATTCAATGGATAATAGCGCGATTCAAGATCAAGTTCAACCTCCACGTGACGAAGATGAAGAGGAAGAAGATTCTACGAAGATGGAAGAAGAAGAGTTGATTACAAAGGTTAACAAACTCATGGATAAAATCACTTCCTCTCCTGATAACCCTAAACCTAATGTTCTACATGCTCTTGCATCCATTCTCGAAACTCAAGAATCAAAGTATGTTCTCACCATTTCCTTTTATTTTTAATTCATTTCTTAGCCATTGATATATATTAATATTATATCATATGTATGTATGAATTTTTCTATCTGTATTGTATTATATCGTATGAATGAATTATATTTAGACTTTGAATGTTGAATAATGAATACTATATATACTTCAATTTTTTGTTTTTTGTTGATAATTAATTATTTAATTGTTGAAATGTAGATACATGGATGAGAATGCTCATTCTTCTTCTGCTAATGCCCGTGCTGCCCATATTATCGGTCGCCTCGGGAGTACACTTCGGGTATTAATACAGTGTCCTTTTTATTTTTGGGTGTAGTTTTTTTAAGGTTATTAAATTATTGAGGTAGTAATTTGGCTCTTGTGACATTCTACACAGGAGAACGATGATTTCTTCGAATTAATATCATTGAAGTTTCTATCAGAAAGTGGATACTCGACTGCTGTTCGAGCTGCTGCTGTTAGACTTCTCTTGTGCTGTTCTCTAACTTGGATTGTAAGTTTGTTTTTCCAACTTGTTCTGGTTGGATTTTGTGATTTTTTTTATCGTTTTGTTCATTCATTGGGTATTAGTGTCTCATGAATTTGATGAACTTTAATTGGACAGTATCCCCATGTTTTTGAAGAACCAGTCCTTGAGAAGTTGAGGAATTGGGCGACAGATGATAGTTCTAGGTTGTCCGCTGAGGAGCAAAATCTGAAGCATGATCCCAAGAGAAAGGAGGTCTCAGAATCTGAAATGTTGAAAGCATATTCTACTGGACTACTTGCCGTATGTTTGATTGGGTATGCTATGCTGCTCAATTGATATTCTGTTGCATGTTTTGGATGTTGGCCGTATAAATTTTTGCTACATTTTGTGGTTATATTTTTCCTTCTAAACAATGTTGATGGTCTTGCTTATCCCTATTTGTTTGACTCTTGTTTTCTTATTAAATTTGGAATGATTTCAGAGGAGGTCAAATAGTGGAAGATGTATTGACATCTGGCTTGTCAGCTAAGCTCATGCGTTATCTTCGTTTGCGTGTGCTGGGCGAGACAAGTGGCAGCCAGAAAGATATTAGTCATTTATCGGAGAACAAACATTCAGCGAGAGGTAGAGATGATGGTCGTGGAAGGTTTCGCCAACTCCTGGAATCAAGTCATTTAGATGATACAAGGATGATTGAAGAGGGATCTTTAGACGACCAAGCTGCTGAACGGGGTCAGGATAGAAGCGTCAGTGGACAAGTTTGCCAAGAAGATCTTGATGGACTCAACGAGGGTGCTGATGTGTGTGAGGTTGATTCTGATGGGGAGGATAGATGGCGTTGTAGAGATATTCGTGATGGAAGGATAAAATATGGCGAGCATGAAGACAATGCTAGAGACGAGTCTTCAAGACGGCGTACTAACCGTGGATGGGGAAGATCTAGGGGGAAAGGGAAGGTCAACGAAGGGCCTGAAGAAACTGAACCCGTTTTGTCATCTGCTGGTTCCGCCAGTCGATTAGGACATGGGAGGACTGTTAGAGACAGGAGCTCGTTGAGGAATGGTGAAGTTAAGCGGGTACCTGATTCTAAGAAGTCTTCTACCAGTACCATTTCTGAGGCTTTGATTTCCGAAAGAGAAGATAATGATGATTGTTTCCAAGAGTGCCGTATTGGAAGTAAAGATATCTCTGATCTTGTTCGGAAAGCAGTCCAAGCTGCTGAAAATGAAGCTAGATCAGCCAATGCTCCTGAAGAAGCTGTCAGAGCAGCTGGCGATGCTGCTGCCGACCTTGTTAAAACTGCAGCTTCAGAGGTATGCCAAAGCTCATTCACTTTTTTCCAATACCAAAAATAACATTTTGGGCAAATATTTGTGCGTGTGTCAGTACGGTCTAACTTATAATCAATACTGAAATGGTAAAATATTTTATTTCATGTATATTTTCAGGAATATAAATCCACCAATGATGAAGAAGCAGCTGTTTTGGCTGCTTCAAGAGCTGCATCAACTGTTATCGATGCTGCATCTGCTGTTGAAGTTTCAAGGTATGTAAGAATCTAATTACATGAACAATTTGAGTGCTTAGACAAGCAATTGCCAGATAGGTTCTTGTAGTCCTGTTGAAAATGTTCTTATTGGGTTGGTTTGGTAGCAGGAGCTCTGTCTGCATTAATACTGAGACAGAGAATGTTAGCGGCAGAGAAACAGAATCTAGTGAGGATGTTGAAGATTATTTCATCCCAGACACTCCAACACTTACACAATTGAGGGAAAAATATTGCATTCAGTGTCTTTCGTTACTTGGAGAATATGTTGAAGTTCTTGGACCTGTATTGCATGAGAAGGGGGTTGATGTTTGTCTTGGACTTCTGCAGCAAAATTCTAAACATCAGGAGCCATCCAAGGTTGCCTTTCTGTTGCCTGATGTCATGAAGCTGATATGTGCTTTGGCTGCCCATAGGAAATTTGCTGCACTATTTGTCGACCGCGGGGGAATACAAAAGCTGCTTGCTGTCCCTAGAATGGCTCAAACATTCTTTGGCCTTTCTGCTTGTCTATTTACTATTGGTTCCCTTCAGGTATTCATTGTGTTGTACTCATTTACTGTGACAATCGTGATGTGTGAGATATGTAATAGTGATTATACTCCAAACCTTTCTGTACATCTTCCTTTTTATTAATATTCCTACAATGCTACTATTACATTGTTTTGACTCTTAAGTGATTATTTCAGGGTATAATGGAACGGGTTTGTGCTCTTCCATCGGATGTCATTTATCATGTGGTTGAGTTGGCTCTCCAACTCATTGAGTGCAATCAAGACCTAGCCCGGAAGAATGCAGCATTGTTTTTTGCTGCCGCATTTGTCTTCAGAGCAGTTCTCGATGCTTTTGACTCTCAGAACGGGTTACAGAAATTACTTGGCCTTCTCAATGATGCTGCTTCCATAAGATCAGGAGTAACTTCTGGAGCCTTGGGATCATCTAACTCAGTGTCGCTTCGAAATGATAGAGCATCATCTGCAGATGGGCTGACATCATCTGAGAAGCAGGTCGCTTATCACACTTGCGTTGCTCTGCGGCAATATTTCAGAGCTCACCTCCTATTATTAATTGATTCTATTCGTCCAAACAAAAGCAATCGTAGTACTGCTAGGAATAATCCAAGTATAAGGGCTGCTTACAAGCCACTAGATATCAGCAATGAGGCAATGGATGCAGTATTCCTACAATTACAGAAAGATCGGAAGCTAGGTCCTGCATTTGTGAGAACAGGTTGGCAGGAAGTTGAGAAGTTCTTGGCATTTAACGGGCATATTACTATGTTGGAATTGTGTCAGGTATGGCATATTTAGTTTGTGTTCCCTTTGTCTTGTAATTTATTTATTTAGTTCATCTTGTTGCTTTGTGTAGGCCCCACCTGTGGAGCGATATCTCCATGATTTGCTTCAGTATGCATTGGGGGTTTTGCAAATTGTTACGTTGGTACCTAGTAGTCGTAAGATGATTGTAAATGCAACTTTAAGCACCAACCGTGCTGGTATTGCTGTAATTTTGGATGCAGCCAATATTGTCAGTAGTCACGTGGACCCCGAGGTAAGTGTCTCGTAGTAGCAGGCGTAAGTTTCTTGTTTAAGCTAAGTCCTTTAAATTTTTGACTTGCTGATATATGGTATTCTGCATTTCAGATAATTCAACCAGCATTAAATGTTTTAGTCAACCTTGTTTGCCCTCCTCCTTCAATCAGCAATAAACCACCTGTAGTGCCACAAGGCCAGCAAACCTCTAATGGTGCTCTTTTGGAGACTAGAGATAGAAACGCCGAACGTAATATCACAGATCGATCTGCTCAAGCATCTGGCCATATTGATTCTAGGGAGAGGAATGGAGAGTCCAGTGTTGTAACTATTCCCCAAACTCCCGTTCCCTCAGCCAGTTCAGGCTTGGTTGGTGATAGAAGAATATCTCTGGGTGCAGGAGCACGCTGTGCCGGTCTTGCTACACAGCTGGAACAAGGATATCATCAGGCAAGAGAGACTGTCCGTAATAATAATGGTATAAAGGTTCTTCTGCATCTCCTCCAACCGCGTATATATTCACCTCCTGCTGCTCTGGATTGTCTTCGTGCTTTAGCTTGTCGAGTCCTGCTTGGATTGGCCAGAGATGATACTATTGCACATATATTGACAAAGCTTCAGGTGAACAACTGTAACTCTCTTTAGTGAACGTGGTCATACTAAAACTGGACTCTATCCTTGTTATGAACATTGTATCTTAATTAATCCAAGATGCAGGATAAATTCTTCAATTGTAGAAATTTTGCAGACATTTGAGTGTTTGCACCTCCATAGTCAAAGCCCCCATTCATCTCATAAAATGACAATATCCCTCTCATCCCCTTTTCTTTATACACAATGTGCCTTATATTTCCAGCAATTTCAGTCTTCAACTAACTCATTTACTAGCAGAAATTTAGTACCAATAGACATGTGACACCTAACAATTATTTCGACTAAGTAACCCTAACAACTATTTAGTTGTATATCAGTCTGAACACTGTTATTTACGGTGAGTTTTGTACACCCAACATTTCCTATTTTCACTTGAATCTAATTTCTTGATAATGACTGTGTTCTAGGTCGGGAAAAGATTATCAGAACTAATTCGGGATTCAGGCAGTACGACACATGGAACAGAACAGGATAGGTGGCAAGCTGAACTATCCCAGGCTGCAATTGAGCTAATTGGGGTGAGCACCTCCACTCTTCTTCAGGGCATCTTGTTGGTTTGAGTGAACTTGTAACACTCATGTTGTGTGCCTGTTTTGTGTTTGAGTCTTCACTACCTGTGTTGAAATTTGAAAAAATACCATAAAATTGAGGCTTAGGTTTATATGCTAGAAATTTTACTATATTAATGCATGGAACAAAACCCAGGATGGAAGTGATTGGTATTAATGTTTTTTGTTATGTGCATATTTTATGCACATATATATGTTAGCTAGAAGAATATCGTATAATGAGTTTTTTTTTTGTTTGTATTTTCTCTTTATTTGCCCATTTTGTTTGTGTTATAATGTAGAAGTTTAGTGGATATACATTCTCAATATGTATTGAATTCTATGTTGGTTCATTTAGAACCTATTTATTTGAGCTTAAAAAAATTTAAGCTTTGCTTAGAACTTTATTATTTTTAACTGTAAATATGTATTGAATTCTAAAGTTTAAGCTTCGTTAGAACCTATTTATTTTTTAACTTTCAAGAAAAATAAATTTTTAAGTATTAAAATGTTCTTACTCTAAATAATTCTTTGAGAAAGAAGACCATAAAAACTGTTTAGTAATTTGTGGTTAAAGCACTGAAAATCATTATCAATTATACTGTTCAAAATCAAGGCTACTATTAATACTTATGTTGTACTTTTGTCTGTAGATTGTGGCTAATTTAGGGCGTGCAAGTACATTAGTTGCTAGTGATGCAGCTACTCCTACATTAAGGCGCATTGAAAGGGCTGCTATAGCTGCTGCTACTCCTATTACTTACCCTTCAAGGTATCCAGTCTTTTTTTGTATACATTTTGGTTCTTCCAATAAACCCTGATCTTCACTGTGGTCTCCCTTCTGATGGCTTTTTTTTTGCTGTTTGTCTCATGCAGGGAACTCTTGCTCTTAATTCATGAACACTTACAGGCATCTGGATTGGGACAAACTGCTTCTTTGTTGCTTAAAGAGGCTCAGTTAACTCCTTTGCCATCTTTACTTGGTCTGTCTACTCTTGCACAACAACCCACAACACAGGAAACTTCTTCAACACAAATTCAATGGCCTCTTGGTCGTACTCATTGCGGATTTCTCACTAGCAAATTAAAGTCTAATTCAAAGAACGAGGATGCTTGCTTTAAAAGTGATGCTGTGTCTGCAAAGAAAAAGTCGCTAACTTTCTCACCATCTTTTGGTTCCCATACAAGACACCAAGTCGTTGACTCTCGGCAGTCATCAGCCAAAAAATGGTTACGTACAGGGAAAGATTCTTCAGAAACCAGTATAATAGAGGATCCATCTGAATCTTCAGTGAAACATAACGCTGAAATTGGTTCTCAGTTCAAGACTCCAATCACCCTACCTTCCAAACGAAAATTATCAGATTTAAAGGATATGTCATTGTTTTCATCATCTGCAAAGCGACTAAATGTTGGGGATCAGGGACTTCGCTCTCCTATTTGCTCAAGTGCAGTTCGTAAAAGCAGCCTACACCCTGATGCTATTGGGCTTTTCACACCAACAAGTAATCTGAGGAATCAACAAGGCCGTTGTACGGCTGACTATGTGGATGAGAATCAGTACAGCATCTCAAATCTAGGTCAGATGACACCATCCTCCCTAGTAAATGACCTTCAGCCCAACAACCCTGAGCGCGTGACCTTAGACTCTCTAGTCGTTCAGTATCTGAAACATCAGCATCGCCAATGTCCAGCCCCCATTACCACCCTTCCTCCAATATCTCTTCTGCACCCACATGTTTGTCCTGAACCTAAGCGAAGCCTTGATGCCCCCTCTAACGTGACTGCTCGGCTTGGTACCCGTGAATTTAAGTTTATGTATGGTGGAGTACATGGTAATCGCAAGGATCGTCAATTTGTTTTTAGTCGGTTTAGGCCGTGGCGCACTTATCGGGACGATGCAGGTGCGCTATTAACGTGCATGACATTTGTTGGAGATTCTTCTCATATTGCTGTTGGTAGCCACACTGGAGAACTCAAATTTTTTGATTCCAACAACAATAATGTGGTGGAGAGCTTCACAGGTCATGAGGCTCCTTTGACCCTTGTTCAGTCTTTTGTTTCTGGCGAGACCCAATTGTTGCTTTCTTCGTGCTCTAAAGATGTTAAGTTGTGGGATGCAACATCGGTATTAGCTGGTCCCACCCGTTCATTTGAAGGGTGCAAGGCTGCCAGGTTTAGTAATTCCGGAAAAACTTTTGCTGCCTTGTCATCAGAATCTGCAGGACGGGAAATCCTTTTATATGATATCCAAGAAGGCAAGTTACAAACTACATTGTCAGATACGCTAGCTACTTCTACAGGGCGGGGTCATGCTTATTCTTTAATCCACTTTAGCCCGGATGATGAAAGGCTGCTTTGGAATGGTGTCTTATGGGACCCACGAAGTTCTAAGCTTATTTATCGCTTTGATCAGTTCACTGATTATGGAGGTGGAGGCTTTCATCCTGCTGGAAATGAGGTATTTTAAATCCTGCATCTGTCTGAACATTATAATTATTCTGTATATAGATTTTACATTGAATATAACATAATAATTAACAAAAATATGTGTGTGTGTGTGTATATATATACCTATAAAAAATGGAAAAAATTGGGTGGGGTGGCAGCCATCCCCTGCCCATAGGTTGCTCCGCCACTGGTTGTGAATGCCCAAAATTCCAAGATTGTTGAGTTAAACACCAAGACATCAGTATACCCTAATTGTTACTACCTCTTGTACTAAAATATTAGTCACTTTGAAAAACAAAATTTGTACCAAAATATAAGTCACTTTACAATACCAATGAAGTATTTAATGCTATTATTCTACCCTTAACTATTTATTATTCTCTCTTCTTTTACTTACTCAATTTATCTTTTTGATACTATTAATGAAGGACAATTATGTAAATTAACTAATAAATTCTCTTTTTCATACAACATTAATTACATTTCTTAAATTGTGTAATAGGTCAAAACGACTTATATTTTGGTACGGAGGGAGTATTAAATAGGTTTTACATATGACATTTAAAATTTAGAATATTTGAAGTAATATTCTGATGTATTAAAATGGTTAAATATGGTTGCAAATTTTTGTAATTTTGTTTAAAATGTCAATGTATAGTTATTTAGTGTTTTTAAGTTATAAAATAATATTGCTGACCTTTGTTTTTATTTTCCCAGGTTATTATAAACTCCGAAGTCTGGGATCTGCGCAAGTTCAGACTTCTACGTAGTGTAGCTTCATTAGATCAGACAGCAATAACATTCAATGCTCGTGGTGATGTTATGTATGCAATCTTAAGGAGAAATCTTGAGGATGTAATGTCAGCAATGCATGCACGCCGTGTTAAGCATCCACTTTATTCAGCTTTTCGCACGGTGGATGCAGTAAATTATTCTGACATTGCTACTATCCCTGTGGATCGTTGTGTTCTTGATTTTGCAACCGAACCAACAGATTCATTTGTTGGTTTGATTACCATGGATGATCAAGGTGATATGTATTCATCAGCCAGATCATATGAAATTGGTCGTCGGAGACCAACCGATGATGATTCAGATCCTGATGATGCTGAAAGCGAGGAGGAGGATGAAGATGACGATGATGACGATGAAGATCCTCTTTTAGGCCCTGGTTTTGGTGTGGGAAGCGACAGTGATGGTGATGACATGAGCAATGACGACGATGATGATAGTATAAGTGATCCCGATGACGACGATGAGGATGGAGGTTTCATGATGAATGATTACTTAGATGCCGACATGGATATTGTGACTGATGATGAGGACGACGATGATAGTCAAGGATTTGAAACAGATAGTAGTGGCGATTATAATTGATAATGTTAGAGGCTGTAATTATATTCTCTTCATTGTATTCATTTTTGGCCGAAAGGTCTTTTTTTTTTTCTTGAAATTTTGCTGTAGTCTCACATTTAACTCTTCCAGCTTATCAGTGGTATAAAGTCGAGAAGTATAATTGTATATTTTTAGGAAACTGCAATTTTAGTGGGGACTGCGTCCGGGTATCAGATTTAAATTGATGGATGAGACCAGTTTTTCTAACAACTGATTTTAAATATTCTATTCTTTAAAATAAGCTTAAACGAGGTAGCATTTGGAAAACAATATCGAGCATCGTTATGTTGTGTTATCTTAAAACGAAACTTAATTGCTTGATACTAATCTTGCCCTGCCTACATTACTGCCTTCTGCAGTGGGAAAGCGTTTAAGAGTGGAAGTCATAGAACATCAGGCTTACAGCCTTGATATTTCCAAGGGTGTTTCGTAGTTTTTATAGTGTAGAGGTTTTTTAGCTACATTTAATCTCACGAGTCACAACTTTTTTTTTTTTGATATAATTAAAGGCCTAGTCCCAGGAAAAAAAATTACACAGATTACTCTAGGGGTAGTAGTCTCCATAACATCAACTAGTAGTAAATGTCTAATGGACACACATCAAAAAACATAATGCTACTATCCAGAGAGCTGGCTGATGCATCCGTACAATAATTCGACTCTTGAAAAGCATGAGCCACTGATATCACAAGTCACAACTTTGTTTGATGAAGAGTCTACAGGTGTTTGATTGTTAATTAAGATTTTTTTTTTCTAATTAAAAAATGCATGATTATTTTTTGATAGCTTTATTTTTTGATACAAACGTGGAAAAATGAGTTATAAATAATTAATTTATATTAGGATTTTTATAAATGTATGATTTGCAGATGTTAAAGAAATTTAAAATATTATGTTTGTATTGAAATTTGTGTATTTTATATTATTAAATATATAAATTTTTCATAAATACTTGTTTTTCAATAAAAATTACTCTATGTCCCATAATATTTTTTCTAGTTGATTATTTTATACCGTTTAAGAAAAGTATAAATGAAAGAGAGAATATGACTTTTAAGAAATTTTCCACCTTATTAATTATAGATGAGATATATTAATTATATATTAAATTTAAAAAGTGGAAAGTTGTTTAAGGAATTATGTTGGAACGGAGAAAATATTAGTTTTGGTTTTTTAAACATATTATACACCATCCGACCATAATTATAAATGACTTTCACTTTTTAAATACATTCAATAACAAATGTATCAAGTTTAATTCAGGGTTGCCACGGTACGGGTACGGTACCGGTACCCAGTACTGGTACGGGTACGGGGTATGCCATTTTATAAAAAACTAAGGTACGGGTATGTTAGTATAATTTTTTTAATATAATTATATAAATAAAATAATAAAAACATACAATTAAAATACATAATTAAACCCATACCAAAAAAAAATACATAATTAAACATAAAAAATATCACACTTTAAAAGTAATTTAAATTGTTCAAAACAATCATAACAAAATTAAAAAACAATTTGCTCAAAAAGAAATAAATTATAAGCAATAACAAAAAAAACATTTTAAAAATGTCAATTATTCGTCGAGTCAGAATTGAATCTCAATATTTTTCCTTCATCGTCATTTAAAAGAGCGACCTCTAGTTCAGGTTCATCCAGAGAAAGATTAACAACTTCAAGAATATCAGCTCAATCAAATAGATCCAATTCATCTCCACCAATATCCCACATTTTTGTTGCTCCTTCATTATAATTTTTACTCTTTCTTGACAAAAGACGAAGATTTATGCTCTCTATGGATTGAGCTTATTCCTTTTCAATGAGTGAATAAATTCATATGTGATCCAATTTCTCTCAGCAGAAGATGAATAAAAGATTTTTTTTTCACAAAATATTCCTAAAAAAATATTAAAAAATGATTTTTTTTTTTTTTAATTTTAAGAGTCATTCGAGTACCCGGTAAGTACCCAAACAAAAAAAATAAAAATAAAAAATGAGTGTGGCGTCGGTGCGTACCCACTGAATACCGGGTGTTTACCGGTATTTTCCCTAAAACGGAGTATCCGTTCATCATGGAGTTTAATTATAAGACTACAACAATTAGTATTGAATATATTAAAAAAAAAATGAAAATTACTTATAATTATGCCCGAGAGTGTACAATATTGCACAAACCCTTGTCTTTGATGCTTTGAGTTCCTCACTTCAACTTGCTACTGCGCAACTCTAACGCAATGCTGGGAGGGGCTTCAAAAACCTTCACTAATTGGTTGGGAGCTCCTTTCCCATTCATCTCAACTATAACCGATACCAAAATCAAACGCTCACCAACTAACCTCTCTTTTCCATCCAATGGCTGTCGTTGCACCACCACTTCAGCCGCGTTACACCTTCCCCTCACCGAGTCAGTCTCTCCGGGTCAATTCCGAGTCGACATCCTCTCTGAATCGCTCCCTTTCATCCAGAAATTCCGAGGCAAAACTATCGTTGTCAAGTACGGTGGCGCCGCCATGAAGTCACCGGAGCTTCAAGCCTCCGTCATTAACGATCTCGTCCTCCTCTCATGCGTCGGCCTCCGTCCTGTCATGGTTCACGGCGGTGGTCCTGAAATCAACCACTGGCTCGGCCGTCTCAATATTCAAGCCGTTTTCCGTGACGGCCTCCGTGTAACGGACGCAGAAACTATGGAGATTGTCTCCATGGTTCTCGTTGGTAAGGTAAACAAAACTCTCGTTTCTCTAATCAACAAAGCCGGCGCCACCGCCGTCGGTCTCTCCGGCATGGACGGAAAACTCCTCACTGCAAGTCCTAAATCCTCCGACCTAGGGTTCGTCGGCGAGGTAGCGAGAGTAGATCCATCAGTTATCCGATCTCTCGTCGACAGTGGTCATATTCCGGTGGTTACATCAGTGGCAGCCGATGAATCTGGACAACCGTACAACATCAATGCCGATACAGTTGCAGGAGAATTGGCGGCGGCGTTAGGAGCGGAGAAATTGATACTGTTAACAGATGTGGCGGGGATATTAGAAGATCGGAATGTTCCAGAGAGTTTGGTGAAGAAAATTGATATAAAAGGAGTAACGAAAATGATGGAAGATGGAAAAGTTGGTGGCGGAATGATTCCGAAGGTTAATTGTTGCATTCGATCATTGGCACAAGGAGTTAAAACCGCAAGCATTATCGATGGTAGGGTTCCACACTCTTTGTTACTTGAGATTTTAACTGATGAAGGTGCTGGAACTATGATTACTGGTTAATTTATTTACTTTAATTCAAGTTATGCGTTTGTTCGCAATGATGATGTTGATTGTACCTTCAAGTTAGTTGTAACATTTGGTTTTTTTGTTGTTAGAATTTTGGGATTTTGATCTTTGAGTATTGTGATCCTACAAAACCTAAATTATTACTATCAATGTTTAGGTGGTAGAATAGAACTAGAAAGCCAAAAATTGAACATGTACAATAAAAGCTTGTATGAAGTACAACAATAATAACAGTTCTGAAAATTTTAATTGAAGAGAGCTTATCTGGCCTCTTGTGTTATTGCTCTCACTTTCTTTCTTATAGATTTGAAGGTGATTTTAATTATATCAATCAATGTCGATAAGATGAAAATATTGGGTTAATTCCATGGATTTAATTTGTAGACATGAGAAACATAATTTTTTTTTATTAGGTTTTGAATCATATTTTCCTCCATTGTATTGCTACGGTAACGGTGTGGCAACACATTTATAGATGAATGCACTCTGCTCCATTTTCTCCTGTTTCTATCATTAATCATTTCGATCTTGTTGGAAGTTTGGTTAAAGGGTAGTTCGGTAAGGGTTTCTGTCATCTCATTTGGTGACTGCGTGCGTTGTGGTGTATTTGGGGCTTACGAAACAACATTCTTTTATAGGAGCAAATCTCAACTTATCTAGTCTTTTAGATCAAATCATTTATTTGTCCTGGTTTTAGTTTATAGGAAGAGGTAGATCGATCAATTACTATAGATTTTGTTGATCGGTGTAACAATCCCTTGACTTGCCTTTGGGGCAATCAAGTTTCTCCCATAAGGGTTGAGTACCCTTTGTGCTTATAATTCATTCATTGCTTATAAAAAATCACAACTATTACATTATTAAATATGCTTGATTTTAACCTAATTACTTACTAAATCGCACATTGATGCACTTCTTTAGTACAATGGAGCCGAAGCCTAGAAAAAGAAGGGAAAAAAACTAAAATGGAAACTATATGACAATGACAGTTGAAACATCAAAAGAAATTTCAATAGCATGATCCATGTTTTCCAACACATTTGTGAATTGATTAGCTTCCCTGTCAATAGGTTTAAAATGTATCTTCCCATCATGATCAATAAAGTTGTGAATCTTTCTCGTACTGTACCCCATAATACCATCTACATTTTCTCTTTTAATACTACGAGCAATAACCTCTGAATAAATTTGTATTATTAAATTCACAATCTCTTTCGCCTTAGGTAAGCACCGGTGTAGTAGTTTATTCCAAATTAATGGTAAATCTACTAATCTCAACAAACACTTGTCATCCCTAATCACCCCTCCACGATTTGCACAACCGTCATTTCATTTTGAAGCTTCATATATGTTTAAACAAAACCAACTCATTAGTAGTTTTATCCAGTCAACATTACTAATCATTTTCCTTCTCTTGACCATATCTTCATCTATAGGTTTATTCACATCAAGTCATCAACATAATTTGGATCATGTAACTAGTTACTATTGCATTAGTTCCACAATCAATAGTGCGTTGTTGTCCAAACACATGTTTGACAAAGGTAATGTAGTGATTATAATTTCACCCTTGAATAAGTAGACATACCAGAGTTCGAACCCCTATTTTAGTATGTAAAAAATGGTCTTTACGTGTTGTTTTTTCTTTCTTTGCATTCGTTTTTGTTTTCTTTTTTGTATAATCTTAACTTTAATATATGTATTTTTTTTTGTACAATCTTTGCATTTTTTACTGTTGTACAATCTTTGCATACGTTCTATTACATCTGTTCTTTGTATAATTGAAACCACTAGAATTTTATTCAAATATTCCCTTTAACATATTCTCCATTTATAAACTAATCTAACATTTATTTATTAAACATTTTTGATAAAATGGTTGTAACATCACTACTTCATTGAAACGTTAAGTTTGACAAAGTTTATAGCTCACGATGGATCCAAATATAAGTTGAATACTTGGCAATATGTCATTTGCATAAAAAATTGTTACACATCTTTTTTAACATGTGGCTCTAATATGCAATTTTTAAAGTGATTGCAATAGTTCCTCACAAGTAAAAGTTCAAATTGCCATTATATTTACACCGATTACGATTTTAGATTTGCATCTTCCACGTTTCCTTTCAATCTTTTAACCTTCAAGTTGTAACGCTTTTGTTAGATTAAAGATAATTGGTTACGTGCACCACGAGAGATGCTTGAACATAGCTGATGCATCAACCAAAGGTCACAGATTTCATTAGCCATATATACTCTATATAGTATTTGAAAAACTTCTCGGATCAAAACACCTAAGATAAGTACAGGTTCATGCATTCCGAGACAGATTGAATAGAAACAAAAAAAGTATGTATACGCCTAGAATGAGGGATGTTTTCAAATAACCCCAAATTTTGCTGATACGTTCTACACCACTGCAAGATACTTCCCCAAAAAATGTAAGTTAAATACCAGGCCTAAGAAGAATCGGAAAGATCTGTCTTTCCTTCATCTTCTTCCTCCTCTGAATCAGGTACAACATCTTCCTCCTCTGAATCAGGTACAACAGTAGATTCTATGGCAGTATTTCGAGTTGGTCTCTGTCTCACTCTTTGCTTTGCAGCCAAGCCTATGCTTTCTGGAATGGCATAGCCAGGGACTCCAGCTAACCGGTTACTACAGCGCTCCCCCTTGGGATAAGAAACCGCATGGCTTGAGTGTTCTTCTGAGTTATCCATCTGACTCTCATGTTCATCATTCTCCTCGCTACAACTGTGATTCTCAATTTCATAACCAGCATCGTCACTTTCAGACATAGGTTGCATATCCCTTTTAGAATCATCACTTTCTGAGGAAACATCAACGTTGGAGTCATCTTCTGATCCTCTGTTTTTATCTTGGTCAGCAGGAGTGGACTTTTTTCTTTTGCTAAGCATCAGTTCAAAAGAGGATAGTAGACATTATAAAAGTTAAGTCAGACTTAAAATCCCAAACATGTATCTGAGAATAGAAATTATTAATATTGGCATGTTATACTTATGCAGCAAGGCAGCAAAGTTATTATGATAACCATTTTAGAAGGTACCAACATTATTATTCTCAGGAAAATCCACTTTCATCTCAGCTTCAGTGTGTGTATCTCAGAGCAATGGTGAAAAGAAGCAAAGTATTATAGGCTTAAAAGTTTTACTTGCTCCTTTTGTTCTGGTGTGTGTGTGTGTGTGCTGGGGGTGGGGGATTCAACACCATTTGATAATAACAGAAAACTATCAACATTCTACAAGGATAATGCACGTGGCAAGGCAACTACAATATGAACCAATGAGATAGAATATCAAGTATAACATACTTTGTCAACTGTATAGCCTCCTTTATTGTTCGATCATAAGCTTCTGCAGAAAGAAGAAAGAAATCAAAACAGTTTATATTCAATTGACTAGTTGTGAGAAACATCAAGCAAAATGTGGTTACGTACATGTGACGTGTCAAGTCAATGTTGATGTACTCAACTTAATTTGCACTGTTGGACATTTCATTAAAAATTACTAGAGTCAAATCTGTGACAGTTTGTGTGTTTTATGAATTGTAATAAACTGGGACAGGGATGTTGTGGCAAAGGGAGGGCCATTGGGTTAATTGGAAGGGAGAGTGACCGAGAGTTTGTTTGCATTACATTGTTTTTCTATTTCTAAATTATTCCACCATAGATACCAGTTCTAAGTATAACACATGCTGATTTGATGACTAATGCAACAAATAGGAGTAGTAGTAGAAACTAGAAATGCAATTGCAAACATTGGAATGGCATTGATGAGAAAATATTTCCAAACAATTTAACATTGTGAATTGAAATAACCATATTGTACTTAAGTTTTTAATGTAAACACCGCACATTACCCCCGAAGACTAAAAACTGATACAGAAGGTAAAAACAAGAAATCAGTGAAAATGAGGATGAATTTGTTTTCGCAAATTAAATGTAGATAAAGTATTACTCCACAGTCAGCAATACGAAAGAGGGAAATATCTAATCACAATTCAATCCCTGTGCTGTGCATCATATTGCTAAATGAAGGGCACCTCACACATGCACAAACATCCTCATCTGCTCAATTTATATGACCCATGCTCATAACAACGCAAGTAATACACAATCCACAAAGAACAAAGCACACTAAATTCAAATTCATTAATATGCAAGAGAACTTTGTCCTGTGCATTGGACTTTGTAGGTGTCGGAATACGATAGGCATATGCTACAAAGATGAACACTTAGCACACATCTTACCAAAACTGTAATTAATAGGCCTTCGAGTGCGACAAGAGCGCGTATTTCCAGCATATTGGGAGTTCTGGAAATCTTTTAAGAGCTTATCCTGTCTCTGTTTTTGTTTGATTGCCTTTTCTTTCTTCTGCATAATTTGAAAGTAATATTATATTGTATTAATATAAAAAACAAATACAAGATGTTCCCTAAAATAGACATCTAATGGACAAAAGGATGTATATACTTTTTGAAGTTTCTCAAGAACAGGAATAGCATCAAATTGAAGCCTGTTGGCAATAAAAACTTCCACGGAAGACTTGCTAGATGATAATTTTTCCTGCAAACAACATTCAAAGACAGTTAATTGAGGTTTCAAATACGGGTAAATAAAGGAAGACAAAAGGCAGTTAGCTTGTTCTTACAGCTACTTCAGAAAATTCTTCAAGATTGGAGGCAAGTGTTTCCCATTGAAAGTTGACAATTGGAAGTGATAAACGTCCTTTGACCTTACGGTTTGGAGTTGAGACAGTTGTGATTGTTTCCTTGTACAATCTGTGACTCTGTGCTTTTGTGTTTGCATCGTACCTACAATAGACATAGTCAGACAGATTAATAACTAGCACTTTATCATTTATGGTTAGGATACTCATGAAGATACTGGAATGTATTCAAAAGATTACCAATAGGATGTGCCAGTTCCATCTCTTCCAAAGGCATCTTTACGAAAGGAAGAAATATTGGTTCCTTCTTTTAGAGCATCATTAATATATGATATAGCATCATGTTGCTGAACATTAACAAACAAACCATCAAAATAATCCATATTATTCAAAATTGAAATATCAAAATTCAAAATGGATTAAATAACATAGGGAAGTAACACCTATAATGCTCGGGGAGAATTATCTAGTCAACAGCTATGAAGCAAATACACAGACACCGGACACAATACAGACACGTCCACACCGATAATAATTTGAGAAAGTGATATAATTCAATGTAATCGTGTGTTTGTGTCAGTGTTATGTCGGACATGCCAAATCCGAAGAGTTTTTGTGCTTCATAGATCAAGATAATGCAGAGCAGATGTATACTGTTGCATATATTAAAGAAACAAAATTTTGAATGAACTAATCAGGAGGTCGTAATACATCAGCTCTAACTTCACAAAGGGCTTTTAGCAGTAGTAAACGATCCAATGGATCAAGCTCCTTGTACTTAGATATCTCCTCTCTGCATAAGAAATAATGACATCAGTTCCTTAAATGCCATAACAATTGTTATTGGTAGAACATGATCAGTTCATCTGAATACCCTTTAGATGGTACAAGTGGATTCTTCCCCTCAGCAACCTAAAGCAAATAGCCAGCCAACAGAACAAAGCAATAAATCCTATCAGCAACGGGAAGAAGAAAGAGAAAAAAAAGAAACTTGAGCAATCGATTGGGGACTCACCCATGGCCACCACGTAGTCAGTTTCTTAGAGAGAACAGTCACCCATTTATCAGTATCATCCAGTGTTTTTTTATTCACAGGTGGTATTCCCTAGTAGGAATAAAAATGAAACTTAAATCTACAAAGAAACTAAGGATGGACCAGTATTTAAATAATAATGGATAGGAAGCTATCAACAAAAAATAGAAAATATATGAATGAGGATGATGTTATTTTTATTTGACGAAGTTAGCCAATTTAAAGAACTAGTATATTCAACCTCCAACCTAAAATGGCATTTGCCTTACATATTTTAGGCTTTGTTCATAATTTTACATACAAAAGAAAAACAATTCTTTCTCCATAGTGAGATGATATGCACTATGGGGAATTCAATGTTAAGAACAAACAATGTATTTTATGACAGTTAACTTACAACTAAACTGTGTTACTTCCAAATAAGATGTGAAAACAAAGATATTAGAATAGCGCTGCTGTGGTGGTTATAAATTGTCTATAAGTGGTGCTAGCCACACTCACTCTAACACTTTTTCCAACACTCGCTCTCTTGTTTGAGTGAAATTCATGCAGATTTCACAATTTTATGCGGGGCTATTTCCAAAATGGTGGGATGTGTGAGTTTTGATAACATTTCTCATTGTCTGGAAAAAAAATCTTATAAATTGAACGAAACATTACTACCCCTATAAACAATTAGATCAACGTAATGATTTTTACCCTCCAGTGCTTCTTCCCAGGCGATATATTACAGACAGAGCAATCGTAAAACATATACATCTTGTAAAGTCTGTAATCATACCACACTCACCTAAATCTTAATCTCAATCTCAAACAACATTTCTAATCGTTACTGACGTTACAACTTACAACAAATACATTTCTCTGTATGCAAAATATTTCATTTTAGGAACATGCGCGTTAATTTACGCCAGTTTTGAGACGCAATCCACAAAAGGGAAGTGTTTAATATCAATTGATCAATAATGGCCAACAAGAGTAATAAATAACTCCTAACTTAACCAAAACGAAACAAAAACACACGTAACAAAATGCTCGTTTGAAAAAAAAGGTACCTTCAAAAGTTGAACATGAAGCTTAGCAAGTGAAGCATTGGGCTTAACAAGTCCGATCTCAATTTCTTCAGCTGAAATCTTCAAATCCTTACCAAGTAACGAACTAAACACCTGAAATCAATCATCGAAAACGTTACAAAATCAATCAATCACCGAAAACGTTACTAACATGATTACGAATCGTAACCTAATAGTAACAATCCAAACCAAATGGAAATATCGCGAAAAAATACTACGAAAGCTAAAACCACAAAATCGAATATCTTACGTCAAGGAAGTCGAGAACGGAAGCGAGTTCCCAGCGTCGACGTAGCTTCAAAATCTCTTCATCAACGTCGTGTGCGTTTTGGTCGTCACTGGCACCACCTTCTTCTACGGCTTGCATTGTTATCGTTCCTCTTCCGCAACCGTAACTGTATGGTTTTTACGGCGAAGGAACGAACGAACGAGTGAGAGATTGATTAGAGAGAAACAGAGGAATATGAATGAGTTGTGATTAATTAATGTGATGATTATGATTACAAAATGTGATTAATAGGTGGGAGTTTCCCGCCCAAGAAGGAGGAGATTAATAGTTTTAATTAACCAGTTGAGAATTGTTTTGCACTTTTCTTATTTTTCTAGGGTTAATAGTTTTCAGGATCGCGCCTTTTACACTTCTCTTTTCACCTTCCCTCCTTACTCTAAAAACGCACCGTTTGGTACTTTGGTCACCTTTTTGGCTTTGTTACTGTACTTTCACTACTTCTCATTCCCGCAGTAAATTGCTGTCATTTTGGATCTTTAATAAAGATTAGACATAAGAGGACAAGGTTTTTACAGTGTGATTATTCTATGTTTTTTTAAGTCGGTGCCCCGTTGAAATTTATAATTTTGTTTTGTATGAACTAGTTTACTGAAATTGAAATTGACACTAATGTGAATATTTTATATAAGTTGAATTACGATTATTTTTTTTTATATATAAGTAACATTGATACCCTTACCAAAACATCAATTTTAGTCGTAAGTTAACATTTGCATAGAAATATCTTGCGAGCTAGCTGAATTGGTAAAAATGTTGTATATTGTTGTAGAAATTGTAGTTCATACATTGGTATACTCACTTATTCAATCTTATATTTTTTTCAGATATTCTTTCTAGCACACCTTATACTAGTCAGGACTCTCGATTATTTAATATATTCCATTTTTGTTTATTAAAAAAAACTTATTCACCTTATAAATTGAAATTATAGTTACTAGATTACAAGATAAAAAAAAATTGCATAGTGAATATCAACAATTTTTGTCTCTCAATTAGCGAGGTGATCGTGATGTATCTTGTTTACTAAATAAGTTAATGACGTGTCTTGTGTTACCATATTTGAATGTCGTAAATAAATCGGTTTAACTATTGATGAATCTTATTGGATCTAACTACGAGGAAACTATCAGGAGTGTAGTTGTTCAATAGATCAATTTTCATTTTAAAAGTCAAAGTCGAAATCTATATCAATTCAGTTTGGTTTCTAGTATTGTTTATACGTAGAACCGAACAAATCTAATTTTTTTTGTTTGATTGATTGGTTCTATTAGAATTTGGAGGCCTATACTCAATCACAAAAGCTACCTTGACAGTTAATGTTCGAACTATATTTATAAACGCTGTATATGTCATATCTCTAGCTAATGTGAGACTTCTAACACCCCCCACGTCCATAACCAAACAAGTTGAAACGTGAAATCAACAATAATGGGTGACCCAAATATGGGAGGTCTCCACAACAAACAACAAATGAATATATGATAAGTTGTGATACCATGTTATAATTTGGAAGACTTATACTCAACCACAGAGGTTAGATTGAGATTTGAGATTTACACTACATTTATAAAAGACTATCTATGTCATATCTCTAGTCAATATGAGACTTTTAACAAGTTTATTTAAAAGATAATTAAAAGGTAAATCAATATCACAATTCTTTGTCTATTGAAAATATAGAGGTTCAATAAAATTCAAATAGACAGTAGAAAATACCATTTAAATTTGTACAAGAAAATAACATTTAAACTAAATTGCTGAAATAAATTCACATAAGTTAAGGAAAAACGACGGAAATAACTTTGAATGAGATAAAAATAAAAAATTTGCATAAACTACAACCATTCTAAATGTCACAATCAAAAATTAAAATGTAACTTCAAAATTTGTGAAACGCGACATAAATAAGCAAGTTGAAGCTTTATTGTGGCTAAAGGAGTTGGATATTCAACATGTAACCATCGAACTCGATTGTAAATCGGTGGTGGATGGAGTCGTTGGAAATCTTACAAATGTAGCCGAATATGGGGTGGCTTCTAAGGTGAGGGAGCTATTAAGTCCCTCTCCTGTCACTAATAACTTACCATTAGATTTGTTATAAGTAATCTAAAGGTCTAGATTTGTTAGAAAGAAATAAGCAACACTTGTGACTTCTACCTAATTTTTGTCTTTTACAGTTTCTCTCACCTTTTCCGTTCATCTTTCCTTGCTCCTCAACACCCCCCCTACCACTGTCATCTTCTTCCAAACCAAAAGGGGGAAAATTTCAGGGTATAGTTGTTCTTAGTGTTATAAACCTATAACATTTAACACTTAGAAAGTTTAATTTTTTTTCTTGTTCTTTCCATTCCATTTCATTTTATGAAACTCATGGTTGTATTTGATTTGAAGGGCTCTTTTTATTTTAATTTTGAGTTTTTTTCCTTGTGATGAGGTTTACTTTTCATGAGACATAAAAAAGAATTCCTTTAAGATGTACAAAGAATGAAGGAAGAATTCCTTTATGAAGTTTTCTTGAAAACAGAAATTTAGTAAAAGGGAAAAAAAAATCAAAGAACATAAATTTACTGTGTAAAGAGATCCAAAGTTTCTCATGAATTTTAAATTTTAATTCAACTCTCAAGAAACAAAGTAGAAAAAGTGAGGATTTAAAGTGATGGATTAGAAATTGGTGTTTACCCAGATCGTTCCTCACATGTGTATGATTGATGAAGGTATTAGTGTAGTTCTAGAAAAATAAAATAAAGTTTGGCTGAGAAGGGCATAAGTGTTACTATCTTTTTACTAACAAATCTGAACCATCTATTTAGTTTTAATAGATCTAACAGGAAATTATTAGCGATACACCGGTGAGGGGCTTAACTAGCTCCCTCACCTTAGAAGCCACCCGAATACAACACTATTATTAAAAAGTGTAAGACTCTTTTAAATTATTTGCGAAACTTTAAATTTGGAGACAAGCAAACCTTGTTGCTCATACTCTTGCATGGCGTCAAGGTCGTATGTTAGTTCTACAATCTTTGATTTTAGTCCAATCTATATTATGAGAACTCTTTTATTAGAAATGCAATAAGTTTATTCTTGTCAAAAAATAAACAGCATACAAAAGAGTTGAAAAGAGAAGGAAAAAGAAAACACAAAACAGAAAACAAATGAATTAAAATGAAGATAACAAATAAATCAAATGGAAAATAAAAACTGACCAACAAAAAATGACGTGATGTTGAGCAAATAAAGTAGATCAACAGCGTCCCATGAACTTAGCTCAATTGGTTGGACATTATGCACATTTGTGCAGGGACCGGGGTTCGAACCCGGTATGCCCACTTATTTACTTTTAAAAGGTGATTTTCAAACCGCTTGACTACCTGACCAAAAAAAAAAAAGTAGATCAAAAGCGAATATCATTATTTTTTTTTTTGACTAAAGCGAATATCATTATTATAATAAAAACGTCTAATATATATTTTTTAGACAATTTTTTTTTGACGGATATATTTTTTTGACAATAAAAAGTCTAATATTGATAAGTGATCACACTAAAATTGTACAAATAATTTATTTATTGCCAATAATAAATTGATCTCCAACCTTTTAAACAAATTGTCACAATTACTTACAACTTATCTATACTATATATATAGAGGAACATTTTTTTTTTGTGTAGCATTTTTTTCATAATTTTTAAAATATTTTTGATTGTGTTTTTGAAACTATAATTTCTATTTTTAACTTCTATAACTTCTGTCTCAATAATTTCTATACATTTTTGTTTTCATCAAACCAAAAATTTATAATCATCTTCAACATATAAGTTAATATCATAGAAAATATGTATCACACAAACGGAGACGGAAAATGTATAAAAAGAATTTAATAATATTCTTTTTTGACAAATTTTATCTATTTGTTGGTCGTTTATTATAGTTTCACACATGGCTTCTTACGCCGTGGCAGTGTTGCATTCATATTGGACTCCATTTAACAAAACAATTTCCGCGAAATAAAATATACTCATCATCGATCTTTTCTGGCTTGAAGTTCCAAACACAGAGAATCACATAACACGACACTACAAATTTCCTAATCCACCTTCCACACAATTGAGTGAAACAAACAACCAACACAACCGTTACTCTGATGCAGCAGAAGCCCCGCGATGCAATGGGCAAAGAAACCGAAATCCTCCTTCGCCTCGTCGCGAATCATCTCCACCTTGCTCAATTCGAACCCTTACGCGGCGTTCTCCTCGCTCTCCGAACCCGAAACCGTGACCTAGCTCGCCATATTCTTCAATCAATCGTTGCTAGATCCGGTCGATTCCCTAACATCGCTTGGTCTCCATCATGTTCATCTCCCGCTCTTCTAACCTACCTATCGACGCTCGAATTGCTTCAATTGGACGACGCTTCGTCAGTTTGGAATTTCGATTCTGAATCGTTGCGGTTACGTGCGGAGTTTCTTTTGTTAGTTCAGTATTTGATTGAACTTGTTTCGGAGGAGAAAGATGGCGGTGGTGATGAGATGGAAATGTGTAGGAGAGTTTTGGATAGGGTTTTGGAGTTAGGTGTGAAGAGGCTTAGAGTTGACGAGGATGGTGGAAGTGAAAGTAGTGAGAGTTTTGTTGAAGAAAGTGAGTTGATGAGTTTGAGGAAGTTGGTTTTGGACTGTGCTGATGTTTTTGAAGCATTGAGTGGGAATATAGAGAAGCAGATTGGACGCTGGGAGCGTGAGGATAATGGTGTAGCGGTTGCGGTGAAGGATGGTGATGATAATGTGGAGGAGGATGTTACTGTTAAGGTGCTTTTTGGTATACAGAAGGTGACTCAGGTTGTTCATTTGGATGCTATGAGGGAGAGTATTGAAGGTGGTGATGTAGAAGGAGCAATTTCTCATTTACGTTTTCTCCATTTTGATTATGGACTCGATCAATCTGAGTACCGGTATGCTCCTTTTTAATCTACTTATTCAAATTGAAGCAACTTGTGTTGTGTTATGTTATCAAAGTTGCTTTTATAATTATACATGACTAGTGAGTTTTTCTTCACGATTTATCTCCATGTTGATGCATGCATTTGATTATTGAATGTAGAATTTAGGTCTCCTTTTTGACATCCAATATATTAAATGAATGGTGCTTTGGAGGATAACTGGTTCACATAGGTAGATTCTTAACAATGTTTTATATATCAAACCTCAACGAGGCTGAAATCTGATGTGGAAACTTATAAAGGTTTCATTTCTAGATTTTATTTGAACTATGGAATTTTTATCAGCAACAATAAGCATATGATAATTTATTAATTCATTCTCATTTGGGTCTATGTTCAGTGCTATGGATGGTGGTGCCCTTTATTTAGCTCAAAAGTATTATTGCTTACATTGAAGAAGATTTTAAAATACAATGAAAGTAAGCATAGCAAAATAAGATGAGATGATATTATTACGACACACGAGTCCTTATGCTATTACACAATACAAGTTTAGCATAGGAATGCATGATGCATCACCATATAGAAAAATAAGGCAGACCCCATTGTAGAAAAAATGGTAGGGCTTTGTCTTAGATTGTTTGAGTCTGCATGGAGATTGGAGAAGACCCCAGAAACACAGAAGGAGCGTTAGTCTGATAGGGGGCAGTCCAGTAGTTAGAGTAGATATATTGGTAAATTATCTAAATGTGAACTTAATACATGGCATGGTATTGTGATGCTGATTAATCTTATGCAACTGAGCGGGAAAAGGCTTGGTTGTTGATATTGTTGTACTTGTATGGTAGGTAAGGTAATAGAATGAAAAGTTGAAAACGGTTAATGTGCATTTGGGAGGCATGGAGGATATAAGTCATACCAAAAAGAAAAAAAGGAAAAGAAAACAATTGGGCAACATGGCTCAGAAAACTCTTAAGGCTACCAATTTCTTTGAACATTTGAAATTTAGTTCATGTAAAACAGTATCGAGTAGCACCATTAAGAATAAAAAAATCCAGATTCCAGACCCTATTTTCTAAATTAGAGGACACGCAAACAGATTTCATTGCTGTTCCATTGCCCGAGTTTACACTGTTTCTGTATTTTTGTGTTTTTCCTCATTTTTTTCATGATATGATTGGTATCTGTGCTACCTGCAAGTTCAGACGAAGGATAAATCATGTAACTTTCTTTTATTTGTTATAAAGAATCTGTTGTGGAACTTCCTTTTAATTTTTTTTCTGTGATTTTTTTTTTGTTGAAATATTTTTACTGTCCTAGTAGTTCATACCTGCATGTTCCCAATTCTTTTGTAGCATAGTTTTGAAAGATCTCTGGAAGGCCATTTTATCAAGAAGTGAGGATTTTGGGGAATCTTGGCTTATCATGCGTAGCCAAATGCTGAAGATTTATAGTGATGCTCTATCATCAAATTGCAGAGATATTGTTCAAATGATGCAGGTATACAGTCCCTACTTACTGTTAAAGGCTTTATCCATTTATATAATTCTTCATATGATCTTTAAAGGTTATCAAACTCAAGTGTTATGTAAACTTCCGGAGCTTGTGTGGACTAGACTTGTAAATTCAACTTCTAATATTGAACATTTAACCTAATGTAATAATAATATTAAAAAAGCAAGGCAGTTCCATAACAAAGCAATACACAATAATTAAATGTGATATTACTAGTCTTATTCTTGCATAAGTGACTGAATCATGATTTCTGTAAGATGGAAAAATCTAAAGCAAGCTACATATTCACGATCTTCAAAATTAATAGTCTTGTGGACAAACTCAAACTGTAAAACTGAGAAAATGGTGAATGGACAGAGCACCTAACAAGTGGGTTCAACACCAAATTGATAGGTACACACAACAATAATAGAAGAGTACTGTATGCTCACCAGACTGTGAGTATTCTCTGATCTTATTAATGCAAGAGGATTTCCTGTGTCTCCTACTTTTCCCCTGCATTTAGTCGACTTGGAAAAAATGGTTTCACTATCACGCAACCATATCAATTTAGAATGGTCATTTTGTCTCGGTGTTATTATTTTCCTTTATTTAAATTATTTCTAATAGTTGCTAGATAAGTAATGAGTTTACACTTTACAGCATAGAGTTTTTTCCTTAGCCATTTTATGTAAAAGGATTTTGTTTTTGATTAACTATATATCAAATATCCACGTTTCTATTCAGAGCATTCATGACGAGGTATTGTCTGAAGAGATCGAAATGGATAGAGTTCAAACTGACAATTTCACTCCACGCCCTCTTGTACGTCTTCAAAACTATCTGGCAGAACTGAAGCCTGGTAAGAACTTAGATGATCAGACATTATCATTGAATGAGGTGATCAGATCATGCAAGACAGAGATGTATCATTATGCTCGTATCTCTGGACTACATGTTCTTGAATGTATTATGGATACTGCCCTGTCTTCTGTCAAAAGGGAGCAGCTGGAAGAAGCTAGCAATGTATGTACCAATTTTTGTTTTGCTCTTGTGAATAAATATTTGCTACTGTATCAATTATTATATCCTGTCATTTAACTCTCCCCACTCCCTACACTGGTGTACTTTCAAATATAAACTTATGTACTTGTTTGCTGCAGGTCCTCCAATTGTTTCCACAACTTCAGCCTTTAGTTGCGGCCATGGGTTGGGATTTATTGGCGGGTAAAATAAAAGCAAGGAGAAAATTAATGCAACTACTTTGGACAAGTAAGTCACAAGTAATTCGGCTTGAAGAATCTTCTCTTTACGGTAATAAATCAGATGAGGTATTTTTTTTCGTTTTTCATTGTTTCAAATGTGATTTGTAGGTAGTAAAATAAAAAGAATGAATAGGTGGAACTTCGCTAAAAAATTGATTTGATATTCTGACAGATGTCCTGTGTGGAACATCTATGTGATACTTTATGCTATCAGCTCGATCTTGCCTCTTTTGTTGCTTGTGTGAATTCTGGCCAGTCTTGGAATTCAAAATTCTCGTTAGTGCTTTCTGGAAAAGAACAAGCAGCATTTAGTGATGAAAATGCCTATTCTGATCATTTTGTTGAGAACTTTGTCTTGGAACGTCTTTCTGTCCAAACTCCTATCCGGGTAATACTTTATGTCAAATGTACAGCATTGTAGTAGGTGTGCTCGGAATTCATACCTATCATTGCAACTTGCAAAGGTTATAATTGCATATCAGTAATTATTGATGTGATTGACTTAAAATATATGTAATTTTTGCATACTGTGATGTTATGATCTTAAATGATAAGATTCCTCCTTATTTTGGTAACAGCCTTTGATGCTATCATGTAACTATGCAAGTTCTTTGATGATATTCCACACACAGTGGGCATATATTTGATGATGAAAACAGATTTGAGTGCAAAATAATATGTTTGTTGATGTGTAAAATCATGAAGGGAAGTTACCCACCCTTCTTAAATTATCTGTAGTCACTACAAAATTCAAGCCTTTATTTTTCAAATGAAAATATATCACAAGTTAATACTGAATGATTTTTTAAATTTTAACAAAATCTATCAAAATTCATTCGAGATGCATTGTACTTTAAGTTTGAATGTTTAATATGATAACACCATCTTCTGTTGTCCTGTCATGACTGGAGAATCTTCTGTAGGTACTATTTGATGTTGTCCCAGGCATAATATTCCGGGAAGCCATAGAGTTGATTACTATGCAACCAATTGCTTCTACTCTGGAAGCCTGGAAGATGTATGTTTATGATTCTCCTTTCTCTTTTAGTAATGTTCAGCAGCTTTCACCAAAAAAATCTTATGGTAGCAGCTTTTTTTTCTTTTGCTTAGGACAGATAGGAACCCTAAATTACATGGTATTCTTGACACAAATTTCATTTTTGGAAACGACATTCACTCAACCACTACTGAAAAAGTAATCAATCTATTTTTTTGTCCTGATGTGTGTATATATTGTACTTGGACTCAGTAAACATACACCGATTCCTAGATGTTCTATTTATTTATTTTGATAAAAAGGAAATTATGCTATCAGATTAGGAAAAAAGTACAATGACAGAGAACATTAATTGGACCTTCTTTCTTTAATTGGACCTTATTTTCTTTGCTGATTTTCCTTCATTTGACATAGGAAGCAAGATGTAGAACTCATGCATATGCGTTATGCTCTAGAGTCAAGTGTTCTTGCTTTAGGAGCAATGGAAAGGAGTATGTCCGATGATATAGAAAGTCATCAAAATGCGCCACTAGTTCATTTGAAGGACTTGCGAAGCCATTTGGATGGTATTAGTAGTCTTCCACGCAAGGTTATTTCCTTTTGAAAGATTCTCTAATTTTTTTTGTCCAATTTCTTCCTTCTCCTCAGAATGTTAATCATTGCAAGGCAGAAGCAGCTTTCTTTATGTAGTTGGGTATAATCAGGATTTTCTTGCAATCTTTTACTCGATCCAGGCATGCAGTTTCATTCTTTTCTCTCTGATTGTTTTTTGAAACAAAATTTTCCCACCTGAACTAGATGAAACATCTAACCAGTGACACTATGTGTTGTATTTGGATACTTTGTCAAATACTTTCATTTATATGATTTTGAAAAAATACGCTGTATTTCTTCCACTCCAATATTATTTTCATTTCATTTATTTAAAATTTAAAAAATGTATATTCTATTTGGATCCTTCTGTTAATTGATTTTCACAAAATAAATGTAAGAGAAAAATTCTGTTAATTGACTGGACGCTGTGAAAGTTTTTAAGTAGCATCTATGTGGTACCGTACACGTTATAGAAAATGGTCTGTGTGACTTCTTTTTAGATGTTTTGCATTATCTTTTATCATTTGTATTTCTAAAGTCATAATATTTTTAATATTGGCATTGATTGTTCAAAATTTGAAGACTAATAATTTCCTTTGCAGTTGGTAATAATAATAATAATAATAATAATAATAATAATAATAATAATAATAATAATATGTTTATACCGTATCTAAACCAATTTTTTGATGGTGTAGGTGACATTAATTTTCTCATTATCTTATATTCTGTCCACGCATGCTATAATTTTACTCTTTTCTCCAATCAATTATGTTTTTTTGCGTAATTTAGGTTAAACGTTTACCAGTAGGATGTGCTACATGTTGTCTATGTGTATTTGTTTAATTTGGTGATTGCCTCTCGTTCTCAATTATTACATTACTTTATTTGACATCAAATAACTTTATGTTGTATTTGGATCTTTCTGTTGATTTTCACCCGATAAATATGGGAAAAATTTATGTAGGATGTAATGTCATATACCCAGTGGTTAGTTGTTGTAAATATCACTTAGGAACATCTAAGTGGTATGGTACACACTATAAAAAGAGTCCATGTTGCATTCTTTTCACATTTTCTGTGATACTTAAATCAATGTATCTATTAATTTTGATATTGAGTTTTTGCATCAGTTGTTCGAAGACTCTAAATTCCTTTACCAGTTATGATACTATGCTTATCGAACCCTGATTTTTCAATGATGCAGATTTTTATGGTGAATGCCATAATTTCACTGCTGCACATGGATAATATCTCTGCCAACTTGATGCATTGTGGATCACAAGGGAGTGGTTCTAAATCATCCGTTGCATCCTCTTCGGGAAATAATTGCTCAACTAGAAGCGAAGGGGGAAATAAAATGGTTATATCTTTCACTAGTTTGTTACTTGAAATATTGCGTCAAAACATTCCATCATCTGTGGTTGAATTAGAAAACACACTAGATGATGGTGTAAGCACAACCAGCAGACAGGCTCTCGAGTGGCGAATGTCAATCGCAACTCGTTTCATTGAAGAATGGGAATGGCGTTTATCAATTTTGCAGCATCTTCTTCCATTATCTGAACGCCAATGGAGATGGAAAGAGGCATTGACAGTGTTACGTGCAGCTCCCTCCAAGCTACTCAACCTGTGAGTGTTTCCCTCCTTATAATGCATAATCTTAAAGTTATAGGGTTTAGTTCTTCAGTAAAGAGGGAGAAAAAGCAATACTTACAATAGTAAAATTATAATAAAATTGATGTGAATAATGTACTAGAAGAGAAAACACTAATCCATATTTACATTAATACTGACTTCTAATCTTAATTGAATAAGGAAACAAACAATGATATAGTTGAAATTGTGGAAATCAATTCTAATATATCATCTAAAACACTCGTTACTTGTAAGATACGAGTAAAGACAGGATATTTTTGTATATTCTAACTCTTCTGCGTCAAAAGCTTTAAACCTTTTGCAAATGTACTCTTTAGAAAAAGAAGCCAAATAATATAAGTTGAGATTGGATATTGGGGAGGTCAAATCACATTTAAGATAAAAAATGAGAACAAGGTCTGAATTTAGGTTCTTCTCTAGTGAATTTCTTGAGTATTAGATAACTCTTTGGGCTATTGTTATATACAAGTTTCTTTTATTTCATTGTTTCATCTTTTTTTACGGAAGAAAATCTTCCTTCTATGCACTTATGTGTTAAATGTTTTTTTGTCTCAAAAAATCTGATATATTCCCTCCCTCCCCCATTCTGCAGTTGCATGCAGAAAGCAAAGTTTGATATAGGAGAAGAAGCAGTTCATCGGTTTTCATTATCTGCCGAAGACAAAGCAACCCTTGAGTTAGCTGAATGGGTAGATAGTGCCTGCAAAAAAGCATCTGTATGTACTTTTATTTGGTTGCAATTTATCCGATCTGTTGAACTAATGGCTTTGACATATTTTCCCTATCATCTCAACGTATTATTGACATATGTGTGCAAAGTTATTGGTTGGCAAAAATTTATATTTAATTGCCAGTGGTTTTTGGCCTCATTGTTTCTCCCAAAACCTTTGTAATGAATGAACCAACAAATTATCTCCATGGTAGGAGGATACATGCTGTGCTTAAAAGAATAGCAAAGAGATTGTTCCAAAAAAGTTGTCTGCAACACCAAGAAGTATTGCGTTGTTTCAATTTTCAAAACTTGATTGCACACAACACACTTAAGGTGAAAGAGAAGAGGCCTGATATTATTCTTTAGGTTGTTGAAAACTTAAAATGGTTGTAGTTTGTGAGGTTGATTGGCAGGAAAACCCCTCTGAAATGACAGGCCCCTCTGAGATAATTGGCCTGAATGATCTGTCTCCCTATCTCTCCATCCTTTTCCTTCTTTTTCATGATGTATGGGGAAATTAAATGTGATTCTTATGGGTTTTGCACTATATCCTTAGGGTATGTAGATGCTGTTATCATTTTAAAATTACCAGTTCCTTATGTTCTATGACAAATATACTCTTTGTCTTTTATCAGTATGACATGCCGGCCAAGTTGAGTTGCCGTGTTTGAAACTTTTGTACGGTCCTTTTTAGCAGATTCTTGATTATTTTTATTTCTAGTTGCTTGTCATGAATGTTAATCATTTTATAATTGCAGGTAGATGATGTGGTGTCCCGTGTGCAGGATCTAGATTTTTCCTCTTTACGCTCCCAATTGGGACCCTTGTCTACAGTAAGTTGCTAAAATGCTAAGAAAGCAATTTAGACTTTGTCATTTCAACTGATTAGTGATAGAATGCTTTGTGTATATCTGGTTCTGAGAATGTGCATTTCTTGCCAGATTCTTCTTTGCATTGATGTAGCTGCAACTTCTGCAAAGTCTGCAGGGATGTCTCAACAACTGCTGAATCAGGTGCTGCTATCATTTCCTTAATAGATGCCAGTCAGCTGATCCCCCCTCCACATAAAAGAAATTAGACTGTGGAGAAGGAAGGGAAAAAGAGCAAAACAATAGAAGTAGTAATAATATTTTTCCTTTTCAGAGACGACAAATAAATCATTTATGATATAATTTAGGAGCCATGGTTTTTGTGCATGTTCGCAGTTCCATTATTATTGTTCACCAAGAATGTCATCCATTTGGGCATATTTTCTTTTCGTCAAACGCTATTCAATATGACTTTGATCTCTAGTCCTTTATTCTTAAAAGCTTTGTCCTCATGACTAGACAGTGGTTTTTATTATTCATCGTGTAGGCCCAAATTATGTTATCTGAGATATATCCAGGAGGATCTCCCAAAGCTGGCTCTACTTATTGGGATCAGATCCTTGAAGTGGGAGTCATTTCTGCGTCACGGCGTCTTCTAAAGCGCTTACAGGAATTCATGGAGCAGGTGAGGGCTTGAATATTATTTGTAAGAATCCTTTTCAAGAAAACCAGTTCCAGTATGCCCCACACAAGAATTAATTTCCTTTTCTGATTTTAGGCATTGTCATAAGCCAACAATATTACTATGTCAGCATCTGTTATTCCCATTAAGTTTGTTACATATATAGATATAAAATTCTTTTCTGGGCCTTAACAGTTCATGATTTCAATGTCTGATTATTGACATGTTATCATAGGTTTGTTTCGCAACTAATTTAACGTTCAATACTATCTTACTCGGAAAAGCACAAGATGGTGGTGTTGTAACTTGTGCATTTTCCAATTTAAGGCATTCTCAATGATAAAGGTGGTGTAAATTGAAAAGCCATTGATACAAAAGCACTTTCCAACCCTTCTGATGATTTTGTCAAGGTTCCATCCTTAACGACACTTTGCAGAATGAATAGAGGTCACAAATACAATCCTACTCTCAATTAGTGTAAGGATAACCATTTTTTAACACAACCATTGTTTTGCTCTAGTCCACCAATGAACCACACGATTATCACATGGCCAAAAAATACTTGCCTTTCCTATTATTAAATAAAGTATGATGAAAAGACACAAAAATGGTGGAATCCTAGTTTCGGTTGATCTAATACCATTTTTTGTTGTTGAGGAAACGAAACACAATTCTTAATCTAATATGTTAAAACCAAAGACAAGAATCGTAAAGCTTCTGAACTTAATCAAAATAAGATTCTCCATACCTCGAGGCAAACATGATCGCAAACTTCACTGAATAATACTTTGGATATTGTCTTCTCTTTCCCCATTTGTAACTTTGGTAAATCAGGCTGTACCAAGTAGATTCGGGTTTTTACAATTTTGTTTTTATTGTGATTTTTCCCCTTTTCTTTTATTTTGTATGGAGATTCCAATGTTCTCCTTTACTTTTGTGGTCTTATTAGAGTACATACAATGCTGCACCACAAAAGACATACATACAAAAGCTGTAGAACGCTGTAATCTTGGTAATGACGTATATATGATTTATTCCTCCAGGACAGCCCTCCAACACTGCAGGCAATCTTGTCCGGGGAATTTGTCATCACATCTTCAAAAGAGTCATACCGGCAGGAGCAGAGGGAGCGTGCTCTGGCTTTGCTACATCAGATGATTGAAGATGCTCATACGGGCAAGCGGCAGTTTCTGAGTGGTATTTATATCTATTTGCATTTTATTACTTTTGTTGTTGAAAAATCTAGATGGTTGAAATCTGTGTCCATCAAGTACAAATTTTAATGGTTATAACATGTTTTTTATACTAAAATTAGGTAAGCTTCATAACCTTGCAAGAGCTGTCACCGATGAAGAAACTGAACAAAGTACTACTAGAGGTGAAGGGTTGTATTCTGAGAGGAGTGTTATTTCCGACGGTGACAATGAAATTGTACTTGGGCTCGGCTTAAGAGTTGTTAAACCAATACCTTTAAGTTCAGCTGGAGGAGAAACTGGCCTGCAGCCTTCTGGTTTTGACATTAAAGATTCTGGGAAGAGAATATTTTCTCCCATGAGTGCCAAACCTATGACATATTTATCACAATTCATTCTTCATGTTGCTGCAATTGGCGACATAGTTGATGGGACTGATACTACTCATGATTTCAACTTTTTCTCTGTTGTTTATGAGTGGCCTAAGGATGTAAGCCTTTTAAAATATTTGTACTATTTGACAGTGTTTGATTTTTGGTGCAACTACCACCATGTTTATGAGTGTCTAAGTCTGTTTCTATTGCACGACTGTTAACCCAATTTTTATCATCAGAAGTTAATCATACACCTCTCTTACCCCTACATACTGCAATCGGACACATGGATTTTTTAAAATTTTGGGATTAATATCATGTTATCATAATTTAATCAAGTGAAAAACATGTTTCTTTGATCATATGCTCCACAATAAGAATACTCAACTGAAGTTATTTGTGCAACTATTGCATTATACTCATACTTGGTGCAGTGATAAGGTTGCTTCCTTGAGATCTGAGGGTCATTGACTCTACTTACTGAAATATCCTTCCATTTATGTGGTCTTAGGATATTAGGCCAAACTCAACCTCACTACACCGACTTGTAAGGTGAGGATTGCCAAAGTTTTATAAGCTCTGTTTAGGGCTTATCTCCAATCAACAGGAGATTTGGGTATTTCTGAATAACCCCTCATGCCCTGACTATTAAGCCTGGTGTATGGATAATACCAGTGGCTCAATGATGGTTCTAGGATAGACTTTAATACTATCTGAAAATGTGTGTAACGCAACCCTACAAAACAAATTTGTAAGGTGGGGATTCCCTGAGCTTTACAAGTCCTATTTATGCATTATCTCTAGTTAATGTGAGGCTTGGATTTATTCTATTATTGGAGTTCAGGCTACATACATTTGACTCTTCCCATATGCAGCAAGGACGGTGCCTTATGCACTAGGTCTCCTTTTATGTAGCCATTTAGAAATATTTATGAAAATTTAACTTTTTTATATGATGGGGATGTCGTGCTTTTCTTTAACCATGTTTTAATGTTTTTTCTTGCAGCTTTTGACCCGTCTTGTTTTTGAAAGAGGCAGTACTGATGCTGCAGGGAAGGCAGCTGAAATTATGTGTGCTGATTTTGTACATGAGGTGATTTCTGCATGCGTGCCTCCAGTTTATCCTCCACGATCTGGACATGGATGGGCATGCATTCCTGTTGTTCCTTCGTTCCCTAAGTGCAGTTCTGAAAATAAAGTACTTTCTCCTTCATGTAAAGATGCAAAGCCTAATTGCTATAGCCGTTCTTCAGCAACTCCTGGAGTGTCATTATATCCTCTCGAGTTAGATGTGGTGAAACATTTGGCAAAAATATCCCCAGTGAGGTCTGTCTTGGCATGTGTATTCGGGAGTTGTATACTGCATGATAGCAGTAGCTCCTCAATTTCAAGCTCCTTGAGTGATGGATTACAGCAGACTCCAGATGCTAATCGTTTGTTTTATGAGTTTGCTCTCGATCAATCTGAAAGGTAGTGTACCCTATTTGTGTGTCTTGGTTGTCAGTTTCATTCATATTTTAGCTATTTAAAAACCACACACGTTTGGTTGATATTAACTCAGATACTTGATCATTAATATGAAACTTCTTTTTCATTTTAATACTGCTAACATATTTCCTTTCATAAATAGATTTTTCATTACCATATTTTACTGATGTATACCTTGTTTTATAAAGCTGTATCATATCTTAAATTTATAAAGATAGACCATTTACCTTTAAATTTCTTTTATTCGTTTGGCTTCATGTTTCTACCTCTAACAATTTGACTATCCTCTATCTTCCCTACCCTCCTAATTGGCACTTCTACAGGTCTTCTCCACACATTCCCTTTCTACATTAATGTAGATACTGCAATTATATTTTGATGACTGTATTTCTCCCTATATTATTTTGTATAATCACACATCCATTATAATATTCTCCCCTTTGCAACATTGAGCTTACTTGTTGGATTTTGTCGAGAAAGAGAAAATGAGAAAGAATGAGTGAATCAATGTTCACAGCAGTGGGAGCGGCCAGGTCCTGTAAAAGCAGAATCTGGCAGGATGGAGAAACAACTGTATGACGGGCAGAAAAAGTGGGTATCATATGGGTCCATTGGGTTAGTACGGATTAAGTTTTCCTCTCATTAGGCCTGTATACCATATTGAGAAAGAGAAAAATGAGCATGCATACAACATTAGAGAATATGTGTTTCTTATACACCAAAGCTATGTTATACGCTGATGCAGAGATAAATACAAAACTTAATTTTTAACCCTGTTTATGTACATCTTTCTAACACATTTTAACCGTCAACATTCTCTCCCATACAACATTGCATGTCTCATAGCTATTAAATAAAATTTTCCTTTATGATTCTTGAGAGGTACTTCTGTCACAAATCATGTTCGAAGCATACCTCAATTTCATCCGCCTTAATTGAATTCTAGGGTTTACATCTATTTTGTGAACCTTTTCATGAGAGCCCTTACATAAAATTACGTAAAGATTAAAACTTAAAAAAAAAAAATTTAGCTGGACAGTAGGAAAGGCATTTCATCGACTGATATGGTTTTTCAGCCCCTTGAGCCACTTTTCTTCCATTCATATTCATGGCTTTGTTATAAAGGAATTTTTTAAAGGTCTTTTGCTAATAAGTTCTCCTTGTGTGGTTTTGGTACTTGCCAATGGAGCGTAAGGCAAGTGATTTACCATACATTATGTGTTCACTTCTCATGCTAGCATATAATATTTGCCTTTTTTGGGAGGGTGACTATTCTCTGTTGGTATATTCAATAATTTGTTCCACCCTTTCTCCTGATGTACAGGTTCCCAACTTTGAACAGATGGATACAGATGCAGACAAACCTTCACCGAGTTTCAGAATTTGCTGTAACTGCTAATCAAACAGCAGATGATGGCAACCTTGAAGCAAGATCTTCTGTGAAGAGAGTTCGTGAACATGACACTGAAACAGAGTTGGATGCTGATGACATTAGTAGTAGTACAATCCCTGTAGCTCTGACAGACCTAAATAGCCAAGGGGTTGACGCTGCAGACTTGTGGCACGATTCCTCAAAATCTGAAGCTTCTCAACTTGACACAACCGTTTTCCTTTCTTTTGATTGGGATAATGAAGAACCATGTCAGAAGGCAGTGGAACGGTATTATAGTTAATAGTTGTTCATATGATAGTTTTTTCTCTTGTTAATTTTTTAAAAATAGGGGAGGGAGAATATATATTTTTTAAAGTGTTTTTTTTCCCTTGTCAAGTTTCATTGCACTAGCATTAAAATATTACAGAATTGGTGCAGTCATGTCATACTCTATTTCGTCAATTTACTTCAAATTAGTTATCAATGGTTATTTGTAATTATAATTTTGCTATTCTTGGAAATCTGGACTTTGTGTTATTTAAACATGGACTATTTCTCGATTCAGTTTTATCATCAAATCAGATTGTCACTGTCAAACCTTTTTATTATAATATTATGTGTTGTTGTTTAAGATAGACAATGGGGAATAATAGAAAACACCCATACTTTCTTAATCACAATCTTTGTCTGTAGTAACTCCGAATGGTCTCATTTTTTTGGGTTCAATAGGTATAGGGCCCTTAATAATAGCAAGATATCTTTCTTTAGTAATGTACATGTGATTTGACATAGTGTTCTTCTGTTATAGACTAATTGGTGAAGGAAAGCTAATGGATGCTCTTGCACTCTCTGATCGTTTTCTACGTAATGGGGCCTCTGATCAACTTCTTCAGCTGATCATTGAGCGTGCAGAAGAGAGCCATTCAAATTCTGCACAGCGTCAAGGGTATGGAGGACGTAATATTTGGAGCAATAGTTGGCAGTATTGCTTAAGATTGAAGGACAAACAGCTGGCAGCTAGACTTGCCCTAAGGTGTGTAAATCACTTGATCATATCTATATATAATGGGTTTATTCTTCTGATCTGACTGTCAAACGGTTAGACTTGCCCTAAGGTGAATTAATAATTCCATGTTCTTGATTTTGGGAAATGTGAATGGTTATATTTGGTAAAAATCCAATCGATACTTCCCCAATTTCAGTAACTAAATTAAATTTCTACACACAGGAATAAGGGATTTTGCATTGTCCATGCTTCAATCTCGAGCGATTTTGCATGAAGTGAACATGTGGGAATCTATAATTTTATATCTTTATTTTCATATTGAAATTTCACATAATATAATACTGTCATGTTTGAAATTTGCTTGTATCTCTTTCTTGATATATATTAAATAAGACTCTTTCAAAAGTGAATCTTCATGGGGGGAGAGAGAGAGAACTTTTACATAACAAGATATTTATGGGCATCTGCCTCACAACTTAAGATTTTAGGCTGTGAATTTATCTGTATGTTTTGTTGCATGCTTATAAGTTATAATTATGAATTTTTGATCATTATTAAATCGTGTTGTCCAGTATTTGTATCAGCCAGTGATGTCACTTCTAAATCTCTTAATTTCATAATAGATATGTTCACACATGGGAACTAGATGCTGCGTTGGACGTTCTCACAATGTGCAGCTGCCATCTACCTCAAAATGATTTTATTAGGGAAGAGGTGCTGAAGTTACACTTATTTTTCTTTTAATACTGTATTGTTATATCAATTTTGTCTTGCACAATGCACAGATATTCTTAAATAGTTGCTGTATCTATCCATACATATTATGTACCTATTATCCAATGAGTTGTGTTATTTTGAAACACAATTTGATGTCAAATTTTGACAACAAATTATTTGGTTAACACATTTCAAAGATGTTGATTATGTTCACTTATAGGTATTTAGGGAGTTTGTGAAAACCTGGGATTAGAAATCTTTTGATTTTACTATCTTGTTTTTGGTATTATATTTTTCCTTGATACATTCTCTCATGCCCATCCCCTTGTTTAAATGTTTTAGAAATATAATTTTCAATATTTCCACTTAATATGCAGCAGTAGAAGTACTTGTACAGTTGTACCGGTTTCCATACTATGTTTAATCTGAAATGACATTATTCATTGTAATGCTTAGGTTTTGCAAATGAAACAAGCTTTGCAGAGATACAGCCACATTCTAAGTGCAGATGATCACTATACGAGCTGGCAAGAGGTTGTGATCTCATCCTTGAACTGTTACACGTCTAATCCTTAAAACCCATGCCAGATTCATCTGTTTTTTTCCAGCAGTTTATATTGTCTGTGTATGAGCTTAAATAAAACTTCCTGTAAAATAATCACTTTCTAGGTTTTCCTTTTTCTTATGGAAACTCTAATAAATCATTGCATTTCAGGTTGAAGCAGATTGCAAGGAAGATCCAGAGGGGCTGGCACTTAGATTAGCTGGAAAAGGAGCTGTTTCTGCTGCACTTAAAGTGGCAGAAAGTGCTGGACTATCAATTGATTTAAGGAGAGAGTTGCAAGGGCGACAGCTTGTGAAGCTTTTAACAGCGGATCCTCTTAATGGTGGAGGACCAGCTGAAGCATCACGCTTTCTTTCTTCATTACGGGATACAGATGATGCTTTGCCGGTTGCTATGGGTGCAATGCAGCTTTTGCCCAATTTGCGGTCAAAGCAACTTCTTGTAATCAGACATTTATCAAGCATAATTTTTTTAATTGTTAATTGATATAAATTTCTGTAAACTGAACTTTACTGATTTTTTATACTCCACCATAATTTTGATGACCATATCTTTGTGCACTGTTTAAGGTTCACTTCTTCCTGAAGCGAAGAGAAGGGAATCTGTCTGATGCTGAGATTTCCCGGCTCAATTCATGGGCTTTAGGGCTTCGTGTGCTGTCTGTCTTGCCAGTGCCATGGCAACAAAGGTGCTCTTCCCTACATGAACATCCTCATCTGATTCTGGAAGTGCTACTGATGAGGAAACAATTGCAATCTGCTGCACTGGTAATGTAATTTAAACTTTAATTAAATAATTTCATTAACATGCATTATTTTCGTTACTTGTTTATTTGGAAGTTCCAAAAGCAAAGCTTTAGGGGATACCCTTGTCTCATATATGGATAGTTTTTATTTTTCATTTTTACTTGTTTTCTTCATCCTTCTTGACTGCTTTTCTTTCATTCAATGTGATGTTTTCCGTTATTTCTGTAGATATTAAAGGAGTTTCCTACTTTACGAGACAACCATGTAGTTACTACATATGCAACTAAGGCTATTGCTGTAAGTATTAGCTCGCCTCCTAGGGAACATCGCATAACTGTCTCAGGTTCCAGACCAAAGCAGAAGGCTAGAGGTGCTCCGCCAAAGTTGTCTTTTACAAGCAGTCTAAGTAACTTGCAGAAAGAGGCTCGAAGAGCATTTTCATGGGCTCCAAAAAATGCCGTCGAAAAAAATGCTCCAAAAGATGTTTACAGGAAAAGAAAAATTTCTGGACTGTCTCCCTCTGATAGGGTTGCTTGGGAAACGATGACCGGAATTCAAGAGGACCGTATTTCATCTTTTTCAGCAGATGGGCAAGATCGACTTCCTTCCGTTGCAATTTCAGAGGAATGGATGCTTACCGGTGACCCACCAAAAGATGAAAGCATCCGCTCATCTCACAGATATGAAAGTGCCCCTGACATTACACTGTTCAAGGTGGAGTAATGAGTTGATCTTCATATTTAATATTGTGTTGGAACTTAGAAGCCCTTATTTAATAATTTTGTTGATATCATATTGAAAATTTAGGGCTGTTGCTTTGGCGCTTCATAGACTTCTACATTTCTAATTTTCAATTTCATATTTAATTGGAGCCATCATGGTTGGGAGTTGCTGGGTGTTGATAATTGAAGTCATTGTAAATGCTTAGTGGCTTAAAAGAATATATATGTAGTCTGTATTGTTTTTATTATTCCTATTATCTCTACTGAATGCTTGGTTGTGCCCTTTGTAGGCATTGCTTGCTCTGTGTTCTGATGAATCAGTATCCTCCAGGGTTGCCCTTGACTTATGCATTAACCAAATGAAGAATGTCTTGAGTTCTCAGCAGATGCCTGAGAATGCATCTATGGAAACAATTGGGCGAGCATATCACGCCACAGAAACATTTGTCCAGGTATATAATGGAACAGAGTAACTTATTAATTACAGAAACATTCTCCAGTTTATGAGAATGCATCACTGACTTTTTGTTTATAATGAAAAATGCAATCACTCTGATGTGTTGCATATGCAGGGTCTACTTTATGCCAAGTCCTTGCTGAGAAAGCTCACAGGTGGTAGTGAATTTTCAAGTAATTGGGAAAAAAACAAAGATGCTGATGACACGTCATCTGATGCTGGTAGCTCTAGTGTGGGCAGTCAATCCACAGATGAGCTATCTGAAATCTTGTCACAGGCAGATGTTTGGTTGGGGCGTGCGGAGCTGCTCCAAAGCCTTTTGGGATCTGGGATTGCTGCTTCTCTCGATGATATTGCCGATGGAGAATCATCTGCCCGTCTCCGTGACAGGTTGGTTGTGGAAGAACGGTATAGCATGGCAGTGTATACCAGCAAAAAGTGTAAGGTAGACAGATGGCTTGTCACTCTTTGCTTTAATGGAACTGCTACATGTCAGTTATTTTGAGTTTTAAAAATACTATTGCTTTTTATTAGATTGACGTGTTCCCAGTGTGGAATGCATGGGGTCATGCATTACTTCGGATGGAGCGTTACGGACATGCCCGTGTGAAGTTTAAGTATGTTAACTTTATTTTTGGCAACAATACCAAAAGCTTGAAGTTCGAATTACTAGTATATTTTTTAGTGACAGGCAAGCATAAGCATGAACTTAAAATCGGTCAATATTGTATATCTATTTCATTTCAGGCAAGCTCTTCAGTTGTTCAAGGGTGATCCTGGACCTGTGGTTTTGGATATTATTAATACAATTGAAGGTGGCCCACCAGTTGATGTTTCAGCCGTTCGTTCTATGTAAGATGTTATGCACTAGTTTTATGTCTATTATCTATTTGAGTTTTCTATATAATGTTAGTAGGCTATAAATTGGACTGATTGTGTACAAGTCAATAACATCTGTGATATTTGTACTGAGTATTTACAATATTACTCTTCTGTATGTGTGCGTGTGTCTGTGTCACTGTGTGTGTGTGTGTGTGTGTGTGTCTGTTTAGTTGTCCAGGTTAGATATCTGACCTGAAGTCTATTTGATGTATTATAACATGATTTCCTGTACTCTACTAGAAACTAAATATGTTCAGATGCCAAAATAGTAAATTTTTAAAATAAAAGTCAGTATTATAACTTTTGAGAATTTCAATGCACAATTTACAAGATAAAGTTTCCTCATTTAAATTTAAATCCTTAACATGTGCCAGGGCACATGTTAGCTTTTTCCATATGTTTATGGTTTGACTTCTGACCAATCAAGCTCGTTAAATTTTTTGTAAGTATTGTGTTCATGTTTTTCCTGGAATAATGAGCTAAGGGAGTAAACCAAGGGGGAAAAGTAGGGGATGAAATAACTTTTAGTGTTGGTCATTGCACAGAAATCACCTCTAATTATATTTTTCTTCAGGTATGAGCATCTGGCTAAAAGTGCACCCACAATCCTGGATGATTCTCTCTCTGCTGATTCATATCTTAACATCTTATACATGCCATCGACGTTACCCCGTTCAGAAAGGTCTAGACGATCTCAAGTTTCTACAAATAATAATTCTACATATAATCGAGATTTTGAAGATGGTCCTCGGAGTAACCTGGATAATGTTAGATACACTGAATGTGTTAATTACATGCAAGATGTAAGCGTAAATCTCCCTTATCTGCAAATAATCGACTCACAATGCTTTCATCATTATGCAGTTTGCTAACTCTTTCTTTTGTCAAATTATATTGCCATGCTTCAGTTTCAAGAATACACACACATTGACACACACACTCACACACCATACATTTATGTGCATTCATATCAAGTTTAAGTGTGTTTTTCTGCTTTATATTAATCCTTAAACAAAAATGAAATTTTTAACACCATTTTGGGGGTAATTATATAGTTTTAAGTTTCTTTGTATGCTTTGTAGTATATTTAAAAGGCGCCTTTTATTGTCCAATTTGCTTCTAAATTCTTTTTCCTAATTTTTGTTCAAAATTTTACAGTATGGTCGTCAGCATTTGCTCCGTTTTATGTTTAAGCATGGTCACTACCACGATGCTTGCTACTTGTTTTTCCCTCCTGATGCTGTCCCACCACCACCACAGCCATCGTTCATCAGTGGAGTGTCTTCTTCATCACCCCAAAGATTAGATTCTTTGGCAACTGACTATGGGACAATCGATGATCTATGTGAATCATGCATTGGTTATGGTGCTATGCCTATTTTGGAGGAAGTCATTTCAACTAGAATGTCATCAACTACATCCCAGGATGCAGGAGTGAATCAATATACTGTTACAGCCCTTGCTCGTATATGTCTCTATTGTGAAACTCACAAGCATTTCAATTATTTATACGGCTTTCAGGTAACTTTTTCCACTTAATTATGTAACTAATTATGTAATAAGAAGTGGGTAATTATAAAATTGAAATCAGGGCTAAATATTTACAAGGGGGTAAAGTTTTGTTAGAATACGATAATAAATGAGTTTCATACTTTGTGGGGTTTTCAAGAAGTTCTTGTATCCTGAATTGAAGAGAGGTTGTTTCCTCCTTATATAAACAGCCTCACACCTTAACTCGATAATCTCGAAAAGTCTATCAGACAATAAAATAAAATAATGTCTAATAATATCTTGATATTATTCTAGAATATCTTGGTGACCAATTTTCAATCTTAACATATCATAGACTATTCTATAGGATTAATATTCATATCTCTTATATTATTATTGTTATCATTTGTTTCCTGATTTCCCTACTTATTTAGGGTTTTATCCATGTATCTTATAAACAGGGATTAGTGTTTTGTCTTTTGTTTAAAGTTATTATCAATAACAATTAAAGTTAGTCAACAAAAAAAACAATTAAAGTTATTCAATATAATGTTCTATAATTTTCTCTCATTTGTGGGTTTTGGTTTTATAATGTTCGTTTGTTCAGGTTATTAAAAAGGACCATATTGCCGCTGGACTCTGTTGTATTCAGTTGTTTATGAATTCTTCTTCACAAGAGGAAGCCATTAGACATTTGGAACATGCTAAGGTATGCCCATAATTGTTAGAATGGAAAGCTAGGGTGCATAGGACATCTTTATTTATTATAGGTTATAGCTTAAAAATTTGTTGCTGTTTTTCTTTTTCTTTTTCAAGTTGTGATAGTTTTGGATTATTTAATACTATGTTTTTTCTGTCTATTTTTTTAAGCACATTGTTGCGATAAATTTTAGAATTTAAAGGAGCATAATTGGCATGATATAAGTTCAAATAAGCTCTTCTAAACGTTCCTTAAGCTGATATGTATTTAAGTAATTAATATTTACAAAGGTATAGTTATGAGATTCACTTTGTCATGTTGGTTTATTGAAGACTAATTCCTGGGTAAGAATCCTGTTAGCTGATCTAACTGGTTTTTTTAATTACAATCGAGCTAACATGAATTTGGAGTTGAATTGATATACTGTTGAGATGTATATAGAGTAGGAGAATCAATTTTGAAATTCCTGAAATTAAGGGATTTGATTAGCAAGTCATTTTTTGAGAGACATTATATCATGCTGTGTACTGTCAATTCAAAGTAAATGAGAATAATTCAGATTTCTCATACTGCATGTTGTCCATATACCAATATCGATTCACTATGCATCTGAAACAGATTTGTACTTCGGGAGACTAAATGCCATGGTTTACTTTCTGTAACAACCTTCTTGATTTGCTTTCAAATTTAAAAGAAGCCTTCAACTGCCATCTAAAACAAACTAAATTACACATTTTGATTCTCTAACTATATCAATTGCTATAAGCTTGTTTCCCTTGCTCTATTTTTGTTAGTAATTCTGTGTTTATATTTTTGTGCTTGTTTTTGTAGATGCATTTTGATGAAGGGTTATCTGCAAGGCACAAAGGTGGAGAATCTACCAAACTTGTCACAAAAGGTCTTAGGGGAAAAACTGCATCTGAAAAGCTTACTGAAGAAGGTCTTGTCAAATTTTCTACTCGGCTATCAATTCAGGTAATTGGATATACTCAAAGCCAATACTGAAATGACAATGCTTTGATGGTTATTTCCATTTTTGGAATTCCAAATTAACGGAAGACTTACCTTTGCTATATGGATAGTATCACATCTTTGCAAAACCATGCAAATATTTGTGACTTCTAAATTATAGACATGTTTGTGTTGAAACGTTTTTACTTCACATGACATTGCCTCTTATTTTAGAAATTCCAAGAAATATTTATGGCTTCTTAGTTGTAGTCAATTTTTTGGAAAATCGCCGACTTTAAATTCTTTGCTGTTCGATATATTCTCATGAGTTTTGTTAATGATATTGTGTGTTTACTCCTCACAATTTCTGTTGATTTATTGTATTTTCTAGGTTGAAGTTGTTAAATCCTTTAATGATTCGGAAGGACCACAATGGAAACATTCACTCTTTGGGAATCCCAATGATCCAGACACTTTTAGGTTTGTGTAATTGTTAAGCCTACTTAGTAACTTTGACCATCCATTTCTTTTTCTTTGAGTCAGTTTGGTATTTCTTCAATTTTGTGGATGCATGTTTTACAATTTTTTGAGTAAACTCATTATGAATTTGTCAGCCTAATTTATAGGGGAGACCAAACTAATCACAAACCAACAAATCTAAAAACTCAAATTGACGGTTGACAGCACATATGTAATTTTATATATAATCACCTCTTTTGGCAAAATTCCCATCAACACCACCTTACCTTGTGGAAGTTGTTGTGAACTTTTTGTTTAGAAGATTCAGAGCTGCAAGGATTGATGTCATAGTGGCTTTGATACTATATCATGAAACAATTTTCTCTAGCATAAGCTTTGCTGTTTTGTGAAAGCATTTCCACACAACTTATAAGTTGTGATAAGTTTTTTTTTTATGATATATGTTAAGAGTTCCACATTAGACGTGAGGCCTGAAAATGTGTTTGTAATTTTGTATAAGTGGGGGAAGACTTCACCTTATAAGCCGGTTTTGTAATGGTTGAGTTAGGACCAACCCAAACTCTAAGATTGTATCAGAGCATATTGAAGATCCGTTGAGTTACCTATTGCAAGGCCATGGCTATCGGGCCAATGAAGTCACACTCCAGATGTGAAGTCCTGGGTGTGTTAGGAGTCCCACATTGGACGAGAAAAGACCTGAATATGTATTTATAAGTGGGGGTAGTCCTCATCAGTCATCACCTTATAAGCCAGTTTTGTAAGATGAGTTTAGTTTGTCTCGACTCAAATTTTAAGAATCTAATTTATAATATGCAATTTTTAAGATTTGATAATTTTGGTGCTAATTATTCTTATATTAATGGCTTCTAAAGCTTCATCCAGATTTCTCCACTGTCCCTATTGCATGCATTAAAAAAAAATTCTGATTATTTATGTACAAATAGTTATTACTAACGCTTATGTTTTTAAAATTTTAGACGAAGGTGTAAAATTGCAGAGGTTCTTGTTGAGAAGAATTTTGATTTGGCATTCCAAGTGATCTACGAATTCAATCTTCCTGGTAAGATTGATAATTTACTCTTTACAATCTTGTATTGTTGTCTTCTTGCTTTAACGGCACAAAGTGTTATCCGCATACTTAGCTAGATCATTTAAATGTATTAATCAGCTGTGGATATATATGCTGGTGTTGCTGCATCTCTTGCTGAGAGAAAAAGAGGCAGCCAATTGACAGAATTCTTTAAAAATATCAAGGGCACAATAGATGACGACGACTGGGATCAGGTAATCTAGTTACTTTTCTTTTACTTGAAGTAGAGGTTGTTTCTACATAATGATTTAATATGACTTGTAAATAACTAGAACTCATTTATCTGAGAAGACGCTTGGTTGCGAACTGCAATCCACGCATATGGGAAGTTGCTTTATGCAGAAGTCTGTCAAAATAAATTGAGAATGCAATTTGAAGCTTAGAAGTGTGTGTTTTTTTTTTTTTTTTTTGCACTTTTAATTACAAAATCACCCCTCGTTTTACTCCTGTTGCTGTCTTCAAATATTTGTACAGGGAAGAGTGAAAACAGTTTTTGTGGTTTTTATAGTTTCGTGTACAAATATAAATTATTTGAAAACGGGAGGGTAGTTTTACAAATAAGTTTAAATATGAAATGAAAATAGAAAATGTATTTTCAAACCGAACAAATCCTAAGATGTGCCATTCTAACCACTAATGTTAATGATTCTTGATCCTGCTACTGGATAAAAATAATGTCTGTTAGAATAAGTGAACTTATTTTAAGAAAATTTTACCAGCTTCAACAATTTTAATGGTGTAGGTCTTGGGTGCTGCGATAAATGTATATGCCAATAAGCATAAAGAACGCCCAGACCGTCTGATAGACATGCTAACTAGCAGCCACAGGTGATTTTTTTTCTTAAATTTTTTTTTGTCTTCATGCATTTTCAATTTTGTTGTTATTTAGGAGTTTTATATAGAACTGTTTTATATTTTTATAAATCATTAGAACATAGGCATTGCATAATTCCTGTTGCTGTCTTCACTCAATTATAATTTTCATATATCTTTTCCTTTCCGTTATTATTTTATTTGGTTTTCATAAACAATTTAGCTGTTACGAGTTTTGCTCCTAAACATGAGGAATTTCGGTCTGTTTTATTCTTTTGTATATTTAGTTATACACATTCATTCCAAAATAATAATACAATCATTTCAATTGTTCAAGTAGGGGAAAAGGATTTTGTTGGTGACATTATCAATCATTATTCATTCACTAATTTTTGTTGTTGAATATCTACTGTTATTTTCTGTTATTGTTCAAAAGAGAATTATACAATCTGTATGCGGCAACTGCTTCAATACATTATGTCACGCGCCTTCCCATAGCTTATTTTTCAGTACTACTACAGAAACCATGTTGACATTTTCGTATTTTTGAATTGGGCATGCAGGAAAGTTCTTGCTTGTGTAGTTTGTGGTCGTTTAAAAAGTGCATTTCAAATTGCTTCACGAAGTGGAAGTGTGGCTGACGTTCAGTATGTTGCTCATCAGGTGAACTTTTGATCAATTTTGGCTTTCTCTTTTGGTTTTATTTAAGCTTTTAAACGGAAATAACTAACCAACTCTATCCGACGTAACTGCTCTAGTTTACAATGAATCCTGACCTACAAATGTGCAATAGCATATGATTGAAAGTCTTGTGTAATCTTTACCTACTTTATGAAACTAGGGGGGATCATATGCTTTCTAGTGGTAACTGGTAATAATAAATATAGTATCCAAGATTCGGTGCATCTTCTAGAAAATCTAGTTGTTAGGGATTATGGATAACTTATCCTGCCACCTCAAGGCAGGGGCTTCAGCTTCAGCTTGATTATGGATAACTTATCCTGCCGCCTCAACAACAACAATAATTTTCATTTCTCAAATTACGAACTTGATAATCGTGACTGACAGGGCTAAATTGGTTAGGGTAGAATTTAAGAGAAATCTTAGTCTGAAACAAATAAAATGCTTTTTAACTGAAAGAAAAATCCATATTCTGGTTAGGGTAGAAATCGTGACTGACAGGGCTAAATTGGTTAGGCTAGAATTTAAGACAAATCTTAGTCTGAAATAAATAATTTTTTTTATTTATATTTTAGCTAAATAAATCAAATCCTTTTTAACCGAAAGAAAAATCCATATTTTGGTTAGGGTAGAAAGCATGTGCGTTTGTTTAAACTTAAATAGAAAAAATGATTTTATTTTGAAAAAAATTAGAGCTTATTTTTTAGAGATTTTAAAAAAAAAAATCTAAGGGTGCTTTTGTTTTAGATTTTCTTAAAAATAATTTTTATAATGTACTAATTATGCGTTAATTTTTTTTTATATAAAAGCTTCAAATGAATAATTGGTTTAAATACTTATAAAAAAAATGGTTTAAATAACTTAAAATGTTGTTTAACCCAAGGGGTGTGGTTGAGCGGTTGGGGCTCATCCTCCCTTAACCAAGGGTCGAGGGTTCGATCCTCACCTTGGGTATGGAGCAGCTTTAAATCCTTGGGCTAGCTATCCCACCCATCAAGGTTCCTCCAATCTAGCGAGGGAATAGTCACTGCGTTCGGCGGTGGCCGGTGGATACCCCGGTCTCGACCAAAAAAAAACTTAAAATGTTGTTTTAAGTATATCATCATTTTTTCTAACAATTTTTTTGGATCATTAAAATCTCCAAAAAAAAGTTATTTTAAATAGTTTTTCATAAAAATCATTTTTTGGAGGTAGCTTTTTTTAAAAAAAATTGTGATTTTTATTAAGTTAAAATCTCTAGCATGAATATTTAAGTTATTGAATGTCAAAATCACTCTTTTAATTTATAAAAAGATGATTTTGAAATAATATTTACTATTTATATTTAAATATCATAAAACTCATTTTAAAAAATACAAAGAAAAAATCGTGTTTTTTTAAATCTAAAACAAACAGACCCTAAAGCTACTTTTTGTTTGTTCATTATCATAAAACTTATTCTTTCCTTCTCATCCCTTCTCTAAGTCTTCATACCTAATGACAAAAAAGAAAGTTGTAGATGACTTGGCTAAACGACATGTCCCTGAGTTCCCACCTTGCATCTTATCAGTTTGAGATATCAATGGAAAATTTTGAGATATGTATTTTCAGTTTCTTAGTTTTGGGTGGTTCTACTTCCCCTTGTTTTATCAATGTCACCTACACCTTGCATATCAGGGTTTTTTACTGTTTGCCTGTTGCTACTATTTTCATGGCCTCGGAACTGTTTTTTTCTGAAGTGTTCAACTTTTCTTACCTTTATATCGATGTTGTTGTAGGCACTGCATGCAAATTCACTTCCCGTGCTTGATATGTGTAAGCAGTGGTTGGCACAGTACATGTAATCTATTGTTGGCAGAATCAGTGGGCTATCCAATGTGCATTTTTTTTTTGTTGATGCGACGGATGTCTAGAAAGCAGGAGCTAGATCATGGCCATTGATCAAGAGAAGTGGATAAAACCAAGCAATGAGAATCAAGTATTGATCAAGAGACCTCATTTTGTTTCATTGATTTCAAAGCTTTTAGATTTGTTGAAGCGGGTTCTGTGATCTGTGGTATATAATCATCCAGGTTGGTCCAACATATGTATGGATAAATTATATTTTGCTTGAGCAAAAATTGATGTGTTTCTATCCCTGAATATTATTCAAGTACTGAATTTAGGACTGCCTGAATGCCAAGAACGATGATTCCTGAAGGTTTTTCAGCCAGCTTCATTTATTTCTGTGATATTGCATTGGAATGGAAAAATGCAGTATATTGTAAAGCATAATATGGATTATTTTTTTGACAAAACATAATATGGATGTTTTATAGTGTAGAATATTTGTACATGAAATTTTGAGTCTTTGTTAATGTATCATCAAGAGTAAGTTGTTGTAAAGATGTCGTTAAATTGAATTTCTTGTCATTAATTTGTCAACGTATTGCAACTGCAAGTCATGTACAGGGGATGTGATTCATCTTTAATTGAAAAAGTTGACATACACCTTGGATTAAAAACATTATGTGATTTAGAAGATACGACAAAGATACAGTAAGAACAACAACTCAGTTATAGCTACAGGGGCATTGATATGTTGGTAGACTAGAGGGTCTAACAATTACTTGACGGAAAGAAGAAAAAAAAACTACTATTACGTCAAGGGATTTTCGTCCCAACCGGTTCCATTGATTACACAAGCCACTACATGTGATCTTGTTGACGACGAAGGCAAGTGGAATTGGAATTTATTACAAGGATGGATGCCTTTGACGTTAAAGAATAGAATTGCTGCTATTTTACCCCCATCTGCAGAAAATGGCAAGGATTTACAGGTTGTGGCAGGTGGTGGAACTGATAAGTTTTCAGTTGCTGGAATGTATAAGCTACTATGCAATTTTGAAGATGACATGGAGGATTTATGGAAGAAAATTTGGGCATTGCATGTTACAGAGAGAACAAAATATTTCATGTGGATTGCTCTACATGATAGATTGTTAACTAATGCAATTAAAGCCCGTATGGGATTAGTGCATGGGATGTGTGATCATTGTAGAGAATTTGAGGAAACTAGTTTACATGTATTGAGAGATTGTAGCTTAGCAAAAAATATTTGGATGATGGTTGTCCCTCAACAAGCACGTGTGACTTTTTTTGGTGGAGATATAACTCATTGGTTCCATATCAATTTGCAAAGTGATTTAGTGAAGGTGGCTGATATTAAATGGACAGAATTTTGGGCTAATGCTTGCTCTTGCTTGTGGACATGGCACAATAAAGAAAAACATGAAGAGAATTTTTTGAGACCCATTAATCCTGTGCAATTTGTGATGCAGCGTTGTAGAGAGTACAAATCTGCAACTATTGCAAATCAGTTTGTCACGGAGAAGCCGCGTAGCATTGCTTGGATTGGTTGGAAACCGCCGATTGAAGGGCGGATTAAGATTAACACGGATGGAGCGTGCAAGGGAATGATCACGGCAGGATGTGGAGGTATTATAAGAGATAATAGAGGTGTTTGGCTTGGTGGGTTTGCAAAACATATTGGTATTTGTAGTGCTTTTACTGCGGAACTTTGGGGTGTCCTTGAAGGATTGCGACTTGCGTGGAGATTGGGTTTTAGGGGTGTGGAGCTAGATGTTGATTCTACATCAGTGGTGAAGGTTATTAAGGAAGGTGCTTCTTCTAGTGCTATGGGAGTTTCTTTGTTAAAGAGCATTAGAAGGTTGTTAGAGTTGGATTGGAATGTTATAATCAAACATTCTTATAGAGAAGCAAATATGTGTGCAGATGCATTAGCAAACTTAGGTTGCTCTTTAGAGAATGAAATTATTTTCTTTAATGAGTGCCCAAGTCATATTAAGAATTTACTTGATGCTGATTGTAGGGGATTTTTGTCCTCTAGACTAGTTTTATTGTAATCTTTTTTTATTCGGGTTTAAGCCCTCATCATTATCAAAAAAAAAAAAAAAAAAAAAAAAAATAAGGAAACTTATCACAAAATACATAAATAAATAAGAAAATACTATTGTGTTTTAATTTCATCCTCCAAGTTGACAAACCACTGGATCACCCACATCTATATCGTCCAAAATATATTAAGTTATCTCTATGTATAATTATGCCTTAAAAAATTATGTGATTCACGGAACACAATGTTGACTTTTTATTAATATTTGAATAAATGTTTAGGGAAATTCAATCAAGAAGTTGAATTATTGATTATTTAATAAGCAGACGGATAATTATTGGTAATTAAATTATTAAACAAAGCATTGCCCTATGTTATATTCATTCCACTTGTGTATAACAACGTTGATAACAAGAAGTGTTAACACTCCCTCTCTCTCTCCCCTTCTCTCTGTGTGAGGAAAACCATTTTGTCAGAAAGTGACTCTCCAATAATGTCGTTGCCATCTCTAGTTAGAAGACGTTCAAGTGGAGAAATAAGGAACTTGGCCTCAATTTCTAGCAGTCTCTTACCAGCATTTGGCACTAGTCCTGATGAAGGTTACTTCAACCTAAAAAAATATATCATTGCTCCTTATGATCGCCGATATCGGTACATATACATATTTAATTTACCTTAACATAATTTTGAATTCATTTATATCATTAATGTGTTGTGGAATGTCAAATTTGTGATGTAGATTGTGGCAAACGTTTCTAGTGGCATTGGTGATGTACTCAGCATGGGCATCTCCATTTGAGTTAGCTTTCAGAGAGATGTCAATTGGGTCTCTATTGGTCGCTGATCTCTTTGTCGATGCCTTCTTTGCATTTGATATAATCCTAACTTTCTTTGTGGCTTACTTAGATACATCAACTTATTTCCTCGTTGATGACCATAATCAAATCGCTCTTAGGTGCGTACGTATGCCATACTTTCCACATCCAAATACATAAAGAAATTGCTAACTCAATGTAAATAGTGTCTTTTTACTACTGTTGTTGGATGTTTATAGTTGTTGTGTTACCTTTAGTTGTTATAGTTATAATTAAATTTAGTTTAATTAGTTATTCGTTCTTGTTGTTAATTTGTGGTACCTGCTAGTGTTAAAACATTTTTGTTCTCTTTAGTTGTCTACCCTCTTATTTTGACTACTAAGAGTTGCTTCACTCACTCTTTGTCTTGATTTTGGTCTCCTAGACTCCTACATGCATATGTACTTTTAATTTAGTTTTGTTTAAATAAATGATCAAGAGTTGGCTAAAAAATTTCAAACCCCAACAACTATAAGAAATATAGTACAGTATACTTTATTATGTTTCTCATCCTGATCTATTTTCTCATGATATTGTTGCATTTTCACAAAAGGTACGTCAAACATTTACACTTCCCCATGGATCTAGCTTCCACTCTTCCATTTCAGCAAATGTACCAACTTCTAGCAGGCAAATCACACGATAGAGGCGAAATCTTTGGTTTTCTAAACATGCTTAGACTATGGCGATTGAGGCGTGTTAGCGAACTCTTCTCAAGGTATATTTATTGACAAGAGTTGACTCAGAACTAAAGCAAAAAAACGAATGAACATAAAAAGGCACTTCAACATGCTACACACGCATCTTGAACAGTTCTTATTCTGCATCTTAATTTTCAAAATTTTAAAAACTATTTATAAAATATTTGAAAATGAAATTTGTAAAATTTAAAGTTCTCATTCTTATATGATAAGTTGAAACTAGTAAGATATTAAATTCTTAATTCATACTCCCTCCGTTATAAATTATAAGCAAAAATTATTTTTTAGATTCATTGAAAAATTGATGTATCTGATCTATAATCTATATCATCAATTAGATACATCAAATTATTCAATAAATCTAAAAAATAAGTTTTGTTATACTTTGTCACATAGTATACCCTTTGAATAAACTAATTATAGTTATAAAACATGATTTTTAATACAATTGACATTACTCGCTCACGAGGTCGAACACGACATCTTAGGTTACAAAACTAACCAAACAAAATTATAAAAGGGCAAATGCTAAAAAAGTGCATCCGGTGCACTCTTTAAGCTCTTTAAATAGTAAGTTTTTATAGAATGTTTAAAAAGATGTATAAAGTCATTATGTCCACTTACGAAACACCATCGCCCATGCCTCTTTCCATGATTCCACCTCAATCATTATGTCGAAAAATACAGAATTCGCGATTAATTGTAGGAAGTAATTTATTTATTTTTTGATGAGCAACTATAGTGAGTAATGACTAATGAGTACTACACCCATGTAAATGTGAACAAGGGGAGCGAAGAGAAAAATGTAACACAGTAACAGGGCATGTCATGAACCGAATATTAAATGGATTCAGAGAGGTCGGTCTGGATGCAGTCAGGCTGTAGTCAGCTGCTCTAAACAGGTTGATCAAAATCAGACAGCTCAAGTCTTGGTGCAATTTTAGTTTTTTAAAATATAAATACTTTAGCTTTAAAATCTGAACCGTCCAATTTTAATCGGACGGCTGTGATCTCTCCGACTTCATGCAGTCGCAACTCGCAACCTTTGACTGCACTCAATCCATATTCCGAATATAAAAGATGTATAGTGTGAAAAAATAACCATTAAGACGTACCAAACGTGTCATCATTTGTGATGAACCGAAGAATGGCCTTTAATGTACAAAATTTTCTACATGCTCTGCTATTTGTACATGTAACTTGTAACTAAAACTGCTGACTGTTTTGCAGGCTAGAGAAAGACATAAGAGTTAGCTACTCATTAACAAGAGTCTGTAAACTTTTATGCGTAAGTAATTCATTAAGGTTTCTCTTTGGGTATAGCTCCAAGTAAGATATAACCATCAAATTGTCTAATTTATATTCTTAAATTTCGTGCTTCACTTTTATTGGTTTGCCATATATAGGTTACGCTATTTGCAGTGCACTTCACAGGCTGCATCTATTTTTGGTTGGCTTTCCATAACAAATCACCCGAAAACACATGGATCGGGAAACAGATAGAGGATTTTAAGCATAGGAGTGTCGGGTCAGGTTACACTTACTCCATGTACTGGTCTATTGTAACCCTTAGCACTGTTGGTTATGGAGATTTACATGCAGAAAATACAAAAGAGAAGGTTTTCAATATTTTTTATATGTTGTTTAACATCGGCCTCACCGCATATATTATCGGAAATATGACAAATCTGGTGGTTCATAGCTCTGTCCGAACCTTTGCCATGGTAAATTTTATGAATATTTTACATGTAGTTTAACTTTGCATTACATTTGATAACACCAATATGGTTTTGTGTCTTCCTAGTGGAAATTAAAAGAAGAAAATACATAATAGCGTTAAGTTATAATTTCTCGGAACATTTATATATTTTAGTTTGTTGTACTGACATTCTCCCACTGAAAATGTCTGAAAAAACTAACATCACATGAGAATCAAACTAAACTGCCAACAGAGAATACTAATTGTTGACATACATCACTTTTATAGGCATGTAATGCTGGCATCTCATTTTGCAAGATAATGTCAACCTTTGATGAGTAGTATTCTTTCCCTATGGTAAGGGAAAGAATCAAAGAATTGACATTCATAAAACAAAAGGAAAACATTATACTTAGAAGCTTAAAAGTTGCTTGGTTATAATCATAAGAGGAAGAGAATACTAGAAACTTATATTACCAACTCCATTTCCCACTTTAAGTTTTTATGCTATTAAGCTTGTCAAATAGGATTTAAAATACTGTTAACTGTTTCCATTCTAAGCCAGCCATGCTAAAACAGGAATTTCTTATATTAAAAATTTCTGAGTTTGGCCAGATATCTCAATCTCTATTATAGTTATTGTCTCTTTTTTGGGTTAATTAGTTATCTTCTCTATTGTGCAATATCATTCCTAGATTCTATTTTTGTTGTTGATAGAATCATTCCTAGATTCTGTTTTGATGAAAATTTAAAAACAAAAATTATTGCAGTGAAATTCTTCCATAACTTTTCTACTACTTTAACCTCTTGAATTCTCCTTTTCTTTTTTTACTCAAAATCTTTGTAAATTAAATCACTTATATAGCTTTAAATATTTTTTTCCTCAAAATTCACCGATCAAATATTAAATTTATTTCAATTTCAAAAAATCCCAACAAATTTCTCTCTGCATAATCATATCCTACAATTAAATTGTCAATATATTTCTGACTTTGAAAATTTTAAAATCACTTTAGTCAAAAAAAGATTTTTAATAAACTTCTGATTATTTTAATAGAGAAATAAAAATGAAGGGCTCTCACTTCAGGCAGAAGGCATTGATGCCAAAATTAGTTTTGCTTAATTGTCAAAATAGAGACAGTGGATAAAAAAAAAATTAAGGAATAAAATCTCATATAACCTAAACTAGAAGGATCAAGTTAAAAATGTATGCAATAACAAATACTTATGTGCTTCACAGAGGGATGCCTTCAACAAAATATTACAATATGCGAGCAAAAATGGAATCCCACAAGGTTTGAAGGACCAAATGTTGGCACATACACAACTGAAGTTCAAGACAGCGGAGTTACAGCAAGAAGAAGTGCTACAGGACCTACCTAAAGCAATTAGAGCCGGTATTGCTCAGCATCTTTTCCACAGCGTGGTTGAGAAAACATATTTATTTAAAGGAGTCTCGGATGATTTTATATCTCAGCTGGTAACGCTTATTTTTTTTATCTCTTAACAATAGAAAAATAGAATAGGTTCTAAACATTTCAACAGCATCTAAACATGACATCAGCCATTACACAGGTATCAGATATGAAAGCAGAATACTACCCATCAAAGGTTGACATTATCTTGCAAAATGAGATGCCAGCAGATTTCTACATTTTGGTATCTGGATCGGTGGTAAAACATCTCTATCTTAATCAAATCCTATTCTAGTACCGACCTTAACTTGTAGCTTCAGACTGAACTATTTCCAATTGCAGGATGTGTTGATATACAAGAATGGGTCTGAACAGGTAAGATGGAATTCAAACAGATAATTGATTTGAGAGTGTAAGTAGCATGTCTAGAGTAAAATAAGCAATAACTGCTGACACCAAATAGTGAAATGATTAAAGAAATTAAAACAATTAAAAATGCACCCCACTTAAACAAAACGAACTAAAGTAATTCATTTAGATTTGAAATTAGAGAAATCTTGTATATATTATAACTCCTGAAGTCTGAACTATGGAGATTGGGAAGTATCTCATAGACATGCATAACAACAACAAAACATATTGTATCAACCTGAGGTAGAAGTCACTTGGGAAGGTCATGTTTAATTTAGAGAGAAAAGAGATCATTATCATCAAGCACTTCCAAGCAACCAACCTGCTGAAGCAAATACATCAAACTAAGTTAAACTCTTTGAGCTGTGTCCAGAGAACATCTTCATCAAACATTATGGAACAGATGGTTGAGCTAGGCAGTAAGACAAGTATATATAGCAACAAACACATTTAGAGGACTAAAAGTAGAGAAATAAAAACCAATGATTTAAGGGAAGTATATTTGTGTTTTTTAGCGAATGATGATTGTCTCATCGCTTGACTAAGCTCATAAAAGTTTTTTCAGTTTTTGTTCAAACTAGACCCTGGAAGCATGACAGGAGAAATAGGTGTGATGTTTAATATCCCACAACCTTATACAGTGAGAAGTAGAAGACTCTCCCAGGTTATACGAATCAACCATCATCATTTCAAGCAGATGGTGAAACCATATAGTGAAGATGGGAAGACAATCATCAGCAATTTTACTCAGGTTTGCAGATTCGTCCATAAATGAACAATACACAAACAGAAAACCGAAGACAGACAAATTCTTCCATTTGAAAGTTGGCTACTTAATTTACATTCTTCAAATTTGAAAGTCCATATATTTTTAAGTTAATGTTGGTTCTTCTATTCTACTCAGTTTTTGAAGGGCCTAAGAGGCGGGATGCTGGAAGAAATACCGTATGTAACAGAATTCCTGAGTGACCTCGAAGACGAGGTATATCTTTTCCTTTGAATTTCAATCACTAAGATTATTAACTGTTTTAGTGAGTATCACAATTTTTTTACTAATACTCATATTGTATATAAGATAAATTCAAAAAAGATGCTCAAAACTCCATGGATATTAAATGTTCATGTGCATAGCTAAAATATTAGAATATATATACTAGATTGTGGGAGAAAGATAGGGGCCACAAGCAAAAAGTTATTCCAGAAATTCCAAAAGACCCCGGTTATCCTTCAGTTTTAAAACATGTTTTGAGGAAGGGGAACTGAAGAGTGAGGGATAAAAGAACAAAGCTTATTAAAAACAGAAATTTCCCCTCCGTTGCCCCTTTTCCCAAATAGGACATTGAGGGCACATAATGATGCATGGATAATCATTTTCGTTGAAAGAATGAATCATAAAGATACAATATGTTAACATCTCAAGGACAATTGGGATATATTATTTATGATGGATCAATTCTCTGAATGGTTTACATTTCTAACAATGTGTGTGCATACATGGATCGGCAAAACTAAATACTACTGTACAACAACAATAACAACAACAAAATTTGAGATGTTTTATAGTGGATAACATCCCTCCAAACAATAAAGACTAGCAAACAGATCTATTCTAATTTTGGCCACATATTTAGATTTGTACTATTCATGTCATATATGATGAACATTGTTTGCTTCTTGCAGCATCAGACACAAAATGAGGGCACACAAAAAGAAGATTCAAAGTATCATGAAGAAGGTCCATATGAAGAAGGTATACTAGTAAGAGATGATAACAGTATACTACTGGGTAGACATTATGTAGGAGCATTAAAACAAGAACCAATTGACATTCAAGGTTTCTATAAAACCCAGTACCACAGAAACATTTATGTGCATGATTATGAGAGTGTGCATGAAAGAAAAATAAACTAACTAAACCTTAATTGTCATTCAAAGGCAGACTATGAGCTTATACATCAACTTACAACAACTTGTATAAATATTTAACGCATACATCACTTGATAACTTTTTGTATAATAGGTATTTTAACCAATCTGATCGTGTAATGATGTGATATTGTTAAATGGTGAAAGTGTTAAAGTCTGACACCTCATACCGTTTGATCATATCCCAATCAATAAGTGAAGCAAGATGTGTGACTTGGGGCGACATGGCCAACATCACCCCTTGGTAAAGAGGCACAACGTCAATCCTGGGCTATTAATGAAAGCAGCGTTGTTTGTTGTGCTAAGCTTAAAAGATATCCTTTATGAAAAAACCATACCGGCTTGATTGCAAACACAGTTCAATTGACAAGCTCAAACTGTACAAGACAGAAATATATTGATATGGAAATGCAGCCTAGGTTGCTTTTTTAGATTTATTTTCTTAGTCGCAGTGTCCCAAAGTGATAATGATATGTCTGCGGAATTCTTCAAAATAATTCATAAGGCTTTTCTGAGATAAATGATATTATAATATTATTTACCTGCTTACCTATATTAACTCATAGGTTTGCGCTAATTACTGCAGGAAAAACAGACAATTTCAGTCCACTACCAAGCCTAGTCCCCATTAGAGTCAAAATCCATGGACATCGCCCCAATGAAAAAAGTGAAAATGGAACAACACCAAAGCTCATTATTCTACCAGATTCAGTCGAAGATCTTTTGAGCATAGCAGGTATGAGTATAACTAGCTACATTCAAAATGCATGCATGCCTCTAAAAGATTCAGAGTGGTTTCACGGTTTAATAATATTGAAAAAAATACAATTATAATCCAAAAATAGGAAGAGAGAAAGAAAAAAACGGCACTCATCACCAATTGTTCAAAATAATGACTATAATTACAATAAACACCAATTGCTCGAGAGAGAAAAAAAACGGCACTCATCACCAAACGGCACTCTTTGATTTCATTCCACGCACAATTCTTCGAAATAAACACCAATTGCTTGTAACATTGTGATATTATTCTTCAATTCTTAGCATTGAACATATTGAGGCACCAACAAATTACAATAAAAAGATGACTATGTTGATTTGTGGTTTATGTATGCAGAAAAAAAGTTTGGAGAAAGACGAAGCAAAATTCTTATGGCTGATGGCTCAGAAGTAGAAGATCTAAGCGCCTTAAGAGAGAATGACGAGTTATATATTATATAATCACATCAAACAGAGATAATGAAACCTTCTTATCTAAACAAGATACATAGTGTGAATGTATAAAAATAAACAAAAAAACATGCATCGAATTTTGAAATACGCGGAAATAAAATTACTGTATATTAAAACGAAATAGGTTGGAATAATTACCTTACGGCTTTTTAATCTCTGTTTAGCATGTCGAGAACAGCATAAGCAGCTTTTTGAAAATGATTTTTCTCTTCATCTAATGCAGTTTTCCTCTCCATAGCAGAACCTTTACATTTCTCTATCTCCTCTTCAATCACTGCAGAATTTTGATTAATCTCACTGCAAAATCGGTACAAAAAACAGTTAGATCTGAAATCACAAAATAATCACTCAATTTTTACCTTATAACATAACAAATAAAAATTAATTGACGAAAGATTGAATAAATAACGATGATTAGGTAACGAAACTAACGCGATCATCTTAAGCATGTTCTCCATTATAGTTTGAGCTTCGTTTGATATCTCTGCACGATTTAGCAGAATAATCAGAATTCAAAGCAAATAAACAAAGAAATTCAATAATCAATGAAACCGTGCATTGATTCGATTTGAAGATCGCAATGCATATGATTCGATTTAACGATTAGGTATATGAATAGCAGCGATTTTGCGTTGTTTATACGCACCGTAGATGAGAGAAGAGAGGTGGTTTTCGATTTCTGCTTCTGCTGGTGGTGCTAGCTCTGAACCCGCCATTGATTTCAATCTTGCTTCGGAGGGAAAATAACCGTTTTGCGCACTTTACCTTTTTTGATTTCAATTTATATCGAATCAGATTTAATTAAATTAAATGCTGTGATTAATTTGGGACAATTACTCTCCGCCCCCCCTACACTACTCGATTACCCCCCTGAAATCCCAATTTGCCCTTTGATTTACACTAAAAAATTGGTTCGGGAAATATTATCCGAAAAAACTGGCGAGCAAAAGTGGTTCGGGAAAAATTATCCAAAGTTTTTTAAGTAGTAGTTCGGATAAAATTATCCGAACCTGCCAGTTTATGAACCAGAAAACACGAACAGTTTTCCAGTCTCTCTATTTTCTCACTTTCTCACAAAACTTTCTCTCCAAAGTCTCCAAAGTCTTGCGCGCGATTCTCACAAAGTTCTCACATTTGCAACTATCTCACACCAATTTGTGGAAACTATCAAGTAAGTATTATCTAGGTTTTATGTTTAAAATTAATTTTGATAGGATTGTGATTTTGGGGTTTAGGGTTTGATAAATGAATTGTTAGGTTTTGAAACATTGATAGGATTGTTAAGTTTAGGAATTGTTAGGGGTTTAATTGTATTGTATTGTCTCATTTTCTTTTGTTCTAAAACCATTTACATTGAATTTTGATTGTTGAATGTTGGATTACCATTTTCATAGAAACAAGTTGAAAGTGATTAGTGAATGTGATTTTTGACTATAGATTATGAATATTCATTGAACTAAATTCACCAAAAAAATTCTTTTAATTTTTTATTTTTGGTAGAACATCTTTTAATTCTTTTAATTCTGGTCAAAAGTTCGTTATTCTGCACTGTATTAGGAGAGGAAGAAAATTTGTTCCAACCCTTTTTGACATAGTAGTAGGAATGTAGTAGGAATGTAGTACTTCCTTAATCCTTAATTCTCTGTTTTTGACACAAGTTGAAAGTGATTAGTGAATGTGTTTTTTGATTGAAGAGAGTTGTGAATTTTTGAATAAGTTATGAGCAAGTTTTTTTGGTACAAATTTATGAATAAGTTGTATGGATTAAGTTGTATGATTATAGATTATGGTTATAAATGGTGAGTAAGTTGAATAAGTTGGATAAGTTGATTATAATTTGAATATAAATTGAGTAAGTTGAATAAGTCATTTTTTTTTGTTATTGTGTAGTCATGGAAGAAGGCGGTGGAAGAGGTAGACATGGTAGACCAAGTCGAGCGCATGCATCGGCTCGGACAAAAAAAAGTAGGACTATGCAACAGGAACCTGAGATTGTTCCAGGAAACAACGATGAAGAAGCCGGTGGTTCACATGTGGCTGAAGAGATTGAAGTGGGTGTTGATGTTGCTGGTGATAATGTTACTGCTTCGAAACCTGTGCGACGCTCACGTATACCCAAAAGAAGAGTTCGTGAACCGGAGCCGGTTCACGAAGGAGATCAATATTTAAATGCTGATGAAGAAGAAGATGATGAAGAAGGATTTGGAGGTGGACCGAGTGATACGACTTTGTTGACAGAGTATGCAGAGCATAGAGCGGGCATGGTATGGGATGCAGATGAAACCGATAAAGAGGTATAACAATCATTATTTTGGTTAATTGTTATTAGTTTTTCATTTATAGTGTATGTGTCTTACGAATATTGCTTTGGTATTTTTCAGATTTTAACTTTCACTCAAAAAGTTACAACCCATGGAATGAAGATGGTGAAGCTTCATAAACCAATTCGTGATGATGTACATGAATGGTTTTGGGATGCTGTAACTGAATCTGGACTCGAGCCACTTTTGCATACCAGCTACAATGTTATAAACCATGGGCTGATGTCGGCATTCGCCAAGAGATGGTATCCGGAAACCGAAATCTTCCACCTTCCACTTGGTGAGTTTGCCATCACATTGGATGACATTCAGCATCTTCTTCATCTTTCCATCGGTGGAAAATTTCTGAACCACTCCAGGATGCGCAGAGTTGAAGCTACTGAGTTGTGTGTTAGGTACCTTGGATTAAGAGCGGCCGTAGCTGAGACAGAGTTCAATAGGACAAAAGGCCAACATCTGAGACTCAACTTCGTGAAGCAAGTTTATGTAGAGAATTTGGAACTTGCTGAAAATGGTCTTCAACAGGGGTTGCCGGAGGAAGAGGTAGTTGAGTACAGAGAGAGGTGCATCAGAGCTTTTCTGTTGTATTTGATTAGTTGCACAATTTTCTGTAACAAGAGTGACTACTACGTAGATGTTGTCTATCTACAATATTTGACTGACTTGTCAGATATTCATTCGTGGAATTGGGGTGCAGCTGCTCTTACTTATACTGTGAGTTATATGAACGAGTCATCAAAGTGCACAAATGGAATGATGGCGGGATACTTGTCACTGGTTGAGGTAAATTATTAAGTTTTAGTAATTAATTGATATATGTTTGTTTTAGTCTTTTATAAGTGTTACAATTAATCTATATTTTAGTATATGAACAAATCTTTTAGACAAATTATTGACAATTGATATATATTTTGCAGGGATGGATAATCACACATTTTCCGGATATTACCCCGTGGGACTATGCTGATAACTACCATAACCATCTTCCAATATGTGCTAAGTATGCGGCAAGACAAGGGCACACTAATCCAGTCAACTATAGAGCTTTTTTGGATAATTTGCAGGTGACTGATGTTGCATTCACGCCATATACCGACTTCCGTCATGTACGTCCCATTAGAGATGAATGTTAGTTCTCTGGGTGGTTGAGGTGTGGAGACTTGAAAGCAAGACACTTGCCTGAACGTGTCTTGAGGCAGTATGGACATGTTCAGAGTATACCACCACATCCTAGTATTTCAGCACCGTATGTCATCAACATCCAAAATCTTTCAGATCCCTTTGAATTACAACTTGCCGATCACATGTTTCATGAAGATGAGAGGGGTCCAGCTGTTAGAGATGCTTGGGACGTCACTGATGACTATATGGATTGGTTTTGGAAAGTTTCGCATCCGAAGATGCGTCCGGCTAGTGCACTTATAACTTCTCAACTTCGATTACTCCATATGGTAAGAACTGATATCGGTGGAGCTTTTGATGGTGAGGTTGAACCAGGAACTCCAATTTATGATCGGTTGACTCGGATGTTAGGGTACGTGAATCCGTCGGCCATGGGGTACAATCAGACACGTGTTAGGCGAGGACGTCGCGGTGGAAATGAGGAAATGGAGGAGTGACTTTGAGTGACTTAGATTAACTTTATTATTGTAATGATTATGACTTTGATTAACTTTATTATTGTAATGATTATGACTTTGTTTAGTGACTTAAGTATTGTAATGATTATGATCATATTTTAATTTGGTTTTGGTTTATGTTGATTATGCTTATTTTTTGGTTATGTATTCGTTAATGGTTGTTTAAATAGGTACACAATTCAGAGTTATTGAACACTTGAATTAACTTGGTTGAACAATTGAATTTTTTGCATTCTGCTACTGATTTTAGCAGGTTCGGATTATTTTTTCCGAAATTAACCTGTAACGCAAGAGTTCGGATAAAATTATCCGAACTTTACCTGTAATGTAATATTTTGGATAATATTATCCGAACTGGTCAGGTAACGCAGAATCCGAACCTGCTATACCAGTACAAAAACTTGCTTAAACACTACATGAAATATGGTTCGGAAAATACTCGTAAACACTACAGAAAATATGGTTCATAAACGCAACACACGGCGGATTTCAACATTAACATATAATATTCTTAACATTAATGAGTTTGACACTGGATTAATTAATTGGATACAACATTAAAACATTAAAGTCAAACAAGTTTCAAATTAAAAAATACACACCAGATCTGACTGATAATAATTTTTAAGGATCCGCCAAGTTAACTGTCACTTCTTCCACGGGTTCAACCAAAGCTGCGCATATGTCTTCAACAGATCTGACTAATTTTGCATCCAATTCGATTAGACCCAATCTGTTGTTGTACTGTGCGAAAATTGAAAACATAGATATGACATCGTCGTCATTGTTGAGACACATTTGGCTGAAAGTTACACCGCTTCCAGTTGATTGGACCTCCGGACGTCGATATTCTATCGTTGTTACTCTTCTGGTGTCTCTTTCCCCATTCAAACGTTTGTTGACCCTGTTCAGCCTCTGTTTCAGACTCTCCAATGTGTCGTCAGTATGAATTCTAAAAACCTCTACTTTACGTGTTTCATTGAAATATACTGCAGCAATATGAGAGTTTGCATTTCGTTGATCCCAAATTTGAGTTGACATTTTGCTGCTCCTGCACTTTGAAAAAACTATCTTATAAAATCTTGTGATATGTATTTAAAAGGGTTGGGATTATGTTTTAAATTCATAACAGAACGTACTGTTCGGATAAAATTATCCTAACTAGTTCGGATAATTTTATCCGAACCATAGCCATAAATAATTATTTCGGATAAAATTATCCGAACCAACGCGTTACAGGATTAGTTCGGATAATTTTATCCGAACCTGCTATACCAGAAGCTGAAACTGCTTATTTCTGCATAATTAACCAAGTTATCTACATAACTCTGTTTTTGCGGTCTTTTTAAATCAAACAACAATCATAACAGACAATTGTGGTAATATTTTGTGAACTTATATCATTAAATAATAATTAAGTCGCAATTACAAAATGAACTTAAGTGGTACCAATTACAATAAGCAATTACAAAATGAACTTAAGTAGTACCAATTACATTCTTATAACAAAAAAAATGCGACATTGACAAATTCAGACGATTTCTCAACTGATTGTGATCGGTTTGTCCTTTTCATTACCAATACCAAATAATTCAACCAAAGGATATTCAATTCTCAAAAGTCTTTCGAACTCGGCTTGTCGATCCATGAAACTGTATTCCCACGCCGCAGCTTGTTCGGTGCGGTGATTCCTCCACTCAAGACATGTGGTAGGCAAAGGACACCCACTCTTCAACTTGACATACCAAAAATGAGGACCATATAAAAAAATGGACATAATACGTGAAGATGGGTTGGACGGTGGTTTGGTTCGCCATGGAAAAAAGATTTCGCATACACCCTCGGATGAGGGTTGAGTCAGAAGTACTACAACTTTATTGTAGTAATTAGCAACAACATGCCCCATGCATGGAAACTGAAACCACCATCGCTCTGGCGCACACGACATTTTTCGAACTTCTGCAGGAGGGGCCATAGATTCAAGTATCTCGTCATATCGTTCTCGCCCAAAAAGGTTCACATATGCAGTTTTGTGATGTCTTACCTCCCTAGCCATGGCAAGCTGCACCAAATAATACTCATCTTCAGTTTTACCATCATCCAAAGCAAAAACACGATATCCACAAAAGCCGTCCCCAACGACAGAAATTATATCATCGACATACGGAACCATAAACTTTGGCATCTTTGTAAGTATACGAGGCATACTTTTTGGCTTTGAGGTCGATGCTTGACTTGCTGGAATCGGAGAGGATTGTGAAGCTCGAGTATCCGGATAAAGCTTCTCCACATGCTCCCAATATGATGGCTCTCGAGTGGTGGATTTTGCGCCTTTCGATTTTGAACCCTTTCCCTTTGTTTTCGCGCCCTTGACTTTAGCACTAACTTCCGGAGCTGTCAAGTTTGTGGTCACAGGCCATGCAAGATGACGTAATGCCTCTCTGAGTTCGGCTCTCAAACCGGAGTCTCCATTTTTTAATCGCTCCTACAAAAAAATTGTAAACATATTAAAGTCATAAGTTTGAAAATATGAAACATTAAAACGGGTAAATATTATTAAAATTAAATTAACCTGTATAGCATTCCATTCTTCTAAGCACAAATAATCATCTTCGACTTCACCGGCTACGCCGTCATTGAACACCAACTTTTTCCACTGACTGTTCACCTCGTCAAGTGTAATAGGTAGCTTGTCGTGAATCTTTGTAGCAAGATTACATGCACAAGGCAACCCATGTGTTGCTGTAAGCACACAGCCGCATACCAGGGGGTCCATACCAACATCCTCAACTCTTTTTTCTTCGTTAGAAATAATCTTCAATGCGTCTCTAGAAATTTTAAACACCAGATCCTTGTACAAGATTTTTCCCTTATGTCTGTGTTCTGCAACAGACAAACTCCTACCAAAAGAACCCTGAATCTCAGTGAACTGACCTATCAAACTTTTGTGGATCGATTCCCATAACCTAACAAAATCATTGTTTCAGTCTGTTAAGTATTTCTTCATCCTACCATGTGCAGACTCAACTCTATTGGTTGTAGTATTGTCAAAATGCATAATGCGGTTAGTCCACGCTGGCACAAACTTCTGTTTATCAGTGTCTAAAACAGTTCTTTCCAAATAATTCCTAAATCTTGGCCACCTCTTACACACAATCTTAAACTCTTCAAGATTCTCAGCATATTCCTCTTCAGTTTTTGAAAACATGATAGTCTCATAAGAGCTCTCAATATTGTCCCACACAGCTTGCTGCTTCTGTTTATCCTCATCTTTAAGGAAGCAAGTTATCTTCATCTTAGCTTTCACATTTCTTCTAACATGAACAGAACAAACCAACGGTGTTGCCTCCGGGAATACTGTCTTAACCGCATTCATCAATCCATCCTGCCTATCTGTAACAATGACCTTCGGAAAGATATCTTTGTTACTAAGAAGACCACGAAAAGCTTGAAGGGCCCAAGTGTAGTTTTCCTCTTTTTCATTTTTGAGCAGAACAAAACCAACACAAAATGTCAACTTAGTCGATGTCATACCGACTACTTCAAAAAGGGGCATTTTATACCGGTTGGTTTTGTATGTGCAGTCCATTATCAAAACATCCGGAAATGAGTTGAACAAGCTTATGGACTTAGGGTGTGAAAAGAAGATATCTTGCACAGTTGTAGACTCACCAACAGTCCTTGTTCTGCAAACATAGTTGTTATCCCCTAGACATTTAAAGAGTTGTTGCATTTCAGTCATTGAACCCTTGACTGCAACCTTCTCCCTACAAATCACGTTGTAAACTTGTTTGACGACGGTGGAATTTTGCGGGTTTCTCTCTTTCAATGTAGACATGATATTTCTAGGAGCGATTAAATTCCTTGTCAACTCAACAACCAATTGTTTCTCTTCGGGTTTCAAACGCCCCGCAACCAAATGAGCTTCTAAAGCACGGTCCATAATATGATTGTGTTTCCCCTCGACAACGGTGAGATTCCATTCTTGTTGTACTACATGGAAATAACCCCGGAGCCTAAATTTACAACCACATTTTCTAGTTCCAACCGATTCAAATTTTGGCTTCTTATTTGTCGGTTTGTATAAACCTCCCCTCTCGCAACCCAACACTAAGGATTGCTTTCTTCTATCAGAACCAAAGTCGGACTTAACAATGACAACAGAAAAATTCAACTTTGCCGCTTCACCTCGAACCCAAGCAATCAATTCATCTCTATGTTTGAATTTTTTTTCGGTTTAAAAATGAGCACTTGTATCGATTTCTACCTCTTCCTCGGGTTGAGGCCGATTAGAACTCGAATCAACTTGAGGCTCAATTTCTACCACCACATCTTGTTGAGGCTCAACTTGAGGAACATTTGAATTTTTTTCACCATCACCATCTACAACAACCGCCTCAATTTCAACCGTTTCTTCTGGTGCATCAACCATAACTACAATACATTAAAACGAATATCAGAAAATCAACACAAATTCAATATTTGCAATTCTCATAATCAACTAATCATAAGTCTAAACAACTAACCATAACAATTTTCATTAACCATATATTAAAACAATCATAATCAACATACATTAAAAGACTTATATTGAAGCAATCCTAATCAACATATATTAAAACAACCATATTCAATCATATTTAAACAACCAACACACCATAAAACTTATATTCAAAAATATTTGCAAACATCATTCGCGCCAGTTCGGACGCGCAGAATCCGAACCATTTCGGATAATATTCCCCGAACTCGTTCGAGCCTTATTTCGGGAAATATTTCCCGAACCTGCGCGATCTCAGAAACCCAGAACGCAGATGAACACAAAAAACAGCAAATGAAAAAATTAATCGGTTCAAGTGATAGATTACCTTAAGTTGACGCTCTAAAGTGTGTCCAAATCCCTCACCAACACTTCAATCTTGAGTTTGAAACAAATTTTTAAAACAATGAAAAAATGAGTGAAGTTTGTTTTTGATTGTGTGTGAATGAAGTTGGAGAAAGTGAGCTATGCTGTCTTAAGAAGTAGGGGTTCGGAGAATATTATCCGAACTCATTTACCTGCTTGGTTCGGAGAATATTATCCGAAGTATTGCCTTTAGTTCGGATAATATTATCCGAACTCGGCTAACGCTGGTGTGAGGGCATAAGCGTCCGTTAGGGGGGAAAAGAGTAACATGGGGGGTGCGTAGAGTAATTTTCTAAATTGGCAGGATCTCATTACTGGTGATTGGGCTTCATTTTATTTAGGCCCAATTTGTACCATTGGGAAAATCTTATCCTGCACCCCTACACTTATAAGTTATACCTTCACTCCTATATACCATAAAAAAGAAAATATTTTACACTTTTGTCGTTAGAAATTTAGAATTCACTTCAACAGAGTATTTCTGGTGTGTAAAAGTTTTATAGAATTGAATAAATTTTTGGTTAAGTTTTCCGGTAGCCAAAATTGTTAATCGAAATACTTAGAGGAAGATTTCCAAATATTAGTCACGGTTCATACTAAATTGTAACGTGTGGATTGAGGAGCTTGTTAACATGAATTAAACATGCTCTAATGGAAATAAATCCTCTCCTTCATTTTATGTTTTGCCCTCTCTCCTTTTTATAATCCAACGGCTGATTGACCACAAAGAAGAAAATAAATGGTGCAGATGATTGCATAATTAAAAAAGAAATGGTGCATAATTAATAACATGAGAGGAAATGTTGGAGAGAATCCAAATGGTGCTAATGATAAGTTATATATCTCAAGTGTATAAATTATGCTAGGAAACTCTTCCGAACACACATTTGTGCTGCCATCTTACTTGTTTCTCAAAATGCATCTTTTAATCAAGGACAGGACAAGAGGTTCACTATTGGGGGCAATGATACATCCTGAATAAATTTTCTCTATTACTACTACTACATAGGTAGATTATTAAGAGCCAAAAACCGCACATCACTTCACTTATTTTGTTCTTTAGTACCGTTTGCATTGGTGGACAGGTTCATACAAATATAAGACGAAGGATTGTGTTTTGTATCTCCTGACTAATAGTGAATATTAAAAGTAGAGAGAAAACAAAAACACAATTTTTTTTACATATTTTTATTCAACTAAATGGTAAAACAAAAAAGAACAAAAGCATAATTTGTTTTTTCTATTAAGTAGTATTGATGAGAAATTCCAATGAATAAATGAGATATGTGAAGCTCAAATTTCAACCTTTATATATATATATATATATATATATATATATATATAACGTGATGTCCCTGTCAAATTAACTAATTTTATTACGGTAACAATTTGTTTTTTTCTATATACCACAAGAACTTAGATGATTGATTTAGATTTTTTAAAATTCTAAAAATAAAACTCTTTTGATAGTATGTTTTAAAAACAATAATAGCTATATATGTTAATCATTATTCATTATTATATGAATTTTGTGTGAGTTACAATGTCCAAATTTTAAATTAAAAACATACTATAGTATACTACTCCCTCCGTACCAAAATATATGTCGTTTTAAGAAAAAAATTTGTACCACAATATATGTCGTTTTACATTACCAATGAAGTATTTAATGCGTTTTTTCCTCTTATGCCCTTAATTAATTATTTCTCTTTCTTCTTTCAATTCTATAATTTATCTCTCACATACCATTAATGAGGGATAATCTTGTAAACTAACCCATAATTTACCTTTTCCATACAACAATGATTACATTTCTTAATTTGTGTGATTTGGTCAAAACGACATATATTTTGGTACGGAAGTAGTACTAAAGTAGTACTAAGATTACTTGAGTATTGAGTAGCATATATTTTAATGTTCACGTGTAATATTCACCAAACCGACGGCAGTGCTCCCGAAACAATACAAAAATAGCTTAAAATAATACTGCGTCTCGTAATCCCCCTGCAAGAATTTTTTGATTCATGGGAACATATGAAGCCTCAAAAAGACGTTGGAGATAATGGATAATGATACCATCAAGAGATTTGTTAATAAAAAATTATGATGACGACACAAAATTGTTTTCAAGAGCATTAATCAAATAGACCTTAAATAACCTTTGAATTTTTAATTAATTGATAAAGTGGTCGATAATATATTATTAGTATTTATTTTGTGCCTCCACCGAAAGTGTGTCTGGTAAATGCCCAACGCTTGTATATTTTTCAATTAAGATGGACTTACCAACACTCATAGTACTATTTTATTAAGAGGAACAGAATGTATACAAGCTAGGTTGGTCAATATAGAAACTGCAGCAGCAGGTAAGAATTCGAGTTAGATAATGCGAGTGGCTAAACATTTACTAATTAAGAAATTGAATTCTTTTGTTTTTTATGATAGGAGTAGCACTTTAGTTAAAACATAAAAAAAAAAAATTAAAAAAATACTTAACTTAGTTGTTCAAGTGGTATTGACATTTGTCAAAAAAAAAAAAAAAGTGGTATTGACATTAGACTTTATAAGAGGATTTGATTCGATCTCTACAACTACATTCGAAAGATGATCAGAACAACTGCATTTGAGAGAGAATGATAGAATCGCTTGATGTTAAAATTTGTCCCAATCTTTATACTATTAGGATTTCTTTTCCCCAGAAATCAAAGGCTGAAAAAAAATAGTATATATTAGGATGAAATTAAAATTTTGCTTTCATGTATAATTCATTGATTTAAATACTAGATTTCAAACCTCTTAATTTGAATTCTAGAATTTAAAACAATAAAACACACTAAAATTTTTATAATTTAAGTGAAATATTTAAAAACAATTCTCTTAGCTGAGGCATGAAAGAGGCTCATGGAAAAAGAAATTCATTAATAGAAGGGAGAATGAAGAGTGCATTTGAATTGTAGAAAAAAAAAGGGGTCTTGTTAACTAGGGCACTAGTTAAGGTAACAAAAGTGGTAAGTTCACATTGAAAACAACATTTTATATATTTTTATAACTTTGACTACACAAATTTCAATATATTTTTACTATATCTGTGTTTCTTAACCATTACCTCAAAGACACTAGTTATCATTTTCCAAAAAAAAGATATGGCAGAGAGTATTTTGTTTGATTCTAAATAAATTGGAAGACAAAGGATAGAACAAATATTAAAATTTTGTTCACCACTAAACTGCAACTTAATTTTTTATCCTATGTATAAGTTGGTTAAAATATCAAAATACTTTTTTATATAGTATACACCAAATATCTAATAAAAAATTATCTAATTTTAAAAAAATTATCTTGTATTATCCTTGTTATGTTTTGTGCCGTCTAATAATTACGTATTTTTTGCTTGCATATTAATCAAACTAGAAATGAAGTATTTAGAAAAAATATAAGACTCCGTTTGGTTTGAATGAAAGAAAGTAGAAAGGAAGAAAAACACGAAATTCGAGAGATGTATTTGGATTATAAAATAGTCCAAATACATGCATTGATTACCGTGTTTTTCTTCCTTCATACTCCCTCCGATCCTAAATATAAGTGACATTTTACTTTTAGATTCATGGAATGATTGATGTATTTGGTTCACAATATAGACCAAATACATCAATCATTCAATAAATCTAAAAAACAAAAAATTTCTTATATTTAAGACCGGAGGTAGTATTTTCTTTTTTTCAAACCAAACAGATCTTAAAAAAAGTGAAAGAAAAAGAAATGGTAGCCGTACATCATTGTAAAAAGAATCTTGAAAGGAGGAGCGTTGGATTGGATTTTACTGAGATGGACGATAAGGCCACGTGCCAGGTTTCTATTGAGTATTTGCTCTGTCTCTTTCTTTGAGTACTAAAAAAGTCATGAATTGAAAAGCATTCAAAAATAAAAAAATTATGAATTGCAGAGTCATGCAAAACGACAAGGAGTACTAGGAGTACAGAGCATATTAAAGTTACAAAAAAGGCCATAAAAACCAATAACTCCTGATCCGCAATCACTCCATGGCAAACAACTTTACACACGCTATTGTTGTATTGACTACTCTATGGGTAAGTATAGTAAAATACGTATGGTAAAAAGTAAAATAGTATTCTCTCTAACTATTACTCCCTCCATATTAAAATATAGGTCATTTTGACCAAATTACACAAATTAAGAAATGCAATCATTGTTGTATGAAAAAGAGAAATTATGAGTTAGTTTACAAAATTGTCCTTCATTGATTGTATGGAAAAGATAAATTAAAGAAGTAAAAGAAGAAATAGTAATAAATAGGTAAGGGTATAATAAGAAAAGTAGCATTAAATGTTTCATTGTTAATGTAAAACGACTTATATTTTGATACAATTTATTTTCTCAAAACGACTTATATTTTGGTACAGAGGGAGTACTATTTATATTTATAAGTAAATTTGACTTTTTTGTTATATTGAAAAATAAAGTATATGTAGTCCATAATACTACGGTATATTGTAGAGCACATACATTTATTTTTTAATGTATCAAAAAATTTAAATTTGTTTATAAATATAGTCGGAAAATAGTGTATAAAGTAGTAATTAAATGACAGAATTGAAAAATGTTGTATTGAGATTTGAAAAGCAACTATCATTTTGAAACAAAATTTTTGAACTAGAGCGACATTCATTTTGAAACAAATAGAGTATTGTTTTTTACAAAATAAACAGAGTCGCTAATTGATTGACTTGCTAATTATAATGTAAGATTTATTTATTAGTTTTTTTTTGTTAGACTTAGGCCCTTTTTTTTGTACCAAAATTACCGGAGTAAAAGTTAGACTTTTACCCTCTTGTATAATGGGTGAATTTTGATTTAATTATTATAAAATTAATTTTTTAGATTATTTGTGTAATGTGAAAATTCTATCATATTTTTTATTGACATTTTGTTGATATTACAGATAAAAAATCAACTTTTTACTCGTGTGGTAGTGCACTTTTGCTACCTTTGTACTCAAATATGAATGTATTGACATTATTTGTTACTTTTTACTAAAATACTTTTATTATGACATATTTATAATTAGCAATAAATTATATAATTATTTAGAAAATTAAATAGATACTACAGTAAAAAGATAAATTAATAACATGTTATAAATGGTAATGTTTTCAATAGATTCATAAAAGATAAACTTGAGAAGATAGTAATTAATACTAACAAATGCAGTTATAATATTAATAACAATTTTTTTATAGAAAAAATTTAATCAACAAATAAATACTCCTTCTATTCTAAGATCACTGTTGTCTTACCTTTTTTAATGTGCATTGATTATTTTTTTTTTAAAATCTTCTCCTAAATTAAAACTTTTTTATTTTATAAAGTTCTCCTAAGTTAACATACTGTCTACACAACTAATTTCAACTCATCCTAATCTCACCACTATATATGTATTTTCTTGTCTACTCCCACAAGATTTGGGGGTATTTACCCCCAATCATTTTAAAAAAATTTAACCGATATAAATTTTTATAAAATACACCGTTGGATTAAAAGTTTATATCATATAGATCATTTGTGTAAAATTTCAGAGAAATTTAAAATCATTTGATATGTTATTGAGACGCGTCAAAATTAACAGTTTCTGTGATTTCTTAAACACCGTTAATCTTTATGTGTCTCAATAACATATCAAATGATTTTAGATTTGTCTGAAATTTTACACAAATGATCTATATGATATAAACTTTCAATCCAACGGTATATTTTATAAAAAATTATATCGCTTAAAATGTTTTATAGTGGTTGGGAGTATATACTCCCAAATCTTGTGGGGTACACAAGTTGTCACCTATATTTTGTCAAAAAAAAAATCTTACCATACATAACACAATTGTTAACAACCAAATAGAACAATTTCACAAAATCGTTACACATTTTTTATACAAAAAAGGTATAGTCCATAAAATTGATACTGAATTATTCGTTGTTATCGTAAATATTTCGATTCTTAATATTATACTCCCTCCGTTCTATTATATAAGCACCTTTACTACAAAAGTCTGGTCTCAAAATATAAGCTTCTTTACAATTTTTGTATTTCAATGCAACTTAGTAGTAATAATTAGGGGTATGTGTAAGCAAAAAAGTAATAAATGTACCTAGTAAATTGTAAAGGGGCTTATATTTTGGTACTAGACTTTTGTAGTAAAAATGCTTATATAATGGGACGGAGGGAGTATATATGTATATGTATACTAATAAAATTACTAGCGATCTTATTGGTATATACTATAATTTAATCAATCATATCATATACCCAAACTGAAAGCATTAACATTTTCATTTGATGTGCTTGTCACCGTTCTATTAGCCTATTTCTACTATTTCTTTGTTGCAACACAGGAACATGACTTCTGGTTCGTGCTATAGATGTCAAAGTAATGAAGAAATTATTCTTCATTGTGTCCATGAATGCCCTTTCACCATGAACCTTTGAAAGACTTTAGGTTTTAACGACATCGAATTTTCTAGCAACATAAATGTGTCTGATTGTATTAAATCTAACTAGTCCAAATGAGTTTATTTTCTTAGTTGGTTTTTGGTGGAGTTGGAAAGCTAGAAATATTGTGTGTGTGGCGAAAGAATCTATTCAGTTGTTCTATGTGGTTACTGAGGCTAGAAGATTTTCATCTCTCTCATCTTTTTGCTTCCCTTCTAATACTATGTATCAGGACACTACTCGGTTCATTTCTTGGCACCCTTCTAGAGAGAATCGGTTTGTCCTCAACGTTGATGGTAGTTGTTGCGGCCAATCTGGCCGTACAAAAGCAGAAGGACTAATTAGACGTGGTGATGGTAGTTGGGTTGTCGGGTTCAATAGTTACTTAGGTCTGTCTAATGTCACTTATGTAGATATCATGACTACTTATCATGGTTTATGACTTGCGAGAAACTTTGCTGCACCTATATTATTTGTTATTCTAATTCGAAGGGTGTCATCGATCTCCTAGATAAACCTTTGAACAAATATCATTGATTTGCATCTATCATTGCCAACATCATTGATCTGATGAATTTGGATCGGGAGGTAAAGTTATGTCACTCTCTTAGGCTCCGTTTGGTTTGAAGGAAAGAAAGTAGGAAGGAAGGAAAACACGAAAACCAATGCATGTATTTGGACTATTTTATAGTCCAAATGCATCCCTCGAATTCCGTGTTTTCCTTCTTTCCTACTTTCTTTCCTTCAAACTGCAAGTGCAGATTTTTTAGCAAAGTGAGGCGATAACAATGATATCAAGTGGAAGCTTTGAAACACTCCTCCCGATAATCTGAAGACAACTCTCCTTAATGATTTCACGAGAACTCTTGATTTTTATGGTTAATATTCTGTTTTTTTTTCTTTTATTTTCCTTCTCTTGTTATCCATTGTACCAAAAAATACCCAAATTTATATAAAAAATTTATTAAACATAAAGAAAAATATTGAAACATAACGTACCCCAAAAAAAAATTAAACATAAAGAAATTTGCATTAAAAATTACAAAATATCCAACTCTTAAAAGATCAAAACACATAAATTTTTAAAAAATATTTCTACATTTGATTTATCAACATGCACCTTACATTTTTCAAACATTACTTTATACCCAAACTAAAACTAAATTGGCAACATTTTAAACGAATGCATTAACTATATGTACGCATATATATGTAGAGCAATTAATGGATGATTCAGACACAGTGAATAAATTTAGCAAAGAAATAATTGTTGTGCAAACAGTGTACAAACAGATGTCTTAAAACTATTGCATTTAATTTAATTAAAATCTTAACCCTTCATCTAATACACGAATCAACTTACTAAATTCACTCTTAACTTTTCAACAAAAAAAAGTAGCACCGTTTTGTAATGAATCATTATGCAAAAATGGGTAAAGTACAATCACAAAACAATATTATGGGCAGATACATCCAAAAATTGAACAGTAAATAAAGTAAAAATCTAGAGAGAGAAAGAGAAGTGAGAGAGTGTAGTGTTACAGAAGCTCACTGTTTCGCTGATTTTGAGGCATGCAAGAGAGAGAAAGAAAGAAAGAAAGTGAAGAGAGAGAAGTGTCGTACAGCACAAGTTTCACACATCAAGTCATTGAGTCATTTCTTTTTACTGCTTTTGGGTCTCTCTCTCTTTTCTTCAAAACCATCTCTGTGAAGTTTCCAGAACACACAGAAACAACAACAACAACAACCCAGGTTGGTTTTTTCTTCTTTCTACTTTCTTTCATTTTCTATGGTTTTCTTTCACTCTTTTTTGTTCTTCATTCCTCATCACTGAATCAGAATCACTGATTATCTATTTTCATTTTGGTTTTTAACCTCTCTGTGCTTGTTGCATTTGGGGTTAATTAATCAATCAACTATTTGTGCTCTATTGGGTTAAAAAAAGCTTTTTTTTTTGTTTCCCCTAACTTTATGCATTTGGGGTTAAATGGATTTTGATTTTAGCTTCAATATTTCTACATTTAGTTTTCTGGGTCTCTTGAATCATGCAATAAATGACCTATGTTTTTTCTGGGTTAAAGTTTGAATTTTTTTTCTTAGATGTGATGGAACTATTTATGTAACATTGTTTGTTGATTCAGAATCAATTGATTTTTCATTTTGCTTATCAAAAAAAAGAAATTGATTTTTCATTTTAATGCGTGTTGGGTTGTTTGATTCATCATTTATACATTTTGTTTTCTTTGGTTTCTTGAATCATGCAATAAGTGACTTATGATTTTTCTGGATAAAGTTTTAATTTTTTTGCTTAGATGTGTTGAAAATTGAAATTATTTATGTAACATTGTTTGTTGATTCAAGATTCAGAATCAATTGAATATTTCATTTTAATGTGTGTTGGACTTGGAATGTTTGATTTATGTTAAAAAAATGGGTTTTTTGATGAATAGGTGTGTTGAGATAATGCTGAGGAAGAGAAGTAGATCAATCCAGAAAGATCAACACAAAATGGGTCATTCTGATGCTAACGCTGAATCTCATGCTTTAGGGCGCAATATCAAAGGAAACTCAATTTTCAATGTTCCTTGTTTGTTTGTGGGTTTAGGTCCTAAAGGGTTGTTGGATTCTGATTCAGTTAGAAGTCCAACTTCACCTTTAGATACTAAAGTTCTTTCAAGTTTGGGTAACTCTGTTAGGAACCAAAGATCTTCACTTCTTGAGGGGAACCAAAGGAGTTGGGATTGTTGCAAAGTTGGTTTGAGTATTGTTGAATCTTTGGAAGATTGTAGTAACTGTTCTAGGTTTTGTGGGAAAGTTCTTCAATCACTTGATGGAAAAAGTGTTAGTCTAAGTCCTCAAATGATGATCAAAACTCCAATTTGTCAAACTTGTATGGATTCTTTTGAGTCATCTAAGTCTTTGCCCGAAGATTTTTGTACCGAAAATGGATCTGTTGTCCAAAAGGGTGAAAGTGAATCCAATGTCTTTTTTGAGATTGGAGAAACTAGCTTAGAGCTTGATGAACCATTTGGGAGAATTAGGTCTTGTTCATTGGATTCATGCAAATCAATGAAAGCTGATTTTGGATTAACTACTTCCAAAACTGATTCAGATGTTGATGATTTTGCTATGAAAGATGCAACATTTCAAGTTAGCTCTTCTCCTCATTTTATTGGAGGAAGCTATAACTCAAATGCCTTCGCACCGGCAGAGTTGAAATCAAACACTCTTCCCATTTCCAATGAAGTTTTTAAGTCTCTATCAGCTAGTGAGATTGAGCTTTCTGAGGATTATACATGTGTGATTTCTCATGGTCCTAATCCCAAAACAACTCATATTTTTGGTGATTGTATCTTGGAAACTCATCCTGATTTATTTGTCAAAGACCATTTTAAGAATGAAGAGAAGGAGAAGGAGAAAGGAGTGACTCTGATTGGTTTACAGACTCGAAACCAATATCCCTTTGGTGCCTTCCTAAGTTTCTGCGACCATTGCGACAAGAAACTCGAGGAGGGGGAAGATATTTACATCTATAGGTAAATTAACACTAATGCATATCTTCCAATGTTTTGAATTGTGCTCAAATGCAACCTCAATTGCGGTTGCAGAGACCTTAAAAACCACGATATTGTGTCTCAGATTGTGGTCGCAGACCTTTTTTTAAATCTTTATCTGTTCTACTTTGACATACATTTTCTTTGATGGATTATTTTTGTTCTGAGACTGGTTTTCTTTGATATTTTGCAGAGGTGAAAAAGCATTTTGCAGCTTAACATGCCGCGAAATGGAAATTATGATTGACGAGGAGCTTGAGGAATCCAACCCTCCTTCAGAAAACTCTCCAAAACCAAAACTTGGTGAGCAGATTTTTGAAACCGGCATCCCCACAACCGCATAAGAAGCTTATCCATGAGAAACGGCAGACGCAATTGATCATCTGTTCTCAACAATTGAGCTGTTTTATGTGCATCTGTTAGCAGCCATTGGATGATCGTTTTGTACATCATTGTGTTTGCTTTGACTATAATAATGTGTGGTTTTTGGTGGATTATTATAATTGATGGCTCTCATATGAGGCTAGTTTTGTTTTTCTACTATATATATAGGGAAATATAAAATGTTATCAAACTATTGATAGCTTGTAGAAATTAAAGGGTTGAAGCCTATTTTTATGGCTCTCCCTTTTGAAATTTTCTTGCATTAATAGTATCTCTATATTAATACTATGTCAATGTTCACAACACAAAAGAAATTTTTGACTTTAATGATATCATTAGTATCATACTATGGTATTGTCCTACAAATGTTTGGCTGAAAATCAAGACATTTATCATAGTGTTGATTCCTTTTTACAGTTCCATTTCACCAGTTATCAACTTGATGGAATATGCTTTATTTAGACGAATCCTATGATTATTTTGGCAAAAGAATCTATGTAGAGTGAAGAGTCCAAGAAAATGCATTTTTTTAGAAATGCTGTGTGTAATACCTCTCCAATCTTCTCATCTTTATAACAGGTCAATATTGGAGTTTTCATTACATACCTTAAGTAAATTAACCTCAGGTTCCCTTTTTTTTATATAAAAAAAAATTCTTCAAAGGTTTTCTAATAATTTCTTAATAGACTAACATTAGATTGCATATAATCATTTAAGAAACTAGTGTGTATACCCGTGCCGTGCACGGGGAAATTTTCTTTTTAAAATTTAAATTAAAATAAAATATTTGGTATATAATATTTTTAAATTTGACAGAAAGTGTTAGAAATATACTATAAGAATAAATAACACTTGCACATGAAATTCGAGGATACTTAGGGTCTGTTTGAAACAATTTTGATTTTTTGTATTAAAAATGTGTTTTATAAATGTGTTTTAGAAAACTCTTTTTAAAAAGAGAAAAATAACTTTAACTTTGTTTTACATTTTTAGTTTTAAAAAATAATTTTTGAAAACAATTTTGTAAAATTAGATTACCAATTAAGTTTTTTAGTTTTTAATTTTTAAAAACTAAAAACTATTTTTGAGAAGTCATTCAAACATGCTCTTAATATTTGTAATATATCTAAATTAAATATTGATCGTAGCACAAGATGTGTTGATAATAAGAATAATAAGGACAGTTGAGACCACCGCAATTCAAATAGTAATTGTTTAGCGCCATTAATCAAGATTCATTCTCAAGAGAGATTGTAACAACAAAATCGGTCTTTCTACCATTGCAAAGTTCAATTTTTATAGATTCATAGATGTGAAACAAACTTAGTTTTGCTGTTTTAGATTGATATATAAAAAAATTGATATAAAAGCTTAACACGAAATTTCAACATAGTTTCAAAACTCATGTGGAATTTTTTGGAAAATTCATACATATTATGTACATTAAATTTATAATTAGCTCTAACATGAGTATATTCAATAAAGTATTGAGTCACACATAGAATTTGAGTCTCTATCTTCAAAAAAAATTTCAACAAAAATGTCTGTATATTTTATCATCAAATCCAAACTTATTCGTAGGAAAGTGTAGTTGCTGAGATAAGATAATACTCGCTCTGGTTCCTAAAATAATTCAGCTGCTTCACTTTATATCTGGTCATGCTTCTACGTACAATGACTTGATAGAACTAAACTTTGGCACTTTTATGTATATCAGCTAGTGGTCCATATACTAAAAGTAAAGAATGAATTAAAGAAACACATAAACAACATTAGAAATAAATTTAAACAAAGACAGTTACTATTGAAATTATTGTACCTATATAATTAGGCATATGCACAAATGAATTGCAGAATAAATAAGAGATGAAAATCACAAATTTATATCGCAAGAACAAACTTAAAATTTCATATTTTCCTACAATAGATCCACTCAATTTTATGAAGATTTATTCTAGCATCATGTACCTTTTTCTTTTGGACTAAATTTAAGTATCAATGTTATGTATTTTTGTTTGTAATTTTGAGGTCTTCCTTCTTCCATATGTAATTGTTGTGTTGTGTCATTGTTCTCCATACTCACACACACTAATCCTGTCATGTAGCTATTTGTTGTATAGTAGAAATTATTTTTTGTCATTTCAAACTACCTAAAGAGATTATAAAAAAAAAATTAATGTTGCAGAACACAAATTACAAACAGATTAGAAAAAAACAACAAAAGTTGAAAACAAATTAATGTTGCAGAACAAAAACAATGTTGGAGAAATCACAATAGCTACATAGTAGTAATACTTTTTGTGAGATCTCCACCTTACTTATTGGTCCCAAAGATCATTAATCATTAGTAATCAAGACCTATGAAAATTGAAAACAAACAAACAAAATATTAAAGCTACAAAAATTGGTGCATCACCGCACATAATTTAGAAATAGCAAGAAAAAACATTTTGAATACATTATCTTGACATAAGAAATTACTTAAACTGCCAACTAATTTCGTTCAAAAGAATCCACTGATAATATTACTTGCCGTGCTCAAGGAACTTTCCTACATTATTGTCTCAAATATCAAATTCATACAACAAAATATTAATAAAGAAAAAAAAGAACAAACCAAATAATAATAATAAGAAAAGAAAGAACAAAAAAAATGTTACCTTTAAGTTAGAAGACAAAGTATAACTTGGAATAGTCTTATTTCTCCACTACACTGCGTAAAAATTGAACCACTAACAAAAACCTACTAACATACATCTTCTTATCTTCATGTTAAAGAAAAAAAAAGAGGAAATGAGAGAGGAATGTGGAGAGTTTTTTTTTAGTTACTGAATCTGAATGAATCTGTGTGGAGAGTTGAGAAGAGAAATTGGAATTGTGGTTATGATATTTGAAATTTATTTTTGTGAGAGAGAGGTGGTGGTAAGGAGGGGATAAGAAGATGAAGAGAGAAAGAAAAATTGAATAAGAGAGATGAAGTGGAGCCGCCGGAGTCTTGGAAAATGAATTGTTTTGGATAGTTCTCTTTTCAAGCTTATACAATGAACTTGTGAATCTCAAAAAACCATTAAATATTTAAATTAATAATTAAAATATAAAGAGTACTTAATACTAACAAATTAAATAACTAAAAAATAATAGTAAAAGACAATTAAGGAAATAATACTATTAATAGAAATTATTAAAATAGCAAATACTCTTAATAGTTGACAAATGTCAAACTTGCCAAAGAACTACTTTTGCTTTATTATATTCTATGATACAGTATAATATTTGTTGGTAATGTAATGAATTTTCTAGTAATATATATAGCTGATATGAGTTTCTTAAAGATAAATGGTTAATACGATTTTACAAAATCAAATAGTTAACGTATTCAAAAAATCTATCACTTATGTCACATGTTTGGTAATCATTTTTCTCTTTAATGGCTGCTCTTCGCGCCTCCATTGTTCACGTTGAAAAAAACAAAAACAAAAAATGTTTAGATAAAATTTATATTACTGATATTGCTTATTAAGATTTGTACTACCGAGACACATTGCCCAATAAGATGATTAAAAATCACCATGATTATTTCTTAACCAACAAGATATTGGTGTTATATTTGTTAAAACATTTAATATATTTTTTTTAAAATGTGTTAATTTTTTTTGTCTAGTAACTTAATGGTTACAAATTCATCCTTTAGGAGAGTAAGCAGAGAAACTCAAATTCAAACTTCAACCCTTTAAATTAAAATATAATACATTTTCAATCAAGTGAAATATGCTCGCGCGAGATTTAAATATGTTAATTTTACTTATTAACAAGAAAAAGTTTTAGTCAAAAAAAAAAACAAGAAAAAGTAAACCTTTTAAGAAAACAAATATAGAAAATAAATTTTCCGAAATAAATAGAACGTTAGTTTCAAGAGTCCGAATGGGAGAGTAATGAAGTTTTTTTTTTTGACAAGAGAGTATTGAAGTCATAATAGAAGACATTGCAATGTTTTACTAGTGTTCAGGCCACAATCTACAAGGGTCCTCCAACAGTTGGAGTTCACATCAGATTAACTCCAAAGGTCACAAAGAAAGTGTAGAATCAATCATCAACAATGCTGCCTATTGCATTATTTGATTCAAAGTGAAGTGATAGAAAGTCACAAAACAAAAAAAGTAAACTGATGCTAATATTTTACACTGAATTATTGGAGCTACAAATTGCTTCTAACATCTTAAGTTAAACAAACATTGCACAAGTATAATTTATACTCTAACTAATCCGATGCAAGTTCAATCTTCCGACCAAGCGAATCCATGCTGAATATTTTTTTCAACAAATACTCACCAAAATATAATTCTAATTGGCGACCCAACACTAAGCGTAGTAATAATTTATGACGTTTTTTTCAACTAATTTTCTCGTGCAAAACTACATTTTTCTCAACCAAATCATTTACCGATGTATCCGTATATTTTCTTGCAAAATGTTCAAGTTTTTTTTATTTTCAGTGGTATCTAATATTTTTCTTACAATTGGACGGTCTATTTCTAAACAATGGTAGCGCGCAATTTGCTTTCCAAATGAAGTTGAAAACCATGAAAGGCACATATCAGTTACTAATTATTATGAAGAATTTCGATAGAGTCAAAAAGTAATATGAAAAAGAAAAACATCAAACTAGAGTAGCACCTAGAAAGAACAAAGGATGATTTCATCTAAATCTAAATAAAGCAAAATATAACTCGACCTAATAGCAAAATTAAAGGATCTAATCATCACCAAACAGACCCATGCCAATGTCCTCATCAGACTCTTCTTCAGGCTCTTCCTTCTTCGCCTCTTCTTTGGCAGCAGCAGGGGCACCACCGGCATCAGCAGCTGGGGCCGCAACTGCAGCTAAAGCAAATTTACTTGGGTCCTGCATTGAACAAAATCAACAAATAAGGAATATGGAAATATTGGATCACTATTTTAGTATTAGATCATTAATATGTAGAAGCCAATACCTTGATGTACTCCTTAACCTCGTCTGCCTCAGGGAAAGAATATTCAGTAACAACAGCAAATGCAAGAACATTCTTATATGCATTGACAAACATATGAGGGGCAGCTGCAAGTGTTGGGTAGGATATGGCCAATGAAAGTGCACTAACCATTGACACCCCAACAGCAAACTTCACAACGAGGTCATCATCGGTGAGGTTAAGAACCTCAGGGCTAAACACTGAACCGTTATCATAAACAGAAACGACAACAAGCCCATATGAAAAAGGCCTAATGGCTAACTTGGAAAGCAATGCAGCTTCAGAAGATCCAACCTTGTCTCCTTTCTTGATAAGTTCCACAGGGGTAATGATTTCCACAGTACCCTTGTTAATCTTAGTTGGGATGTTGAGCACCTAAATTGAAGAATAAACATAAGTTTGACATTCGCAACAATAAATCTCAATCTTTAAAATAAGAAGATCACAGACCTGGAAGAAAGAGGTCTGTGATGGGTCGAGTCCTGTGTTGCCTGGTTGAACAACGACATCAATTGGAGCAACCAAACCAACGCGAGCAGGAGCTCCCACCTGTTCAGATATAAGATAGATAATCATTAGCACGCTCAACGACATCGCTGCAATCACCATGCATCAAACAAAAAAAATTCAACAGAATTCATAATGAGGATATTTAGTTATTTACAATTAATGATAAGTATAACAAACATATTGCAAAAATGGTATCTCAATAGATATGGAAGACCAATAAATGCAAAATCTAGAATGCACAAATCAAAATTAGAAACAAAAAACATCATAAAGCAGTCCATAAAATTCAATGATCACATTTTTTTATATTACAATTTTACATCCACAGATCAACTTAAAATACCGCAACTAAAATCAGCAACGAAAACAGAGCAACATAACAATATATAACAAAAAAACATGAAATGTGGTAAATATGGAAAGATCATTTCACCTTGTACTTAGCAACCTCTTCGCTAACTTCCTTCAAATCACCTTTTGTGAAAATCAAACCTACATTTCCCTGTTTCAACGAACAAAACATTATATATCAATCAAAATTCATGCATGGATCAATGAAACAGTGAAAGATAAAGAGAATATATATATATATATATATATATATATATATATATATATAACTTACGACAAGAAGGGGAATGAGGTTGAGAAAAACATTGTTTCCGGTTTTCTCAGCATGCATACGAACAGAACGTTTCATCATGGTGTTTTTCCCCATGAGAATAATTGAGTCACCACGTAAACCACTACGAATGCTCTGTAACTGATTTGATCCAACATTGTCAGCGTTAACAACAAGGATTTGGGTGAATTCATCGAGAAGACGGCAGAGTTTAGCGTCGTAATTCTGCTTCTTTTCAGCTTTTGTAAGTTTCACTGCCATTGTTGAGGAAATGAGAGAGAGGAAATGGTAGTTCAGTCAAAGCGGACGTAACTGCTTTATTTATGGAAAGAATGGTTTAAGAGTGAGTGTGTGATAAATGAAGAATATATATTAGGGTTTTATGTACTTTGCAAAACCCTTTTTTGGGCCCAATGAGATATACGAGTCTATCACTTTTTTAGTTTTTTTTTTGGTAAAATCACTTCTTTAATTCTTTCATGTAGTATAAGTAAAAATTCTCGTACAAAAATAAAACAAATTCAAATAAAGGTTTATGTTAATTAATAGTAATAGTAAAAGTCTACCAATAATGAATTGATCCAAGTGGTAAGGGTCTTGGTCCGCTTAAGCATGTGGTCAGGGGTTTGATTCTTGGCTCGTGCGTATGCAGAAAATTCGGTTGGAGGAGAGAACCCACTTTGTGTGCTCCATAGGTTCTCGACGGAGATTAGTCATCGACAACGGCGGTTGAAACTTCGTACCAATATCATGAACCCACGGTAATAATAATAGTCCACATCGAAATTTTTGTGAAGTAGAATGAAAATTAAAAACTGTATATATACTCACACTAGTCAAAAAGTGCAATTGATGCTGCGATATTATTGCAACTGGCTGTTAGCTCATAGTAATGTCGCGGTTGCGCCTTTCAATTTCACAAAAAGATAGAATTAGTTCTCTACCGGATTCACCTCTTCATTGCATTCTTTCCTTGCTTCTGATGAAAGACGCTGCAGCCACAAGCATTGCCGATTAGTTCTCTATGGCTTGCACAACTCATACTCAATTTCAATGACCAAACCTTTCCAACCGCCTTAACCTTTCGTACTTTTGTAGACTAAGTCATTGCCGATTATCGAGATAACAATCTATCCATCCTCCAATTCCATCTCGAATGTCGCAACTTCTCCAACACCTTCCACCTTTTCCATGTTAGCAGCACTTTCATTCTAAGTTGCAATACCATCGGTTGTTCTCAACTTGAACAATCTTGTTTTCAATGAAGATATTTTATACGTTGATCTTCCTCGCTCAAACTCCTTCGCTTGGAATCTGTCACTTTCACATATTATAGTTATATGATCAAAATTCTATCAGGCTGTCCTATTCTACAGGAGTTGGAAACAAAAAATTTAACTGTAAAGAATATTTAATCGCGGGGGATTATCCAAATTGATCAGAGCTAACATTTCTGGAATGCATATTATGTATGATTTCCTCAACAATATGGAACATCTGCAACTACACGTGGTATGTATCAATTAATATAGTTATCTATCTATACGACCAAATTAGTATCTCTAATGAATACATCAATAATTCAATGAATCTAAAAGGTAAAATTTCTCTTATATTAGAGGAAACATCTTTCTAAAGACATGTTAACGCGTTTATAAAAACTAAAAAGAATTGTGGTCCACATGTTTAATACAGCCCAATTTTCAATCAAAGTAACAAAGCTAATTCAAAACTTAAAATTGTTCTGGACAAACATTACACTGTCAAGTGTCAACACTAGAATACATTATACAAGTTACAACTATAGCTGATATCCCCACTCATACATTTTCCTCATATTCAACGCGACATTTTCCTCATACTCAATGCGATGGATACACGTGGTTTGCCACTATTTTCACAAGAATGAAGTGAAAAATCATTCGATGAAACCAAATTGACAACCATAATAACCATTTGTTCAGCCTCTTGTTTGTCTTGTGTTGTAAGATTTGCAGTTCAAACACTTTTGTGCAACAAGATGGAACTGAACATTAGAATTTTCGCCACAATCATTGCAAAGGATCCAAACCTGCCAAATGATTATTATGTTAGTTTCAATGAAAATGGAAATGCATACATTTCTGGATCAATTAGTAGTTCATCATAAAAATCCACATAGTTTTTCTTTGACTGCATAAAAATCTACATAGTTGTATAGACACAAAATATGAAAGAAAATAAAATAAAGGACTATTTTGTTTGCACAAACAGCTTAATTAAGCACTTGTAGCATAAATACTTGCCATTTTATTAAGATATGGTTCAGGCATAGGTGTAGCAGAAATTTCCAAGTCAATTTTCTCCCAAACCTTTGACATATCACACACTGACTTTGAGCACAAAGGGCATGCATACCTGATGATACAAAATCAAATACAAAGTTTAGAGCAAACACTACAATAGAAATGGATCATCGAGATGGTAAAAAGAAGAGCTTTGTGATACTCACTGAAAATGTTCCCTCATTTCATTCAGACAGCTCTTATGGATTGTATGTCCGCAACGCAACACGTTGACATCATTAACAGATTCGAACAAATACTGCAATCGCCAATTTTGGTTGTGTAGTTATGTCCATTCAACAAATTGATAGGAGTCAAAGTGCTAAAGTAAACACAAGTTGTATAGTGTTACCTCAAAACAAATAGGACAATCGTGATGCATTGCTCCTTCCACGCAAGGGTGACTGTTTTTCAACATAGTTGAGTAGCAACAACCTGCACAAAGAAATCACGAAATAAAGACAGTTATAAAGCAGTTTAAGCATTTTAAAATCTCTGTTTTTATTACTAAGAAGATTAGGAATCAAATGTATTAATTACCACACTTGTAGCAGTGGAAGAAATTCTCACATCCTCCGGTTCTGTTTATAGTTATACATATAAGAATTAACCAGTCTGAATTTAGATATGAAGAAGTACAATTTTCAACAAAGAAAAGTACACTAAAGTGTCAAAAATATATACTTCATAAAAACTTGATATTGGAACTGAAGGCAAACACAAAGGCACAAGGAAAAGGTCACTTCAACCTTGGGATAGGAGCAATAGATTATAGGGCATGAAATTTCAGATAACTTAACCTTATTAGTTAGCTTATTATCGATTCATACCTGCAAATTCCACAACCACTGCAATGGTATTGCTGCTTAGATACCTGCAGCATATAAAATAAATAGGATAGTATTATCATCTAGCAAATTCTGTGCGGCAATTTAGTGAAGGGACTGTATCTGCAGTTCCAGGGCACTTACATCGTCATCAAAGAGCTTACACGTCTCACAGAAGTACTTGCCCATGCACACACCACAACTGATACAGTTCTGCTGAACCTGGAAGCAGCAGATATCAACGCAAGATAAATGCGAAGTTTTCAATGTTGATTCTAAATATGATATAATGCACTAGTCAATATCTTGAAGAAATGTCACAAAATTAGTAACTGTTTGAAGTTATGAAGAAAAAAAAACTACAAGAGCCTTCATAAGTAGTTTCATTACGCAATGAACATTGAAATTCTTTTACAGTAAAAATAGCATAATGAAGATTATACCAAGGTAGTGAAGAATATCTAAACTAACCTCTTGTTCAGTCCCACAAAGTGAACATATCACCTAAAAAATTAGAGTCATTCATTAGCATTGCCTCAACAGAGAAATAGCAACAGGAAAAAGGATCACAAACTTGCGGATATTCAAACAAGAGTAGTTAAAATATGAGTTTACATGTTTGACTTGATGGCGAGGAATGTCATGTCTGTGCTTCTGATCAATGCTGATGCTATTCTGCAAAAGAGCATGATAAAAAGTAGTAAGTTCTGCATAAAATTAAAGCGACGGTACCGTATAAGAATTATAGATGATGACACCATTTCATTCTAAGTCATAGGTAACACAATTCTTCTTGATATAGCAGACTCGACCCTGTAAAAGAGGGACATTTCATTTAAGACATAAAAAGCAGTTGGTTGAATCGACTGATATATCATTTCACCCAAACAACTCATATAGGGAGGGAAAGATGGCACTAAAATAGTAATCATTTAAAATTTAAAGCAGAATTCTTTTGATGGATCTATGCATATTGTCTATGTCTTCTAAGATTGTCTTTGAAATTTGAAATAAGATTGAACACAATCATTTATGACAATAAGACAACCATCATACATGAAGTATCTGAATAGAAAACAACCATCATGAAATACTAAACTGTAAATTTTACTCACTTTTGCCTCATTATGACAATGGCGACAATCAAATATCTCATTGCAACAGGGGGCCCTAATACGACACCTTCTCCGATAATGTTGACATCTGCAGGAAAAGTCTGTTGTTTTATACAATCGCAAAGGGACGGAAAAACATAAATAGCAATTAGTGCAGTGTGGGAATATAAACTATACCCATATTCCATATATCCTGTCTCTTGCAAGTGATCGATCTTTTTGTGGTCTGACAATCGGCTAGACTTTTCTCCATGCACTTTCTCTTCATTCGATGGTAGAGTATACACGCCTTTCTCTGTGATATTGATAAGCTTCATGTCTTCGCACTCAAACTGCAGAGGCTCAGAGTGCATTACTGCCACCTCTCCCATGGTGTTCGCTATCTAGAACAGGAATTAAGCCTAGTGACCTGCATGTATGAACATATTTAGAAATGATTCCAAAAATTTTAAGCCATATCTAGTCACTCTATCATGACAGGTAAACATCAAATGTATTGGGCTTGGTGCAAGGAGAAGCCTAATGATCTTAAGTTTCATAAGCACCAAATATTTTCAATTGTGTAAGTCCACAACTTTGATTAGTCACATTACGCCTTTCTTTCGACATCATTTTTTTGTTTCATCCACTCCACACCCTATTGTTAGTTTTTTTTTCTTCTGAGGATGAGAATCGTCTCTGACCTCCTTATCACTCAATTATTTATCTCATCCACCCCAAGTCCCACCCACCAAGTCATCTTTATAATACTAATTGTTCGCGTACTTTTTTCATCCTATAGTTCATTATTCTCTTACTTTTATTCATCCTATATATACTTGATACTTCATGTTAGTAGTTTACTAGCAGAGAAAAACAAATTTCAAAAGAGTTGACAATCAAGATAACACTAATTAAACTATGTTTCTGAAACTAATAGTACTACTGCTGCTAAAGAAGAAACGGTGATAGCTAGCTACAAAAAGCCAATAAGAAACAACAAGCAAATAATGAAGACTATAAATAAATGATTACGCACCTAATGATCATCATAAAAGAAAACTAAAACACAAATACAAGCAGCATAAAGGAATAAGAACCTTGAAGTTGGAGGGTATGAAATGGCGGGAATCCAATTCGACAAAGGCAGCCGGGTCTTATTTTTGGAGCTCGGATACGAGCCCCTCCGACCCGGCAGGCAGACAAGGATAGATCAAAATGAAACAGCAATTGAATTTATATATAGTCCTCATCACTCACTTTCAATCATTCATGTAGTAACTAACATGCAGCTCATATAATTAATTGTGTTATTCCAGAACTACCCCTCTCTACACAGGCACGTCGTAGCAGTTTAAATGCTTGCGTGTCTGTCTCTTAACGACAATAACAATAACAATAACAATATTGCGCGCCCATCTCTCACTTTCACATGGTCGGTTTGTCTTTCCCGCAAACATGAACAAACAAAACTAACGTTGTTGCTTTATGAAGTGGGAAACCAAAATGCATATCTATATGCCAGGTGGAAATTTTTGTTTATCGTTTTCTCAATCATCATCATGATCCGTTTTCTTCGACAAAGATGGTTTTTATTTATAATTATCGGAATAAAATAAGCACCAATTATTGCAAGATTCATCGAATATATTAGTGGATACTGTTGAATACGACCTTTATAATAAATCAGTCAACCTATAGCTTTACTTTAATATACTCACGCATTGTTGCATGCTACCAATTGGATCAAGCAATTTGTCACATTTTGTGATGCATGTATCTTAAACTTGTATATAATCAAAATAATACAAGTATATTTTTTTTTAGTTTGTTCCTAGGGGAAGAGCCCCGAGTTTGGGCGAATTCTTGCATTAAGTGGTTCTAAATTCTAATTCACTCCTAGTTGCGGGAAACGAACCGTAGTACTTTCTATTAAATTCAACGTTAATCATCAATGGACCAACTAACGTTTAACAATGAAAATAATAATATTACGAGATATATATAACATGTTTTGTCAAGGACAAAAATTAAAATATAGGATCAAGTAACATGGTTGTGTGTCCCTAGAAATAATATAGAACCGTGCATGTCTTGTCTAGTAATAGCTCTTTTTTAACTACAAGATAGTGATTGAACATGATTTCCAGTTATAACTACATGACACAATTACTGTTTCGAATCGTCAGATTGAAATAAAAGGCCGAGAAAAGGCCGAGAATGTTTCGATGCAAAAATCAAAGTTAAAATCTGAATGGTCTAATTTTAAATCAACGGTCAAGATTCATTACTGCCTTATACCGTGGGAAACAACTAAAATAGGAAATCCATATCTAATAGTAATAGCTCTTTTAATGATAATCTTGTTTAACTTGAGGAAGGTTGGATTACAAACACGTCTTTACTAGTGAGTATAGTAACGTTTATTTACAGTTTCTTCAACAAAAAAATCTGTAAGTTTGCAGGGTCTAGTGTAGTGTATAAGTTGTTGACTGTTGAGTGAATGGCTTTGCACAGTTGTGCCATGCAAGTTGCAACCACCATACAATTGCCATTCTCGGCCAAAAACCAAAAATTTCTTGAATGATAAACTAATACTACATAGATAAGTCACCACAAACCTCCAATAGCCTAAAAAATAACCATAGGTATAACTCCACAGTTCTCTGAAGATCGTCCTCATATGATCCTGACCAAATGTTGATCTGCCAATCAAGGCGACATTCACGTGAATGCTCAACGGACTCTCAACGGACTTTTCCACCACTTCTCCTGAATGACTCCACCACTATACGGACCTTCTTCAGTGCTCAAAAGCAAGGTACACAACATTCTCACTACCTCACACTCACATTAATCTCTCACTGAATTGAGCTTTTGAGTGTTTGCTTGCAGGTACACCGCCTCCCACCAATGAAGACTCGCTGTCATCCTCCACCGTGCTTTGTCATCACCGGTCACTATTCAATATAAACTTCGGATCTAAAACAAAAAGTATAGTTGCACTTCCAAAAAATTGCTTTTCTGGGCAGAGTAGTCATCGAACCTTCTTAAATCCTGTTTAGTTCTTTGATAATCAATTGTTCAAGGGAAGAAGCTTCAACTGGGTATGCATAAAAATGCGTTTTTAACCTAAACAAATTCACTCTCCTTTCAAAACTCATTGGAGGCGTTGAAAAAGCAGATGATTTTCAGCTAGTTGAGAACTTAAATCAGAGGCTATAGGGTGTAGTAATCAACCATTGGACAAGTCTTCTAGGGCCTTAATGTCTTGTTGCAAACAGGCCACGTGTAGAACGGTATGATCAAGAACTAAAGGATCATCTGGAGGATTATTGAGAAGGGTGAGCGACGCCTGTTTATATATTTGAGCAGACAATAACGGTCTTGCAACCTGCCGACTTCTACAGAAAGTTGCCACCTTGATGACATGCTTACAGACATTTCCCAGCCTAGACAAAGAACAATCACAAAGTGAAAACTCCGAGCCATGATTCCAAACTGTATACACCAAGTTTCTGTCGGTCTGAGATAACACTTTGGCAAGATGGAGATTTTGCTCATCTAGTACCACATTAACATCAGGAATATGGAGAGCATGATACCAAGCATTAGTTGAGAAAGAATTCTCCCGCAGATTCTCAAAATACCCTGTCTCTAAACTGTATTGATGTAGCCAGTGTAGTGAGTGAAATTCAGTAATTAAAGTATGGACTAACCAGTCAACTCTTGACCATCAATTAGCACGATTCACCTTCAAAAGAGTGGATTTCAGTTTTAGGTGACAGGATTCCACTGCAGCATGTGGCTCGGGAGTTGAGACAGGGAGCGATTTTATGCCATTAAGTCCACATATCTGCATGAAGAAACACAAACAATATTATTATTCAAGATTGAAATGAATACAAAGTTAATCGTCAGTTGTAAAATAAAGTACCTAGAATAGGTGGACTGTGACTTTTGAAGTAGTCACTGAAGTCACACTGGTCAACAAAAATTTGCATAAGCTCTTCAATTGCAGCTATAGCATTTGGTGCACATCTTGTAGAGCACAAAATCCATCCCAATTGCCTAAACATCTCGCGCTGCACCTCAAAGTTGCAGCATTTCTCGAAAATCTTTTTTATCCAAGTACGGCGAACATGCCAGGTACATAATTGGATGCGACATTGAAATGCCTCTCTGCAATAAGCAAGATCTCACTTCATTTCCTATTTAGTGGGATTCTCCTATAAAAAGTAAACAAAGTTTTAATGACAATAACTAACCACACTAATTCAGCATGAAATCCACATAAATACTAACAAGAAAAAAAAAAGGCACAAAATTAAAGATTGAAGTACAATGACCAAGGGCCTTTTTGGATTGACATAATTACTTGTGAGAGTTTATCGAAACAACTTATGAAAAGTCCGTATATTGTTTTCAACTTATACTTCTATGAGCTCTCTAGGATAGCTGATGAAAACAACTTATAAGCACTTATATGATAAGTGTTTATGCTACAAGCGCTTAATTAAGTGTTTATCTAAACATTGCCTAAACCACGAAGTATCAAACAACATTGAATTAAGAGATACTATACAATGTATATCAAGATATCCATCAACCCTTGGTTAGGCAACACTCCCCACAGGTTTCTTACGTCTTGATTCAACTCGAAAGTTAGCATGACAAGCTGGATTTGAAGATTCCCCTTTTACAAAATCATCAACTCTGGCTAAAGGAATCAAAGCAATATCATCACCACCTTCCAAATTTACACAATTTATATTTTCAGCAGAAAACTCAGAACAAGGAATGTCTTGCACTGGAAGGTTTAGTATCCCCTCCATTCTCGACATCTACACAAGCACAAGCACTTTCATGATCAACAACTTCATAATACACTTTATTATCTTAAAATACTCAAAACAAAACGATACCCAGTAGTCAGTAGCTATCATTTTTATTAAAAATTCACGTTTTTTTGGGGTATCATTGTTAAAGATTGAACCTTGTGAACTTGTGTAACATGAAACATTTGTTAAAGATTACCTTGGTGAAGTGAAGAGGTATTGTTTCAACAAGAATAAGAAATTGCTGTGGATGACTCTGAAAGCAGCACAGCATTGTTTAGTTTGCAGAAACGAACAAGAGTTGCCGTACTATGTTGTCAGTGTCAGCTCCTGGTTGACCAATCTTCATGGGCCCATCAAAATGTTTGGGCTTCAATCTGTCAATATTTCTTTTTCTTTTATAGACCCTATTATTTTCTACTCAATTGTTGTACCCCTAAGTTGAATACTACTTGAGTAGAAAATAATAGAATATTTTAATATATTAAACAATTTTTCCACTATTTTATCCAATATAATCTTACTAATTTTTTTAAATAGTGTATGAGGTGTACTACTAATTAGGGAGTACTTTCCCAAAATAAATTATAACTTAACAAGAAATATAAATTTCAATTTTATGCAATGTTATTTACCCACTATTTTGTAAACTCCTAACAATATTTTTAAAAATCAAATACAATATATTTCTAATTGTTTAGTCAAAAAAAATATATTTCTAATTGTTTTGTTCGAATTCTTATACCTTAAATGTCGACTTCATGTCCAAATTCACTCTTTTATATTTTCACTCTTTTTTTTTTTGTGAACAACAAATTAAAGCGTTTAATTTAATTTTTTATGAAATAATTTGGGGGGTCATAATTACATGTCTTAAATGAATAGTCCAAATTCAAACTTTCATTCACATATATTATAATACTCCCTCCGGTCTTAAATATAAAAAAGTTTTTACTTTTTAGATTCATAGAATGTTTGATGTATTTGGCCTATATTATGAACCAAATACATCAATCATTCCATGAATCTAAAAAGTAAAAGTTCTCTTATATTTAGGACCAGAGGTAGTATAGGAAAATGCTAAATAGTGCACCCCATGCACTAGTTAAAAATACTTAATATAACAAAAAATACATTAGAATTTGTGCGGTCAATATTTATAAAATATTAAAAATGTTGTTTTCAATACAAAACTTACTTATTTTGTATATTTAACTAGTGCATGGGGTGCACTAGTTAACATGACCCTATAATATATTTATCATCCGAATTATGTTCACAAAGTTTCCGTAAATTTGGTTTAATTGGTAAAAATATTATATATTAAAGACTAAAGTTCGAACTCATATATGCCGATTTATTCACCATGATGTTTAGAAAGACACTCTCAATTATGAATTTTTTTTTTGTTGACTCAATTATTAAATTATTATTATCTAGATTAAAATTGGTTTAATTTAATTAGTTATTTATTTATTTATTTATTTATAATCGAGCCCACACAGTAGAGTACATAAAACGTGGTCCCATGAGCTTAGCTCATTTGGTTGGACATTGTGCACATTTGTGTAGGGACCGGGGTTCGAACCCGGTATGCTCACTTATTAATCTTTAAAAGGTGATTTTCAAGCCGCTAGGCTACCTGACCAAATAAAAAAATAAAAAAAAAGAGTACATAAAACGTGCGTTGGAAGTTGAAGTTTTGAACTCTTGACCTCCTCCTCCCACTCACTCTGTGCTCACCATACACGCTTAGCATTCTCTGCTCAACCTTCTGTGAGTTCTCCTTACAAATCGTAATTTCATTTTCTTTCTACTCATTTTGCTTCTGTTTCTAGTTTGCATCCTTTCTCTTTCTATCATTGTAATGTGTTTCCTTTTGCGGTTGAAAAAAATATGTACACAATTTTTTGTATACCATTTTCCACTATCATTCTAGGGTTGTTTGTTTTGTTCAATTCCAACCTCTTAAAACATTCATTTTCCCATGATTAACTAACTAGACAGACATCAGCATTATTGTTCCTGTTATTTCCTTTTCTTAGATTTTTTTTGTTTGTTTGTTTAAATTAATGTGAACTTGCCCCGGATAACTCTATGCACTATTCAAGTATGAGATTAGAAGTAGACCTCTATTAGGTGGTGTTTGTTTTGGTATTTTACATTGGTGTTCCGCTTATATACGACACCTTTGTGTTGTAGTTCCACTTTTATCGGTCTCTGCTCGTCTAGTGCAGAGATCTGATTATTAATAATAATTAATTTTCCGTTCAAAAAAAAAGTCAACTAAACAATAGTATTCAATATTCATTGAGATTGCTTTTAAGTAACATATCATTTTCATCACCGTGTAATCCCTAACCCGTTCAAATTCATTTTTTAACGATAGTTGAACGAGTTTTTGTGCCATATTTGAACGAGTAAAATTTTGCTTATCGTAGTTCAATATCTAACTATGATTATTTTTAAAAAATTACTTTTTTAGTTTTTAACAAATGTAAATTATAATCTTTTTGAACTTAATGTGATGGTTGTTGTACAGATGGATAATTTTGATGACTTGTCCGCGGTTAATTTAGATGGTGATAGAGATCTTAATGATTTTTGTGATCAGAATGAAAGTGCAAGAATGGATTTGGATGCTGAGGATGGTAAATATAAAAAGATTGATGACTTAACACCTGATGTGATACGAGGCCTAGACTTTGGTAGTGAAGAGGAAGCTTATGACTTTTATTGTGGATATGCAAGATGTCAAGGTTTTGTGGTAAGGAAAGATGAGGTGACTCGTGATGTCAGTGGGAAAGTAATAATGCGTCAGTTTGTATGCAATAGAGAAGGATTAAGTAACAAAAAACACTTAACAAGATCTACCACTCGAACAAATTGTCAAGCTAGGCTTCGTGTACGCTACACGTTGAAAGCGTCAAGATGGAAAGTGACATTTTTTGAAGAGGTTCATAACCATGAACTAACTCCTCCTAGATATGAGCACTTGGTGGCTTGCCGTGGAATGAAGGATGTGGGTAAAGCTCAGGCTGATAGTTCGTATGATGTTAAAACTGGTTATATAATGGGGTACACTGTGGCTCAAAAGGGTGCATATGCCGGTGTTCGTTTTTCGAAGAAAAATCTATACAATGGTTTTAATAGCAAAATCCGTGGCGAGATTAAAGATGGAGATGTTGTTGCTGCCTTAAGTTATCTTAGTGGGAAGGCGAGCAATGATCCTATACTATATGCAAAATTTACAACTACCTATGATGGTAAGTTGAAGGAGCTTTTTTGGGCAGATGGATGTAGCATATCTGATTTTCTGTGTTTCAATGATGTTCTTGCACTTGACATGACACACGAGAAGAATGGATACAATTGTCCTTTGGTAATTTTCTCGGGGTGCAACCATCATTCTCAAACAGCTATATTTGGCTGTGCTTTGATGTCGGATGAAACAATTGAGACATATAAGTGGGTCTTAAAATCTTTTTCAGAAGCAATGCGAAACAAACATCCCAAAGTTGTTGTGACAAATGGGGATGAGGTTATGCTGGAGGCTATAAAGCATGTTTTTCCAGATTCACGTCATCAGCTATGTGGTTGGAACTTGCACAAGAATGCATGCAAAAATATTGAGAGTTATTCATTTCTGGAGGATTTCAAAAAGGCAATTTACTCAAATTTCACCCCAAAAGAGTTTGAAGATTTTTGGATAAAGATGGTTGCGGAGCACAAAATTGTGGGGAATGAATGGGTTTCTAAAACCTATGAGAATAGGTCATTGTGGGCCACTGCATACCTCCGTGATAAGCTCTTTGGTCGTATACAGACCACATGTCATTGTGAAGATATTGATTCAATCATCAAGAAATATATAAGGAAGAAAAGTAGTGTTTTTGAGTTTATGCATGATTTTGAGCAGACTTTGAGAAAATATAGAAACAATGAACTGATGGCTGATGATAAGTCTTTATTTTCTGAACCTGTGTTGACCATGCCTCTTCAAGAGTTTGAGAAAGATGCTGCAAAAATTTACACATCAGAGATGTTTAAAGAAGTTAAAGAGCAGATTGTATTGGCCGGTGCATTAAATGTTATTAAGCGAATGAAAAATGAGAAGAAGGTTATCTTCAAGCTAACCAAGTATTGTCATCCCAGTATTAAAACAAAAGTTGTTTATGATACTTCAAAGTCAACATTTTATTGTGTGTGTAGAAATTTTGAGTCTCGTGGCATTCCGTGTTCGCATATTTTTCGTGCCATGATCTTCGAGCATGTGGATCATATTCCAAGCAGTTTGATTTTGACACGGTGGACTAAGAGTGCTAAGATTGCTTTACTGTCGTCAAATTCAATGGATGGAATAGACTGTGATGTGATGGAATTTACTCAGTTTGCTGCGTTCTATCCTGCTTTCAATATGTTGTGGCAGGTAATCGTAAAAAATAAGGAACGCTTCAATGAGATCATGGATGACATATTGAAGCTTACTATCAAGTATAAGAAGATGAACGAGCTCGTTGACACACAAAGCTCGTCAACAGAGCACATTGGTGATCCCAACATAGATAAAACCAAAGGTACTCCGAAGAAGAAAAAGTTTGGCACAAAGAGGGCAAGTCATTGTTCAGATTGTAATAACACAAAAGACAGTGTTAAAACATATTCGATGCACGTTTGTTTAAATGGTAATAGTATGAATGATGATCAGTTTTCTCATCCAGAGTCTTCTAAATTCAGCATGGCAACTGATAGTGTACGTTTCTTTTAAATCGTAACTATAATTTTATGTTAAATGGGGTTTTTTTTTGGTATGATTTGAAATGTTTTATTTTATTTTGCAGGATAAAGAAATATTGGCATCTGATTTAAACAATGGTCTTGACACTGTATGATCAACTAACCTCGAAATTTATAGTGACAAAGTAAATTAAGTTCTTTTTTTGTATTTACTTTGAAGTAATAGTTTTTCCTATATATTTCAGAAAGATAAGCTTAGTGAATGTTGTAATCAGAAGCAAAAGAAAGCAAAAGAGTTGATACAAAAATCAAATAATGACAGTGTAAGTACATAATTTCCCTCTCTGCTGGTTGAGTAATGGTTTATGTACATAATTGATAAGTGATTGTTCTTCTTATAATTTAATTACTTGGAAATGTCTTTTATTAGACCATCTTACAGGCTGGTTATTCTAGTGGAGGTCACCGTGTTAATTCCAAAATGCCGTTTATATTACCTAAAATGCAACCCTTGCCATATGGTTATGTTACTCCGAGTCATGGATGGTGGAACTTGCAAACCTATAATGGAGTTCATATTTTACCACAAGTACCCCAGGTTGCTAATTTGCTTGTTAGAATTCAATTTTGAAATCATTTTCCTTGTTTCATGTGGTATAATGTATGTTAAACTTTAAAATATATTGTTTCAGTATTATTATTATGGAGTGCCAGTTGGTAATAATGACGCGTCTCATATGGCATTGCAACCAAAAGCCATGAAAAACTGTGGTCAAACCAGTAAGTTTTATAATTTAATGCTAAAGTGAATTTAAGGTGTAAAGATGACATTTTATTTTATATAAGTCACTTGTTATTGGTGTTGACATTGTAATATTCATGTTCTAGGTGGAAAGGGTGTTCAACCTTAGTAGTTCCTCCCAAATAGAGTACAAGGTATTTGTCTCCTATGGACCTATATTTGTTGTGTAGAAACCTGATTTTTTGTAAAATTGATGAGTAGTTATTTGAATCAAAATTTGTTGCTAACTAACAATGGTTATGATTGCAGCTTTTTATGGTATTGGTGGAAGAGCATTTTGAAATTTTGATGCATTGGTTGGATATCATTCAGAGGTTTCCAGCTTCTTTCCCTCTTTTTTGTAGTTCATGCCTTTGGGTTGTAGTCATGGTTTCTAGTACATAGAACTTGTTTGGGATGAAATTTTAATACAACCCTGAAATGCTAGGGCATTGTCAATATAACTCTTGAATGCATCAAAATTACCAACACATCTCAAATGTTTTTTTTTGTTAGCAATTTTATAAATCAAATTGACTAAGGAAAGATATATTATGACTAATATATAACCAACTAGAAATACATTCTGACACCAAAATGAGGGACAAAAGACACATTTAAGTATACTTTTGTAGTTTTGATATATTCAATGACTATTGTGATAGTGACTCTCGCATTAAATATCAAATGGATATTTGTAATCTGTATAAATTATTATACGCCAGCTATTTATGCTACTCATCCAAAGGTGGTGGTGCCCTATAGATAGATGTGACAAATAGGTCAAAAAAGAAGTGATTGTTAGTTTAATTGTGAATAAATTAATTGATCATGAGAAGAGATCACTGGTCATTAGTCATTACAGTCTAAATAAGCAACATTTTGTGCTTTGATTGGACACTAATGCAATGGTCCATTAAAATTGAGGGCAACATTGCTCTGAATGCCGTTGAATAGTAGACAATGGTGTGTGTGGTTTGGTTGGTGACATTGAGATTGATGTGGAAATTTGAGGTATTGTTGGCTATGTATTTTACTTTTTTATATTCCTAGTATTCAGAATGTATTCTTAGGGATAACATGTCTAAAAGAACCAGAGCCGTATCTGAAGTCGGGTAAGCAAGGCTATATCCTCGGGTCTCCAAAAAATAGGGGCCTCAAAAAAAATTAAAATTTAATAGTTATACCACTTAGTTCAAACAAGAGGTCCAAATCAATCTAATTTTAAGTACAAGAGGCCGCTCAACCAATTTTGTTTATGTTAATTACACAAATAAATGACTATTTTTGAAGTTTTTGATGCTATTTGTAATTTAAATAGATGATATTTTTTAAAAAATATTGTTTATTACTTTTTTTGGTACAAATTTTTTTATTAGGGTCCATATTAATTATTTACCCGAGACCTCTAAATTGTCGGCTACGGCTCTGAAAAGAACTTATACACATAGTTGATCATAATATCATTTGTTCACAAGCTTCTAGTTTTTTAGAAATGCATTTGTTCCACTCTTATGAACAAATAATTATCCATAATTACAAAATTAGTATAAAAAATTAACTACTGTAACAACTAATGTGAGGATAAAAAGGACCTCCAAGTAGCATATCTTGGATAACTAAACTTGAGTTAATTTTCAAAAACTTTACACTAATGAAATATTAAAATTTAAAACTATAGAGAACCTTGCTACAATGACCCTCCACCTCTCCTATAAATAGAGAATCCCATTCAATCCCTTTTCATGCTTGTGTTAATTGACTCAATACACTCTTGAGAGCCAATTAACCAAAACTAAGCTAAAAAAATCTCAGTCTCTCTTCCATTCAATTTCATTTCATGGCATCATCAAACCCCCAACCTCCACAAACTCTTCCCACCACCATGACAACCGCCACAAGACTCACCACCATACAGAAAGTAAAAAGAAACTTACTTTTCCATTCAACATTATCTGAACTCAATGGAGCCATGGGTGACCTTGGCACATACATACCAATAGTACTATCACTCACCCTTTCCAAAAACCTCAACCTTGGTACCACTTTGATTTTCACTGGCTTCTATAACTTCCTCACTGGTGCCATGTATGGTGTTCCTATGCCAGTTCAGCCCATGAAATCCATTGCTGCCGTCGCACTCTCTGACCCCTCTTTCGATATCCCGGAAATCATGGCTTCCGGTATATTAACCGGAGCGGTTTTATTGGTTTTGGGTTTTACTGGGTTAATGAAATTGGCTTACAAGCTTATACCTTTATGTGTTGTTAGAGGGATTCAGCTTGCACAGGGTTTGTCTTTTGCTTTAACTGCTATTAAATATGTTAGAAAAGTTCAAGATTTGCCAAAGTCTAAATCTTTAACTAATAGGGATTGGTTTGGTTTTGATGGGTTGGTTTTAGCCATTGTTTGTGTTTTCTTTGTTGTTGCTGTCAATGGTGCTGGTGAGACGGAACGTGAGTTTGATGAGATTGAGGAAGAATTGGGTGATTCAGTAGAAGGGAATGAGAGAAAAAAGAGTGGTATATCATTTAAAAAGATTGTTTTTTCACTACCTTCTGCTTTTATAGTATTTGTTTTGGGTGTGATTTTGGCTTTTATAAGATGGCCTAATGTGATACATGAATTTAAATTTGGACCTTCTAATATTGTGTTAGTGAAATTTTCTAAACATGCATGGAAACAAGGTTTTATAAAGGGTACAATTCCACAATTACCATTATCAATTTTGAACTCTGTGATAGCTGTTTGTAAACTATCCTCTGATTTATTTCCTACCAAGGACTTTTCAGTAACTTCACTTTCAGTAACAGTTGGGTTAATGAATCTTGTGGGTGGTTGGTTTGGTGCTATGCCATGTTGTCATGGTGCTGGTGGATTAGCAGGACAGTATAAATTTGGTGGGAGAAGTGGTGGGTGTGTTGCAATTCTTGGTGCAGCAAAATTGGTTTTGGGTTTTGTGTTAGGAAGTTCTTTGGCACATTTCTTCAAACAATTTCCAGTGGGAATTTTAGGGGTTTTGTTGTTGTTTGCTGGGATTGAATTAGCTATGGCTTGTAGGGATATGAATAACAAAGAGGATTCTTTTGTTATGCTTCTTTGTACTGCTGTTTCACTTGTGGGGTCTAGTGCTGCTCTTGGTTTTTTGTGTGGGATGGTTGTTTTTGGAGTTCTTAAGGTAAGGAATTTGACAAATGTTAAATCATTTTCTAGTATTTGGAAGCATGAAGGACATCAGCAAGTTTGAAGAAATGTTAAATCAATGCATGGGTTCACAATATTACTTGTGTTTTCCTAATAATGTAATTATTCGTCCCTTGTGAGCGTAACTTATTTGGTAAAAACATTGTGACGTGAGGTTGAAATTCAAATTTAGAATTCCTCACTTAATCACATTAAAATAATAATAATGTAATTACTCTTCAATTTAGTTTCTTATTTCTTTTGAAATTTACTCTTCAATTTTCCGGTACGCATGCATGGCTTATAAGAATGGTGTAATGAGTATCACTATATTATCCAAACCTTACTCATTTATCATTTATACTCATGACTTTAATTCTAGATAAGTGCTCACCAATCACTACTTTAAATTAGGATTGTTGTAAGAATAATAAAAAGAATGCATTTTGAATTTTGTACGGTTTGCATAAAATTTGAAACCACTGAAGTGAAGTGATGAATCAAACCTCTAAAACTTTTTCACCACAAAATGAAAAACTCTATAATGGTTTGAATTGGGACGAACCATTAACGGTTTAGTTTTTGACTGTGATAACGATTAAGTTTAGTTTTCTTCGTGAACCGAATCATGAACAATCACAATCGTATTTTAAATATTTAAATTGGTCTTTGAAATAGTTGTTTGGATCAACCTAGTTAGTCTCCATATATTAATCTTTCAAATTGTAGTGTTGAATACTATTTTTAAGAGGTGCTTGTTCAAATCTAAGAATCACATTTCTAGAGATACAAATGTAGAGAATAACTGCTCTATTTTTGAATGATTTCAATCATAACAGGATAGATTTAAAGTTTTGTTGATATTATTACTTATGTTTGACTTTGTATCTTATCTCTGCACTCTTTTTCCCTTCATCAAGGTTTTATCCCTTTGGATTTTCGTTAGCAAGGTTTTTAACGAGGCAAAGAGATTCTTACACTTTGAGTTTTGGTCTAGTCCCCTCAAGGTTCCTTTGTATCTTTCTTTCTTTATTATTTTATTTTAATTTATTTCACTAGGGTACTTTTTGGTGGCTTCTCGGAGGTGCCTACATAGTTGGAATGCCTTAGATGTTACTTTGTACTCTTGTGGCCTTTATATAAAAAAAAATGTAGAGAATAACTACACACATATTTAAGGTTGAGAAAAAAATTATTCCTTAAGAGAAGGTAATCAAGGTTGAGCTTTCGTTAATATCAATCTCTCTTATTTCTTCTTGAATGAAATAATTAAAAAATACAACATGCTTCTTCTTTTTTTACACAAAGGAACACAATATCAAAAATTGTTCAATACAAGATGGTAGAAAATCAAAAGTATAGTGACTAGCATAAGAAATGGCCGCATTTGTGTTGCTAATGTCGTCTACTGTTAATGACAACAATGAACAATAGAAACGATGCCTTTAATTTCCATTATTAGCAAGTAATGATCAATGTTCCAAAAATAAATGAAGAGTTGATGCTTGAATGATTATGGTTTGACACACAGGGTAGAAGTTCGCTTCTACTATTATTATTGCATTGTTTATGTGCTTAATCGTGCTTTTGAGCTAGTCATTGATTATGAAGTTGATATGCGATTTTCGTACTCCAATAAATAATTTATTTGGTACAATGAGAAAATAAATCAAAAGAAAAACAAGGAAAAAAAAAAACTCTCTCAAGTAGGCATTCCTCAAAGCATCAACCTCAAGAATTGAAGGTCAACACCTTGATTACCTTATCTTAAAGTGTGAATTAATTGAACCTTTCAATCAAGCTTCAATTGTATAGTATGCTGTTTGTATCGTAATTGAAAAGTAGATTGAACATTTTTATCAACCTTATAATTGATTTTTTTTCATATGTAGGATTTACGAATGGAATTTCTAACTATATATCTACTTAAAAAACTTAAAATCATTGCTACTTTAGCCAATTAATTGTTGGTTCAATTAAAATAACTTAATGAAATAATTAAGATCTAACCTCCATACGAGTTGGACCAACTCTACCCACCACCATTTACAGATAATCAATTGTACTTATGGGACAATCAACTACGGTTAATTAACTATATATTGTGTTAATTTAACATGGTACTTATGAGTTTTGCTAACACATAGTAGTATTTTTTATTGAACTAATAATTAACATGTGTTCTTATGACACATATTAGCATTCTCCGTTGCTTATTTATTGGTGCCTTAGCTTAATTGTAGTTTAGATTTTTAACATTTGCTACTTATTAAGTCTCACTTCCTTGTTGAAGAATATGTTTTGCATTATGGGCCAATGAGCTCATCTGGAATAAAAGTTGAAGATTTGATGCTTAATGATTATGTTTTGACAATGGCTTGTCCTTAATATGGCCATAGGAGTTTTAATCCAAGTGACGCCATTCCAACATATTCGTGATTCGCACAACAAATTAAACAAAATTAAAAATTACCATTAATGACAGTTTTAATTCCTTTCTAGCCTAGCTACTTTTCAATTACTATTATTTTTTGTTATCTCTTAACTATTTTGTCAATGATGATAGATTTTTTTTAATTAATTTGATAGTATTGGGATGTCAATGGCCAACAAAAGTAACTCTTATTGCTTTCACCATTTTCCCTAACTAAATGATGCCCTCTAGGCTCTAGCACGGTGAAATGTAATTGGCGATGGTGAAGAATAAATATACATAAAGATTAATTAGTTACCTTATAGTAATATCAATATGCTTTGGCAGAGAATAAAAATGAAACATTAACAACTTCACATGTCATACTCGTTTTAAAAAAAATTCCATTCCCACTTCGTTAGAATATCACCCTTGAGTTATGTTCATCCACTTTTTGGGCAAAAAATTAAAGTACTAACAAGAGCAAAACTGTGAAAACACACACAAATTATATGAAAATGTAAATGAAAAAAAAGTGTTGCATTATACATATGTTGTTCCCTTGGGCGGTTCAATGCTATGTGAGGTCTAAAGCTGACTTTAAAATGAGGTCTTTTAGTTTAAAAAATAAATACTTTTGTTTTTTTAAACAAAATTATTTATTAAATTATCATGATCAATATATTTAACTTTTTTTAAAATTTTTTTAATAAAACTAATACATGAGACGTTATTAATATAAGATAAGATTTTATTAATTCAAGTTACAATATGTAGAAATTCAAAGGTATATATTTGTTTGAATTTTTGAAAAATTGTAAAGTTGTAGTCTCATTTTTATAATTTATTTTCTTAGAGGCCTCTATGTTTTCCCTCGAGACTTTTTTTCTACTATGAACTAATGAAATTATGACTTATGAGAGACTTTTTTCTTTAATAAATTTTTCTCTGTTTTGGAGGTCTAAAACTCTTATTTGAATTGTCTTACTTTTGAGCTGGTCCTGATTGTTTCATTTGAGTTTTCCTTAAAATATAATCCAAATATATCTCTACAAGAGTTATTTCGTACTAGATTGATTCTACAACAAAAGTAGTTTGGATTTTTAAACTCTCTTTCTTCTAGGCTTGGATGGAAAAGAGTTGAATTCCTTGAATACTAATTGCAAAGTATAAAGAAGTAACATTGAGGCATATTTTCCACAAGAATGATCTATGTGCCTTGAGTTTAAGTCACCACTCCACTAATTGGAATTAAGAGTGGCAAAATGAGTGGGTTTAATAGGGTTGATCCATTTAACCAAGATTTATTTTAGAGTGAATTAGAATTTGGAGAATATTAATATTTGTCTTTAGGGCATATGTTTTGATTTAAATAATTAAAAAACTGTTTTATCGTATTTTTTACATGTATTTTAAATTTTAAACTTTTCATATTAACCTCCTTTATATGGGGTAGAAAATCTTGTCATTGGGTTAATTGGAAGACTTTAACTAAGTCTAAATCTCATGGGGGCTTAGGTATTCACACAGCTAGAAACTCGAATATCTCTCTTCTTGGCAAACATGTTTGGGACATTTTGCACCAACCACAAAAACTTTGGGTTCAGATGTTGAGGAATAAATATCTAACTCACACTCATATTTTACATACCCCCTTTAAACCTGGAGATTCTTGCATTTGGCGAGCTATCGTGAATGCGGTGGAAATCTTAGGGCCAGGTTTCATTTTCCGAGTTGGAAGAGGCCATATATCTGTTTGGTATGACAAATGGATTGATAACAATTATCTTTGCAATGTTGTCCCTTATGTCGACATTAGCGATACTGACCTTCGCATATGTGACCTATTAGAGAATGGAGATTGGAACTTCAACAAACTATATACTAACCTTCCTTCTTTTTACAAAGATTGTATTCGTAGCATTACTCTTGATCAAGACACATCTGATAATCTCATTTGGAGTAGTTCCCCTGATGGAATATATTCGGCAAATTACGGGTATAGGTGGTTGGATCAGACTTCCACTAATCACGATACACTCACTACTTCTTGGAGTTGGATTTGGCGATTACCTATAACTAAAAACCTAAGACATTTTTGTTGGCTAGTGATGCACGGTTGTCTTCCTACAAATGCCTTTAGAGGGTTGCGTCATCTTACCACCAACACTTCATGCCATAGGTGTGGTGCGAGTGTGGAAAGTGATATGCATACTCTTCGTGATTGCTCTAGTGCAATGTCTATTTGGATGAGTTTCCAACCCACTTATCCTAATGATTTTTATATGCAAGATTGTCAAAGTTGGTTCAAGCACCATGCTATTGCTGAGGCAGGTTCTATGTTTATAATAACTTGTTTTGAGATTTGGCGGAATAGAAACGAAGAGATTTTTCAAAATGTGAAAAAAGATATATGGGCTTCAGTCAATAATATATACTCGTATTATTCCTCCATGGTCCAGGCTCTTGGTCCTACAAAAAAACAACATGTGATTCGTCAAGTTCGATGGCATCCTCCTCCTGAAAGATATATAAAAGTCAATGTGGATTGCTCTTCTATTGGTAACCCAGGCAATGCAGGTTTTGGAGGCCTTTTGAGAAATGATAGCGGTATTTGGATTCATGGATTTTCTGGATCTTGTGGTAGAGCTTCAAATTTAGTAGCCGAACTTTCAGCTATTTGGAAAGGTCTTCAATTGGCTTGGGATCTCGGCTATAGATTTATCATCATGGAATCTGATTCTCAATCAGCTTTGGATCTAATTTCTAATACTCAACAGAATGATTTTCAACCTCATGGAACTTTACTCTCGCTTATTAAGAAGCTCACCTCCCGTCCTTGGGAGGTCTCCTTTGTTCATACACTGAGAGAAGGAAATGAATGTGCTGATTGGTTGGCCAAATTTGGGGCTACTAATGTTGACAACTTCAAGAGTTGGATTGTCCCACCTCCTCAATTGGATATGGTTCTTCTTGCAGATACATCTGGGGTGTATAGACAGCGAATGACTTAGTTTTTTCCTTGTTTTTTATTTTCCTCTTAATCAAAAAAAACTTTTCATATTAACCATAACAAACTATAGTTCATCATGGATTTGGATTCCGTGTATATATTTGTGTAATTATTATGCAGCTGCTTATCTAAATTGCCGTATCAAAATCATACTACATACCTTTCAATTTGGTATTTTGGACTCAATTTATCAAAATTGAGATATAAGTTCTTCAATCCTTGATTGAATAGTGCATGAATATTTGAAACTAGTATCTTAACCTGTACCGTGTACGGGATTATTTTTTTTTAATATTATTTATTAATTTATTTTAAATTATTATTTTAAATTTATTTTAATATTAAATAGTGAATTTGAGATTTTTTTTGATAAACCAAAGGTATTTTCCGCACGCAACTACAGAGATAAATCCACTCGAAATAACTGGAATCCATTTAAGGAGTTTTTTTTTAACGGAAAATATTATATTAATAAGACCATATCTATGCACAAGACGAACATAGAACGGTAAACTAGAAGTTACAAAACAATGGCGCCCCGTATATAAGCAGAACGCCATAAAAAACCAAAACCTACACTAACTAAAAGAGATATACTTCTAATCTCATTCTTAGAAGCTACTCTTCTGCTTTCATACCACCAGAGATCCCTCAATCCGACCGAAAGAATTTCCAAAAGACATTAACTTTTGAACTCGAATCAAAAGTGCTCAGTCCACCAGATCCAAAGAACAACTTCTTGAATCAAAATAAGGGGACAACGGTAGAAAATAGTTGCTTATAAATAATATGTTTTTGCACACAATATATTATGTATCAATATATTATCTGATACATGTGTAAAATAGTTTTATACCAACAATATGTGTAAATTAATAAATTAAATTCATAATATAATGGATAGTTGGGTGCGGGCCACACGGAAAATGAACAGTATGAGCACAATTTTTTGTGGATACCTCACATAAATGATAAATCAATGCTATTATGACATAGTATCCATGATATTTTGTGATAAATTGTGTTTCCAAAATTGGCAATGTGGCTGTGCTTGGCATCACTTCTTTTCCATTGTTTTTGCATATTAAATATTTTTTTTTTGAAAGTGCACATTAAATATTATTATAATCAAATATATACAATATTGTGGTTTGATATATGGTGTGAATATTTAGAAAATATAGTTAAATTGTTTAAATAATTATACATATATTTAATAATGTATCAAAAAACATATATCACAAAATTCCTACATTGTGATATATTTTTGGTCCCTATAATTATTCTCATAATTTATCTTTAATACATATAAATAGACAGTCTTGCATATAACAAAACTAACACATTTTTTCATAAAAAAACTCTCACATTTAGTGATCTTCCTAAGTTTATTGTAGATTCATTCAGTTTAATCTCATCAAACTACATTTTTTAAACACAATGTATATTAAGATATATTTTCAAATTTTAAAATAAACAAAAAAATAGACAACTTTGCATATCAAAAACTCCGGTATTTTTACGTCAAAAAAAAAACCTTCACATATAGTGATGTTTCTATGTTTATTGTATATTTATTCATCTAAATCTCATCAAACTACATTTTTTTAAAATACAGTGTAAATTAAAATATCTTTTTCCATCGTTGTCCCACTTTGTTTGAACTTGTTTCATTGTAATCCACGTGTAAAATTTAAAAACAAAAAAAAAAAACAAAGAAAATATAATTCTTAATATCACAAAACTTTGTCCCCGTTACATAACTCAGGTGGTATGAGCTGAGGAACGTATGAGTTGGAGAGGTCCAGGGATCAATTCTTAGCGGGAACAATTTATCTTTCCGATCTACCAAAAAAACATATATCACAAAACTCCCACATGGTGATATATTTTTGGTCCGTATAATTATTCTCACAATTTATCTTTTTAGGGTTAAATATGTTTTTGATCCCTATAAATATTCCAAATTTTGGTTTTAGTCCCTCTAAAAAAAAATTCGACTTTTTGTCCCTATAAATTTTTCATCTTCACTTTTGGTCTCTCATTTTAAATAAACTCATAAGTAGAATTCATATTTTTGAATAAAAAGTTTGCAGAAAAGTTTATAAAATTATAATGATCTCTCCAAAAAAAAATTAGAATTTTTTAACAAAATAGGAGTTAATTATGAATTTTTAAACTTTTTGTGGTTTAAAATTCATATTTAATTTATATTTTGTTAAAAAATTCCAATTTTTTTAGGGAGAGATTACATTTGTGCACAACTTAATTAAAAATATAAGGACTAAATCCAAAATTTGATATATTTATAGGGACCAAAAATATATTTAACCCAAAAAAAATCTAAAAAAAATATGTTAAGAATGCAACTGAATTACGCTACAAAAAATATCTAAAAAAAATAAATAAATAAAAAATATTAGAGATGCTATAATTGAATGACACATAAGCAAATTTTCTTGAGAATGCACGAGAGATCTCCGTGGAACTATCGTAATGTATATAAATAAATAGAGATAATAACCTCTCCCACCAAAATTTAGAATTTTTTAACCTAAGATGAATTATTTAGATATTTTTAAACGCAAAAAACTAAAAAATTCATATTAAATTAATGTATACGTAAAAAAAAATATCTTTTGTAATAGAGATCCCCATAATGTACTAAACTTGTCAGCGAAATTTTTTTAAAATTTTGAATGATATACTCGAGTTAAATGATAAATAAGGACCAAAAATCATGATAGGAAATATTTGAGGGACCATAACCTGTTGTAAAAAATTTTAGGGACTAAAAATAAAATTTTGTATATTTATAGGGCTTGCAAACGTATTTATTCCCAAAAAAAAACTGCAAACATATTTATTCTAAAAAAAAAATCTAAAAAAATATGCTAAAAATAAAAAATAATTCACGAGAGAGCTTTAAAAAAAAAAAAAAAAAATCTTAGAGAAGCTTTAATTGAATGACACATAAGTAAATTTTCTTGAGAATGCACGAGAGCGCTCCGTGGAACTATCGTAATGTATATAATAATAATAGAGATAGAGATAGAGATAAGAACCTCTCCCACCAAAATTTAGAATTTTCTAACCTAAGATGAATTATTTATAAATTTTCAAACGCAAAAAACTAAAAAATTCATATTAAATTAATGTATTGGTAAAAAAAATTCATCTTTTGTAATAGAGATCCCCATAATGTACTAAATATGTCAGCGGAAATTTTTTTAAAAATTTTGAATGATATACTCGAGTTGAATGATAAATAAGGACCAAAAATCATGATAGGAAATATTTGAGGGACCATAACCTGTTGAAAATTTTTTTAGGGACTAAAAATAAAATTTTGTATATTTATAGGGACTGCAACCGTATTTATTCCCAAAAAAAATCTAAAAAAAAAGACTGCAAACGTATTTATTCCAAAAAAAAAATCTAAAAAAAATATGTATATAATAGAGATAAGAACCTCTCCCACAAAAATTTAGAATTTTTTAACATAAGATGAATTATTTATAAATTTTTAAACGCAAAAAACTAAAAAATTCATACTAAATTAATGTATTGGTAAAAAAAAATTCATCTTTTGTAATAGAGATCCCCATAATGTACTAAACATGTCAGCGGAAAAAATTTTAAAATTTTGAATGATATACTCGAGTTAAATGATAAATAAGGACCGAAAATCATGATAGGAAATATTTGAGGGACCAACCTGTTGAAAATTTTTGTAGGGACTAAAAATAAAATCTACTAACTATATATTAATATAATATACTAAATAAGTTACTAATTAACCCTTTTTAAAATCTAATCACAATTATTTATGTTTTTATTAACGTCCTTTATCGTAATTAACTAAATATGGAGAAGTTGTTTCCCACACAAATCAACAATTAGTCACAGATTTAGTTAAACAAAAAAAATTAGTCACATATAAAAAAAAAAACTAACATGCTATTTGTGCTCCACTTTTTGAGTTGCTTTGTTAAGAAAAACTAACTAATTTTTAAAGATTTTTTTTTGCAAAAAACAGCTTAGTGTGATACTATAAAAAAAATAAAAAAAACCACCTATTTTTTTGACTGAAAAAAAAAAACCAATATGTTATTTGTACTCCACGTTTTTTACTTACTTTGTTCAAAAAAACTAGCTAATTTTTAAAGATTTCTTTTTGCAAAGATTATTTTGAATTCCATAGAAATAAGTGCTATAAAGTTATATCATGGGCGACAAAAACAGTTTAATGATGCTATGTTGGTGCTAAGTTACTCAAATTATTAAAAAAAAAAAAAACTACCCAAAGAAAACAAAAACTAAACTGGAGGTATCCTTTCTATATAAGTTACTCATAAGGCTAAAAAGGAAGAACACAATATGGCAGTTTTCACTCCGTACCATCTCTCATCCTGACTATTACTTCTCCCGAATTTCTCCATCACTTTATCTTTGCTATTAATTTTTATGACAGCATCTTCTAATTTGGTAAGTTTTTTACATTATTGTTGTTGTGACTTTTGTTCCTATGAGTAGCATAATTTTCATCGCATGCTAAATGGATTGACTACATTTCAAGTGTCAATAGCTTTTGAAAATAGAATAATATTTTGCTTAAATTACACAACACAAATGTCATTTAGTATAAAATATGCTAACGTTACTAGAAGAACAGAGAAGAATATTTGACACGATCATGGAAGTTGTTCGGAAGCAAAAAGGGGGAGTTTTTTTCCTATATGGATATGGTGGAATAGGAAAAACTTTCATGTGGAACACTTTAGCAACAGCTTTACAATCAAAACGAGACATTGTTTTGACTGTAGCTTATAGCGGAATTGCATCTTTATTGTTGCCTGGAGGAAGGACAGCTCATTCAAAGCTCAAGATTCCAGTTCCAGCACTTGAATTTTCTATTTGCAATATAGAGAAGGGAACTAAACTAGAACAACTTTTAAAATTAACAAAGTTAATTATATGGGATGAAGCTCCTATGACTCACAAATTTTGCTTTGAAATTTGGACAAATCCTTAAAAGGTATAATGAGTGAGGATAAGTCTTCTGCGTCCAAAATATATGGAGGAAAAGTTATAGTCTTTGGTGGTAATTTCAGACAAATCTTTCCGGTAATACCAAGATGAAGTAGATCAGATATTGTTCATGCAACAGTAAATGCCTCTTATATTTGGGATCATTGCACTGTTTTAACCCTTACCAAGAACATGCGGTTGCTAAATGGTTCATCAAATTCAAACTCTGAAGAAATTAAAAAAAAATTTGAATGGATATTAAGGATCAGGGATGGAGAAGTTTTAGAACCAAATGATGGATATGAAGATATCCCAATTCTAGATGAACTTTTAATTTCATAATTCGTTGAAATTAGATATGTATTTTTTTTTGGTACAAAGTTAGATATGTATTTATTAATATATTTTTTTTGACGGGATGTATTTATTAATATTAAGATCATATTTTATATTATATGTTTAAAACTTTATTAATGCAATGATAAAAACATGTTTTTAAATTGTAATGTGTTGCTTCTTTTAAATTTTCTTTTGATTTCTGTTATTTATTTTTTTTGACGGATCTTTAGTTTCAATTGTTATTATTTTTCTAATTAAACAAAAAAGAAATTAATAAATTAACCAACATTTTTAAAAACTACATAAGTATTTAATACAATTAAATATAACATTTAACCATAACCCAGACCCGTGCGGATGCACGGGTTTATAACTAGTTTTGTATATTTATAGGGACTGCAAACGTATTTATTCCCAAAAAAAATCTAAAAAAAAGACTGCAAATGTATTTATTCCCAAAAAAAAATCTAAAAAAAATATGCTAAGAATGCAATTGAATTACGTTACAAAAAATATCTAAATAAAATATAAAAAAAAATCTTAGAGAAGCTCTAATTGAATGACACATAAGCAAATTTTTTTGAGAATGCACGAGAGAGCTCCGTGGAACTATCGTAATGTATATAACTAGTATGTTAGCCCGTGCCGTGCACGGGATTATTTTCTTTTTTAATATTATTTTTTAAATTATTTGATTACTTCATTTTATTATTTAATAATAATTTGAGATATTATATCTTATGAGTTGTTTAAATATAAATTGTTGGAGTAAATAAATTTTTTGACAGATATTTTTTTAAATCACAAAACTCTCACATTTTTTCGCCAAAAAAAAAAAACTCGCATTCAGCGAATTTTAACGTTTATTATAGATTTATTCAACTTAATTTCATCAAACTAAATTTTTTTAAATACAATGTAAAATAAAAAAAAAATCATCGTCTTTTCACCTTGTTTCGTAGTAATCCATATATAAATTAAAAAAAAAATACATTGAAATAAACAACCTTGCATATCACGAAACACCATTTTTTTCGTCAACTTAATCTCATCAAACTATATGTTTTTATAAATACAGTGTAAACTAAGATATATTTTCCCATCATTCTCTCACTTTGTTTCAACTTTGTTAGTAGTAATTTAAATATAAATTTTTAGAACAAAAAAAATAAAAATAAATAGACAACCTTGCATATCATAAAACTCACACAATTTTTCGTTTCTAGTCCTCATTGAAATTACAAAAAAGATAGGGTCGTGTAATAATATATGAGTATAAATATTGATCATCGTGTAAATTATAAAGTCAAAAGACACTCATATTAGTAGGAGTGTTAATATACGTCATATTATAAACAATAGGTTTTCCGTATTAATATGTGTATAAATATCTAAACTCTTATTAAAAAAATTCTTTCGTCTCGTATTAATAAATTTCATATTAAAACATTCGTAGAAATATACTTCCGTCAAAACTACCAAAAAACCCGTACTTGAGTAAAAATATAGCTCCTGTAGAAATTACAAAAAAAAATAGTCTTCATATTAATATATGGGTAGAAATATAAATCCTCATAGAAATATACGTTCTCGTAAAATTACAAAAAAAAAATTCTCTAAAGAGTGATCTCCCACGTTCTCGTATTTATATATGGTTTTTATTTTTAAATTACGTAGACGTTCATTTTATATTGATTTTATTTAAATATGAAAAATAATATTCTAGAGAGTGATCTCTCACTTTACGTTCTCAACAATATGATATTTTCTCTCCCGTCATTATAGAAATTATTAAAAAAAATATAAACCTTAGCTTGTATGATATATGAATATAAATATAAATCACGTCTAAATTAAAAAAAAAATAGGCACTTGTATAATTATATTAGTATAAATATTTATCCCGTGTAAATTACAAAAAAAAATTTATATTAATATAAGTGTAAATATTTTTCATAAGCAATAAAATATCATAAAATTGCTTCAAAAAATATCATAAAAATATAGTTTTAGTTGTTGGTATAATCGAACTGTGTATCTCATACTAAATTTTATTCGTGAAAGAGACATAAATGACACACATAAACTTTGATTCATTAGAGATTGTTTCGTGAAATTTTGTTCATAAGACCTCTGTAAATATAAATCATAGATGACACCCAACATTCTTTTATCTTGTTTCAACATATTTCGCAGAAATTTAAGTGTAAATTTGAAGAACAACAAAAAAATACAAAGAAATAAAAATTCATGCATATTACAGAACTTCCACATTTTATTGTAAAAAAAACTCTCACGTTCAATCATCTTCCTTCATTTATTGTTGATTTATTCAACTAAATCTCATCAAACTACTTTTTTTTTAAAAAAATATAGTGTAAATTAAGGTATATTCTCACACTGTTCTTCCATCTTGTTTCACAGTAATCCACATGTAAATTTCAAAAAAAAATTACAAATAAACAGACAACCTTGCATATCACAAAATTTCCACATTTTTTTCTTCGGAAAATAACTCTTTCACATTAAGTGATCTTCCTACGTTTATTGTAGATTTATTCAAGTTAATCCAATCAAACTATATTTTTTAAATACAATGTAAATTAAGATATTTTTTTCATCGTTATCTCACCTTCTTTTTTCAACTTGTTTCGTAATAATCTACATATAAATTTCAAGAAAAATATAAATAAATAGTAGACAACTTTGCATATCACAAAACTCCCACATTTTTTTATTCATCTGAATATGATCAAACTATTTTTTTTGTTAAATTTAAGATATCTCTTTTCCCATCATTCTCTCACTTTGTTTCATAGTAGTCCACATATATATTTCCAAAACAAAATAATAAAAAAAAAATAGACAACCTTGAATAGTACAAAACACTTTTTTTTTGTCAAAAAAAAACTTTCATATTCAGTAATGTTCCTATGTTTATTATAGATTTATTCAATTGAATCTCATAAGACTACATATTTTTATTCATTGATAAGTTTGGTGTATCACTTGTGTTTCAATAAACTAATTCGCCGCTGTTTTTTTTTTTAGAATGAAGTGTCAAAAATTGTTCCTTGTTATTGTATAACTATTTCATATAATTTTTTTTTTTGTGATTTAGAACAAATTTTTTTTAATAGAGCGTTTATGTTAAAGTTTTAGGATTGAACTACCTTTATAATAGATTTTTAAAAAAACATTTATTCTAGATTTATTCAACTGAATCTCATCAAACTATATATTTTTTATAAATGTTTATGATAGATTTATTCAACTAAATCTCATCAAACTACATATTTTTTTAAATACAGTATATATTTAAATATATTTCTCCATCGTTCTCTCACCTACTCAATTCAACCAATTTCGTACTAATCTACGTGTAAATTTCAAATAACTATCCTCACTATGTTTTTTTGTTATAAATTAAGTGTTAAAATCGTCTCTTAATATTTTAGAAATTTTTTCTATGAAAAAAATTTGTGATTTAAAATAATTACTTTTTGTTACAGATTAAAAAAGAAGTGAGTTTGACATTAAATAATTTAAAGATTATCTTTTAGAGATTTTACAAAAATATAGAATCTATTTTGTGTCTGTTTGCCTTTATATAAATTATTTTTTATAAAAAAAAACTTTAACTTGTTTGAATGTAACCATATAAAAGTGATTTTGTCTGACAAAAATTACCATAAAGAACATTCAAATATAATATATCATTTAAATAAACATATCCCAACAAATTTCTAAATTTTTTGTATAAAATTTTTTGACACTTATTTTCTCTTTCCTCTAAAAAATCTATACAAAAAGCTAATAATACCACATTCAGATTTTTAGCAATTTTTAGATTATTTTTAGATCTAATTATTTTTAAAAACTATAACAAACATATGTTATTTTTTAAAAACTGATATTTGTTAAAAAATAAGTAATTATTTTTTAAAAAAAACTATAACAAAGAGCCAATATATGTCTATTAATTCTTACCAGAAAATATATGTCTCTTAATTGATATTCCCTCCGTTCCTTTTTTGTTGTCATTTTAGAAAGAAAGAAAAAAGATCAAATTAGGAATGTGTATTTTTGCATCTTATTTTCCTATTATATCCTTCTTTTTAGAATATAATTTTAATCCACCAATAATTTTTTTTTTTTTGCACACACTTTCTCTTTTTTTTTTTTTTACATAGAAAGATACAAACTTTCTCTTTCAAAAAAATAAAAATCACCAAATAAAAAATTTTAACAAACTTTTATTTTTTGGTGCAAACTCTATAACAAACTTTATGTAAAAAAAAAAACTAATAAACTTTGTTACAAATAATTAGAAAGAAAGGTATAATAGGTAAAATATAACTTAAATCGTCAAAAAAAAACTAATAAACTTTGTTACAAAAAATTAGAAAGAAAGGTATAATAGGTAAAATATAACTTAAATCGTCAAAACGACAAATAATTAGAAACAAATATTTTTTTAAAAACAACAAATAAAAAGGAATGGAGAGAGTAATAATGCATAATAATCAAAATGTATTACCGAAAACAATATATGTCATCAATCATATTTATGATTAATTCTATCAATGTGAGTAATAATGCATAATAATCAATGAGTGAAAACATCGGTCTATTAAACTAAATGACAAAATTGAATAAAATTGTCAATAAAAAAAGTGCATAATAATGCATTAAAATTAAACAATAAAAATCTGTTATTTGACGATCATAAATTTGTCTAATCTTTCTTATTTTTTATATTGGTCTTCATATATTTGGTTGTGGATAAATCAGCTTCATCAGGGTAAGCTCTCTTTACTGATACACCATCAACTTTATGTGAGCATAAATCTACGGCATCTAAAGCAGTTCTATCTTTGACCTTCTCCTTTACTGTTTCATCAAACTTTGTTATAAGATCTTGTGAATCGCATTGATAAAATATTTGAACATATAAAGTATGAATTGCACAGATAAAAATTAGAAAAATATAAAGTATGAATTGCAATGATAAAAAATTAGAAAATATAGAGTATGAAACTTATTAGTACACAAAATTATTGATAGTAGTAAGTCAAGAAGAAAAAGTTAATCTATAGATTTAATAAGTTAAGATGAAACAGTTAATCTATGAAAATTGGTTTTGAAAATGAAAATTTGAGGTGCTTACCGTGGAACTACTTTTGATGTATGTCTTTGACTCTCTTGCATTAGTACTTTGTGCCATGATCTTCTTATATATTATGTTTTTGACACGACTGGTACCACCAAACACCATCATCAATAAATTTGATTTCAACCATGATTATAAACATTGATTCATACAATTTATTCACAGTGATATTTGTCAAAGTGTTTTAGTAAAAGAAATAATAATAATAATAATAATAACAATAATAATAATAATAATAATAACAACAATACTAATAATAAAATACCCATAAATTGTAAAAGAAAATTGTCTTACTTGTTGACATTCTAGAAGTGTCTTAATATTTCTCATAGGTGTGATTTTAAGTAGATCGTGATGGAAAACCTTGGAGATGAACTAAAACTTGTATAAGAGAAACATTCTTTTCATAAGTTCTAAAAAAATTGAAAGGAAAAATTAATAAACAATTACATATATGCATAACTGAAAATTTCTTAAATGTAATTCATAATTGATAATTGATATAATAATAGAATCATACATCAATTTTAACGTCGCAACTTCGGGAATATCTGGATTAAACATGAGCCACGAACAGTCTAAATTGATGTTCAAATTCTTTGACCATGAATGTCATGTGTTTCTCACGATGAATGTGTTTTCTATATATAGTTAAATTATATTCGGACTTGTTATGCTAGAGTGGAAAAAAATTAAGTTGTTATTATCCGTAAAATATTATTTTTTGGTGTTATCCATAATTTTTTCTAAGAATGCAACCAAATTATGCTAAAAAAATATCTAAAAAAAATTTAAAAAAAATCTTAGAGAAGCTCTAATTGAATGCTACGTAAGCAAATTTTCCTGAGAATGCACGAGAGAGCTCCGTGAACCTATCGTAATGTATATAATAGAGATATAATAGAGATAATAGAGATAAGAACCTATAATGTACTAAACATGTCAGCGAAAAAATTTAAAATTTTGAATGATATAATCGAGTTAAATGAAAAATAAGGATAAAAAATCATGATAGGAAATATTTGAGGGACCATAACCTGCTGAAATTATTTTCAAGGACTAAAAATGAAATTTTGTATATTTATAGGGACTGTAAACATATTTATTTCAAAAAAAAAATGCTAAGAATGCAACTGAATTACGTTAAAAAAATGTCTAAAAAAATATAAAAAAAAATCTTAGAGAAGCTCTAATTGAATGACACATAAGCAAATTTTCTTGAGAGAGCTCCGTGGAACTATCCTAATGTATATAATAGAGATAAGAACCTATAATGTACTAAACATGTCAGCGAAAAAAATTTAAAATTTTGAATGATATACTCAAGTTAAATGAAAAATAAGGACAAAAAATCATGATAGGAAATATTTGAGGGACCATAACCTACTGAAATTATTTTTAAGAACTAAAAATGAAATTTTGTATATTTATAGGGACTGCAAACGTATTTATTTCAAAAAAATCTAAAAAAAATATGTTAAGAATGCAACTGAATTACGCTAAAAAAAATATCTAAAAAAAATATAAAAAATAAATCTTAGAGAAACTCTAATTGAATGACATATAAGCTAATTTTCTTGAGAATACATGAGAGAGCTCCGTGGAACTATCGTAATGTATATAATAAAGATGTATGATTTTTTGATTATAAATGAGAATGAGATCTATGATCAATGGTAACATAGATATTGTTAGAATAAATATCTTCAGACATGTTCAAACTTAAAAGTGTGTAACTTTTAAATAATATTCACCGCTTTGTCAATCGACCACGTGCACAATTGAATATTAACCTACATCAACTTATTTTAAATGTTGTTGAATGATCTTTATCCTCATTGCAACCATATGAAGAAGAATCGTTCAACCCATTATAAGACCAGTTTTGATTTAATAGTGGTTGCAATTTATCGATGATGTAAAATAATACAAATTTAATTTATACACATCAATGATATAATATATTTTTGTTGACAAACGATATACTGTCTCTGATCTTAAATATACTAGTAAAATAAATTTTACTTTTAAAATTAATAAAATCATTAATGTATTTGGTGTATAATACAAACATCTACGTCGGAGGTTGCAATTCAGGGGTGTTACTGTAATTTGGCTATTACAATAGAACACGGTGCTGCAATTCCTTCTCCTCCATCGTCACCAAAATTCAGTTTATACCTTTACGGATTTCTCACGAAAAATGCGCGCCAAATCCACGAATTCATCTTTTCGTGATCGCACCCTAGAATTCCACACCATCATTGAAACCTTCAAAAAATCATTACCAGATTCAAACGAACCTTCCACTAGTTCCGCCACTTCTTCTTCTTCTTCTTCCAGATCGGAACAACACCGATCAGAGTTCAACAGAAGAGCTTCCAAAATCGGTTATGGAATTCACCAAACCTCTCAAAAGCTTTCCAAACTCGCCAAATGTAATCAATCTTCAAATCAATTCGCTTCAATTAATTATACACGTCATCACTGTTTTAATTCATCGTGTTTGTTTTGTTCGTTTTTGTGTAATGCAGTGGCGAAAAGGACTTCGGTTTTCGATGATCCAACGGTGGAAATTCAAGAGCTAACAAATGTTATTAAGCAAGATATTACCGCACTTAATTCTGCAGTTGTGGATCTTCAATTACTTAGCAACTCTAGAAATGAGACTGGAAATGTTTCTATCGATTCAACTAGTCATTCTACTACGGTTGTCGATGATCTTAAGACTCGATTGATGAGTGCCACTAAAGAGTTTAAAGATGTTCTCACCATGCGAACTGAGGTATTGTTTTCTTCGAGAATTTTAAGTGCTTTTGCAATGTTGTCTATCATAACTTCCGATAATTAGGTTATTCTGTTATAAGGACTTAGTTTTTACAGATACATCTAATCACATACGATAGTTTAGATATTTTTACGATGTTTTAGAAACTAATACAAGTGACATTATTGTGCGATTTAAATGAATGCGTGTGTGAACAAGTTGTAGACCGTCAGTGTATAGCAATTAATCTTGTGTTGTGATGCTCTTGTTCAAAAAGAATATCGTTTTGTAATGCTGTATATTTTTTTAATGTAGAATTTGAAAGAACATGAGAGTAGAAGACAATTGTTTACGTCCTCTACCTCTAAGGATTCTGCAAATCCTTTCCTACGTCAACGTCCATTAGCTACAAGGTCGGTTGCTACTGGTAGCACTTCTAATGCCCCTGCACCTCCATGGGCTAGTGAGGCATCGTCTTCATCACAGTTGCTTCCTAAGTAAGTTGTGTTTTTTTCTTTCTTTCCTTATTATTGTTTTGTTGTTTCGGTGTTGACTTGTAGCTAAGCACGTGTCTATTGTTTTCTTGCTCATTTTTATGTAATGTTGGTAACTAATTTATGATTATCTGAATCATTGTTTTTTTTAGAAGGAACTGGTCATTATTTGAGTATAATTAGCTTATTAATAGAGAGTAAAAGTATGCAATATACCCTTCTTTTATTTGTTTTACTTGAACTGTTATGTGTGAAGTACTACTCAATTTTTTGGTATTTTAGCAGAATCTTTGTGCTGATGTTATTTTAGATCACGGTCTTTATCTTTATGTCTCTATTGCAATTGTGCTGAACAAGCATAAATTCACAATCTCTGCTTTACTGTATTAATGAACTCATTTGCTTAATTTAATTGATGGATTTTATAGTTTGCTTGTGTTTTCCATCTAGGCCTGTCAAACAAGTTGGCTTGTCCAAACCTTGTTTTTTCAGCCTAGCCTGCCTCGGCAAAACTGGAAGACTTATGGAGCTTGGCCTAGCCAATGAGAAATTGGCTGGTTAAATAGACCATCCCAGAATACATGTAGAAAAGCAGGCTGGCCCACTCAACATTTCAAACCAACTTCATTTGTTGGGCTGGCCTGGCCTGGCAAAACGGATGTCAATTGAAATGTCAACCACATGGTGTAAAAATTGCAAAATTAAGAGCTCTAGTTGTAAGACATAATTCATGGATCCTCTCTTATTTAATATGAGAACTCGTTTGTTTCAAAGGTTGTTTCATGGTGGGTCAAACTCTAGCTTCATACATTTTTTCATGGCTTTTGAATCTGCAGAAAGCAAGATGATGGGGAAAGTCAACCATTGTTACAGCAACAGCAGCAGCAGCAGCAGCAGATAGTTCCATTGCAAGACAGTTACATGCAAAGCAGAGGAGAAGCTCTTCAAAATGTTGAGTCCACTATTCACGAGCTCAGCAACATTTTTAATCAACTAGCAACACTTGTTTCCCATCAAGGAGAGATTGCCGTCAGGTTTTATATGCCTAACTCATGTGCTATATAGATTGCATCCTTATTGTTCTTTATTATTGTATTATTATATAATATAGGATGTATGTTACTAATAGATACAAGCTTACTTGGTTTGCCTGTAATTCTGCTATCAAATGTGCCAATGCCAATTGCATGGTCTGTGAGATGAGTGTGGGCCTTGACTGAAATAAATTGTATGGAATATGATGATATACATCGATTCAGAATGCAAAATTAACAGAAAGAAAACAGGAAAGTTTTATTGAATATCCTCCTCCAATTCTGGATCAATGGTATCTAGGGTTGAAAAGAGCAAGAATGCGTTAAAATGGTGTTTACCCTGGCAGTTAAAGAGCCTGGTCTCTCCACGGCTCCACCCAAAACCAATGGATCAACTAACTGCTTTCCATTACATTCTTTGCCTCTGTTTATAGTGAGCTAGTAATTAACCACTCTAACAGCTTTCATAAGTAGGCTTACTCGGTTACTCCCAATTAACAATGCTGACTAACGGGCTGGACGACTTCATTCCTGGCCCATCTGATGTACATTTTCCAAATTTGGGCCTGTTCCTAACTCATGACTGAGTTGTTTACTGCATGTTGAATCTAAGGATATGAATATATGATGCACTGCTGTTTGAATAGTTTAATATGCCGCTCACTAAGCCCAGAATTTATTTGCATAAGAATTTGATCCTATAAGTATTGATATAGGTACTTGTGTATTATGGGATGCTTAAGTTTGAACTTTCACATCGAGTAGTATGAGATGTTTGGTGAAGTATATAAGATGCTTGGTTCTTCTCCCTTTACAACCTTGCTGCAATTTCAGTTAAACTATTTGATGTCCGATAATGGGAATTAACTTTTGCTTGAGTTTTGTTTTATATGTCCAAATGATACATTGGTGGGTTGACAGTGGTACTGTTACTTAATTTACAGGATTGATGAGAACATGGATGATACAGTGGCAAACGTAGAGGGGGCACAAGGGTCATTGTTGAAGTATCTGAATAGCATATCTTCTAATAGGTGGCTGATGATCAAGATTTTCTTTATATTGATACTATTCCTTATGGTTTTCTTATTTTTTGTGGCATAGTCATTGGAGAAATGAAAGGACACAAGCGACTGTTTTCTTACTGGTGTTAGCCTTGTGTATGTTTTATTTCTCCAAATTTATACTTGTACAGTATTTATAATTGATAATTTGATACAACAAGGTTAAAAGCTACTACTATGGTACCGGGGACACTCGTTAGCAAGACCCTTATAATAACTATAAATAATAATATAGCCGAGGCCTTCTGTAATATTTATTATGCATATGGAATCTTTGGTATTGGAAATTTGGAAGCAAAGCAAATTATGTCTTGATAATGAGCTTGTCCAGAAGAAGACGACTTCATGGATGGTTCATGGCTAGAAATATTGAAAATACAAATATCAACTTTTCGTATTGGAGCTGATGTCCTGTGCTGTTTTTGAAGGCTTAAGGTGTGGCATTTGGACTGTATTTGCAGGAAGTCAATAACAAGAGCTAGCTTAAATCATGGTGTTGCTGCAGTTGGTGTGTGATAGTGCTGTGTTATTTTGTTGCTATGTGTGATAGATTGCGGCAAATATCACTGTGTAGTGGTGCTGGGTTGGATGCACTATTGTGGAATGTGGAAGGTGATAACTAGAGCAATCGGTAGGGACTGATGCAAATTGGCCGAGTAAGGGATTGATGAGGGTCATTATGCTAGATCAAGCAGGAGTGTGTTGATGTAAAATAGCAGAATACCAGAATTTGTGCTGGTGCTATGATGTATAATTATATATGATTTATATTACGCATGAATAAAAGAACAAAAAATGTGTCTCAAGAGTTTTAAAAGAAATTATACATGAATTAAAAGAATTTGTGTGCTAGATAATAAATACACAAAAAATGTGTCTCAAGAGTTTTCAAAGAATTATACATGAATTAAAAGAATTTGTGTAATTACACATGAATAATTACTCTTGTGTGTTGATGTGTAATTATGATTTATATATATTTAACATAATTACACATGAATAAAAGAACAAAAAATGTGTCTCGAGAGTTTTAAGGCAAGTTCATTCTCAATACTATGTTTAAACTTGTGATCTCTACTTTTTATTTTATGAAAACATGATCTATATAGTTAAACTTTGCTATAAGTGTCCAAGAAAGGTAGAATGAGCAATAATTAATGTTCAAGTTTGCTCATAGGAAGCTCCATTTGAATAAGCAAAACAAACATAATGTTAACTTGTTTACAATAGCATATCAGTATGCAAACAAAACTAATTTCACAATGGAAACATGTTATTTTTGACGAATTCAAAGTACGGCTTGGATCAATAAGTAAACACGGCGTATATATGAACTAAGAGAACATTTTGTTTTCTTACGATATGCTTCAAAACAACATTTCTTTTTGTGATATCACCTTAGCATTTCTTGAGGTTTCATATATGATATGGGAAGACAAAAAAAAATCTGTAACATAATTTTTTTTCTTCATGAATTTGAGCAATTGAAGCAATCTGCCTGAAGAAAATGATATAAATTTATCTGTTCTGCCCAAATTTTCTTCACTGAAGTCCTTTGATTTATTCCGTCAATGAAAAAGATGAAGAGAGTCAAAGGAAAAATGGAGGAGCAATTGGTAGCTTTACTAAATTGTCACTTTGTTGATTTTGTAACCATCTTCTGAACTGCTTCAGACGCTGCGGATGCTGCCTTATCAAAGCCTAACTTTTGCAGCTCATTTAAGAAACCATCAGCATCAGTTTCACTGATTTTGTATGGACTATGTTGAGCATCAGGAAATGAACCGTTTATCACATCTTCCTTATAATCAAGTAAGGCTTTGTTGATGACGTCTCCGACACAAGCATATTGTTTACAAAATTTTGGAGTAACCTGCAAAATATAGGGTCATCTCGACTTTAGTATTGAATCATGATCTATAGGGTTAACATTATAAAAAATCAAAAGAAAAACTCGGTTAATATTTTATCTAAATACCTTTGCATGGTGGGGGTGCTGTAACATACCAAGAAGATCATGATAAACAAGTACCTGCATGATTGATAAAATTTAAATTAGAAATAATTGACTTTCAACTAAGAAAAATATTCCGTTTTCTTTTCCTTAATGTAAAATTATAAACTCATAAATGAAGCTTTGCATAATGATTTCAAAATAACAGAGGGATAATCAAATTAAACTCCATCCATAAGGGTACATAAGACCAATCTTAACATATTCTCCAACTCAATAATAACATCTACATACATCATATCAAAGTGAAAATATTATTTAAGAGAGACAATTATCAAGAATCAAAAGCTGAACAAAGCAAATTAGATGAAGAATAAATGCCCTCAAATAAATCCCGACGAGTTTCACGAAATCAAAGTGGCTCCGTGATTTTGGTTGAAGCTTCAAAGCATAGTATTTGCCAAAATCACGGTAGCACATTGTGATTCTGACCAACTCACCATCAATCCAAACATGCAATTATTAACTAAAATGGAAATTAGGCCAACTGACCTGTCCACTGCAATAGGGCCCAGCCCCAATTCCAATAGTCGGGATTTGAAGTGCTGCAGTTGCTGCAGCAGCCACAGGTGCAGGCACACATTCTAGAACAACAGCAAAACACCCTGCTTCTTGAAAAGCCAGTGCCGTCTCGACAACCTACACAAACTAATTCCTTTTCGAATCACCAAAAATTGTTCAAAATGCAAAAACAGTTCCATCATGCACGGGAGAATAGAGATATATAGACCTTGACAGCGCTAGCAATGTTCCTTCCCTGAGGCCTAAATCCCCCTAAAACACTAATAGCCTGCGGAGTAAGACCAACATGCCCAATCACAGCTATTCCAGCTTCAACAATAGCTTTTGCTGCTACAATTCTTGAAGGTGAACCTCCTTCCAATTTTATGGCATCCATTCCTCCTTCTTTCAAAATCCGAACTGCCGCGTCCACTGCCTGCTTATTATCAAATCACCAACACTTAAAACCACTGCACATGTTACGAGAGATATAAAACAATTAAACAAACACACAAATGCAGACACCTAAATCCTTAATTTCAAGTTCCAACTATTTCCTTTCCACATTTCAATTCTAACCAACAATCAAACAGGCCACACTTCAAGTTCAAAAGAAACAAATTCCACTCTAATTGAAATTCACTAAACTTAACAACCCTAGACCTGGATTCTCTATAGTTAAGGAAGCACACAACCATTAAGTCAAGAAATCTTAGTATTTCGATGACTATCATCAAACCATTAGTATTCCAACTTCACCAAATGAACTTTAAATAAGCAATTCACAATATAAGATATCCAATTTTCACCAAAGGAATAATATCATGGCTACACAAAAATAGAAAATCTAACTCCTTATATAGCACTAACACTTCAGACTTGTGTGGCACTGTCACATGTCTAACACCAATTCATATGGTTACATTCAATCACATCCATTTTCTTTATTAAATTACTAACTGGCTGTCTACGTGCTAGTGTCATCTCAGGTGTACATACAGTGCTTTTGTAGCCTATGAAGCACATAATAGATACATACACCAAACACAACACAGACCCTAACACGTCGACACAAATAATAATTTGAAAAAATAACACAAATCAATGTAATCACATGTGTTAGTGTAGTGTCAGACACCAAAACACACCTAATTTGAGGAGCGTCTGTGCAAATTCCATGACTCTAAATCGAGCAACCCCAAACAAAGAAAAAAAATATAAGAAAATAAAAATCATGACTCAAAATCCTAAATTTTGTTTCAACAAATCTTAAATAAAAGTGAATATCAAACACCACAAACAAATTCCAAAACCCCAGATGAAAAAAAAGCAAACTTTCTCATAAAATTTCACATTTACAACTTTCCCAACAAGCAAAAACTTCACAATTCAAATCCAAGAGTAACAAATTCCAATCATTGAACCAAAAACAAAGAAACAAAAAAACAGAGTATAGAATATAGACATAGTACCTGTTTAGAACTACACTCATAAGTTCCAAAAGGCAAATCAGCAACAAGAAGAGGAGTCTTGGCACCACGAGCAACAGCACGACAATGAACAAGCATTTCATCTAAAGTAATAGGTAAAGTAGTATCATGACCATGAACAACCATGGAAGCAGAATCACCAACAAGACAAATATCAATGGCGGCCATATCTAGGTGAACAGCAGAAGGGTAATCGTAAGCTGTAACCATAGTTATTGGTATTGAGTTTCGATGTTTTAGTCTTAGTTGTGAAAGTGTTACCCTTTTGTTTTGTGGTGTTGGTCCTGAATATACTGTGTTTTCTGGTAGATTGCTCATTGATCGAATGTGTCTTTGAAGAAATGAACGATGATGATGGGTTGTTGCTCAGAGTATAGAGGTTAGCCATGAAGACATAGTGCAATTGAGAGAGAGAGATGAAAGTAACTTAACAGAACAAGTACCTAGTTTAGTTTCAATGTAATTTACTTACTTTGTGATGATTCGTTGATTCATGAATATTTGGTTTTTACGAGAAATGTATGTTACTGGAACACACAAGGCAATGTTGACATTTGACCTTTAAACAAATCTAGATCTGCGGCGAGGCCAACCGTGGTGGTGGTGGCGGAAGGATGATGGATGGTGGTAGTGATAGAGAAAGAAGGTCGGAGAAGAGTGAGTAAAGGGAAGAGGGAAAACGAGGATTTTTACTTTTTACTTTGTTTCGTTGGGTTTGAGGGCGGTGATTTGCGGTTAGTGGCTTTGGATGTAAACCTTTGTGCTTTCATGTATTTTGACTACAACAATTCATTTCAAAAAGTCATCACAGCACCTACACTTTACTTACTAAACTTTACACGGCCAAAATATAATATACAAAACTTTTACTCCCTCCGTCCTAAAATAAAATAAGTGTTCTACTTGCTGAAATTGGTTGTACCAAAATAAGTGTCATATACTATTTATAACATTAATTTTTCCTATTTTATCCTTAAAACAACTATTAAGAGAGAGAAAAAGTACACTCAAATATCTACTTTTAAATATTCCAATGTCTACTACCAATAAAAAGAGAGGATATTTTAGTAAAAGTCATATTCTCTCTCTTTTTATTTACACAATTTTCTTAAAGTGTATGATTTAGTCAACTGTGAAGTGACACTTAAAATAGGACAGAGGGAGTAATTTTTATCATGTCTTACAATGGGTCACTAATACACATTTATGATCGACTCCCTCAATCTTAAAATGTAAGTGAAAAAACAAAAATCATACTCCTTTCGTCTTATTATATAAGCATCTTTACTACAAAAGTCTAGTCTCAAAATAAAAGCTCTTTTACAATTTTTGTATTTCAATGCAACTTAGTAGTAATAATTAGGGGTATGTGTAAGCAAAAAAGTAATAAATGTACCTAGTAAATTGTAAAGGGACTTATATTTTGGAACTAGACTTTTGTAGTAAATATGCTTATATAATGGGACGGAGGGAGTATTTATTAAAAAAATATATATATAATGTTTGGAGGTATGTTTCTTAGAAAAAATGTTGTATGAAAAGATGTAAAAATAATTTTTATTGGTTGTTGATTATAGAAAAAGTAAGAAAGAGAGTAAACTTTTTCTTGAAAAGATAAATGTTTAGACTTTTTCTCTTATATTTTAGGATAAAAAATTTGAGTTTTTTTCTTTCACATTTTGGGACAGAGGGACTATAATTGAACAAAGTGCAACATGAGTCGTCATGGGTATGGACGTATGGTTGAATAGTTTGAGCTCATTCACTCTTAACCAAAATTAAGATAATCAATGGTCGAGGTTAGATCTTTACCTTAGATATGAAGTAACTTTAAATATATGAGTTAGTCCCACTTTTTGAAATATCTCTAATCCAGCGAGAGATTAATCATTACATCCGGCAATGATATCCGATCTCGACAAAAAATATTTTATCTTTTATTTTTTCTGGCAATCAAACGCACTTTTTTTTTATATATCGGAAAGATAAATTGCGTGAAAAAAGAACTCATTTCTAAAATTATTATTATTATTATTATTATTATTATTTATGCAAATTATTTTCTTCCATAGTACAAAAAAAAATGTAAGTAATTTTCTGGTATATTAAATCTGATTTGAAGTTTTAACAATGAGCATGAAAGCAGGAGGATCTTCCAATTCCTAAATTCGTTAGGACACAGTTCCTCCTCATTCGCAAATCGCAATTCCCAAATTCCAATCAGATCTATCTATCTATCTATCTATCTAGGGTTTCAATTATTCATTCATTATTCACCAGATCGATCGCTCCACCAAGATGCAGTTCAAATCAACACAATCATCATTCCGAGATCGTACACATGAATTCCACACCGTCGCAGAGAGGTTGAAGAAATCACTCTCATCAGGTTCAGGTCCAAATGGACCTAGCAGTAGTAGTTCTCCTTATCCTTCTTCTTCTTCTTCTTCTCCTTCTTCATCTTCCAGATCCGAAGATCCGAAATCTGCCGTTGCAATTCAATCCGAGTTTAACCGAAGAGCTTCCAAGATTGGTTATGGAATTCATCAAACCTCTCAGAAACTTTCCAAGCTCGCCAAATGTAATCAATTCGTATATTACACTATTCAATTATTCATCTATTGTTGTTAATGATGTTGATTATTAATAATTTAATACCTAATTTTTTGTAGTGGCGAAAAGGACATCGGTTTTTGATGATCCAACAATGGAAATTCAAGAATTAACAAGTGTTATTAAACAAGATATTACCGCGCTTAATTCTGCGGTTGTGGATCTTCAATTAATCAGCAATTCAAGAAATGAGAGTGGAAATGTTTCTACCGACACAACTAGTCATTCAACTACGGTTGTCGATGACCTAAAGACTCGATTGATGAGTACTACCAAAGAATTTAAAGATGTTCTCACCATGCGAACCGAGGTATTGTTTTTGTAATTTGTATTTGTGTGATTGTGTATTTTTTTCTACTGTAATTGAAGACAATTATGTTTTAATGCTTTTATTTGTTTATGAAGAACTTGAAAGTGCATGAGAATAGAAGACAATTGTTTTCGGCTAATGCTTCTAAGGATTCCGCAAATCCTTTTATCCGTCAACGTCCTTTAGCTACAAAATCGGCTGCTAGTTCTTCTAATGCCCCTGCACCTCCATGGGCTAGTGGGTAAGTTATGCTCTTTTTTCTTTTTCTTTTTTCCTGTTGATTGTACTGTTATAGGTAGGTTTCAGTTATGCATATAAATAAGATAACTGGGATCAATTTTCTTTTTTGTTTAGTTAGTTTATTGTATCATGCTGGATTAGATTATCGAGTACATATATTTTGTTCCAAGAAGCAAGAGATTCTAAGCAAGCCTGTATTTGTCAAGTAGAATAGAGTAAAAATGTGGTCATGTACCTGCTGTCTATTTGTTCTCCTTGGATGGTTTTTGCAGTATGACTCAATTTTCAAAAACTGTGTCACTAGTCACAACCATTGTACTTATATTAATTTCTTACCTCGAGCTATGTTTTTGTTTGAAGTTATAAGACTTTAGCCGTTAAATATAGAGGGAAGATATACAATGAAGTCTTTGATTTGTTATTATGGTTTGGCATGTTAAATTTTTTTATATAAAAGATTTATCTTTAACTCTAATTTCATTTACTTTTATTTTGCTTTTTCGCTACATCCATATGCCACAGGAAGCAGGTGGATGGAGAGAGTCAGCCGTTGCTGCAACAGCAGCAGCAGCAGCAGCAGGTAGTTCCACTGCAGGACAGTTACATGCAAAGCCGAGCTGAAGCTCTTCAAAATGTTGAGTCCACTATTCATGAGCTCAGCAACATCTTTAATCAACTAGCAACACTTGTCTCCCAGCAAGGGGAGGTTGCCATCAGGTTTTCTTTTTGTCTCACTTGTGGATTGCCCTCTATTATTTTATTCCAATACAATTTATGATGTATGTTAGTATTACATACAAACTGCTTGGTTCATAAGTAATTCCGTGACAAATGAATCTGTGCCAGTAATTAACCTTAAGAGTTGGGAGAAGTTAGTGCTTTGACTTTATGTACCTTGCATTATGTATAGTGAACCATCATTTTTGGTTTGTGGTTATTTGTGGGAGATGATTTGATCATTTAGGGCTAGGTAGTCAATAGCCGCTTGTTGCACCGAAGCGACCGCTGGCTGTGATGGGATGACATGTGTGGAAGTGGAACGAATATAAGGTGCAGTTGCAACAGGAGAGATCATTGGATGTGTGCTGCGGAGTAGGTCGCGGCCCTTCTCGACAGTGAATTTGACCAAAAAACCCCCAATTTGCCCTCAAAATTTGAGTGTACATTAACCATATGTTTCTGGTCTTTTTTTCTGCCATGTTTTTTGAAATGCAGAAATTACTTGCATAAGACTTTAGCTAATATAAAATTTGGAGTGAGATTTATCAAGTAAAGCAAGCGTGGCGTGATTGTGTGTGTGAGGTTGCTCAGATGTACTTTGTCCTTATAATAAGATTGTAAACTTATTTAGCCAATGAGTGGCTTTTCACATGTGCGTCGTTCTCTAACATGCATTGTACACTTGAAGGAGTTAAATCACATGTACCAAACCCGTGGTTTTCCCCTTTGCTCACTGCTTTAACTACTTCCTTGGTCCTATTTGTTCCTTTAGAAATGCAATGGTCTTGCCATGGATGTGACATTAAATAGACATAGGAGTATGACATTGTAAACTAGTTTAATGTGTTTCCTTATTGAATATTTGATGATATTTGCTGGTGGAAGTGTCAGAGGGAGTTATTTTATTTTCCATTTCAAATGCTTGGATTTATCTTGATTAGATTCTCTTGATTTTGAATGCAGTTTTCTAAATCAATTTATCAGTTTTCTGAAGTCCTAAAAATCTATGTTGTCAAACCTGTGGCTGGTTAATTAAATAATATACATGATTAAAAATGTGTTCTTTTATCAACAAATTCATCATGATCAGACTCGAGAAGAAGTTTGTAAAATGTTGAAAATGAATGATTTCAAAAATATAAATTTTGTTTCTCTTTTGTAATTATGAATCTATAGCGATTAGATGTTATTGATCAATATGGTATTTGGTTTTGTTCTCTTCAAATCTTCTTAATAAAATATGTTATGAATATTGGTATATGTTATTTGTCAGGCATGTCAACTTGCAAGTAGGTGGGGAATTTTTTTTACTCAAATCTGACACTGTTTGGGGATTAGAAAACTTTAAGTAAAACTTTTTTTACTCATGCCCTATATGAAAATTTTTAGAACCTGCACTCTTCACACCCATTCTATACCCGGCGTGTGAATATTTTAAACTTTTTATATTATGTGAAATATTGAACAACAAAGTGGGTTTGGCTACATGTGAAATAATAGTGAACATAAAGTAATTTACCATCTCATAAATAAGATAGCTTACATGTTTAGGATTTGTGTTTAAATGGAAAAAAGTTAAGATAATGGAATTTATTTGTAGCTATAATAATCATAACTTTATGTTGCCAAGGAACATTGGGCTGATTGACCCTATACTTGTACCGCCCTGTCGTTTATTGCAGTGGGTTTGAAACCCACCATACTAGCTTTGGGTGTCTACTGTCTACTATCCACCATAGGACAAGATTGTCAGTCTTATTGTCAGCTATCATCTAAAGTGGGAGTTTGCTTGAACTTGCTGTTTGACAAACTTGATGATCTTTTATAACTATGCAAATTTTGTGCGAACACTTGTATATGTTGCTTCGATTGCTGATAAAAGTCAATTTTTTTTTGCTTGATTTTGTTTTCATATTGGCCAATTGAGCATTGGTGAGGTTGACAGAAGTATTTAATTCATTTGCAGGATTGATGAGAACATGGATGATACATTAGCAAATGTGGAGGGAGCACAAGGGGCTTTGTTGAAGTATTTGAATAGCATATCTTCTAATAGGTGGCTAATGATCAAGATTTTCTTTGTATTAATGTTTTTCCTTATGGTTTTCTTATTTTTTGTGGCATAGTTGTTTCAGAGACACGAAATTGACCAGGAGAATACACGACATTCTTACTGGTGTTAAACCATTTGTACTCCTTTACTGTTTTTTTTTTCCTCCTTCAAATATATATTCCTTATGACAGTTTTGCTTTGGACCAACTTTGTCAAATTTTATACCTGTATGTATTGATGCATATATGAAGCTAAGTACTGTGTGCACTGCATTTGTGATGATGATTATATTGAATCCATTACCTCTTGAGAATAGACAATTGAAAACTCTCTCTCTCTCTCTCCAAATTTTATTCGCTTCAAATGATCAATTATCTGGCAGTGAATATTCAGAACATATATTCGCATCCATCATGATAAACTTATCTGATGGTGTTTCAGAAACACCAAAGATAAATTCTCAACCTTTGAAACACATATACACCTATCTATGCCTTCACATTTTATAGTATTATTAAGCCTAATATCCAGAGACAATCAGCATACGAAAATTGGTTACCGGAATGGACAATAAAAGAATCATAGCAGAGGTAGGGGGGTTATTGCATTTCTCGGCAGAACATGTCTTGACTGCATTTTTCAAACTATCTATCTATAACAAGATTTTGATCATGGCGAGAGAAAATGTGGCAGCAGAATATAGCTTATTTATGATAGATGATTGTACGAGTAAATTGGAGCAAGTTCTAAAACAATGCCTGCTCTAGTTGGACTATAAAAAAAAAGGTACACAAATTGGTAACAGAAATGCTGCTAATGCATAATCACTCTTCCAGCATGTAATCATCAAGTAAGGTAAGTATTTAAAATCTATACTAGTGAAAACAAAGTGTCTCATAAAATCAAACATAATTTGACAAGAGTGCAAAGGCAAATCTTATTCCATTTTCAAATTAGCAAATTTCGTAATCTATAACATGCTGCAAGTCAGGTAGTCATTAATACATATTACATACTTTTCATCACACACTAGCCTCCATCCATTTAACATGAGCGAGGAATTTATTTTAACACAACTAATTTATCATCGTACACACTTTATATGGGCCCCTGAATACATATTAGATAAAAGTAAATGTAGATATTCATATTAGCATTAGGTAATACCATAAACTATAAAGTCCTTGTTATTAGAAACATAAAACAAGCTAGAGATATTATAAATTAGAAACATCAAACGAGAACTGAGACATAAAAATGGATGGAGAAACGGAAACCAGAGTAGCCACTCCACTAAGGTTAAAGGATTCAAATCACATATGGGATAACAAACTATTTGGAAGAACAATTCCATGGACAACCCTGCAATGAAAATCATGGCGAATGCAGTTTCTGCTGACAAATAAACAGTTGGGAAATTGCAAGATATATTTCTAATCTTTGTAACTATTTCCTACAACACAAAGATAGCATGCTAGCTCCTGTATAAAATGCAACACGAAACACTCAGTGATAAAGACAGACATGTCTTTGGCCTATAATCCATTGCAATTGATAATTAGGGACATGTAAGTATAACACTGTCCTATATCTCACATTTTCGGATTTTTAGAACACAACAATTAAAAATGGATGGAGAAACGGAAAACCAGAGCATGCCAACAAAAAGTTAACATGCCAGTTGATGCCACAGCATTTATAATACCATTAAAATTGAAAAAATGTTTGAGCAAAATATGTACCAAAAATAAGTATCACACAGAAACATCATTTTAAAGCAGAAAAAACAAAGACTAATTAAACCAAGCATACAGGTGCCTTATGCTTATACAAGCAAGTCTGAATTTAGCATACAAGTGCCCAGAAAATACAATAACCATTGATCAAATTGAAGTCATGAACAAGTAGACAAAGTACTAACTCAATCCTTTAAAGATCATTGTTCCTTTCCTAAACTTGTGCAATGATACAAAATATGACCTCGTAATACCTAAAAGTTCAAGCAGGATGAAGACAGCGTTATATCTAACTTCCATTATCAATGCACTAAAAGTTGACATGTTGCAGAGGCCTTTGGGCATTGGGACAATTTTGCTTCTACTTCATGTTTATCTCGATTCCATTGGGTCCAGATTTTCATTGTTTGTAAATTTTTTGCATTCTTCAAAATAAATGTAGCTAGCATAAGCTCACTTTCTTGAAGCTCACTTTCTTGGCCTCCTATGTCGCGAATGGTGCAAGTTATAAGGCATGATGAAAGGCATTGTGGAACAAATTCTAGTTCTTCAGCCAAATTTTCTTGATTACACTCTCTGCTACTATTCCACTCCTATTAACAGCACACATAAATTAAACCAAAACGTAAAAGTTGGATGATAAAAGATAAATCAAATGTGATTCTTAAACTTATCAAACCTTAGAAAGTTCGAGACTTTGAAGCTTAGAGCATTTATAGAGCATTTGTAGCACCAAATTCCAACTATTGTGTAGCTTCAAGTAAGTCAAATTATGAAAGATAGGAATGTCATCGTAGTGGCAGGGGCGCTGCAGCTGATTATCCTAAGTCATGTAAAAAGACAGTATCAAATCAGGGCAAAACTACAAAAAAAAAAAGTTACTTAATGTAATCACTTGTGTGAGTGTTCATATCAGGTAGATTGACATAGCATGCATCGTATCATATTCATAATAAAACAGACCTCATCGTCTTTCTCGTCATCTTCTGTGTACAACTTCAATGAACGTAAACGCAAAGACTTAGCAGTTGAAAATGCTTTGAGAGGATAAAAGGACCAATCACATTCTAAGATATCTGCTCTAGTCAATTTTGGTAAGCTTAAGTTTCTAAACATTTGAAGACCAACAGGATCTCCCCGAAAATTCAAACTATTCCAACAATTAAATAATTGCAGATCCTCAAGAACTGGACATGCAGATAGAAGCAAAGCAAAATTCCGGTCATTGACGCAGGAAACATCATCAAAACGAAGGGTTTTGAGTGAAGGAAATCCAAATTTAACCGAAGAAACACAATGACCCTCGACGGAAAACCTACTTATATCGAGTCTTACAAGGGTTCTGCAAGTGAAAATGCTTCTAGGCAATCTAGGGTAATAACCTTCTTGTCCAAAAGCATCATTATCATCATCATCATCAATAACATGATTAAGATAAAGATGCTTAAGTTCACATTGAACAACAAGGTTGATCCATCTAACAACATGAGGAAAACTGCGTTTAGCAAAATTACGATTACCATATTCAATATCGAGATGGAAACTGTCGACTATGTAATCGGGGTCTTCGCCGCGAGAGGCTAAAGCAGCGTAAACAGATTTGTTAAATTTGTGATGAGATTTCATGGTATCGACTCTGATGTTGGTGAAGTGAACAGAGATCCATAGACCAATCCATCTCTTTGATAAAATGCTCGTTGCAACCGCTTCTTTGGTGGGGAGGAAAGAGATAATGTGCCGTAGAATATCGTTTGGTAATTCGTTGATCCTATTCGCCGCCGCTTTTGGTTGTTTCTGGCGCCGCCGCTGCCGCCCCTCCATTTTTTTTCTTCTTGTTCGAACGGTTAGGGCTTTCACGCACTTGCAATGATGTGTGATGACTGATAAAGTAATATTTTCCCGCTCAAACTCTAGTTGTTTTTTTTTTTTTTACCGCCAAATATTAGAACCTTCTCTCACTTTCCTAACGTGTTAGAAAGAGCGTACAAATAATAATGAACAAAAACAGACAAAATTCATAAAAACTATATAAACTCTTAGATCTTTCTCAATATAATTAGGTGTGTCTTGTTGTTGAACTTCAATCTCTATTTATGGTGAAATAGAGTATGCTATAATCTTTGAGTCTTCACAAGGGATTAGCTACAATTTATTTAAGTTTGTTTGAACCAAGTCTTAAATTAAGTCTTTTTTTGAAGTTATAGATGAAAGATTTAGGGTCTGTTTGAAAAGGTTTTTAAAAACTATATTTTAGTTTTCAAAATTAAAAAATTAAAAAATGTGTTTGGTATCTCATTTTAAATTTAACTATTTTTTAAAACTGTTCTAATTTTCAGTTTTTAAAAAGTAAAAAATGAAAACACCATTTTGCTTTTCTATTATGAATTTATGAGTTTTGAAAATACACGGAGTGGCAGTATAGTAAATAAGTGATAAAAGTTTATGTTCTTCACTCTCCTTCTTCACGTTCGTTTCTCACTCTCTTTTTCTTCACTCTTGTTCTACATTCTTCAGTCTCGTTCCATGATTCCTAGCTCCGATCCCTTTCTCTCTTCCATTTTTAGTTAGTATTTGCAATTATCAATTGTGTTTTTCCTTATTCTTCATGTTCATGGTCGATTTTTGATCTAAATTGCTTGCAATTGCCAATTGGTTTTTGAGCTTTTCATATATAGAAGAATTTGAGTTAGAATTTGATCTAGATTTTGAGATTTTGTTTGATTAGAATTATGGGTCACTCTACTTATGATTGTTTTCCATTTCTCACATTATGTTGTTGTTTTGGTTTATGGGTATTTGGTCATTTGTGGGGTTATTGGATGGATGTTTAGTGTGATGGTGGTAAATGGATTCTGAGATTTTGTTTGATTAGAATTAGAATTTGTGGGGTTATTGGATGGATGTTTAGTGTGATGGTGGTAAATGGGTATTTGGTCATTTATGGGTAAGTGCTTATAGCTTATTACATAAGTGCTTATAGCTTATTAGTGCTTAGTTGTGATAATAGATTATAATTGTTCAAAGGGGTTTGGCTTTGAAAGAAAATGGTGTTAGTGAGTTAATACTATTATGCTAGTCATAGTATACAAATTCTCCGGAGAATGATCCGAACTATGACAAGCTTGTCATGTTTTTTGGTGATGCAGATTTTGCTGATGGAGCTCATAATCTTCTTAATAAAGAGAGTGAAATAGGCTGTGGTGGATTTGGAGTTGTTTATCGCACTTTTCTTCGTGACGGGCATGCTGTTGCGATCAAGAAGCTGACAGTCTTCGGTTTGATCAAGCCTCGAAGAATTCGAGAAGGAAGTGAAAAGGTTTGGGAAAATTCAGCACAGGAATCTTGAGGCAATCGAAGGTTATTATTGGACTTCATCGTTGCAGCTCCTCATTTACGAGTATCTATCAAGCGGCAGTTTGCATAAGCTTCTACATGACGATACCAACAAAAACGTCCTATCTTGGCGACAAAGGTTCACGATTATTCTTGGCATGGCAAAAGGGTTAGCACATTTGCACGAAACAAAAATAATCCACTATAATCTCAAATCAACCAATGTTCTCATCGACTGTTCCGGCGAGCCAAAGATCAGTGATTTCGGCCTGGTGAAGCTCTTACCAATGCTAGACCATTGTGTATTAAGCAGCAAAATTCAAAGTGCGCTCGGATACATGGCACCCGAGTTTGCTTGCCAAATAGTTAAGATAACCGAGAAATGCGATGTGTACGGTTTCAGAATCCTTATTTTGGAGATAGTGACAGGAAAGAGACTTGTAGAATACATGGAAGATGATGTGATAGTCCTTTGTGACATGGTGAGGGGTGCATTAGAAGAAGGAAAAGTTGAACAATGTATTGATGAAAAACTGTTAGGTAACTTTGCTGCTAAAGAAGCAATTCCTGTGATAAAATTGGGTTTGATTTGTGCATCACAAGTTCCATCAAATAGGCCTGATATGAGTGAAGTTATCAACATTTTAGAGTTAATTCAGTGCTCTTCAGAAGGACAAGAATATTTATTAGAATGAATTTTGAGAGAACACAAACAGTAAGCATTGAAGTACCTGGTGAAGTAGAATCCAGTTTAAAAAGTTACTACTATTACAAATTCAAAAGAATATTATGCAGTCAATTTTCTTCTTTTCAACTAAATATTCCTTTTTAAGCCGATTTATTTTCTTTGCTTTTACTTTTTGTTTATCTTATGTTGTATTACACAATTACTGGATTTTTCTTCACCATTTAGATGGATGATATAATGATATATCTTTATCATATTTGGCATTTTCTGAGTTTTTAAGTATACTTTGCAGATAAATGGTTTCTTTATTTGATGTGTGACAAGGATTATTCCTACTACATGACATTGAATATTTCTTTTGAATATACAAGGTTGCTCATTCAATTGTTAGTTATATAAAAATAGTATTATTCATTCAATATAAGATATCATTACTTGTTTTGACTATTTCCATGTCATGTAAGGAACCAAACTTGAGATTTTTAGCATAATAAACTAAGGAAAAGGGGTTTAAACATTTGAAAGAAACTTGGCTTTCAAAGGGGTTTGGCTTTGAAAGAAAAAGGGGGTTTAAACCTTTTAATTCATTTTGGTAGAATTTTTTGTTCTTAAATTTCTGTTATTTTAGATCGTATGACAGGTTTTAAATAGAATTGATACTGATATAAATGATGATTCTGCGTCTGATGCAAGTGATGATGAGTTTGCGGACTTTCTCATTAATTAATAGTATGCTTTATGATTCAAGAGTTTTTTTTGGATACAATTACTAATTGAACGGAATACACTTTATATTTTTTTGTATGAGACTTTGAAGTTTGCTTAGTTTATACTCCCTCCGTCCCATTATATAAGCACCTTTACTACAAAAATTTAGTCCCAAAATATAAGTCCCTTTACAATTTTTGTATTCCAATGCAACTTAGTAGTAATAATTAGGGGTATGTGTAAGCAAAAAAGTAATAAATATACCTAGTAAATTGTAAAGGGACTTATAATTTGGGACTAGACTTTTGTAGTAAAAGTGCTTATATAATGGGACGGAGGGACTATATTTTTGCATGAGACTTTGTTGACTTGTTGTTAGAAGTTTGCTTTGGCATATTTTCAATTTTCAATATTATAGTGCTTAATTTGTCAAAATAAATAAATTAGTAGAGCGTATAATTCGTCACAATCACATTTTTATTGTAAATACAATAGTTTATAACTATATAGTTAATATAGATATAGGTTGCAAAAATAAAAATTTAATTATCAAAATAAATTTGTTAGTCCAAAAAAAAAATTATCAAAATAAATTTTATAATTTTCTTGTTTTGAAAACTGTTTTTGAAAATTAGATTACCAAATGAGTTTTTTCTTTTTTTGTTTTGAAAACTGTTTTTGAAAATTACCTAACCAAACACATTTTTTTTCTTTCTTTTTGAAAACAGTTTTTAAAATCTAATTTTTAAAACACATTTTAAAAACTAAAAAACAAAAGTGTTTCAAACAGGCCCTTATTTTCAAACAAAAACTTAGACACTCCAGGTATGACTTTTGATCGCGTTACATATAAATTGATAAGAAAGCAATAAAGAACACAGGTAAATTTGACAAAAAAAAAAAAACACAAGTAAATTATTTACCTAAATCTTCAAAAAAATATATGTTTATCCTCAAACAAAAAAAATCTTTTAACAAAAATATATTCAAACAAATAAAGGTTGAATATATAACTACTTCATGAAGTAAGCGAATCAAATCCATAAAACATTATAACAAATTTTCAGAACCCACACATAAATTAATAATCAAAAAAGCGCGCCTAGACAGAGACATCTTATCTAACATGTTGTTTGCACAAAATTATTGACAACCAAGTAAACAACAAATGTGTGTTTTTTTATATATATATTTTTGACGAAAACTATGATTGTTCTTAAAATTTGAAGAGTCTTGATTTTTTTTATCTTTTTATGATAATTGCATCGAGTTTTTGAAATTTTAAGATAAGATTCTTAAAATGGACAACAAAAAATACATCATTAGTTAATTCAGTAGAAAGTTATTTATAAATTAATTTGACAATTTAGAATGTACTGAAATTTTTATTATTTTTAAATTTTTTAGTGTTAATTGAATTTCTTAATATTCTTTATCCAAAACTTTCTTGGACAATAAAGATGATTTTAACCTCTAAAATTGTATTATCTGTTTCTATGTTGCTAACAATTATTAGTAGCTTTGCAATTTAGAGATGTTGAATGCTTGGAGACTTTTTCTACCAAAATAATGTAAAGACAAGTACGAATGTATGATGATTTTTTATATCAAATCCTACATTTTAAAGAAAGCTACACCTTCGTATTTAACCCTACATTCTTTATACCACTAACTATATTATATTTTTGTCAATTTTTTTGGATTAATGGAGCTAAATCTTTTGTCATTGATGATAAAAATGAGACGGGGATTATTGGAATGAAGAAAAATGATATGATTAAGTGAGCACCTAATGTTGTTAAAAGAGGGAGGCTAACTGGTGAAGGAAATAATAGTGAATAGTCACAACATGTAACTTGATCGATATGTTTACTTTTGTAACTCGTATAGATTGAAGAATAAAACTAATGAACTAATATATTATGAGTTTTGCTATTGTTAATTAAACATATAATATATTGACCATTATCAATAGTCAATAGTTAACTTGATTTTCCTTTCTTTCTCCTACACTAATGTCTTCTTTTTAAATACAAAAGCTAACTTGTTTGAAGGTGTATATTTTGTCAAATGCTGTGATTTTTTAGATGTCTCAATTAAATCATAACCTCATTTTTAGTAACAATGGTTTGAATACTCAGAACATATATTCGCATACATCATGATAAACTTATCTAACGGTGTTTCATGGTGTCAGCAACACTAAGATACATTTCTTAGCAGAGGTAGGAGCTATTCCATTTCTTGGCAGAACATGTCTTGACTGCATTTTTCAAACTGTCTATCTATAACAAGATTTTGATCATGGCAAGAGAAAATGTGGCAGCAGAATATAGCTTATTTATGATAGAGGATTCTACAGAGCAAATTGGAGCAAGTTCTAAAACAAAGCCTGCTTTAGTTGGACTATAAAAAAAAGGGTACACAAATTAGATAAAAGTAAATGTAGATATTCGTATTAGCATTAGGTAATACCATAAACTATAAAGTCCTTATTATTAGAAACATAAAACAAAATAGAGATATTGTAAATTAGAAACATCTAAAGAGAACTGAGACATAAAAATGGATGGAGAAATGGAAACCAGAGTAGCCACTCCACTAAGGTTAAAGGATTCAGTTGTCAAAAAAAAAAAGGTTAAAGGATTCAAATCACATATGGGATAACAAACTATTTGGAAGAACAATTCCATGGACAACCCTGCAATGAGAATCATGATGAATGCAGTTCCTGCTAACAAATACACAGTTGGGAAATTGCAAGATATATTTCTAATCTTTGTCACTATTCCCTACAATACAAAGATAGCATGCTATATCCTGTATATAATGCAACACGAAACACTCAGTGGTGAAAACAGACATGTCTTTGGCCTATAATCCATTGCAATTGATAATTAGCAACATGTAAGTATAACATTGTCCTATATCTCACATTTTCGGATTCTTCGATCAGAACACAACCGTTTGCAGGACAATCAGTATGTCAGCGAAAAATTAACATGCCACAACATTTATAATACCATTGAAATTTAAAAAATATTAGAGCCAAATATGTGCCAAAAGAAGTATCACATAGGAACAAACATTTTGAAGCTGAAAAAACAAAGACTAACTAAAAATATGAACCTAGCATTAAAGTGCAATGAAAATACAATAACCATTGATCAAATTGAAGTCATAAACAAGTAGACAAAGTACTAACTCAATCCTTTAAAGATCATTGTTCCTTTCCCGAACTTGTGCAATGATGATACAAAATCATTACCTCGTAATACCTAAAAGTTCAAGCAGGATGAGGACAACTTTCTATCTACCTTCCTTTTATCAATCCACTAAAAGTTGACATGTTGCAGAGGCCTTCGGGCATTGGGACAATTTTGCTTCTACTTCATGTTTATCTCGACTCCAATCGGTCTTGATTTTCATGATTTGTAAATTACTTGCATTCTTCAAAATAAATGTAGCTAGCATAAGCTCGCTCTCTAGGCTTCCAATGTCGCGAATGGTGCAAGTTCTAAGGCATAATGAAAGGCATTGTGGAACAAATTCTGGTTCTTCTGCCGAATTTTCTTGATTAGACCCTCTGCCTCTATTATTCCTCTCCTATTAACAACACACATAAATTAAAACAAAACGTAAAAGTTGGATGAAAAAAGATAAATCAAATGTGATTCTTAAACTTTTCAAACCTTTGTAAGTTCTAGACTTTGAAGCTTAGGGCAGTTACACAGCATCCGTAGAACCAAATCCCAATCATTGCGCACCTTCAAGTGGGTCAAATTATGAAAGATAGGAATGTCTTCGTAGTGGCGGGGGCGCTGCAGCTGATTCTCCTAAGTCATGTGAAAAGACAAACTATCAAATCAGGTCAAAACTACCAAAAAAAAGGTGATTTAATGTAATCACTTGTGTCAGTGTTCATGTTAAGTAGATTGACATAGCATGCATCGTATCGTATTCAATTATTCATAATAAAACAGACCTCATCATCTTCATCGTCTTCCACGTCATCTTCTGTGTACAAATTCAAATTATCTAAGCACAAAGACTTAGCAGTTGAAAATGCTTTGAGAGGATAAATGTACCAATCACATCCTATGATATCTGCTCTAGTCAATTTTGGTAAGCTAAAGTTTCTAAACATTTGAAGACCTACAGGATCTTCCCAAAATTTCAAACTATTCCAACAATTAAATAATTGCAGATCCTCAAGAACTGGACATGCAGATAAAAGCAAAACAAAATTCCGATCATTGCCGAAGGAAACTTCTTCAAAATCAAGGGTTTTGAGCATTGGAAATCCAAATTCAACCGAAGAAACACAACGACCCTCGACGGATAACCTATTTAGATTGAGACTTACAAGGGTTCTGCAAGTGAAAATGCTACTAGGCACTTTAGGGAAATAACCATCTTGTCCAATAGCATCATTATCATCTGAATCATCAACTTCATGATTCAGATACAGATGCTTCAGTTTGCGTTGAGCAACAAGACTGATCCATTTAAGAACATGAGGAAAACTGCGATAAGAAATTTTACGAGTCCAATATTCAATGTCGAGGTGTAAACCGTCGACACCACAACCTGCATCGTCGCGAGAGGCTAAAACAGAGTGAAGAAATTTGTTAAATTTGTGATGATGTTTCATGTTATCGATTCTGATGTTGGTGAGGTTGAAATTGGGAACAGAGATCCATAGATGATTCCATCTCTTTGACAAAATGCTCGTTGCAACTGCTTTTTTCGTTGGAAGGAAGGACAGAATGCGGCATAGAATGTCGTCTGGTAATTTGTTGATCCTATTCTCCCCCGCCGGCGCTTTTGGTTTTTCCAGGCGCCGCCGCCGCCGCCGCCGATCCTCCATTTTTTCTTCTTGTTCGAACGGTTAGGTTTTCACAGACCTGCAAATTGCAATTATATGTATCAAGTAACTTTTCCCGCCCAAACTCTAGGTTTTTCCCGCCAAATATTATATTTTTGATAAATTTAATATAATATTGAGAAAATCAAATTATCATTAGCTATTGGCAGGAGATATGTTCATTATTAGTAAATTGTCAAGATAAACAACACAGAAAGCAATAAAAGAGCTAAATTGTTTATCCAATTCAGTAGAACTCACCTACTCTAGAATATCAATCTAGAAAAGAAATCTTCATTATTAGTACTTCTTTTAGTCTTTCACTATATGTTTGGGTAGTTTTGTTGTTGAGCCTTCAGCTTCTATTTATAAGAAAATAGAAAAAAGATTATTTTCAAGTATTTTAGAGAGGATTAGTTTTAGTTTGTTAAAGTTTGTTTGCACCACATCTTAAATTAATTTTTTTCCAAAGCTACGAATAAAAAATGTATTTTCAAACAAAACGGAGCACTCGAGAAAATCTTTAGAGAAATATATTTGTTTGGAATACTTGCAACAAATAAAAACAATCTTCAAAAATATATTTGTTTGAAATTTTTGTTTTAAATATCTTCAAACAAAAAAAATCTTCTTCACACAATATTTAATCTACTTCAAGTCAAACAAATAAAATTCGAATAGATAACTTTTTTTTGAAGTAAGTAAATACTACCTCCGGTCCTAAATATAAAAAACTTTTTACTTTTTAAGTTCATAGAATGATTGATGTATTTGGTTCATAATATAGACCAAATACATCAAAGATTTCATGAACCTAAAAAGTAAAAAGTTTCTTATATTTAAGACCGGAGGGAGTAATACTTTAATTTTTTAACAAAACTTTCAGCGCGCGCACACAAACGTACAATTAGAAAAATGCGCACATACAAGGATCAGGTTTGTAAGACATCTTGTCTAACATGTTCGTACATAATTCTTGACAACCAAATGAACAACAACTATTCTTGTTCTTAAAACTTGAAGACTCTTAATTCTGTTTTTTTTCTTTTAATGATAATTGCATCAGTTTTTTGAGAATATCAAGACAAGATTCAAAATAAAATGGACAACAAAAAATACATCATTGGTTAACCCAGTAGAAAGTTAATTATAAATTAATTTGACTTCTACCAAAATAATTGTATGTTACAAACAATTTATCCAACCAACTTAAACTTTGGTGCTGAATGTAAAGACAAGCATGATGATTTTAAATTTAGACCCTACATTTCAAAAAAAGTTACACACTTACACCTTCATATTTAACCAACTATTGTTTTATCAGTAGAGTAACATTACAACAACTTAAAGTAATAAAAAACAATTTACAACAACTTATAGTAATTGCTAACGAGTACTATTGCTTTATGATTTTGTCAAAAGAAAGTATTGCTTTATGATAACTCATATAGAATCTCACCAAGTCAAATAAAATTGATCCAACATATTGAAATTGTTAACTATTTTTTTTTATAATCCAAAATATTGTTAACATGTATTGTTTCACAACCACTAAAAACCAACGCATATTTTAGTGCTAATTTTGGGAATATGGGACCATGGGTAACTGCCTCTTTATCTATAGAAAAGAATGTTGTAAAATATAAGATGTTTGTTGAATTAATGTGGAGTAGGGGAGAACAAAATAAATGATCTTTCTAGGCCTCCAAAAATGAAGGGAAATGAGGAGTTAATTAAATGGTTACCAATAATAATGGAAATGCTATGAGTATAGTAACTAAAATCATGTCAATTGTAGATGTAACAAATAAGAAATATGATAGTAGAGAGTGATCAGGGTGCTACTGCTACATAAGAAAATAGAATGACATGGCAAAAATGGTATTGTTGGGCAAGAAAATGATGAGATGTCAATAAAATAGTTTGAGACTCTAATTTAATAAATTATAAAATAGATTTACGGTTTGAACCCAAAAGAAAAAGGAATAAATAAATTGGATCAATTTCACAAAGTAAACATTACTCTATATATAAGCAGCAACACAGCATAAGTAAACTTCAACTTCTCTAAGTCCAAACTCCCAACTAATTGATCCGCCACAAGGCCATAAAAGAACACCGGTACACAAAAAAAGTAGTTCATTTAATTTTTAAAGCTAAAATTTTCTGTGCCAAAATGTCAGCCTATAACAATAAAACAGCACAAATCCAAAAAAGTTTAAGACAGATATCTCAGGTCCACTGCAAAACGACTAGTAACAGGTACCAAGAACCTAAAGCCAACTGTTTATTCGGCATCATCATATAAACAAGGAATACAAATTCCTGTATTGATGTAAAGTTGAACAAGACTCTTTTACCGCACAGGTTGTTGGTTATAATGGTTCTTCTCTTTCTTCTTTGCAGCAGCGAGCCTTGCGTTCCTTGCAGCAGCCTCTTGAGCAGCAGCTCTAGCAGCAGCATCCATTTCTTTACTAGATTTTTTCTTCTTCATAGATGCAACTTTCTTCAGACGCTCTTTCACATCAATAACAGATGAATCCTCCTCAGCATTTTCTGTGCCTGTGGCCAAATCAGTTCCGTTGTTTGTTTCTGAGCTGTTGGGCTGACCATTAGATTCTTTCACCTCCTTGGAAGCTTTGTCCTTCTTTTTCTTCTTCTTGGCATTCTTGGACTCAGCAGTGATTTCTTTCTTTTCGCCATCTACATCCCCTTGAACATCTTTCTTATCCTGAGGTGCACCTGCAAATACAATTGTGCAATTCGAACAAATCAACAGTCAGTTCAGCAATAAGCTTCCTTGAGTGATTGCATCTAGGTATTAAACAAAAACTTCTGTTTGAAAATTTATATATGTTTGAATCAAACAATTCATAATAGAATCACAAAACCTGTCAGCAAAGAAACAAGAAAAACAAGAAATGTCCAGACTGAGAAAGACCAATAGTGTAGAACACATGAATAAAACTTAAAAACAAGCAATTAATAACCTGAACTGACAAAAATAAACCATAATCCTACAAATAATGTATCATGCAGCTCAGCACAATAACTACCTTGTGATTCATCTTGAGCTTGACCATCAATACTTTCTTTCGGTACAACCCCAAAATCAGCTAAAAGAGCCTCAAGCTCTTCAAGTTCCTTTTTCTTCCTTTCCTTTTTGGAGAGCTGCCGTTCAGTCTCCTTTGGTGGCACGGGAACTTCAGCATGCTTCTTAATCTCAGGTTCAGATTTCACAGTGTGCTCTGATTCTGATTCATGATCGTGCTCCTCCTCAACCTCCTCATCACCTTCATCTAATATATCCTCCTCACTCTCAGATTCCTGTTAAAATTTGTAAAACATCAAATCAGGAACAGCATAAATTTTGTCAAACCATATAAACAAATAATCACACCAACCAAACATAAAGGTAAATTGATTTACACTTATATTACTGTTTACTGATATTTAGCATATAAAAAATCATGTGATAGACAGCTCAAAGTTTATCATTACTATCCCCAATGTGCCAATACATAGTAATAGAATAAACCAAAAAGCACACAAAATAAACCATCTAATCCTCCCAAAAACAAAAAATCATTATCTTGAAGGAACACAACACATGGATCATCAAGGTCCAAGTTTTCTAATAAGAACGTGCATATACAAGAATGTGCATAAAGGACATATAGGGAAAAACTAAAGGTTGTTGGGAAGAGAGTTTATTAAGAACTAGTGTAGGATATAAACATTTTGATAGTATTTAAAGAGCTAATACAAATATCTTATGAAATACATATATGTTATTTTCAACTTAAGTTCATAAACTCTCAAAATAGCTTATGCATAACTTGTACACAACTTTGCCTTATTCCTTCTTAAATTGTAAATCAACTTATACATTAAACATTACTCCAGTGAGTATTAAAAATATAACCCTAAATCTGAATCTCAGAACACATTGAAAATACTAACAAACAGCATGTTCAAACATCATTTCAGCCACTCCTATCTATCCTGATTCCACCAAGTATCATAGCATAAAGCAATTGAGTCCAAACAGCAACATGACATAATCATAGCATGAGCACATAAAGTGGGTATAAATAAACAACACTGAATAATAATAGAGTAAAAACAATAGATAAAAAAAAATAGAAAAACCTCAAAAATCTCTTGTTTGTTCTCAGTCAGATGAGAATCAGAAACAGGCCAAACAGATAGAGGCGGCGCAGTGGTGGCGTAATAATCATCGTCGTCATCGACATCAGCCCATGAAGTTGCATTCAACGGAGCAGGAGCCCAAAAAACCTGAGATTGGGATTCAGATTCCAATTTGGTTGATTTGGAACCCTTATTCTTCTTATCCTTATCCGATTTCTTCTTCTTCTTCAAAGTCTCAAGAGCAGCAAAAACGTTGGTGTTGTTAATCACCAATGAACCATCGTCTCTTCGGCTTCCACCACCAACCATTTTCAACAATAACCGATTTTACTGATTAATACAGTACTACTAATCTATGACTATTACTCCAAATTCGAGCTTTTAACGCTTAATCACGCGGTTTTAATTATTATTATTATTAATGTCGGTTCAAATCAAAATAGTGACCGAATCGACTTCTGTATTTATCTATCTCTGAATTGAAAAAATCTAGCAAGAAAAAAAAAACGCGATAAACGATTATATTGATATTGAAACTTTAACCTGGTTCGACAATTTAATTTAATAAATAAATAAAAGAAAATTGAGATCTAGGATTTGGGGAAAACGGGAAATTGTAAAATCGGCGACGAGTTTGAGTAAGAAGGTAAAATGGAGATTAGGGTTTGAAGGAATGAAAAGAGGAAGAAATAAATAGAGTGAGAGGCAGAGAGAGTTGTTTTGTTCGGAGCTAGGCTAGGGTTGCAACACAAGACGGAGAAGATAACGAAATGGAAAAGATCACGTAACACAATTTATATGGTTTTTTTTTAGTTTTTTTTTTTTTGACAAAATTCTTTTACAAAAATTTTTAACTTTTTTTTAAAGTTAAAGTTATTTTAATTTTAGTCTATGTAGTTGGTGTTGTGTGAGAGGAATCCCATTCAAACAAAAAAAATAATTAATTGTAGTATACATTTACATTTTGAATATTTTTTTTATAATCTAGAATAATTTAATTTAGTTTGGACCTAAACATAGAAAACAATTGAAGTAATTTAATTGGTTTAAATTGCGAGGTTTTTAACCTTGTCGTTACCTTAATAAGTGTGCAGTTATAGTATAGTTGATGGTCACGTTTGTCTGTTGGTGTACATAACAATTTCAACATTACACCTGTCTTCATCACGATTGTGGAGAATATTTCACTATCGGAAACAATCACATTATGAGGGTTGATTGTTTTAATAAGAATGTATGTATTGAATATGTTTGTTAATGCAACCATTCAATTTGAATGACCTTTTTGAAAGGTAAATGTTGGCCGTTAATTGTTATCACAATCGTTGAATATAGTGTCAGTTATGCATATAACGATTTTCTCCGTTGCTTCAAAAAAACAATTTTCTCTGTCTGCTGACTTTCACATTAACTTGAAATCACAACAAACCAATTATATTGATTATATAAATGTTGTTTTCACGTCAATGTTGTTAGAAGTAATGTATATGTTGCTTGAATATTGCTTTTTGGAAGGTCAATGTTGCCCGTTAATTGTTATTACAATCATTTGTTTCATTTTGTCAGTTACGCAGATAACGATTTTCTATGCTCGCTGACTTTCGCATTAACTTGAAGTAACGATAAACCAATATTATTGATTATACAATTGCTGTTTGCACGTCAATATTGATAGAAGTAACAGATATGTTGCTTGAATGTTGCTTTTGGAAAGTCAATGTTGGGTGTAACTGTTATTACAATTATTGATTATATTGTCAATTACGTAGATAACGATTTTCTCTGTCTGCTGACTTTTGCATTAACTTTAAGTCACGACAAACCAGTATTGTTGATTATACAATTGTTGTATGCACGTCAATATTGATAGAAGTAATATATATGTTGCTTTTTAGAAAGTCAGTGTTGGATTTTAACTGTTATCACAATCATTGATTCTATAACTATTGTTTGCACATCAAATATTGTAAGAAATAACAAATATATTGCTTGAAATCAGACACCTACTACACCATATATTATACTCTTCCCTTTTCAATATACCCAATAACTTCAAATATTTCTCCATCAAAAACTTGGATCGTATTGGAGGCTTCAAAAATCACCTTTAAAGAAAATACGTAGCTCATGAAATATGAGAAAACTTAGTATCTAAATTAAATAAAAAAAAGTTCTATAATTGACATATTACAACCCAATTGATGATATCCATTTAACCATCTTTTTAGTAATTAACAATTTGTGCGTATTAAATTTATTCAAACTAATATTGTATTTGTTAGTTGTGACTAAGTGAACACTTCAAGACTTATTGTTAATTTTTTCTCTTAAAAGGAAGAATGACTGTTTTTTACAATAGAAAAAAATAACATTTAACCTAAAAAGAATAATATACCACAAAAATAAAATATATAAAGAAAAAAAATCTAATATACGTGCATTATAAAATAATTTCATACAATCATTCAATAATAATCACAAAGAATCCAGAGAGTGTGGTTGAACGGTTTATGCTCATTATATCTTAATTAAGAGTTTGATTTTCGCGTTTGAGTATGGAGCATCTATCCCATGTTTTAAAGTGCCTCCCGTCTCAACCAAAAAATAATATTCACAAAGTTAATAAAATTAATAGTAAAATAAAAAATTGAAAAAAGTAAAATGGTAAAATAAAAAATCCATATAAATGGTCTGTTACGTGTATTTTTTCATTTCGTTATCTTCTCCGTCTTGTGTGTTGTTGTATAACCCTAGCGAGGAAGAGAACAACAAACTCTCTCTCTGCCTCTCACATTCATTTCAATCCTTCACTGTTTCTCTCCAAACCCTAATCTCCATTTTACATTCTCACTCAAACTCATACCCGATTTTACAATTCGCCGTTTTCCCCAAATCCTAGATCTCAATTTTCTTTTCTTTTATTTATTTCAATATCAATATAATCGTTTATCGTTTTGTTTTTGCCATATTTTTCCAATTTAGAGATAGATAGATAGATAGATACATAGAAGTCTATTCGGTCACTATTTTGATTTGAACCGACAATAATAATAATAATTAAAACCGCGAGATTAAGCGTTAAAAGCTTGAATTTCGAGTAATAGTTATAGATTACTGCTACTGTATTAATCAGTAAAATCGGTTATTGTTGAAAATGGTTGGTGGTGGAAGCCGAAGAGACGATGGTTCATTGGTGATTAACAACACCAACGTTTTTGCTGCTCTTGAGACTTTGAAGAAGAAGAAGAAATCGGATAAGGATAAGAAGAATAAGGGTTCCAAATCAACCAAATTGGAATCTGAATCCCAATCTCAGGTTTTTTGGGCTCCTGCTCCGTTGAATGCAACTTCATGGGCTGATGTCGATGACGACGATGATTATTACGCCACCACCGCACCGCCTCTATCTGTTTGGCCTGTTTCTGATTCTCATCAGACTGAGAACAAACAAGAGATTTTTGAGGTTTTTCTATTTTTTTTATCTATTGTTTGTTATTGTTTTTACTCTATTACTATTCAGCGTTGTTTTTACCCACTTTACGCGCTTATGTAATGATTATGCTATGTTTCTATTTGGATTCAATTGCTTTATGCTAGGATACTTGGTGGAAAATAACTTATATGTACTTCATAAGATATGATATTGCCCTAAGCTCTTTGATTGGCTTTATTGTTACTTGTTAGTATTGTCAATGACTATTGGGATTTAGGATTATGCTTTTAATACTCGCTTGTTGTACGTGTTTAATGATTAAGCTTATTTACGATTGAAGAAGGAATAAGATGAAATTCTGCACAAGTTATGTATATGCATGTTCTTATTAGAAAATTAGAAAGCTTGGATATTGATGATACATGTGTTTTGTTCCTTGTAGATAAGGTTTTCTGTGTTTGGATAGTTTGTTTTGTGAGGTGCCTTTTGATTTATTCTACTAATATATATTGGCAAGTTAGAGATAGTAATGATAAACTTTGGGCTGTCTATCACATGATTTTTTTATATTCTAAATGTCAATGATATAAGCTTATAGTTATTTGTTTATTTTTGTTTATATGGGTTGATAAGTCTTATGCTGTTCCAGATTTAATATTTTACAATTTTTAACAGGAATCTGAGAGTGAGGAGGATATATTAGATGATGGTGATGATGAAGTTGAGGAGGAGCACGATCATGAATCTGAATCAGAGCACACTGTGAAAGCTGAACCTGAGATTAAGAAGCATGCTGAAGTTCCTTTGCCACCAAAGGAGACTGAGCGACAGCTCTCCAAAAAGGAAAGGAAGAAAAAGGAACTTGAAGAGCTTGAGGCTCTTTTAGCTGATTTTGGAGTGGCACCAAAAGAAAGTAATGATGGTCAAACTCAAGACGAATCGCAAGGTAGTTATTATGCAGAGCTGCACGATACTTTATTTGTAGGATTATGGTTTATTTATGTCAGTTCAGGTTATTGGTTGGTCATTGCTCATTCATTTGTTCTACACTATTGGTCTTTCTCCAATTGGACTTTTCTTGCTTTTTTCTAACGGTCTACCTCCTTTTTCTTGCTATTGCAAATTGTTTGATTCAATCACTCAAAAAGCGAAGACTTTTTTTTATATAAACATGCAATCACTCAAGGAAGCTTATTGTTGAACTTACTGTTGATTTGTTCGAATTGCAGGCGCGCCTCAGGATAAGAAAGGTGTTGAAGGGGATGTAGATGGCGAAAAGAAAGAAGTCTCTGCTGAGTCTAAGACTGCCAAGAAGAAGAAAAAGAAGGATAAAGCTTCCAAGGAGGTGAAAGAATCCAATGGTCAGCCCAACAGCTCAGAAACAAACAATGGAACTGATTTGGCCACAGGCACAGAAAATGCAGAGGAGGAGTCATCTGTTGTTGATGTGAAAGAGCGTCTTAAGAAAGTTGCTTCTATGAAGAAAAAGAAATCTAGTAAAGAAATGGATGCCGCTGCTAGAGCTGCTGCTCAAGAGGCTGCTGCAAGGAACGCAAAACTCGCTGCCGCAAAGAAAAAAGAGAAGAACCATTATAACCAACAACCTGTGCGGTAAAAGAATCTTGTTTTCCTTTACATCAATACAGGAATTTGTATTCCTTGTTCATATGATGACGCCGAATAAACAGTTGGCTTTAGGTTCTTGGTGCCTACTAGATGTTTTTGCAGTGGACCTGAAATATTGTCTTAAAACTTTTTTGGATTTGTGCTGTTTTATTGTTAAAGACCAACATTTTGGCACAGAAAAATTTAGCTTTAAAAATTACATGAACTACTTTTTTTGTGTACTTGTGTTCTTGTGGCCTTTTGTGGCGGATCATTTTTAGTTTGGACCGAGGGATGTTGAAGTTTACTCTTGAATGTTGTGTTGCTCTCATGCTATGCATATATGGAGTAATGTTAACTTTGTGAAAATAATCCAATTTTTTTTTTGTTACATAGACGTAATGGCTAATCCATTGAATACTCACATACAAAGTGGTGTGACCGGGTTCAATCGTAAAAATAGATTAATACTAGTGATTACATGTTTTTTGTTAATAATTCTTGGAAATTTGCATTGGATTTCTAAATTCATATTTGTGGGAAGCTTGTTTTCAAGCTCTGAACATGTTTTTAACATTTTATATATGTCATTTAATTTAAAAAATATTAAGATCATGGAAGTGTACCGCAGATATGATCAAACTTTTTTTATATAAAATAAAATAATATATAATAAAAAATCAATGGGGCACAGACAGAACAGGTGTTTTTCAAAGGTTGAGAATGAATCTAAGAATCTTATCGTATGATGACATCAAACAAACACCGCCTAGAAGGAAAAGCCATATGTAGTCTCGTGTCAGATCAATTATGTTCTGAATATTCAAGAAGAGAACCCACTTTGGAACCTTTTAGACCAATTGTCCTTTGAACAAAATTGGAAAATCTAAGGATCCAAAATCTAACGATAAAGATTTCGATAGGGAGATGCCGAGTAATTGATTCCATCGTTCAAAAAAAAAAAATTTGTCAATTATTTTTTGTTATGAAATTTTGAAATATCTATAGAATGTATAAAATAAAAATTAAAGAGATAAAAAGAAATATATATGTCGATGATTTTTTTTGACATAAAAAAAAGTATGTTGGTTAGTTAGAAGTCCTAAACAACATATTATTGATTCTATATAAAATCAATAATTTCTATAATGTTGGTTTGTCGTAACTTCAATAATATATATGTCGTTGCCTTGATAATAAGTGTGTAGTTATAGTATAGTTGATGGTCACATGTGTTTGTTGGTGTAAATAACAATTTCAACATTAGATCTATCTTCATCGCGATTGTGATGAATATCATTGTCGGAAATGACTGTTGAATTTGAATGACCTTTTTGGAATGTCAATGTTGACCGTTAATTGTTATTACAATCATTGATTATAGTGTCAGTTATACATATAGCGATTTTTTCTGTCCGTTGACTTTCACATTAACTTGAAGTCATGACAAACCAATATTATTGATTACATAATTGTTGTTTGCACGTCAATATTGTTAGAAGTAACAACTATGTTGCTTGAATATTGCTTTTTGGAAGGTCAATGTTGGTCGTTCATTGTTACTACAATCATTGATTAAATTGTCAGTTATGCATATTACGATTTTCTATGTCAACTAACTTTTGCATTGACTTGAAGTCACAACAAAACAATATTATTGATTATATAACTGTTGTTTGCACGTAATATTGTTAGAAGTAACAAATATGTTGTCTGAATGTTGCTTTTTGGAAGGTCAATGTTGGCCGTTAATTGTTATACAATCATTGATTATATTGTCAGTTACGCAGATAACAATTTTTTCTGTCTGCTGACGTTCACATTAACTTGAAACGTTCACATTAACTTGAAATTACGACAAACCAACATTATTGTTTCTATATCTATTGTTTGCACACCAGTATTGTAAGAAATAATATATGTTGCTTGAAATCAGACACTTACTTACTACACCATATATATTCTTCCCTTTTTAGTATTCCTAATAACTTCAAATACTTCTCCATCAAAAATTTGGATTGCATTGCATGCTTTCAAAATTACCTTTAAGAAAAATACATAGCTGGTGAAATATGAAAAAACTTAATATCTAAATTAAATAAAAAAGTTCTATAATTGACATATTACAACCTAATTGATGATATCCATTTAGCCATATTTTTTGTTTAAATTTAGATAAAGTGATGATTCATTCAAATTAAACTCACACACTATGGCATATAAGTTTTCTTCTATTATAAAAAAAACTAATGTAAGTAAACGACAACGTTTAGATACTGCATGTAATGTTATTCTATTTGCATCAAAACAAGCAACAAAAATATTCACTTTGTCTTTGTTCTTTTCTTCTCACCTTTGAAAACAAAAATCAACAACAACGTAAGTTCAAATCTCTCCATTGCTAAAAACTTCTCATTTCTCTCTCAGTCTCATCATCTTCATCTACTTCACTAGTTAAAGAGAATGAGTTAACAATGAACACATCATTCTTCGGAGTCAAGTTTCATTCTTCTCTCAAAGGCTACAACATTATCACTTTCAATACTAGCAATCATTTGGAGTTGAATAGAAGAAGCTTACTGCGGAAAACTAAAAGATGGTGCACTGTATCTGCCAAACATGGAAACCCAATAAGGCAAGATTTTAGTTTTTGTTGCCAAAATGTAAACTTTTTGAGGTTACATCATGTTTCCATAAAAGGGTCTAGGTTGAAATGTACTAATAAGGAACCCCGTTTTTCTTTTCCTTTCTTCACCCCATTTTGGAAAGAAGGGATTTTTTTTATTAGGGTATGTGTTTATACTGTTGTTATATCTGGTTTGTGTCTGTTGGTTTGGTTTGGAAGTAATAAAGTTAAGGGTTATGTTGAAACAAAACTATTGCCTTCTGTTTGTTTAGTAATCAGTGAGCAAATTCAGCGTGAATTTCGCATTGGAAAGGTTAGAAGAATCTCTCCTTTGAGTGTGACATTGGAGTCATGTTCATTTGGGCCTCACAAGGAGGAATTTTCTTGTGGTGAGGCTCCTATTGTTAAGATTCGGCTTCACCCTTTCGCTAGTTTGATGAGGGGAAAGGTTGTGGTTGATGCAGTTTTGTCAAATCCAAGTGTATTGATTGTGCAAAAGAAGGACTATAGTTGGTTAGGGATACCGAATACTGAAGGTGGTATAGAGAGGCATTTGTGTACAGAAGAAGGGATTGATCAGCGGACTAGAACGAGGAGGCTTGCACGAGAGGAAGCTGCGGCTCGGTCAGTGAGAGAACGGGATGATGCAGCTAGGGAAGCGGCAGAGATGGGTTACTTTGTTTCTGAGTCCTCTCAAGAGAATGATTTACAGGAGACTCAAGTTCATTCAAGAGGAACAACCGATTCCAATTCCTTTTTCTGCATGAATGAGGGGAAGCACGATCACCACTGTGTAGACAAGGGTGTTGATTATGAAATGAAACATGGAGATATGGAAAAGCCTTTTAGAGCGAAGTTTCCTGGTTCATCAGGACTTAAGTTTTGGTCCAGAGTCATAAAAAGGCATGGGAAGCACAAATTTAAGAGGAAGTCTAAGCGGAGTGACATCTCTGCATCTGGGGTTGCTGTTAAAAGAAGAATTCTCGAAAGCAGTTCATCAGCAGCACGTGCATACTTTCACGGTCATTCTATGAATCCTGATACACATCTGGTAAAAAAAGATGTTGAGAAAAGTACAGAATCTGCTGCCAGTGGTGATGGTGATAAATGTATTGTTGCAGAACATATAGATGGCATAGATGTTCTGCAGCCTGAAGACCTCACCAAGACTCTTCCCGTTACATTGGATTCTGTTCGTTTCAGAGGTGCAACTGTGATGCTACTTGCATATGGAGACAGTGAAGTTAGGTGAGAACTATGATCACCTATTACTTAACCATTCTGAAACCATAATTAAAATTCATAGTCTTTATTCTTTCTCTTTTCTTTTTATCTGATACCCTATAACTTCAACTATTGCGATTTTAGATTATAATATAACATGTTATTTAGTTTCTTAGTTGTCATTTCAAGTCCTGAAATAATAAATGTAGCTGAGATTTATGTTTGTTCAACTGCACAATGTTACTTTAGTTGCACATAGCTTTTGCTGCATAAGATAGATTTCGAAGTTTGGCATGTCCTGTTTTATCTGTTTGATAATCTTGTATCTTACATTGGATTCATTGAACTGATTCAGAATTTTTTAATTTGGTTATTGGTATGAGTTGTACTAATCTACCTAATAATCTTCACATTGTAAGATGAAACGTGGAGATATGATATTTTTAAGTAGAATCATTTTGATTATCGAGTTTAATTGAGGCTGGTAGATGAAGTAATAGTTGTTGTAACCTTTAAATAATAAAGAGATGCTTCTAATTGAAACCGGAAGTCTTATTTTGATAAATGATATTCTGTTATGTTCTGTATGTCTTACTTTCAGGGAGATGGAGAATGTCAATGGCCATGTGAAGTTTCGTAACCACTACAGCCTTATAAAATTACACCTGAGTGGAAATTGTAAACCGTGGAGGTCAGATGTTACATGCAAAGATGGTGGCTGGTTGTCTGCCAATGTTTTTGTTGACATTACTGAGCAGAAATGGCATACTAATTTGAAAGTTGACAATCTTTATGTTCCGGTAAAATATAGTAATTTTAAATTCCAAATTTTGTCATCTTCCTATATTGCCATTTATTCTGTATGAATGTTTATATAGTTTATGTCTGGCTTGATTTCTATGCAGCTATTTGAAAGGATCCTAGAAATTCCAATTACATGGTCTAAAGGGAGAGCCAGCGGTGAGGTGCTTCTTTAACCTAAGTTTTGTTACTTTCATGGTCTATTTGTAACCATAGTAAGATTGTTTTTAGTTTCAGCTGTGGGAAAGTTAATTCGTAGAAGTCTAGAATGTTTATATTGACTATCAGTATCAATCAAAAGACAGTTTTCTGCGTTATGTTTAATACTACAAATTTTCATGTTAATGTCGATAATTAGCTTTCTATGACTAGACGTATGTCCATATGTTATGTAAATAGAAACTCCTTCCCTGGCTGCTTCATTGGCTCATTGACATGGAAGTGCTATAGCTTTTGGCTTTGGCTGTGGAAATTATTAGATCTTATGTTACATCAACTTTTTCAGAGTTCAGACAGTGTTATAATTATCATGGCAATAGAATCCTGCTACTTGCTAATTACTCCTGATAATTGACTTTGCTAAATCTGTGTGATTTATTGTTTTCTTGTGTTACAGGTTCACTTGTGCATGTCTAAAGGTGAAACTTTCCCAAATCTTCATGGACAGCTTGATGTGACCGGATTGAACTTCCAACTATTGGATGCTCCATCATGTTTCTCCGTAAGTCTTCTTTTCATCTGTATTAAAATGCTTCGTGCAATCCCTTTTTGATATGTTTCATCTGTAATTCTCTTGAATTGAAAAGCAACTGAGCCATTGCATACGCACTGTATTTTTTATTGTTCACTAAGTGACATATGACCGATGAGCTTTATATACATCAGGTACTTTTCTATCATAAAGAAGTAATGCATATGACATATTAGAAAATCTATATATGAGGTTATACATTATGTGTTGATTTTCCTTCTCCTCTGTCAAGAGGTTAACCAGTAAATAAGCACTGCCAATGATGATTTATATAGCCTTCAAGGTGATCAAATAGTTTGGTTTTTCCAGAACATATCAGCAAGTTTGTGTTTTCGTGTTCAAAGGATATTTTTACACAATGCATGTGGCTGGTTTGGCAGAATTCCTCTAGAAGCATCAGGAGAGTTGGGAATTCACCCAGAGGAAGGAGAATTACATATTATGTGCCAGGTATTTATAATCTTCTGTATGTTTGTATGTCTGGCTGTATAATTGCAAGATTCCTTACAGTTAACTGCAAATATTCAACACCTCTGAATTTCACAAAAGATGGTTAAATTTTTTTCACCTTGCTCTGATACTTTGTTGATCAAATTTCCAGGTTCCTGGTGTTGAAGTGAATGCCTTGATGAGAACTTTCAACATGGAATCTTTCTCATTCCCGGTATGTTATTGTTTTGTAAACTGATCATTTCCATCTTCATATTTTATTTTCTTTATATATATCTTGCATTTGTTAAATTTAAAAACAGTAATATTAAGTTTTTAATGCAAACTTACCTTCTACGTTACTGTAAAAATCTTTCATTTAGCTTCTTTAGTTCTTTCATATTTTTGAAGTACCATAATTTCTTGATACTCATTACAGAATCCTTACTAAAACAAGTGTGACATTTACCTATCCAATATCGATCATTGTGTTTTTCATTTCTGTATTTAAGAATTAAGGTTTATTTTATTGATTGCAGGTAGCAGGCTCAGTAACCGCTCTGTTTAACTGCCAAGGCCCACTAGATAATCCTGTTTTTGTCGGCACTGGAATGGTTTCTAGGACATTATCTTCTTTAAATGTTGACACTCCTGCAACCGTAGCATCTGAAGCTCTTACTAAAAGTAAAGAGGCTGGTGCACTGGCAGCATTTGATCGTGTGCCATTTTCATATGCATCTGCTAATTTTACTTTCAACACTGATAACTGTGTAAGTTGAAAGGGGTAATAATTTAGCACGTGTTGACTCATTATTAAGTACTATTATGTTTATTGGAATTTATATTTGTTGGATCAGTAACTAGTTTCAAGTAGGATTGGAGTTTGAAACCTTAGTATTATTGGAAAATCTTTAATTCATTCGAGCTATTTCCTAAATCCTCTAAGTCTATTAGTCTTGTCAAAAATATTATATTCTGTTAAGCCTTACACTGGATTGCACAGGTTGCCGATTTATATGGAATTAGGGCAACCCTTGTGGATGGTGGTGAAATTCGAGGGGCTGGAACTGCATGGATATGCCCAGAGGTATATGCTCTGTAAACTATTACAAAGCCTTTTTTCAGAATATAAATATTTTTTCCGATTTGTTTGTCATCAGGGCGAAGAGGATGAGACAGCAATAGATGTCAACTTTTCTGGAAGTTTAGCCATTGAAAAAACCATGCTTCATTACATTCCCAATTATCATAGTTTGATGCCACTCAAACTTGGGGTATTGCATGGAGAGACAAAAATTTCGGGTTCTCTTTCAAAACCGTAAGTTTGTCCCCTTTTCAGTTTCGATAACTAATTTTAATTGATAAAAGATTCAGCAATATTTTTTCATATTATATAATTAAATTATCTGTGTTTGCATTCCTCCTCTTTCTCATTATGGCTATCTCTCTGAGATGTCTTATCCAATATTTCTTTCTCGTCTCTAATATGATTTGTTTTATCAAAACTATTTTCTCATTTTACATTTTCATGCAGAACACTTGATATAAAATGGACTGCACCTTCTGCAGAAGGGTCTTTTAGTGATGCTAGAGGAGATATTATAATCTCACATGATTTCGTTACTGTTAGTTCTGCTTCAGATGCTTTTGATTTGTATATGAAAGTTCAAACATCTCATTCTGATGATATTTCTCTTAAAAGAGAAGAGTTTTGTCCGAAAGCCACTCCATTTACTGTTGATGGGATTGAGTTTGATCTGCATTTGCATGGGTTTGAATTCTTCCGCTTGGTTACTACTTATACATTGGATTTTCCAAAACCTTTGCTTCTGAAAGCTACTGGAAGAGTAAAGTTTCAAGGAAAGCTTTTAGAACCTAGTTGGACTATGACGGAACAAAATTTTGACGAGGAAGAGCAACATCTACATACATTGGAGAAAGGAAGTGCATATTGTTTGGTTGGTGAGGTTTCAATCTCTGGTCTCAAACTTAATCAATTGATGCTTGCACCTCAACTGTCTGGATTGTTAGAACTTTCTCCCGAGTGTATCAAGGTGAGGAATAGAACTCTCTCTTCTTAAAAGATGTTTCGTTTTGAGATGCTATAAAATTTCTTAACAGACTGCTTGGCAGTAACTCATTGCAATATAATCATAGACAATATAACTTCCTTTTTCTATGGAATACAGTTAGATGCCTCTGGTAGGCCTGACGAAAGTCTTGAAGTGGAGTTTATTGGGCCACTACAGTCCAGTGATGAGGATGGTCTGAAAAGTGAACAGATGTTGTCTATTTCACTTCAAAAGGGGAAATTGGGGGCCAATGTTAGTATCCAACAAAGTCATTCAGCTAGCTTGGAGGTAGCCCTTTTCAAATTCTGGGTCTAGTGTTTGTTTCTCTGCTGCTATATTTTTTTATCAGTTCATACTAAACCAAAAGTTAACATTGAAAAATACTAAAAAAATTATTGTCCATTTTTGTTGAAAAATTTAATCATTATGACATTATTTAATTTTATATTTATTGTGTTTTATTTTAATTCCTTAATTAGTGAAGTGTCTTTATGTACTCTCTCCTATAAAAGGAGCACCCTTTCATTGGAATAAACATACTGTCAAATTATAGAGTACTTTCAACAATTTTTTTCTTACATGTAATGTACTTGTAGATACAAAATTTTCCACTTGATGAGCTGGAGCTTGCTTCTCTCAGGGGAACTATTCAGAGGGTAAGCAATCATATTTAACTATTTGACTTCATTGTGTCTCTGCCATTGTTGCCCATATCTATACTCTCCTCCTATGCACATTTGGATCATAATGAGGTCTGCCTTTACGGAGATTAGGCAAGTTTTTCACCATCCCAATGTGCTAATTTTGACTTTCCATCGGCTTTGATGCTTTTTTTTATCTCTTCAACTCTTCATTTTTATGTTCATTTCTGCCTGAATTATGACTTGGTCGAGGCACTATTTAATGGTCATGTAATGAAAATAATATATGCTGTTTTGGGCTGGTATTTATTTCAGGCGGAAATCCAGGTTAATCTTCAAAATAGAAGAGGACATGGAATCCTATCTGTACTTCAGCCAAAATTCATTGGTGTTCTTGGTAAATCCCTCGATGTTGCGGCTAGGTGGACTGGAGATGTTGTGAGTAACTAGGACTCTCCCTCTTACTTTTGAACCTGAATTTAAGTTAAAATTGCTATCCTATGAATCAACATAGAAGTGTGTTTAGCATGCTCAGTGCTAAACTTAAATACGATGTTAGAAACTCTGTAGTTGTTTATGTTCTATTTATTACTCTAGGGTGTGATAATGCTAGGGATACTGTTCTTTTAATAATTGAATCAATGAAATGACTCTTTAAACTTGACAAAAAATATCGGTATTTGGTTGATTATCCCGTTGGTTCATTGACACCTGTTGATTAGTTTCTATATATTATTGTTGATATAGTTTCCTTAGTTTTTTTATTTCTCTAAGATTCTCTCGTATATAAATTTGGACAACCTCACTGTGAAATACTCCTACAAGTCATTCATTCTAAAGTATTCAAGTTTGTACCAGAGTCAGGATCCAATTACGGGAGCTGTGGGTTATGGACTCACCACGCTTCTAGTATAACAAACCTTAAGCTTGTTATAGTAATCACAGCAGTTCATTGACTTCCATTATATGAAATCAATGTCAAGACTTAGTAATGACCTTGTGCTTTAATATATTGTATTGGTAAAACTGGTTTGGAACTGTGTTTGAGGATACTGAATGTACTGATTGTTTGTTAATGTGCTTTTGTTCAGATCACTATCGAAAAAGTTATCTTTGAACAAAGCAACAGTCATTATGAACTTCAAGGTGAATATGTGTTGCCTAGAGCCCACGATTATAATCCTGTTGATAGAAAAGGGGACAGCTTTTTCAAAAGGCTAATTTCTAGACATCTTGGTAGTGTTCTATCCTCGACGGGCAGGTGGAGAATGAAACTTGAAGTATGTAGAGCAGAGATTGCTGAGATGCTTCCTCTTGCAAGGCTTCTTTCTCGTAGCACGGATCCTACTGTTCTCTCAAGATCAAAGGTGGTATTATGTTTTATGTCTTGGGTGGTTTCATATATTCACAATCAAATTTTGGAGTGTAATCAGTTGATTACGATACATGACTAATGACAATGTCTTTATATATTCGTAATTAACTTTAGCTTTTAAAAATTTCAAATTTATCTTCACCATCACCTTAATCAAAAACTAAGAATTAAGTGAAAACAAAGTGATACTTTTGTGGTTGTTAATAAAAATAAATGGAAATAGAAAACATTTTTAAAACCAAATAGACCATAATATTGTAAATAACTGGAGCGTTCAAGAATCAATAACTTAATTGAAGTATATTTGTAATTTCCTTTTATTGATGCCAGCAAGATGGTATCAGCTGAACTTTTAACACTAGTTAGTTGTTTAATGCAGATAGACATTGAGTAAAATATAAATAATAGTCTAATGTGTGTACGTGATTGTATCCTTCATCAAAAATCTGTTGCTCGTCCTGTATACTTTTTTCTTTGAAGAAAAAGAAATTGATTATGCATGTTGTCATGTTACATGTTTGTAGGATTTTTTTATTCAAAGTTTGCAGTCAGTGGGATTATATTCAACAAGTTCTCAACAACTGCTTGAGGTATTATCAAGGGATCACTATAATTTTATTTTCCTTTCAATAGCCATAATACCTAATGCATCTCATAACCTGAAGTGTGCATGCAATGTTCATTTTTTCTTCATAATAGTATTAATTATCCTAATGATATTCACTGCAAAAATTGAAATTCCTTTGTCTGTAATGGTGTTCAAATTGCAGTTAATAAGGGAGCATCATGATCCATCACATGATGTTGCTCCTGAAGATTTAAATCTGCCCGATTTATTTGATCTCAAAGGTCGCTGGCATGGCTCTCTCAATGCAAGTGGTGGAGGGAATGGAGACACCCTGGTAAAAACTTATTACTGTTCGTATTACTATTACTTGGAGTTAGAATAAATTGTTGACTTTATGGAGATTGACTTTCTTCTTTGATGTAATTTCAGTCAAAGTTTGACTTTCATGGTGAGGATTGGGAGTTAGGAGAATACAAAACTCAGTGTGTCTTGGCAGTTGGTGCTTACAGTAAAGATTATGGTATGCACCTGGAGAATCTTTTTATCCAAAATGATAATGCCACTGTTCATGCCGATGGAACTTTATTAGGGCATAAAACCAACCTTCATTTTGCCATCTTAAATTTTCCTGTTAGTCTGGTCCCAACTGTTGCACAGCTTGTTGAGTCTACCGCAACAGGTTCTGTTCATTCTTTGGGGCCGTCGTTAGCACCTATTAAGGGTATCTTGCATATGGAAGGAGATCTTAGAGGAAGTTTAACAAACCCAGAATGTGATGTGCAAATAAGGCTCCTCGATGGTTCAATTGGTGGAATTGATCTTGAGCGAGCAGAAGTTGTTGCTTCTCTAACATCAACCAGTCGATTTCTATTCAATGCAAAATTTGAACCTATAATCCAAAATGGTCATGTACTAATTCAAGGAAGCATTCCGGTTACTTTTGATCAAAGCAACATGTTACAGCAAGATGAAGATTTGGATAAGAGTAGGGCTAGTTTAATTCCTGATTGGGTGAGGGAGAAAAATAGAGGGACCACTGCTGATGCCCGAAACAATAACATTTTCAGAGACAGAAATGAAGAAGTTTGGAATAGTCAGTTAGCAAAAAGCCTTGAAGGTTTATATTCACAAATTTTAGATGTCGAAGAAGTCAGGGTAGATGTCGATATAAAAGATGGAGGAATGATGCTGGTAACAGCTTTAACTCCTTATGCCAATTGGCTTCATGGCAATGCTGATATCATGCTTGAGGTTGGTGTAGTCAATACAATTGTTTCTATAATTCTTTGATTTTTACTCGATTCTCTAAATCTTATTGTATGGATTGAGCTAATAGGTGCAAGGTACGGTTGATCAACCATTGCTTAATGGCTATGCAATATTCCACAAGGCGTCTATATCTTCACCGGTATTTCGGAAGCCACTAACCAACTTTGGTGGTACTGTTCAAATGAAATCAAACAGGTTATCCATCACCTCCCTGAAGAGTAGGCTAAGCAAAAAAGGGAAATTGCTTGTGAAAGGGAACCTTCCTCTCAGAACTAGTGAAACAACCCCTGATGACAAAATTGAGTTGAAGTGCGATGTTCTAGAAGTGAATGCGAAAAATATTTTAAGGTTGCTTTCCTATTCATCAGTGCATGTTGATATGATCATTAACATATTACTCTTGACTTTTGGCAATATAACTTTTTTTATTTATATTTTTGTTTACACATTATCCTTATTTCAAAAAATGAATTTCCTCCTTTTGTCAGTGGCCAGATTGACTCCCAGTTGGAAATAACTGGTTCAATATTGCAACCAATCATATCTGGGAATGTTAAACTTAGTAATGGAGAAGTATATTTGCCACACGATGGGGGTAGTGGTGATAGTCAAGCAATTGTTTCAAATCAGTCTGCACTTTCTGCTGGTGGTGATGGTCAAGCATTTGCTTCAAGATATATTTCACAGTATTTTGGCTCAAGACCTGCTTCTTCGACGACCAAATCTTCTCAATCCTCTACCTCTGGTAATACTTCACATTTTAATCAGTTTACCGTTTGATCTTCTCCCTTATACTTATAATAATGCTCTACTACCAAAGTTAACTGTGTAAATTTAAAACTGTCACACCTTTCAATAACATTAGAGTTGCATCTGCATTTCTTCACTAATATATAAGCAAAGTCTCTGAATATGGAGCTTTGATACCAACTTGGAAGAAAAAAGATGGAATGAAGTTGAATAATATTTTTTATTATTTGAAAGTACAGACTCTAATACAACTATATTGACTAATATACATAGAACCTTTTAATTACAATTCTAGAAGTTACAACATTTCTCTCCAACCAATGATTGCTACTTGCATAAAAATCTGCAACAAACCATTAGTATTAGTATTACTCTCAAGAACTTTTAATTTTTTTCTCGCTGTGCCATGCAGTTTATTATTCAATAGCCCTTTGGAAGGAGATGCCAAGATCATTTTTTTGATTACTTGTTCTTATTAACGTGCTTATGTTGTTGCATTTGCACATTTAGTTGAGTTCATTATATTTTATCTTTCAGAGTTATTGCTTCACGAATATATTATGATATCTCTTTCCTGAAAAATAAAACATGACAGTGAATGGATCAACTCATGTTGATAACATGGAGAAAATGAAGATAAAACCAAGTATAGAAACCCGCCTTAGTGACTTGAAGCTTGTGCTTGGACCAGAATTGAAGATAGTTTATCCTTTGATTCTTATGCTTACTGTTAGTGGAGAGCTTGAATTGAATGGTCTCTCCCATCCCAAATATATAACACCTAAGGGCATACTGGTATTCGAGAATGGTGAAGTTGAGCTACTTGCAACACAGGTTTGTCTGATGGGTTTGTTTTATGTCCCCCATGTTTTTTTTGTATTCTTTGTCTTATTATTATTATTATTATTATTATTATTATTATTATTATTATTATTATTATTATTATTATTATTATTATTATTATTATTTTGTATGCTGCAAATGATTGGTGGAGCCGGTGGTGCTGACCTAGTTGGGATCTCTGTTTCTATACTGGTGCTTTTGCTTAAAAAAAAACTTCTAAGCTAGTTATATGTTTGTTTGCCATGTTACTCTTATTTCATTGTTCGTGTTGATAAAGTCCATTTCAAAAGCAGGTTAGGTTAAAACCGGAACATTTGAATATTGCAAAGTTTGAGCCTGAGTATGGACTAGATCCAATGCTAGATTTAGCCTTGGTTGGATCTCAGTGCCAATATAGGATTCAAGGACGGGCTAGCAATTGGCAGGGAAGTGTAGAACAGGATACACTTTCACCTAATGAGGTAAAAGATACTGTTATCTATTATCTTACTTGATAATGAAAAAATAGAAATGCATAAGCTGAAACCATGTGTATAAACTACACAACACTCCTGCTCAAGCTGGGGCATATAAATCATATGCACCAATATATAACTGATTGGAGGACCTCGCAAAGATTTAATTAAGACATTCATCAATTGATCATTGGATGACCATCTTAACAGATGCACAGTGCTAAGGTTACATAAAATCTCCATTTGCTGCTGGCTCAAAATATTGTTCTTAACTAATTTTAATTTTTGAAGTCGGTCATTGGTTTCAACTATGGAAGGGGAATGCTTTAGTCTTTCAATCTTCAGGCAGCATGGTCTTATTCATATTCTCTTCCTATGCAGGCTGTCAAAAAATTAGAGAGTCAGTTAGCAGGATCGATTTTGAAAGGCAATGGTCAACTTGCCCTTGGAAAGCTTGCAACGGCTACTCTTGAAAAATTAATGCCACGGTTAGAAGGGAAGGGTGAGTTTGGCAAGGCTAAGTGGAGGATAGTATACTCACCTCACATTCCTAGTTTGAAATCCCCTGGAGGTACGGTAGATACTTTCGAGTTTCTTGCTAGTAATCTAACATTTGGAACAGATGTTGAAGTCCAGCTTGGGAAACGTCTTCAGGTGATCACAATAAAACTAGTTCATCTTTCCAAGTTTTGCTTCTTCCCAATACTGGGTTCTTAATCCGATTAACTGTGATGCATTGACACTGACACGACACTCACATGTCGGCACCGGTAATAATTTGAGAAAATGATATAATTTAATGTAAGTATGTAACCACATATATTGGTATTGTGTCGGACACCGACACTATCAGACACTAGACACGCCTTCAATCTTAAGTATCAGTGCTACATGGCTAATGGAGTTTAAACATGGTCAATTGGCTGAGTAATTAACTATTCATGGGCCTGAAATAATTTTAAGAAAATTATTTTCTAAACATATGATCTACACATGATAGGTAGACGCACCAATTAATTTCCAAATCCTTTGGATGTTGAAACACCAGGTTCTATTGTGACTCATTGGTAAAGTAACTATTTTTGTTACAGGCCAGAGTCGTTAGACAAATGAAGGAGTCAGAGATGGCAACACAATGGTCCTTGAGCTATCAACTCACAAGTCGCTTGCATCTGCGCCTACAATCGTCCCCGTTACTAAGCATATTTTTTGAATATTATACTACAACCTAGGGCTTATTACTCTTACCTTAGGTTTTGATTTATAAAACTTGCAAATAGGATAAATGAAAGGGTGTGTGTACAAAGTAGACAGATACATATTATTCTTTTGCTCAGATTGAGCTTGTTAATAGGATAAATGCTGAATTCATAGACATTCTTAGTTTTGTATATTGATGAAAGAAACTATAGCAAGATTAGATAGAATGACACAGAAGGAATACAAGTATAAATTCCTCATTCATATACCTTCATTTAAAGTTCAAGCTTTAAGGTAATGACATGGTTTGAACCACTATAAGTATTTAAAGATTTAATTCTTGCCATCACCATTCTTTATAAAGGATTTTTACCTAAAGAGACAAGTTAGAGATAATATATTGTATATATAAATCATTTGAGTAGGGATCTGGAAAATACTGAAATAACTCGATCAAAACAGATGTTTCAAATTTTGCTCTTCAAAGAACATAATATCGTTACATGAATTTCACTCCGCAAAGTTTACTAAAAGAATACAATAACAAAATTTGAGTTTTCACCAAAATCTCCAAGGATCTTTGAAAGGAGGAACATAATTTTCGGTTGGAGTGACAAGGCGGAAAGAACTCACTGTCTTTTCGAATATAGGCCCCATCTGCATAAAAATTTATTAGAATTAGAATGTTAAGGTTTCAAAAAAGGGGAACAAACTATAATAGATTTTGTACCCAAAAAAATAAACAATAAATTCGTTAATTTCAAATGAAATTTCAGTAGAAAATGAAGATTTGAAGATATTAATGACAAAATTTAATAGTAATAAGCCAAAAAAAAATCATGTAAGGAAACTCCAAGTGTAAATAAAAAATAATTAAAAACCCATTTAGAATTGCAATCTACATATTTCATTCATATATAATCATTTAGATGAATGTAATATGTAAAGGAGCACACACACAAACACCATGAGATTAGAGTAGGTACTTTTTTCCACTGCGGGCTGAGGGTTGAAGCGCTGATAGAGTACAGATAACCTGAAATCAAGAAATTTTATGCAGAGAACAAATTCATATCAGAATGCATAACATAGATATAAACTATACATGCGCATTTGCAAATACTTAAGTAGCAATAGTTTGAGAGAGTATACCATCTCTTTCTGCTGTTGAAGCAAGATAATGCCGGTAAATTCCTGATTCTTCAGACTGTACAACAATTGTTCACAAGTGTAAAGTAATTATCAAATACACCACAACTTTCCCAAAAAGAAAAATGCACCGACAGAAAATACTTACCATTGTATTAGGCGATTTACGAATAAGGTATTCATAATACCAGTAAGGTTCACCATCAATCTGTGAGGAGATAGATAAACTCAACAATGCATACACTTGATCATAACAAACAAACAAAATGTTTTGGGAGATTTTTCTTATTTGAAGATATCTTATATCAAATTCATTTAAAAAAATTCATATACATGATGCTACATGCTCGTGTGCGTGTGTGTTCGAAGCTAATAAATAATGATTATGTGTTAAGCTTACTTCATTAGAATGTGCATCGATAACTGAACTCTCAGCTGAGCGCTGAGCTGAGGTAACCCGCTGCAAAATAATGTAAATATCAGAAATAAGTTTAAAGGTTTTTCACTACAGATCACAGACAAAACACCTTTGTGACGTACGCAGTTGGATGTCACTCCTGCCTAAAGAATATAGCTTCAAAAGGCTATGCCTAAAGAATATAGCTTCAAAAGGCTATGTTACCTTACATATACTAGTGCTCTTATAAACCATTAGAACTCATTGATCTCAGCAACATAAGACATTTCAAATATGACCATCCAAAAGCGATAAAGGCTTGACTAATATGTAAATAGTTATAGGAATTTCACTTCAATCCTCTATCCAATATTATGTCAAAAGTCACCTATATTTTAACCACGTGGTCTGTGAAAATGCTTGAAACAGTATTTATGTGATCATTTTATTACGGCTTATCTGGTTGTCCTATATTTCTAATTAGAGATAATCTCTAGTGAGGAATGGGTGATGACAAAATATCTGAATTTCAATTAATATTTGACGAAACAGTAGGTATTGCTCAGGGTTAGAATTGATTCCGGTAATATATATATAACTTTTACATATAAAAAAAAAAGAATGAGCACAAAAAAATCCATGAGAAAGGAGGGACAAGTTACCAGTGAAGATTTTTCGGATAAAACTGAATCAGCAACATTTTTTGCCGTCCAATTGCTCTTATCCTTCAAGTTTATAAGACTTGCATTTGGAGGGCCTATCTGAATTTAATGCAAAAAAAACTGATAAAGCATTGAATGGATAAATAAAACTTGATGCAACAAGTTTGAGGTTGAGGAAATACCGTGACAGAAATGACGAGATTATCAAAGATATCAATACGTTCAGACACAATTCGCAGCCGTGCATTAGCTGCAAGGAATTTACAGAACAATTTTTATCTAGAAAAGGGAAACTACAAAGCAATCATCAAGCATCATTATGCACAAAATTAGTTCCTATCTTTCAGATATTTCGACGCACAACAAAAGAGCTGATGCAAAGGAACACAATGTCAATTCTGAAATTCTATGATATGATAAACTTTTGCCTTGCAAAGGAAGACAGTAAAACTTACGAGAAAGCGGTGCAGCTGATGAATATCGTTCAGGCTTGCGGGATTCTACCCTTTAAATATATGGCAAGAGTTAGCTTACTTAAACAATCAAAGAAAAATTGCACGCAACAAGTGAAGTTGTAAACCAGTTAATTTAATTATAGTTTCATTAACACACAATGTTCATCCATCCAAGACAATACATTCATTAAACTTATAATTGGTATTGTTGAATAGGTCATATTAACAAATCTCAATGTCATTATAAAGAGTAAAAATTACTTTAGTCATATATATAGAGAGAAATAAGAGTCTGTGTTCTCACTTTCAATTACAAAACCATGACCTTGTTTTCCAATCTGTTTCCTTTACAAAGATAATATTTTTTCACTATTTCTCTAAACAGGTAAACAATAATTACAACAATTTAACAATTAAAAGTGAAAAAAAGAAAACCTTTTTTTTGACATACATACCATTTGAAGACAAATTTTTTAGAGGGAAGCTCAACAGGGTAGAGATAAGAATAAGCATTGGTTTCATCTAAGAAAGAAGCCATTTTTGGCTCTTGTTGTTCTTCTTCAGCAAGAGCTACTTCTGCAAGCAAGACAGAATATATAGCACATAGTAAGCAAAAATGTCTCAATCATGATAAACAACAGGAAGCTGCAAAAGAGAGATATACCAGAAAATGGAAGAGATGTTAGAGATAACGAAGTGAGGCCTAACAGCACCAAATCCCTTCTGGTTTGTGAAGAACAAGAAGTTGAAAAGTCCCTTTTTTGGTCGGATAAGGATAATTTGTTTTGGTTAAGGATTACCCTTGTATTGTTACTATTGTTGTTCCTGACAATATAATAATGAACATGAATGAATGGGTTTTAGTAGTAGTAATTATAGAAAGAATAAGAGAGTGAGTAAGTAGTATAGTACCTGAAGATAAGGTTGTTGTTGTTGTTGGGAAGAAAAAGAGAAGAATTGTTGGAAGAACAAGAACATAGACATAGAGACTGTAAAACCATTGCTATTGCTATTGTTGTTAGCTTCGAAATCAATGACCTTCCCTATAACATTATCTCACTTTCAACACCATATTATTTATTCATTCATTCTAGCTTTCTTATTTCAACGATGATGATGATAATGTGAGTGAGTAAATATTTGGGTGCACTCGGCATGTCAGTACCGTCCGATCAAGATCAATATTTGATTGAAATTGAATAAATGATTAATTAAAATAAAAAAATGTGTCACGCCCAGTGGGACTCGAACCCACAATCGCTTGATTAGAAGTCAAGCGCCTTATCCATTAGGCCATAGGCCATTATAGCTTTATAAACACTTACTCCTCTCTCGATTATTACGTTTTCTATGATCCAAATTTTTCCATTTTGTCAAAAAAACAATAAAATAATATGGCTTGGAGTTATAGATAAATCAATGTATTTTAAAGTCTTAACAATGATATGTCATAAAAAGAAAAATGCTAAATGGTACGACATTTCTTTGTCGTCAAATTGCACGAAGGCAAGTTAAATTTTAATCTTAGAGATTTTTTATGAAATTTGCAGCACCACAAGTCAAAATTTTGCCACGTCAATGTCTTGTATAATACTTCGTCGCAAAATAATTGATACAGTTGACCATTGTGCATTTTTCAGCATTATTCATATAATCTACTTTGATATTTTTTTTTATTAGTATGTAAATGTAAATGTAAATATTAGCATATAAGACGTTGTTTGATTTGTCTTGACGAATATTTTTAAAATATACAATTTTTATAATTTTTAAAGATAAATAATTAAATATATTATTAACGATCAAAGTTTTACATTGTCAAACGTGAACCGGTCAACTATATCAATTATTTTAGGACTGATTAACATTTCTTTGGATATTATATTGTACAAAAAAAATCTATTAACAAATCAAATTGAAATTGACAAGTTCAAATTAAAAAAATCTATTAACAAAATCAAATTGAAGTTGTCGTGCATCGAGTCGTGCATGTTATCACTCGTACCATATAGCGGTACTCGTCATAAAAATTAGTTCATGTGATAAAAATCTTAATCTCTTAAGTATATGGTTAAAAGTTTAATTTTTAACTCATGTGTATAAAAACATGTTGTATATGCCATAGATTTCTAACGTAAATTAGTTATCGTTAATCGCAGTGAAAAATTTATATCGTGGTGAGCTAATAAAAATAAAAATTAGAGGGACAAAAAATAAAAAATGATATGTTTACTTTAGAGTATAAAAATATATTTAACCATAGTAATAATTATGCATGTACAACAAATCATAGCGCTGTAATATTCAAATATTTTCAATGCAAACCCTGTAAAACATTACAAAATCCATCAAATTGTTGAATTAACCATTTTTTGTTTGCGTTGTTGATCTCAAAGTTATAAACTTTGCAAGAAAGATTGTTAATTTTACAATTTCGGTATCCAACAAAAAAAATCTAAATCTCAAGATTCTTATATTGTAACATTTTGCAAACATTAATTCAGATTTTGAAAGAAGAAATAAAAAAATGGGTGTGGATTATTACAATATTTTGAAGGTTGATAAAAATGCCACAGAAGATGATTTGAAGAAAGCATACAGAAAACTGGCTATGAAATGGCACCCTGACAAAAACCCTACCAACAAAAAAGAAGCTGAAGCCAATTTCAAACAGATCTCTGAGGCCTATGCGGTAATAAAATCATTCTCAAATTTTTTTCTTCAATATTTTTACAGCCATGTTTTTTAGGGAATTTAATTTAATTTTACAAGAACACCTAATGTATTGCATTTTCTTATTATATGTAATTTCATTATTTAATGGTTATATGATTGTACAAATACATATATAAAATGTTATAAATGAATGACAAAATAATTTGATTTTTTGTATATAGGCAAATGTTAGCGGTTAATTTGTTAGGGGTATTCTATATGTATTCTGCATTGAGGTATTTTTCTTGTTTTGCAAGCAATGTGATTCTCAATTTTAAGAAATGTTTATCAATTATAGGTATTGAGTGATCCTCAAAGAAGGGTTGTTTATGATCAACATGGAGAACAAGGGCTACATGATAGGCCACAACATGAAAATGAGTCATCAAGTGGATTTAATCCAAGAACTGCAGAGGATATCTTTGCAGAATTCTTTGGAAGTAGTCCTTCGAATTTTGGATCATCTGGACCGGGGAGGTCCAAGAGATTCTCATCTGAAGGTGGTGGAGGAAGTGGATTCAGCGGAGATTTTAATTTTCGATCGCATAGCCAAAGGGCGGAAATGCCAAAGAAACCACCACCTGTGGAGTCTAAATTGCCTTGTACTTTGGAGGAGTTGTATACTGGTTCTACAAGGAAAATGAAAATCTCAAGGACAGTAATGGATGTTTGCGGGTACGCTTGACTTATCTGTCATTGGATCCTCTGCAACGCGACTGTAGTGGTGCACAGCCGCGCTGCAGAGATTTCCAATCCAACTTATCTTCACCTTTATTATGTGGTTATTCATAGTTGATTTTATGGTTTGCTTGAATTAGTTTATTTGACTTCATCTACTAACATAAACACGTGTGAGATTGTCTTGAAGAACCTATGAAAACAAGTATGACATATTTGTAACCTGTTTTTAGCTTATTTAAATAAGCTCTCAAGATAGCTTATAAAAACAGCTTATAATTTAAATAAAAATCATTTGACTTTATTTTATCTTTCGTTATACGAATGGTTTATACATAAGTGCTTTTTTTTAAAACAAATTAGCCAAATAGAGCCTAGATTAGGATCAAGTACATTTGTAATGTCTCAAGATGTTTGTTTCATGGGAAAATTGTTCTAAGATGTCTTTGTTTGTGATGGAAATAATTGCAGAAGGGAAATTAAAGACACGGAGATATTAAACATTGAAGTAAAGCCAGGGTGGAAGAAAGGAACAAAGATAACATTCCCAGATAAAGGAAATCAGCATGTAAATCAACTTCCAGCAGATCTTGTATTTGTGATTGTTGAGAAACCTCATGAATTGTTCAAGAGAGATGGGAATGACTTAATTGTGAACCAAAAGATAACACTAGCAGAAGCTATTGGAGGAACATCAGTAAATATCAGAACACTTGACAAACGCAGTTTAAGTGTTCCGATAAAAAACATTGTGAGTCCTGGTTATGAGCATGTTGTTTCTAATGAAGGAATGCCAATAACAAAAGAACCTGGTCATAGGGGTGATTTAAGGATCAATTTTGAGGTTAAGTTCCCTACAAAATTGACACCAGAACAACGTGCTGGACTAAAGAGAGCATTGGGAAGTTGATCCATGCTTGATTGTACTTCTTTTCTCGACGATGTGCACAATTTTTTTGGTGTAACACTAACATAACATTGCCTTTCTTATAGTTGTACTCTTTGCTATGTAAAGTGTAAACAGTAAATATACTATTATGCAACAGGTTATAAATTGCATATATCAGTAAGAAGGGAACGTTTTCATACATGTTATATTATGATTCTGATGGTAAAGTGTTTTTTCGTTTCTAATCTAGTATAGTATCTAATAAGATGGATAACTCTAATGATTTATATTTCTATTGGAAGACTTGCACAACTTTCGTAGCGTAGATTAACTTATATGTCCTAACCTACGTAGGAATAATATTACATAAAGTGTGAAGTAGTTAGCATTAGTCACGCTCACATGTGTAGCATTAAGTTTAAAGCATACATCCACATGTGTAGCATTAAGTTTAAAGCATACAACGTTAAAAAATCGAGGAATATTCTATCGTTCGTATTTATTCATCGCATTGAAAAGAAAAACCATTTGCCCGGTCAACTATCTCAACAAGGTATTGATGTTACAAAAAGATTAAAACAGCCTGACACTATCATAAGTTTACATGTCTAAAACTATAAAAGAGATAAAACAAAAGGGAACTGAAATGAAAGAAACTAAAGTCCTCTACTTCTAGAAACATGTTGAGACCAAGGAGCTCCTTGCGTAGGTGTTCCATAGGGTGGTGCACCATTTGGTTGTATACTGTTACCCTGTATTGAAGGAATCCACTGAGGGCCAAAATTTTGTTGGACAGGTGTCACATTCATTTGGGGTTGCAGATATTGTTGTGTCGGCATAATTTGTTGCTGGGGTAAACCCGCATATGATTGGTTCACAGTGTGAGGTCTAAGATGAAAATTATGCATTGTTTGTTGGGGAGGAAACTGATTCTGGTTCATTTGAGGTTGCCATTCAGGTATATCATCATCGTCATCATTCCAGGGTTTAATTGAACCCCCAAATTTGTCCTGCCAGTTTACTGAAGATACACTTGTTTTGCTTTGCCCATATTTGTGTACAAGTTCCCTCATTTGTTGTGCAGGACGCGACGGGCTTTGGCCAACCGAGTAAGATGGGACCATAACTGGTCCCACACGTTTTTGAACCAAGTGTGATGATGTATTTGAACTACCGGAAAAATTATATTCCGGGAGGTCATCCTCAACCCGGGCTACCGGTGGCCCGAATCCAGGAGGAACATCGTCATCATCATCACCACCCGGAGGTTCACTCACGGTGGTCTTAAACCCCTTAGAGGACACTGCATTATGGGTAGAATTGGCATTAGCATTACTATCTTGTTGTCTTCTACTGAAGGATTGCCTTTTAGAGCTATGTTTGTTGTGTGATTGCGTGGTGGGAGATATAGATGATGTTATATTAGTTTTTCTCCATACAATAATACCAATTAGACCATTATCAATAGAATTAACTGCCTCAATTTGTTCCTTTGGGAGTATCTTGCTGAGCATTTCAGCTGTTTTCTTATGTGGTGGGCAAAAGTAAAGTTCAACTCCATGCACAGGTTCCCCAAATCCCACTCTCTCGTCCACAATATATGAGTCGGCCACCTGCGTGCAAAATTATCTAATAAACAATCCGCCGATAAAAAAATAGGGATAATTAACCAATCTTAATAATCATTAGCATTACCTCACGGAGAGTTGCTTGCTCCTCTGGGGTTGACCCTTTCGAAATAAAATGTGAAACCTGCCATACAAAGAAAGAAACTTTGTAATTTTTTGTTTACTCAGACAAACTTTGTAATTACAGTATATACATAGCCCAAAAAAAAAGTTACGTGTGCAACAAGTTTTATACACTGCTCTCTATCCATAATGGTAATATTCAAATCAAAAAGCAGATGGCTCAGCCAGGCAATATATTCAAACTACTTAACAAAACTCGTCTACACTCTAAGTTGTAACATCGTCACACCAACTTAAGGAGTCAGTTTCATAGCCTACCACCTCCTCTAAAATAAAAGAGTCTATTGGAAAGTTTTTTTCATGCAACTAAAAATCCATCATTAAAATTTTCACTCCATTTTTTAATAGGTGTCAAAACATTTATGTTTCTGCGATTGCTTGTTTGTAATGAACGACACATGGCAAGAAGACGAAAAACTGTTTTACTCAAGTTGCCAGACATCTTAGTGTATTTACAAAAAGAAAAAATATTGATCTTGTAATCTAACTTAAACGTCACGAATGCTTTAACTAGTTATACAAATCCCAATATTTACTTTCTCCCCCACAACTCATTTTCATTGTTTCATCCAGACAGTCTTAAGAATTGTCATTAGACGTATACACTATATGACTACCAGCCACTCTACTGACTTCTTCATCTCATCGACAAAAGAAAAGAAGAAAGCACATTACGTATGACAATGCTATTGTTTAAACATGTAATGAAAAGAAAAAATTAGCCTCAAGCTGCAACATCTTTTTTTATTTTTAATCAATGCTTTATATATGGCTGGTGAGATAAACAGATGATACACAAGTCTAGCACAACAAAAGAAAACTTGAGATACCATGATGGCACGAGTTCTTGACTGTGGAAGCTCTAGCAGAAACTTTTCAAATGCATCTAGTCGAACCCTTCCCTTGATCTCGAGAAATCCAGGCCAGTCTTTGGTAGAAGTTTTCTCGCCACTTCACAAAGGATATAATGTAAGATCAGAAAAAAGAAAAACAAGTAAAAGAAACATTAATCAAACAGTCACAACTATAAAATTTTCAATGAAATAAGAAGAAAATTAAAGTGGTTTTTGGTGTAACACATCAACCCCCACAACATATAAACATATATAGTCTTCTACAACATCCAAACAAAAAAGGGCACAAATAATCTAATTCTAAAAAACATATTTCAGCTTTTTCAAGATAAACAGAAAATGGTATTTAAAAGCCATCTTTGGGATTGTTTGTATAGACACGGAAGGCATTGTAAAGCACAAATAATCATATATATACTCTGAAATAAACACGCCTAGTTGCCATAGCAATCACGAACGAAATAGGAAGAAACAATAATTTTCTAGAAGATAATTGCTCTAAAAAATAACTGAAACTAGCAGCTTAGAAGCTAAAAAAATTGACGAGCGGCTATTAAAAATAGTATCATTCCCAATATTTTGATGGGTTGTTCCAGAGTCAATTATGAATCCTGCGAATAAACTAGATAATTGCTAAATAACCTGACTAAAACCGCATTCACAAAAAACAATTGTAATTTGCAGATTTATTTGCCAAAAAAAACACACAAAACAACTTAAAAGTATTCATAAAATGGCGTGTAGGAGTAGATGAAGAAAATAAGGGGGGGTTATTCAATTAAGATTTTGAGGGATTTTAATGGATTTTGAGGGATTTTAATGGATTTTAAGAGTCTTGTGTTATTCAATTAAGATTTTTTTTGTTTTTTTTCAATCCCACAAAATCCGTTGTTATTCAATGAATATTTTTAATCAAGACTTTTTTTTTTTTTTTATAATCTCACAAAATCCTGTGTTAAGAATCTTGATTGTTTTTGTCAAAAAAATAATAATAATCTTGATTGTAAAATATCTTTTAAAAAAAGTCTCTCAAAATCTCACAAAATCAATATAATCCCACGAAGTCTTTTAAAATCTTCAAGACTTTTTTGTCAAAATAATCCCTCGAAATCCTAATCCAATAACCCCCCCTAAATATAAATAAGGCTTACAAAAAGGGACCAATTAAAACACCTTCCATGCCCTAGAGAAATCTCATCAAACTTGTTTTTCATGACATTAAATTATGCTTGCAAACATTTGCCATAGAGTTCAACTAGAACATGAAATTTTGATTCATTGACCATAAGGGACCACATTAAATGTAGGGTGTCACATATTTAATGCAAGATTGTGTGCAAGCTTAAACAAAATAACAAGTCAGTGTCAAACAAAATCTGAAAGGCACAGGCATAAAAGAATGAGAAAAGTATAGACAGCTACAGATTCCAAATCACATCCAAAGTCATTACTACCCTTGTATATGGTTGGATTAATAACTTCCATGATATTATTCATTTTTCACCTTTTGTACACACTACACAGTTTAAGAAATTTTGCTTAACATGCTAGATGAAAAGAATTTATCAGTTGTCATAATATTTGGATTGGGATCAGAGCAAAGGAACAGTTTATCATAAAGATGTACCAAAAACTGTTAGAACTTAGAACTTAGATGAGTACCTTTTGAAGATGCTAATGACTGAAGTAGTGGTTGAGATGTTTGCCTGAAGCATTCCCTCCCAGAGGCGTTCACCCTTAACGGGGACTGTAGTTTTCGACACATTATCCTTGCCATTATCATTGGAAGTTGACTTTTTGCCATCAGTTGACATTTCCTTGATATGACCATCTGTCGGCTTTGTGTCAGATCGACTTTCACTGTATTTTGTATCAGACGAAATGGACCCTGCTTCGGAGTTAACCTTTTTGTCTTCCTCAGCATTTGTGCTTTGAAGCTTATCAGACTTATTAGCACTGACATCATCTTGCTCACTTGGAGTTGAATCAGAAGATTTTGATCCAACCCCAGAAACATCCTTGTCTAAGCTAGGTGCTTTTCCAGACTCTACAGGTAAATTTTCAAACGGTGGCTCAGAATCAAGGGATTCCATGAATTCATCAAGAGATACAATTGGTGGAAGAAAGTTAGGGTCCTTCAATGCATCATCATCTGTCATAAGCCCTTGCATTGGATCAGTCCCATCATTGGAAGAAATGGTAATGGAAAATTGATTATCCGTCTGTAAGTTGCTCTTCCCATCATTGGCTTTCACGACCTTCTCAACCGGTCGGCTTCGAACAACAGAATTTTTGCCACCGGATACCTCTTCCACTGGAATGTTGTCTTCATGTTCAACTTCCACTTGAAACTCGCCTTTATGTGTTTTCCTGACTAAACGTCTAATGTCAACATCTGAATCAGGCAAAACCACCATTTTATCAAACTCCTCAGCCTTGGCTATCCGCCACTCAGAAAGCTCCTTTGAAGCAAGTTCCTCTGCAGTCATGGAACATAATTGTTCTGGAGGAATTTTACCAAACATAACCCTTTCTCTGAGTTCAGGATTATTGCGATCTTTCAAGTTGAACAAAAGAGACCTTCCCTTCTCTTTGTATTTCTTATTCACGCCTCCAAACAGTTTGAAGAGCTCTGCTTCTATCCTTGATGCTAAAAGTTCAGGTAAAGGGACCGCCTCCTTACAAACTCCTGTTTCCTCCGGTTCCAATTTCTTGTCTATCGTAGTTTGATTTTCCCTATGAACATCCATGTCCACCATATGATCCATATCAGCTAATACCCAGGAAAGACCATTTCCATGCAAAAGTTCATCTTTCACAAAGAAACTGTCACTGAAAGGAACATCATCAGTCGTCAAAGTGTAGTTAGACTGGAAATCTTGCTTATCGCAAATCAGCATATCTTCATTGTTTGACATGTTTGTGAATCCCACTCCATAGTCCTTAGGTTTTTCAGAAAAATCTTGAATAGATGTACTATTCATGTGCTCTCCTGTCACATGGTCAATGGAATCAGAAGCAGCTAAAGAGGAATTAACAGATTGACAAACTTCCTGCCTTTGCTCCGAAGCAGTGTCAGCGGACGCCGATGCTGATCCAGCACATTGAGAGCTATTGGCAGCATCATTTGGTTTGTCCTCGTTTGAGACTGGAGGTTTATCTTGCTGGGAAACCAACGCTAGAGCAGCAGCTAATGATTCTCTCATCTTGGACCTAACAATCTCAGATGATTCAGTTTGAACCTTGGAGGATTCTTTAATCTGTGCATTCTGATTTTTAGAATTAGAGGACCGAGGTGTCCCAGGTTTGCTGGAGGTGGAATCCGTTTGTGTTTTTCTCTTACTAAATGATGCCGAATGCTGCATCTTAGAAGCATTTGATGGGGATTGCATCTGTTGAGAACTTTTGTTTGATGCTTGCTGCATCCAAGGTCTATTCCCCATTTTCTCCCGCTTGCTAGGTGTTATGAAGCTACCCGAAGGCAGTTCCATTGTTGCCTTCCGCTTAGGAGCTGCCGACAGTTGATGTGGCCCCAAACTATTCACCATTGTCCCCATTTGCATGGATTGTTTGTTCTGCATAAGAAGTCTATGTGTTCCCATATTCCCATCTTGACCACCCTGCCTGTTAGAAAGCGGTAGCGGTAACCCTTGAGAAATGGGTTCACCATTCGATGTTCCCTGATGCTGTGGCACAGAATTAATCGATACAGGACGCATGAGTCCTATTTCCGTCTGTCTCCCCGACGAATCAACCTTGTTCATAATAGGCTGCTCCAATTGAGCCATCTTCTGGCTTGTTACCGACTCCGAAACAAAATTATTTGACATTCCAACCATTAGCATTAATCATCAACCATAGAAAACACGAACAAAAATGACCTGAAATAGTTCACAAACACAATCACCAACAAATAACCTTATAACAGTCTTTAATTCAAATTAAAAACGACAAAAAGTTTACCCTAACTCCAAAACCAAATTATTCAACATTGAAACCATTAGCATTAATCATGAACCATAGAAAACACAATCACATAATTCACCAACAAATACACTGAAATAAAATAACCACATAAACCACTATAACAGTCTTTAATTCGAAATAAAATCAACAAAAAGTTTACACTAATAATCATACAGTAAGCAAGCACCGAACAAATCAATTGAATAAAATCAATAAGATGCGGTAATTATTTTCATTGAAAAATGAACAAGTGCTTAAGAATTGGAATTGGAATGAAATAGATCGATTACATTACCTTAGGATAAGAAGAGGAAATTGTGATCTAACGAATTGAGTGGAGAGAGATGAAAAGTGAAAACCCTAGCGAGAGAGAAAGAGAGGGTTCGTTGGAGGAGGAAGAAGAAGAAGAAGATGATAACAAAACAAAACACGAATACGATATATATATCGAAAGAGAGAAATAAGAGAAGTAGTAGACAGACAGACAGACTCGTATAACCAAATATCAGCCAGCCGCTTCTCACGTTCTTGATTCTTCTATCGATTTTATCCCCTAAACGCTGCGTTGCGTTGCGTTGCGTTGCACAATACAGTACCATTTTATTTATTAAGTAAATCTGATTTGGTCAAAATATAATTAAATAAATCTGATTAATACACGTATATTAGTTAATTTCATTTTTTATTTTCAAAAATAATTTAATTCTTTGTTATTTTAATTTTTTAATAATTGAAATTTAATTCTTTATTGTTTTTTTTTTTGATAAGCAAGAAATTAGATTTATTTACTTCTTTGTTATTTTAATTTTTTTAATCGAAATTTAATTCTTTATTGTTGAATTCAACTAAAAAAAAAACAATTCTTTATTTATTTACTTTTTTTAAGCAACTGGGTTTGGTTGTGGTGAGGGGTTTGGATAGATTGCACAAAGACTTAAGTTTGATCTTTATTGGCAAAATATTTCTGTCTTTTGATTATCAAGAAAAAAATATAATGCTCTTTGAAACTATCAAAAAAATAAAAATCGTACTTTTTGGAAGAGTAAAAAATAAAATAGTTAAATATATTTTTAGCTCTATAAATATTTAAATTTTATACTTTTAGTCCCTCTAAATTTTTTTCGCACTTATTATGTATGTAATTTTAATCCCTAATGTTAAACTCATATTTATTTTTGAATGATTTCTTCGTACATATTTTTAAAAAATTGTAAAAAGTTCTTCAAAAAAAAGAACTCAAAATTTTGAAATTTAAGTCAAATTTTCTATTATTTTTATCTATAACTTTTAAAATTTATTTTCATTTTAAAAAAATTTAAATTTTTGTTAAAAAACTTTTAATAGTATTCTAAAGGCTAAAATGCACTTTTGACCCCCTAACTTTCACAAACTTACAATTTTGGCCCCCTAACTTTGAAAATAGCAATTTTGGCCCTCTAACTTTAGCCCCTTTTGCAAATAAATGGCCCCCCACTAATTTTGACTTGGTCAATACTCACGTGGACATTTATTCAAATGATTTTGAGTTTGATCCTCAAAATTATCTTGATTCTTCAAACTTGTGCGGTTATATTGGATAGTTTGTGTAAAGTTCAACTTCTTTGTTAGCCTTTTTTTTAACTGCAAAATTTTTATTAATGAGCAAAATCAATACAATGAGTATAGACCAGCCAAGAGAAACACAAAATAAAGGAACAAGTCTATAGCCAAAGCAAAGTACAGAAACCCCAAAATACTACTAAGAGATGAGGTCTACACCAGCTCAATACAAACAGCCCTGTGGCCACAAATACAAAACCACCTGGGACAAAAAAAAAATAACCAAAACCGAAAAAAGAAAAAGCAAACAGCAAGGCCAGGCGCTTGCAAGCACAAACAAAAACAATAGAGAAGGACGAGCAAGTCAATTGCAACCAAAAAATGCCGAAACACCGAATTATTGTTTAAGGCAATGGAAAAGAGTAATCTAAATTTTAATATTGTGAATTTATAGTATTATATTTGACGGTATGTGCAGTACTGAAAAACTTAATGATGCGTGAAACTTTTTTGCTCTTGCCTGCTAAAGGTTTGTAAATTAATGTTTATGCATATACCACCATCATGATTAGTGATTTCTCTAAACAAGGACGGTTGGATAAAGCTGAAGACTTGTTAAAAAATATGGAAGATGATGGTTGCATGTCTATGCCTGATGGCTTTGTCCAAGGCTTACTAACGAAAAAAGATATACCTTACAATCATGAGAGACAAAATAATAGCACATTCAAAATATATTTATCCACTGATGAAGAAGGCATTCAATTTCGAGAATTTTGGTTTCCAAAATAATAACACATTTTTCAAGAGTTTCACTAGATGTGTTTATTTGAATGCAGCCTTTTAGTTCATCTATTTTCTCTGATCTTAATATGAGAACTGTTATAGGCTTCAAAACTTACATTCAAGTGCTTCCACTTAACAATTTCATGTGACCAAAAGACTTAGTCTTTAACAAAGTTGTTCCTCGACATATTTTGTGGTGAATATTTTAAGTCTTCTTGTACATTTAAAATCAGTTGACCATGTCAAAATTAGTGGGAGACCATTTATTTGCAAAAGGGGCTAAAATTAGGGGGCTAAAATTGCTATTTCAAAAGTTAGAGGGCCAAAATCGCAAGTTTGTGAAAGTTAAAGGGTCAAAAGTGCATTTTAGCCTATTCTAAACATGTATGAAAAAAATGTATTTAAAATATTAAAAGTTTAATGATGATTAAACAATTTTTAAAATTTAGAAAACTAGCAAAGCAAAGCACTGAACAAATCAAATTAAATAAAACATTCATCAATTGAATAAAATCAATAAGATGCGGTAATTATTCATTCAAAAATGAACGAGTTCTACTTAGAACAAAAGAAATTAAAAGTTGGAATTGAAATGAAATAGATCGATTACATTGCCTTAGGATAGGAAGGGGATATTGTGATCTAACGAATTATGTGGAGAGAGGTGAAAAGTAAAAAGAGAGTAAAGGGGAAAAAAATACATATAAAATTTCTATTCAACTCCAACATCTCTATCTTTCTTTTATTATTACAGTATTCCTTTACATCAAACCTCTAATGTCATAAAACTCATCGTATTTCCAAATATGCACCAAAATTCATACATCAATATATGAAAAATTGTGGGCAGATAAGAAGAAATTTTTTTACAAAAATGTAAAGTATGTAATTTTATATATGACGATGTATGTGCAACTAAATTACAATGAGGTATTGGCAGCGCCATTCTCAACGCTAATATTTTCATCAGTTATTGGTCTTGTTGCATTCCCATTAACTTCACTCTTGCAAAGGGGGCATAATGCATTTATCTTCAACCATTTGTCTACGCATGCTTTGTGGAAAAGATGTGAACATGGCAATTCTCTCAACTCATCGTTATTTTCATAATTTGCTATGCATATGCAACATACCTGCACACAAACGCGAAAAGTACAACAACATAAATGTCATGTTTTACTTGAGTATCATGAACAAACAAATATCAGTTTGTACTTACAGCATCTTCTCCAGAGATCATGCGTTCCTTTTCGGTTTCTTCGCCGACAATTCCACCTTCAATAGTTGTTGAAGTGTTTTCATCTCCGTTTTTACTTTTCATTTTGAATTTATGAGTAGGTAAAGCATCAATAGTTTCAGATGTTGCACCTCGGGTTTGTGCTAGATCCTCTGTTACCCAAAGTGTGGATATTATACAAGGAAGACAGCAGCAAATTGTTAAACATAGGATAAAGAGCATTGCGTAAGCGATACAACTAAAAGTAAGAAACACTATGCATAACCTGCCAAGCAAAAAGAAACACATATATTATTTAGGATATAAAAAAATCAATATTATATTAAATATAATATATACTAAAAGGTCATGCATACCGGTATAAGTTAGGTGCTTCATTAGCAGACGAGTGTCCTCCGAAAATTAACACATTCCCAATAATAAACCATATTGCAAAAAATATATCTATGGCGATTTTGAAGAGTATTTTTAGCCTGTGAGTAAAATGTTGTCAATAGTTTAACAATTTTATAAATATCCTCCTAACTATTATCGTGCGGCATTAAATTTTCAAAAGAAAAAAAATAATATGCAAGTTCCATAGATTATCTAAAAAATTTCTTGAATATTGCAGATAAATTCTTAAGTCTCTTGAATTATTTGGATTGTGACAGTATCGTTATATACTCTAAAAAATCAGTCTTATCAAAAAACACAACTTCCAAATTTATGCTTAAAGTAGGGAAGTGAAGAAAACAACACACTGGAAATCTTATTCTCATCATGCTTTATCAATATTATGTGTATATCATGGATAGAACAAATTTTGATATATACAATACTAGGAAATATTTGAATGTAATAATAAAGAGCAGCGGAAAAAACAAATCCAGTCCAAATCAGAGCCCTTCACTATTTGTTAAAAATTAAACTCATAGAATAAAATATCTAAATTATGATAGATTCTTAATTGTAAACCCCATACTCATTGATAGTAAATATGATTAAGGAAATATAAAGTTGTAATGTAAGTTTACAATTAGAACTTTCATCCTTTTTGATATTATTTTTTTTGTCGAAGTAACTTTTTGAGGCATGTTAAAACCGAGCTTAGTCAAGCTCATAGAAGGTTGTAACTCTAACTACTAAAATAAGATAAATATGTGATCTTTAGACAAAATGAAATAGGAAGTCACACTATATCTATTATCTAGATTGAATTATTCGAGTTTATCTATCAACATAAATATTTATGATATTGTTTGTGAGAGTTAATGAAAATAACTCATGGTATTTTCATAAGTGATTTTCACAAACTCTTCACAATATGAAAAAAGTTTAAAACTTATACGAAAACAGTTTTATTTCATTTACCTATATATTATTTCAAAATTAACTTATTGATATATACTACCAAAACAATAAACGTATGACGTTCAAGTAAGATGTTAACCCAACTAAGACCTAAAACGCACATATTTAACCATAACCAAACAAAAGCATCAATAATAATAATAATAATAATAATAATAATAATAATAATAATAATAATAATAATAATAATATACCTCTGATTCATCAACCATGAAACTTGATTGGTCCTGGAGGAAGCCATAATAACAATAGGAGCATCGTCTTCACCTTGAATTGTGGTGGAATTTGGAAGAAGTGTACCAGAAGGATCATCATTGGTTGAATTACTTTGATATTGATTTTGTTGTCTAGCATAATAATAACGCCAAATGAGCATGGGAAGCGAAACAATGCATCCAAAAGTATAACCAACAATCCAAGCAAACAATGGAGCCTGTGGATGTTCATTTTTTGATGAAGCAAGAACGACAAAAGAAGCAACTATTTGAATTAACGTGAAAAGAAATTGCAAAGAAATCCAAAATTCTGAATTCAATGTACACCTAGTGTGTCCTCCTCGTGATGACGAATCTCCTCTAATTAATCTAGAATTTGATACATTTGAAGTTTGATGAGAAACGCGCAATCTACCACCACCACCACCAAAATCTTCGACCCCATTAACACGAGGGACATTTTCAGAAGACGAAGTTGCTATATCAATGATGACGTGTTGAGTAGGATTTGCCATTGGAATGTAAGTAAATATGAATGAGAGAGAGAGTGAGATTTGGTGAATCAAAATTGCAAAAGGATAATGTATTCAAAGAATCCTAATTGTTCTAAATGAAAAGAAAAATGGCAAAGAAGAAACAAATGGAGTCATAGGCATGTCAAACTTGATTAACACATGATAATATTCACACCGCACATTTTGTAATGCACACACTTTTTTTATCTTTGAAAAATCAATCATTCTTTATTTTTGACAAGATTTTCCGATTTATTAGTTATAAGATTTCCATATAAGATCCATTTTAGTCTTAAAAAAATGAGTGACGGGTCAATAACTTGTGTCATACACTCTAAATTTAATACAATAAATCCGTGAGCACTAACTTAATTTACCTATTTTACTAATTAATTTTTGGTGACAACTTGTGTACCCCACAAGATTTAGGGGTATTTACCCTCAGCCACTATAAAAAGTTTCAAGCGATATAATTTTTTATAAAATATACCGTTGGATTGAAAGTTTATATCATATAGATCATTTGTGTAAAATTTCAGACAAATCTAAAATCATTTGATATGTTATTGAAACGCATCAAAATTAACAATTTCTGCGATTTCTTAAACACCGTTAATCTTTATGTGTCTCAATAACATATCAAATGATTTTAGATTTGTCTGAAATTTTACACAAATGATCTATATGATGTAAACTTTTAATCCAACGGTGCATTTTACAAAAATTTATATCGATTAAGTTTTTTTTTAAGCAGATGGGAGTAAATACCCAAAATCTTATAGGGGTAGACAAGAAAAAACCTTAATTTTTATTTGCATCGGCAAGTTTGCATGATTCCATTTCACCCGCCAAAACCCTTTTCCTATACAATTGATGACTGATAAACTCATTTGTATAAAAGAACTCATTAATAAATCTCATTTACTAACACAACAAAAAAAATTCAACATTCTACTTTAAGGGTCATAATCTTTTACTAATTGAATTAATTTACTGTTAGTTAATAATCAAATATTTATTTATGATAATAACTTATATGCACCAAAAGGAAAAATAAAATTTATATATTTAATTATTGTTCTGATATACTACTACATCCGTCCCAATATATAAGATCATTTTTTACTAAACGACACTATTCATATATCTTGCTTTGACCGTATTTTTTTCCTCATAATTTATAGATGTAAATATTAGCATATAAGATCTTGTTTGATTCGTCTTGATGAGTATTTTAAAGATATCAAATTTTGATAATTTTTACTAATGCACAATTAAAGATATTAGTGATCAAAATTGTCCATTAGTGAACATGCATTAGTCAAAATGAGTCTTATAATTTAGGACGGAAGTAATAATTAAATGATATAGAAAATTACAAGCCATTAATAATTTACACATAAACCAAAAACAAAAACATCCAAATTCAATCCTCAATCATTTATACATTATTTTATCCTTAATCTTTTTTCTTATAAAGATCCAAACTAGATTATTATTATTATTGATTAATTTTTGTCCTTAAACCAAGGAAAAAGAAGTTAAAAACCAACCCATTTGCCTCATTGTACTTTTTCTCTTTTCTTTATTTCATTCTGACTATACTAACTAGAATAGATCACATTATTATCATTCATATCATATTTCATCATCAAAGACACAAATTTACAGCTCAATTAAGTTTCATTTCCCAAAATCATACCTCAATCAAATCTTCTCTCATCTTCATTCATACAAATACAAATTTATTTCCCTTCAACTTTCATTTCTCATTCCCAAGTTTTTTTTTCTTTTCAGAAAATGGTGTTTTTTTTCTTCTTCTTTTTGTTAATTTAATTATTCTATCTATGCCTTTTTTGTAGCAATTTATTTTCATTTTTCTTCCCCCCTTTTTTTGCTGTAACCTTCAAGCTTCAATAATTGATTTTTCAACAATGCATGTTGCAAAATCTCGAATTTCCTTTGACCCATTTAAATTTTCCATCTCAATTTCATGTAGCTTCTCTCAAATTGTTTGAAATTCACGTGTTTCTTTCATGACCGAGATCTAGGGTTTTTCAACCATGTTCTTCGCACATTGTTATCTTTAACGGTTTTTCTAGAACAAATCAACGTTTTCACGTTAAATTGATATTTTCCTTAATGGGTTTTCTTTAAAGCTTCAAAATTTGCCGATTTCAGCTACTGGGTCGCAATGTTGAAGCAATTCCTAAGTAAACTTCCTCGAAAAGCATCAAAACCTGACTCGGACGAGTCGGGCCGAGGTGACTCGTCTGGCCGGAGCGATTCACCTCGAGCCGGTGGGAGAAACAACAGGTCAAACGGCGGAAACGATGGTGTTAAAACCAATGCTGCAAAAAGGAACTCCTCGGCGGCAGTTTTTCCGACAGGTACCGTGTCGTTGATTGAACCGTTGGTGGCGTTTAAGGATGTTTCTAGCTCGGAAAAAATGAACCTTTTTGTGAGCAAGTTGAGTCTTTGTTGTGTGGCATTTGATTTCACCGACCCTTCTAAGAACATTGTGGAAAAAGATGTAAAGAGAAGAACTTTGGTTGAACTTGTTGAATTTGTTTCTACTTTTGGGTCATCAAAGTTTAGTGAACCAGCTATTCTTGCAATGTGTAGAATGTGTGCTATTAATCTCTTTCGTGTTTTTCCGCCACATTATAGGGCTAATAATCGAGGTGGGGGTGAAAATGATAATGATGATGAACCATCTTTTGATCCTGCTTGGCCTCATCTTCATCTTGTTTATGAATTGTTGCTTAAATTTATAATATCTTCATGCCTTGATGCTAAGGTGGCAAAGAAGTATTTCGACCATTCGTTTATTTCATCATTGTTGGAGTTGTTTGATTCGGAGGATCCTAGGGAAAGGGATTGTTTGAAAACAATTATGCATAGGGTTTATGGAAAATTCATGGTTCATAGACCTTTTATTCGAAAATCGATTAACAATGTGTTTTATAAGTTTGTGTTTGAGACTCAGAAACATAATGGGATTGCTGAGTTGTTGGAGATTTTTGGGAGTATAATAAGTGGGTTTGCTTTGCCATTGAAAGAGGAACACAAAAATTTCTTGTGGAGAGTTTTGATTCCTTTGCACAAGCCTAGATCTATGGGGGTTTACTTTCAACAATTGTCTTACTGTGTTACACAGTTTATAGAGAAAGAGCCTAAGTTGGCTAGCATTGTGATAAGGGGTTTGTTGAAATATTGGCCGATAACACATAGTCAGAAAGAGGTGATGTTCCTCGGTGAATTGGAAGAAATTTTGGAAACAATTAACATGGTGGAGTTCCAAAGGGTCATGGTACCGTTGTTTTGGCGACTTGGATGCTGCATCGGCAGTTTACAATTTCAGGTAATCTTACATTGAACCCATTATTTGGACATTCCTATTATTCCAATGTTAGTTTTGTTATTGGAAAAATGGATCCTTGTTAATCTATAGTTGGCTGGTTACAAGTTTGTGCTCTATATTTGCTTTTACAGTCATATTCTAGCATTATATTATTCATTGCTGTTTGAAGTAAACTTATAGAAGTTAGACGTCACCGATAGAGTTTTGAAAGTAGTTTGTATTATTTCCTGTTTGAGTGAATACCCAATTTGATCATTGAAATTGTAAGACTGTATCATCCTAGTCCTCTATATTATTAATATTCTAGTTCTAGGATAATTTTTGAAATTGCAAAATGTTAATCAGGTCTGTCCCTCTGTTGATATTTGCATTGACGATAATGACATTTAAGTTGATAATGTAGGGGATGAATTTGACATTAAGTGAATAAGGTCAAACATGTATTTTGATAACAGATTCTTACAGAGGAACAAACTTCATTACTACAATTTTTATTTTCATGCGTCATTTTGAAATGTTGATAATGTTATGGACTAAGTTGATTCAGTTCTACAATTTTAGGAACTAACTTGGGCATTTACTCATTTATGTTTCTTTGGAGCCCCCCATATTTTTCTAAAAGTATATCTTTTATTGGTATTTTCAAATAAATGACTAAACTACGACAAATTTTCTCTAATTTCTCTCAAGAATCAACGGTTCCTTTGACTTGCTTGTAGTAGCTAAAGATACCGTTTAAAAAATTCTACTTGGATTTGTTTCAGGTATCTGAAAGAGCCCTTTACTTATGGAACAATGACCACATTGTCAATTTGATTGCTCACAACCGTCAGGAGATACTACCTATCATATTTCCAGCTCTAGAGAGGAATTCTCAAAGCCACTGGAACCCGGCAGTGCTCAACTTAACTCATAATGTTAGAAAGATGTTCGTGGAGATGGATGAGAATCTCTTCCGTACTTGTCATTCTCAGTTTAAGGAGGAAGAAGCAAAGCTAAACTCAGAATCTGAAAAACGGAACGAAGCTTGGAAACAATTAGAACTTACAGCCAGTCTCAAGCCTGTAGTCGGAAACACTGCTGTTTTAGTATCTCCGATTTGATTACGGGAAATTATGTTTGTTCTAATATATATGATACATTCCAAATCGATTTCTATCTCTCTCCACCTTGTATGATGGAAAACCACAAGAAATGTGGTAAATGGTTGTTCATGGGAGTAGCTTTTCATTTTTGGGGTCATATATGACTTAGATGCTTCTGGCAGCCATATGTTGTTGTTACATGTAACATATTTTTCATTGATGACTGTATGGTAGCAATTTGCCTCCTCAAAGATAGTTTATGAGAAGGACCATGCAGATGATTAATCAAACTATTTTTCTGTATAAGCTTATTTCTAAAATCTACAGTGTGTACTGCTTTGCTCCTCATTCGTACTTGTTTTATGTTTAGTCTCGATTTCCAAACAATGCGAATTTTTTTACCTTCCCAAAATAATATGAATAACGACGAAGGAAAATAAGAGATTTGGAGTGGGGCAAGATGAAAGATGTCCCTTTCAACTGAGAAGTAAAAAATCAGAGGCTGTATATGTAGTTCTTATTTGGGCCCAGAAAAAGCATGGTATCTATTATCTAATGTACCTAACCTAAGAGAACATTGTTGCTTTAACACTATGTTTGGATATGAAAACAAAATAAAAGGAAAAAGAAGTGAAAGGAAAGAAAGTATAAAGAAAGAAAAATAGTACAAAATCTGCACCACTAAATATTGTCACCTTGGTAGCTTTCAGGCTCCCACCCAGGAACCAAACAAAATTTGAACAGAAAAATGTTGTCTCAATTATGTTCTTTTAAGAAAATATTAGAGTTTGAACCCTAAATCTCTTTTTTAATCGCATTTGGTTATCTTAGCTCAACCATTTGACCTACACCTCAGAAGAAAATTTAACTAAAATGTGGTTTAAACCAGAAAATGTTGTTCAAAAATCAAAAACAATTGGATGCTTGATGAAAACAAATTAAAAACATAATCATTGAACCATAATTTTGGATACTATTGAAGAAAAGATGAGAAACAAGTCAAACAACAATAGCTTTTCTTCTCTTTTTTTTCAGCACCACATGGCAAGTGAATTATTATTATTACCCAATTCAGCTTTTCCAAATATCTTTTCCAAAAAAAACTTTGATTTCAAATTTCTGACGTATGTTTCATTTGACTTTGAGGTCTAACAATAAATTCTCAAAAAAGTAATTGTAATCATAAATAACTACATAAAATAATGAATAGAATATTTTATTTTTTCTTGAAATTCAGTGCGCAGCACAAAAGCCAGCAAATTCAGGGAACCAATTCCACTATCCACTTTCAGAGTCTAAACAAAAGCAAAATAAAGTCATTTATAGACCGATCTAACACAAGAAGTGGCACCAAAAAAATTCAAATCTAAAACACAAAGAGTAGTACACTTCCATGTGCCAAACCTATACCACTATGGAACCAAAATGAATAGAATATTAATATAATAACCAAATCTGAATAACTGTGACAATTTTTTTGCAACTCAAGTTAAATCCATGTTAAGCTTGCATTTCGAATTCATTGCTACGAATTAAGTTGAATGTTGTACATGACTAAAAAGAAATAAAAGTAAACTGTATGTAATTCCAAAAGCAGCTACATGACTTTGTTACATTTCAACTCTAACTTAGTACTTAAATTCATCTTAGTACACTTCAAACTCGCTGTTTGAGTTGTGTATCAAACATGCTACAAGAAAATCTAGAAAAACCAAAAATTAACACAATGTTACATGTTACAACTATGTAACTAAAGAGTAAAGGGTAAACTATATCACAATTGATGATAACACCACCCTCTGGAAATTCTGAAGTTATGCTTGAGTCCTTAGAAATGCATAATTACACTTGAACCTAGAACAGTGACTGCACTGGTTTTGGAGACATGTTTGCCACACCATTGAACTGTCACATGAAGCAAAAGTCAATTTCATGTAATTATTCCGATACCTCATTTCAGTAAAGCTAAGGACATGATAGGCATATTAGTTTGTCTGCTTATGTACTTTAATTTAATCAGTTGCAAAAGGTGTTTCCTCTAAAGGGCACAGTACAATACAATACAAGTGGAGAAGTATTGGTACATACTCTATAAGGCTCCTTTTTTAGGTGAAGTTGATGTGTGTTTCATTGCTTTAAGTAAGACGTATTTTTAAGGTGGCGGGACATACATGAATTTCACTCGATAATCGAGTTTGTTGAAGCCAAAGAGTGCATTAGCTACTATTGATTAAAATACACTAGTATAACATTTGAGTAGGAAAAACACCACTTAAACTTTTTACTGAATATATATCATATGGATCATTTATGTAAACTTTGATATAATGTTGAGGTGCATCAAGATTAATAGTTTAAGCACGTTTCTTAAGTGACATTAATTTTGATTAACCTCAAAAAAATATCAAATGATTTCAGCATTACTTCAAAACTTACGTAAATGATCAAGATGATATAACTTTTCAATCCAACGACGGTTTTTAAAAAAGTTATTAAGCGGCGTAACACTGTAACTTTTGGTGTGTGACTGGTGAAGTTATAACTTTGGTGAACTGAAAAAAGGACAAAGTTCATGATACTAACCTTCTCTTGTTTATATTTCTCACGTATAGCATTGAGGGAACAACCTTTGATATTAAGTTGCAGATTCTCCAGTGCAAGAACAACAGTTTTTAGCTCTGAAGCTTTGTAGTTTGTATGATGCTCCAGAGTTGGAGTCTGCATACATAGATGCATGTGAGTGACGTGACTCTTCAAATTTTTATCTATTCTAAGCATAGGTAAATTGGTGTTCAAAAGTTCATACCCATGGATGTTCTGAGTGGTTGAGGGTCCATCTAGCAAGGAATACAGCAGAAGCAGCCACAAGAGAAGGTAGAAACTGTAAGAAGTTGTAATCAACAAGAGTAAGCTCCGCTAAATAGTTTGCCAGGAATTCTAGTTCAACACGACGATCCTGAAAAACAAGATAAAGTTAACACGTCAATTTTGTGGGAACAAAAATTGTTTTTGAATGAACTGATAATGTAAAATTGATTTTAGTTAAAAGTGAGTTGAATGTGAAATGGTTTATGTTTGGATATATTCACGTAAAGGTGAGTGTAAAAATCACATTTAGAGTCAGTTAAAAGCTACAAATCCTAGTTTTCAAGTTAGAATCAATTCTAGATGCAAAATCAACTAAAATTGACATCACTCAAACATGTCAAAATCAAGTTTATGTGTCTAGAATCACTTGGCTAACTTTACCGTGAAACCAAACACACGCTAAGTAAGTTAAATCTTAGATAGTGGATAATAACTATAGTACCTTGTAAGAATATTGTGCTGCTTGGATGAATCTCCTGAAAGACAATAAAAGATCAACATAGTTCGATTAAGTTTTAAGTGGTATTTTCCAACAAAATGTGAATGAATAAACACGGTACATGACATACCTGAGAAATGTTTTGGTTGTAGGAACACATAACTGAAAACGCAGAAGGTTTAGAACTTCTTTCTCCATGTTTACTACCTGTCATAATTGCAATGATTAGGTGTTTTTGTTCTAAATATCATTCATCATGTAGGCTGCAACTGTATTAAATACTCTACCTCTTGTTTTGTGTATGTATTATCTGTGATGAAGCAAAATTCTTCCACTCGAGGAGCACAGATCTCTTCGTACTTTCTTTAAGCCATGAGGAAAAGAAGCACATTTTAGACCGAATGATATCGAAAATAACAGACACTATATCTTACTTAGATAACAGATAATCACTTGTCAGCGTCACCAAATGCATACAGATTAAATGATTCGAGGAAAAAAAATAAGAATTTTACTACACATTTGTAGATGTCGAAACTTTAGTTACATTGCTAGCTTCTTAAGAACAAAATTACATTCAGAGAAATCTGTAAAATTATCAACAAATACAAGTTTAAGACAAAAGAGCATTTTGAAAATTAATTATCATCGCCATTATAATTTGAGCATGGAAAGTTGATTTACATGATCTGCTTTATCATTTTGAAAGCCTTAATATCCCTAATTCATAGTTCAAAAAGAAGCAGAAGCATCAAGAAGTCTCACTTTGAACTAAGGGAACTTATGTAACCAGGATCATTACGAAAGAATGGTACTTACGATGCAATGAACATGCAAGTAACACCAAGCAACTGGAGCCTTTGTTTCTGAATCAACCTTGTTGAGAGAAACCGATCGATGAGGTTCACAGTAAGGTAAAGAGTGTCTGGAACCAGCTTATATTCCTCAGTAACCTGAAAAAGAAATAGGAAACCTTTAGCAAAGACGCAATTGAAGCATGATGGAAAACTTCAACAGTCAGTGGTTAGAGATTCTCTATTTCAAATGTGATAATAGCAGGATCATGATAAGGAGTTCTAGATAACCATCACATTGTATGTATCCTATCACATTGTACATGACGCCAATGCCATGAGACTAACCTCCACAAGCCAATCAATCAGAATTCCACGCATGCTGGGAGAAATATCTTGCTGTAACTTCTCCATGTAATTGGTTGATGGTCTCTTTTCAAGCTGGAGAAATTTCAACAAAAACTTATAATCAATCATTTTGTAGTTAACCTAATTATATTGCTCTATCCTTAGCACAAAAATATTATTAACTTGGAATGTTCTCCTATGCAGCAAAACTGACATTATAATTATAACAATATAATAGGCATTACTCACAAACCTCGGCGACTCGAGCTTTGCGGTATATATCAGGGGCATAAGCAGTCCAAACTTGAGAATCCTTTAACTCTTTATCAATGTCCACAATGGTCAGGTAATCTGAGGATCCGAGCTTACCGCAAACCATACTTATATCTGCACAATCCCAATGAAGTCAACATGGCAGTAATTAAGGCTCATATTAGTAAAATATGAGATTATTGAAATAAACCTTTGTTTGGCATTGAAAGTGCAGTGTCTGTCATAACATGTTCTGTTATATTGTTGGACATACAATGTTCAGCTGATTCTTCAACCAAAGTTACTGCAGCAACAGTATCATTTGAGTACTCTACCATCTTTGTGGTAGAAACTTCTTCAGTTAACTCCGCTTTAACATCCTGTTGAGCCGATGAAACTTCGATGGAGACATCCGAAGTTAGCTTTGTGTTTTTCTTCTGGTAAACTCCTTTAGTCTGTGAAATGGATCGCGAACCGGCATTATCAATAGCAACAACAAAAGTCTTAATGTTCTATTGTGAATCATGTCTAACAACAAACAAATTCACAAAACAAATTATCATTTCTTAATTATACAAAGTGAAGATTTTTACCTGAAATTTAGAATGTTTAACGCGTTTATCATGCGGTTGTGTGGCAATGTTGTTAGTAACATCAGTAAGTGCAGCCCTTCTCTTACGGTGAGGAACATTAGGAACAATTAAACATGTTTTATTCTCAGAAGAAACAACCCTTTTGGAATTATCTTCATTGTTGGAAGAGGATTCTAAAACTTTAGCCCTTGATCTAGTGATTCTGAGTGGACGCTCTTCATCTTTGGCACACAAATTACTACTCTTTACTTTACTCATAGCTTGTGCCTTCAAGAAGAAGAGCAACCCAATTCTATTTCAAATCTAAATCATGCAATCATACCTGTTTTTTCAAACAACAAATTAACATTAGTCACACAAACATTTGTACCATAAAAAAAAAAAGCCAACACAACAATGTTGCTACAATACTATAATGTAACATTGTCTTTCAATAACAACAAATCTTGATTTAAAGAAAACCCGAGTCTGAATCCCGGTCAGAACAACAACCCTCGTTGTCCTGACCGAACTTCAGACTACTAGGTCTTTCGCCGTGAACCGAAGACAAAAAAAATTGATTTTTTTTTTTTAAATTCCTCATGTCATGATTTTCTTGACTAACAAAAAGTTACAAGATTGTTGAGTTGCTGAAAATCAAATCAAATAAAAAAGGTAAATAATCAATCAACAAATAATAATAAAACAAACCCACAATTTTCAACTCCAAAGTCCAACCAAACACGTTAAAAATTAATATTCTCACAAATAATCATCAAGCATTTTCAAAACAAAACAACAAATCGAAAAAAAAAATCAATTTTGTTTGATTTGATTTTAACCCATTTCTAGCAAAGAAAAGATGAAAAAGAAAAGAAAAAAACAAGACATAATCCTCAAAATACTAAGTAATGCAGCTCAATCTCAGATCTAAACAAGAAAACAAAAAACATAGGATAAAATGTGAAAATGAATGAGTATACTACAAGAGTAGAAGAAAGGTGTGATGTGAGAGTGAAGATTATGACCTAAGAAGAAGAAGCTTTTGTGAGAGTTGAAAAAGAGAGTGTGAGTGAAAGGGTTATTATATAATAAACAGAAAGAGAAAGAGAAAGAAGAAAGAAGATGAAGGAGAAAGAGGAGCGTCACTGAGCGGGACAGAAGCACAGTTCAAAACTTGAAAAAATGAAATGAAAAAACATTAGTACAAAACAAAAAACGTTATTTTCATTCTTTCATTTTTTCCAATGTCTCATTTAATACAAAAACGTCATGTTACACTACACCAAAAAACATCAAAAATTGTTTTTAAATATTTTTAAAAAAAATTGTTGAAATAATTTCATTTTTTTAGGACATGTGACCTATTTTAATGAAAATGTGACCTAAAACAAAAAAAAATCATTATTGTTTAATAGTTTTTTTTTGCGCGTGGAACAATAGTTTGTGTGTTTTTGACTCTATTCGTATAAGATTGTATTATATAAACGGTTAAAGTAATTTTGAATTTCAAACGACCAATATAGAAATAAGAAATATGAATCATGCATTCAGATGTTGTTATATGACATCTGATATAGTATAACTACATTAATTGTTTTACTTGAAAGAAATATAGTAATTTCTATATAAAACTAATATACCAATTTTTATGGAGAAAAAATAACATTTTAGATTTTGACTTGACTTGGTAAAACTATTGCGTTGATTATTTTGTTCTTTTTATATTTTTGAATAATTGATTACCACGATTTTTTATGTAATTTTTATGTATTCGTGTTTTATTTTGAATGTATTTTTTTATGAGTATTTTTGTGTGTTGTTGAATGGATTGACCATCTTATTTGTATAAGATTATATTATATTATAGTATTATATAAACAACTAAGTCATTGAATCTTAGATCATAGATCATTGATGAAGGAGGAATTTAAATTTATTTTTTTTGATAAAAGAATTTAAAGAATGGTATTCAAACATCATTACACAATACTCATACATTTAATTTCTAAATAAAACAAAGTTTCTGACATTTGTTTCCTCCTTGCTTTTACCACAAAATAATTGTTCTAGGTTAAGCGCAAAAAAAAAAGGGTGGTTGTTGAAAAGTAGTGTTGAATTGAAGCACATAGGTTCAAAAGGTTTAAATTAAGGAGAAGAGCGGCGAATATCATTTTGAAACTAACACTATGTTTGTTTCCACAAAAAGAGGAAGAAAAGAAAGTGAAGGAATGGAAAAATGAAGGAAAATTAAATCTTTTATTGTTTGGACAAATGAAAAGAGAGAAGGAAATAAAGTTTTGGATTAGATCCACCACAAAAACTTTTCCACTCAAAATTGGAGAGAAAGGAGGAAGAAGTCAATTTTTTTGCTTAAATGATTAAATCACCCTCAACTTTTAATCTAACATTTTTTAACGAACATTTTTATATAGGGGTACCTATGTCATTCACAAAATATATTTATTTTTTTCCTCTCACTTTCTTTTCACTTTTACTACTACTACCAAACAACTAAAATAATCAACATACTTTTTAATCACTTTCATTCCTTCAATAATCTTTCCTCTTAATTTTTTTCCTTCAACTTGTTTCTCTTATCCAAACAAAACCTAAAGGGGACTAGACCTTTAAAAAAAACTATAGGGATCTATTTCTTTTTCTCTCCAATGATATGAAAGGTCCAAGAAATACAATTTTTTTAATATAAAATAAAATTTATAGGAGACAATATATTTCCCTAAATAAGAATATTTTTTCCCTTAACTAAGGGTCGAGAGTTCGATATACTCTTACTTTGAGTATGAAGAAGTTTTAAATCTTTAGGTTAACTGTCCCAATTTCTGAGGTGCCACCAATTTAACGGAGGATTAGTCACCACATTCGACGGTGGATACTCGGATCTCGACAAAATTCTAAAAATACTTCAAAAAAAATTTATTTGATAGATTATTGAGTAATTAAAATATGGGTATTGCTAACGAGTGCACCCGGTGTTAGAGATGACAAAAATATCCAAACCCGCGGGCCTCAACGGGTGAGAACCCGAGTTGACCGGGTTCGAGTTTAGGAAGTGCAAAATTCATAACTAAAACCCGAAACTACACCGTTTATATATTAAACTACATAATTACCTTCTACTTATACATAATTGTCCCTCTTTATAGGTTAAACAATTGTTGTTAAAAGAAGATGAAATATTTTATATGAGATAAATTAGATAATTACAATGTTGTAGACCTTAATTTCTTAATTTGACCCGTCAAAAAAAAACTTGATTTGTTTGACTTTTTTGTATTTTTCCTTTTATTGTTGCGGGTTCGGGTAGAAAACCCGAATTCATCGGGTTCGGGTGTTATTTTACTACCTGAATAGACTTTGGATTTGGGTGGTAATTTTGGGTTTTGGTAGTTCAAACTCACACCTGATCCAACCTGTTGTCATCCCTATTCGGTGCACTCTTTAAGCATACTATTTAAAAAGTTAAACAACACAATTTTCAACGCGTTGACTTTATACATTTTTTTAAAAATTATATAAAAACTTATTATTTAAGGGACTTAAAGAATACACCGGGTGCATTTTTCAACATTTTTCTTAAAAAATACAGTATTTGTTTATTTTATCCTCAAATATCCTTTAAAATACCAACATATGCCGGTGGCAAATTTTATTCACAAATTTTTTTATTCATATATACTTATCACTTACTATTCCGTCAAAAAATATAAGAGAATTTTGATCAAACAAAAGTGATGTATTTAGTCCAAATTTTTAACCAAATACAATAATTTTCTTTGACTAAAATGAAGTATGCTATAATAAATTGTACATTGAGTGAGTTTTGACATTTTGCATAAAACAATAAATAAAAGATTTGACATTTTGTAACCAAAAACAAATTGACATTTCATTTTCTTCTATTTGTGTTGCCTTTGTCATCGTAGCCTAATTGGTGGCACTATTTCGAGTGATGAAAAAGGAAAGCACAACTACAAGAAAAAATCCAGGAACGTTGTTTAATTTAAATTGCACATCTAATTTGTGGGAGAATCATAATTAATACTTATTTATGGAATCTTGTTTTATTCATAGTAATTCAATGAGAATTTATATGAGTATCATTTCCTTATTATGTGATCTAGTATTAATTATTTTTTGAAATTTTCCGGAGAATATGATCTTGTTGTTCCCCTTTTCATGTTGAAAGAAATGGAAATAATTATATTTTTGGATTTTTCATTTCATATGAAAAAATATACATGTTGTTTTGCATGTTTGACATGGACTTTGATTATGAGCTGTCAATCAAATGACACGACGGTCAACTAAGTTTGTAGAGCACAAATTCACAATTAATAGGAACTTTTTTTTTTTTTGACAAAAATTAATTGGAACTTTTACACATACATTTTATGCGAAAAGGTTTACTTGATTTATGATTTTACTATTATCTGATCTGTTCCGTGTGCACCGCACGGTTCAATTTATTTTTATTTTTTGATATATTAAACTGATCGAAGTAGTTTTAATATTTTTGGAATTTAAGGGATTTTAATTTCCTGCTAAATGTAGTTACGAAAATTAAACTACCACAGTCTTTATCAATTGTAGATTAGTGACCACTTATATTTCAAAACATACTTTGAAAAATTGCTAAATATAGAAGGTTAAAATCTCCAACTATATGGATCAATTTCTTTTAAACCATACCGCACATTTTTTTTTGTTTATGATAGAGGGGCTAAAAACAAAGAGGAAGGAAAGAAAAAACAAGAAACAGAAAGACAAACACACAAACACTAATTCCCCGCAATCATAACCTGCAAGGCGTTTGATTGAAGAAGCGGAATTGCTGCATGAGGTGGTTCTCTAAATTCAACTCATGCCTCAGTGCCTGAAGCACCGACTTTAGCCAGAAGGTCAGCAACATAATTAGCCTCCCTTATAGCATGCTTGAAACTAACATTCCAATTTCTTCGCACCAAATCCTGGATATTGTACAAAATTGATGCATAATGATGCCAATGGTTAATCTCTCTACCAATTAGCTGAAGAGCAAGAATGGAGTATGAATAGCAGATTATGTCGCGATACCCTTGGTCCCAAGCCAACTGCACACCATGAAATATGGCCAGCAATTCAACATGCAGGATTGTTGAAATGCCCACATTCCCCGCAAATCCAGTGAACAAATCACCATTGGCATGCCTTAAAACTCCACCAAAACCCGAAGAACCAGGGTTTCCAAAGCTACTGCCATCCACATTAAAGACCACAACTAGACCAGCGTCCAGGTGCCACGACATCCATTGCTCATCGGTAGCAGCAGCCAAAGAGGGAGCAAACACTGCAGAGTTAATACTAGCATAATTATAGATCTGCAACTTCACCTGATAGAGCGGGATAGTCTCATTGGTCATGCACAACCTATTCCGCACTCACCAAAGCCACCAACAGGTTGCCATGAAAATCTGATTATGGGGACCAGATGTGCCTCTTTTAAACCAAGAGGATATACTTTGATCCAAGAAAAAAAATTAGGATTATCAAAACTCAGGGTCAAACAAATCCCTCTATTAAACGGATAATCCGTTAAACAGTGCAAAAGACTTTCTGAACAGTGTGGGCAACAAGGACAAGCATCAAAATTTAAAATACCTCGTTTCTACAACGTCAATCTTGTCGGGAGAGCATTATGGCATGTTGTCCAACAAAAAAATTTAAATTTCGCAGGCGCAAGCAGTTTTTACATCCATCTTTATATCCATTCAAAATATCGCATGTTGTTTGAATCCCCATTACTTCAAAATTGTCTAGTCACTTGTCGATAAAAATTGGTGTAATTAGTTTAATTCCTTTATAAAATGTACTACCTCTGTCCCAATATAAAAAGACCCATTTTGACTAAACGACATTATTCATGTATCTTGTTTTGACCGTAATTTTTTAGTAATATATAAATGTAATTATTAACATATAAAATATTGTTTAATTTATTTTGATGAATATATACATTAGCATAGTGCACTGATCAAAATAAAATTATATTTTGGGATGGAAGTAGTATTTAGTTGAAAATTTAGATCATATTGTTTTGGTCTATTTGAATTTTATTATTGAATAAAATTGGAAGGAGTATTTGTTTATAACTATAGAGGGAAAAAGTAAAAGTAAGAACAAAATCTGACAAAAGTTCCAATTGAATTGATTACAGCTAATACTCCTCAAATGTTACATACACAAAGTGTGTGAGAGACAATGAAATGAGAGAGTTTTGACAAAAAAGACAAACATCCCATTAAAATCACTCACTCAACAACTCTACAACAACAGTAACAGTAACATAACACAGCACAACACAAACAACAACGTTTTCTAACAAACAAATCAAAATCAACAAACACACACACACACACAAAGAAAGAACCTTTTGCTTTTTCTCTCGTCTCTCTCTTCAGTTTCTACTTCTTCTTCTTCTTCCTCTTCTCTTCATCAGCTATGCAGCAGCAGCAGAAGAGTGAGATGGGTATCCAATGGCGGTGCTGAGAATGGTTCACTCACACTCACACTCTCAACTCAACAACAACAATGACAACAACAACACTGGAACACAACACTTGCTCAAACCAGTTCTCCGTGATTTTCTAGGCATGAAACCCACTGATACTCCCACCGACGTTAGGTTACCGGAGGCATCTGCTTCAGCCTCCTCCGCCGGTGCTCGTGGCCCTTTCTCCTCCACCTCCGAAACTGCTTCTGGTAACTCCAAAAACAACAAAAAGATTTGATTTTTAGTTACATTACTTCTTGCCCATGAACCTGTTTTGGTTACTTGATCATTTTTTAGTGAATTGATTCTCATCCACCAATGTTCTTTACCTTCTATATTTCTTTTTCTTAGTGGGGTATCAATTTCATCACTTTAGTAACTATTTATTAGGTTAGGTTGGTTCTGTTGCTGTTTATTCCCTTCAATTTTTTGCTTTGTTTTTGTTTCCTTAATTCTTTAATGTATTAAGCTTTCAAGTACTGTTTTTTATGTTAGTTGAAGTTACTTTTTTTCTCTTCCATGAAATAATTGAGAGTTGGAGAATTTAATTTAATTTAATTTAATCAACTTATGTTGAAAATTATTACCATTGTTTTGAACATGGAACTTTGTTATGTCCTGTCAACTATTGTGCATTGGGCAGTATAGTGATAAGAGTTTTGATACTGTGTTGGTTTATTTTTCATTTTCTTGCTTTCTTAATCAATAAATGTGTTTTTTTTCTTACATATTCGATAAAAAGTTATAATTGAAATCACACATTATTTATGGTAAGTTTCTATGTTATCTTTAAAGGGAATGTAATGTTTTTCCCCTCGTCAATTTGATAGAAAAGCAGGTATCGAATCATCTCGAGGGAGTTCCATACTATGGTCCAAGAAGTGATTTTTCTGGGGCTGAGATAAGTAATAGACTAGTGGGGAACAAGAGAAGTAATTCTGATTCCTCATTTATGGGTTCATCCAGAGATGCCTTTCATATGGTCCCTGATTCCTTCCATAACTCACATTTGATGAAGGTTGCTTTGAATTATCACTTAATTCTTATTCGTCTATATAGTCAATAACCGAAAAATACTTTTGCTTTTGTATTCTTTTCTTTGATGTATTAAGTCCTGTTTTCACACAGGTCCTCCGAAATGTGCCTGGAGGTGAGAGGTCTAGAAGGCCGAACGACGATGAAGTGTTACTTAGTATGCAGTCAATGAAGCCATCTTCTAGTTCTCAGATATTTCATCCTCCCGCCAACACTAAGATTGATGCGAATAAATGGGAAAGGTCTATTCTCATGAATGCTGGCCCTTCCATACAGCATCCTCTACGTGGAGCACAGTTGACTCCTTTTGCACACCAATTAGCTTCAAACAAGATTAGAGATACCAATGTTGGCCCTTCATTTATCTCTCAATCTGCCGCTGATGAAGGATCAAGAACTGGAATCAAGGGCCCCGGAATTTTAAGTTCCATAAACACAGCTGCTACTGCTACTGAGAAAATTTCGCCTGCAGTGCTGCTAGGTGGAAGCAGGCCAAAGCCTCTAACGAATATAGCAGAATCCTCCACACCCCCAAGGTAAATCTATCTTATAAATACAGTTGCTCAAATTCACCTTGGTTCTATTTATTTTCACTCCCTTTACCTTGGAAAAAAAAAGAGAAGTTGCTTGACTTTATGCATTTTGGTATTGACAGCAGTCAACATGGGCTAACACCTGCCAGCCGCCAGATGACTATCTTTTACGGAGGTCAAGCTCATGTTTTTGATGATGTCCACCCACATAAGGTACAGCCTCCTATTCTTATAAGATGACATATTTGTTAACTGCATTTAGTGAAACAAGGACCAAAATTAGTTTGTATTTTTCAATCATCACGGATTCATATGAAACAACTTTGTGTGTGGTTTACTCATGAATCATGATTGATTAAGCAATCATTCTATCTACTACTCAAATTGTGGAGACAACATTTTCTTCAAAGTCTTACAGTTATATCGAAACTCATCCGATTTTAAGCTGACATACGGTGTTCATACTCGGAGTTGATTGCCATACCGCAATTGCATTGCAGTTTCTACAACTTGTTTGGCTAGTCATCACACAATATGGTTGACGTGCTGAACCTATAATAACTTATAGAAAAGACTTCATAACAACCAATAATAGATTTGCTTAAGCTCTGTCACACTGGTGGGGTCACTTTTGAAAACTGTGTTTTCTTTTACTTGTTTGAACAGTTAGTTAGGATTTCTCCGAGAGTTTTAGAATATATATTATTATTTTTAATTGAATGCATTTGAGTGATAGTAACCACCCAGACATATCCTGCTATGTTGAGTCAGCTACATGAATCAATCAATGCCTTTGGGCGTTATCGAAAACCAAAATTTCGATAAATCATTTAGGGCAGTCATTTTAATGGTTCGCCTATTTTTCTTAGAGGTCTTCCTTTGTCTAGTTTTTATAATAGCCTGGTTTGAACGATAAATCACGAGTAAGGTATGATGTTCTTGGAATGGAAGTTTTAAAGAGCATATAGTTTGGCTTGGCCTTGAAATTTTTACAAGTCATAACAAAAGATCTTTTATCTGCTTATTTGAAATTTTATGCATGAACTAAAAGGGTTCACATTTTATAGTGACTTCTGCATGCTCTTTGGTTTTTGCAGGCAGATGTTATAATGGCTTTGGCTGGATCAAATGGTGGATCTTGGTCAACAACATTCTCACCGAAATCTGCTGCAAAGTTGGTTAATGATAACTTGCATAGTGGAGAAAATGAAACAGGATTAGTGAGTAATGTGGCCTTCCCACAAGAGCTTCACGGGAAGTTGTCTGTTACTGGCAGTTCTAGCCGTGCCGTTGGGCCCAGTGATCGTGTGTCTACTCCAGCCGGTAAGCCTCAAGCATACCACATAGTTTGATTTGACTACTCTATAGTTTATAATGACATATCATGCCTCCAAATGGTAGAGTTTACAAAAAATACAGATAGGAATAGGACCCTAATTGTCTGTAGTAATGCCACACAGTAAATGATCTTGGCCATTAATCTGAAATAAGATTTTTCATATTAGATTACACTATAACAAAATTTAGCTTTAAATGATATCAACTATTAATTTTAAATTGGATGCTGTGTGACACAGTTACTACATAAAATCCACCAATCTTTCTGAATTCATTAGAATATTGTTCACATTGTTTCCTAGACTTTGCTTGAACCAACTCCAAATCTTTGAAACTGTTTACTTTGTTGTTGATTGATGCTAAATATCTGGTTGTAGGGGCACACCAAGGAAGCATTTATGCTAAAGATACAAGAAATTCGGTTCAAGTAGCCAATCCCAGTTCCGAAGACAAAAGAGCACAGTAAATAGAGTTTGAGGTCGAAATCCTTTTGTGAAATCCGAAGAGCTTTCTCTTGTTTATTCTGATTACTATTTGGTATCATCTTCTTTTGTCAAATTTTCTCATGAAGTCTTTTTTATATAAAAAAAAGGTTATGTGGGGAGCTAGAGTAGGATGATTGTTTAAAGAGGCCTAACAGAGATACATCAGCTAATGAAGTGTTATATCAACAATGAAAAATTATTATTTTGCAGTTTCTAAATCAGTCACCTTATAAGGTGAAGCAGCTTCTTGATATTATTAGGATTTAGGATTACATTGTTCAAATGCGGTTCAATGGAATCAGAGTGATAGGAGGAAGAAAAAAAATTATGTGAGTAGGATGAATTTCAAAGATGAGTTTCATATGATCTAGTTAATATTTCATGGATTTAATCCATATGCACCAACAATGTAAAAATTGTTAATCGTAAACGTTTGATCGCTTAAAAAAGTTTGATTTTCATCACATCGAATTTAAAAGTCATACAACCGATGATATGTTGATGATTGATAGTGCAAATTTTTTTACATTGACAAAATTATTCTTGTAAACTTTGTTCAAAAATTATTCTTGTAAACTGAAAATCATAAGACCAGCTCGTAATTGGTCATTTATCTCTTGTTTTTTAAATTATTAACTGAATTATGATTGGTCATTTAATAAGTGGTCATTTATGTCTTGTTTTTAAAATTATTATAACTGAATTATTAGTTGAGACTTTCAAAAACTGTGTACGTTCGTTCGTGCATATTGTATTCCAGACTTTTTGTCATCTTTCAAATCACTTGATTCACTTCAATGATCTGTGCCAAAGACCATCATACTGTAATAATTTTATGAGCGATATTGCAATTATTGAAACATATGCATGCATTGTGCATTGTCCATCATAAAAGTCCCCACTATTTAGTAGTCAAATTCAATAATAATAATAATAATAATAATAATAATAATAATAATAATTCTGCAGCAACTTAATTAGGCAGTAATGTATACGCTAGTGCATACAGTAACCCTTTTTGTTGTTGCTGTTGTTGTTGATGGATCTGCATAGTTATTGTACTTATCTACTTTTTTTTTTATCTCAAATATAACCAACAAAAATGCCATGTTTGCGCTCTAAAATACAGCCATGTTTTTGTTTTTAACTATTATTACTATGTTTAATAAATTTTCATATACAGTATATTTTATAATTGAATATTGCCATACTAAAAGTTAAGGATCATTGTCATACTAAAAGTTTATATACACATTTCTAGGTAAATGTTAGCTAGATTTGAGGAGGATCGAATAGTACGGTTAATAACCAAACTTCACTATGAATAGCTGTAGACAAAACAGAAAACCATAAGTATGGAGAATCTAAGATTCCGCAACAACACCAAAATACACATAAACCAACTTGGTTCCAATGCATTTCCTAGAAACAAACTTAGTTCCAATGCATTTCCTATTATGTTATGGTTCTTGATAAAAGAAATAGGACGATTACTCTCATAAACCATGAAGAATTGAAAAGTATTTTGGCATTTCCTTAGTGTAAGGTTAGAATAGACATTAGACAAATATGTGAGCAGCATACATAGAAGACACGTGAGAAGATAGAGAGCTTGTTTTATTGTAGTGGTATACAATATACTTGTTTCTGCAATATTTTCTCCAATTTTCTGATTCTAGTCCCTTCATGTCTAATTCTCATCTTGTTCATCTTGATACCTCCTCTACTAATTCTCATATCATAATTAAAAGAATGAAACAACAATAGATCCTTATTCTATCATTTGTATAAAAAATATCATAATACCAGCAAGCACATCTGCATCTTTTGAAGATTAAAGCAGAATATGCAAGGAACACTAGTCTTAATTGAACACCATTACTTTACTCGGACATGAATGTGTCTCTATGATATAAATTATTCAAACCTATGAATACAGCATTACACTATGCTGTACGCACAAACATGACAATCTATTTATAGGAATTAACGAAAATAGTAACAGGTCACTGACAATTACCAAAGCATGAAATTTACTAGTCTCAATGGCAGATTGTCTGCACAAACACGAATACAACATTGAACGAATGACAATTTGATTAATTTCAATTTCAATGAATATGATTCTAACTGATGTCAAAAGAATCCAGAAGTACAATATGGCCAAGGACACAAACCAGCCAAATCATATAAAAAAACCAGCAAGACATAGATCAAATCTGATTTGCTACAAACATGCCGTGGTGTTTGGATCACCATTTGCAAACCAGTCTGGATGACGGGAAAACACTGAACACCATTGGGAAAACATGCTGTGGTGATTTGTGTAGGTTTAAGATAGATAATTATGAGAGAATATTGGTGTAACTTTTAAATTTTAAGAGAATAAAAGACTGACTATTTATATATATATATTTTTTACTTAGATGGGTTTATCCATAGTGGACCATTTGATGTAATCATCCACCCTATACTACATGTGCTATCATCCTCAAAAGGTACAATATGAAAATGGAGGAAATATATATGGACACAAAAATTCACTATTCACCGAGTTTGCAAAGTTGAAGATATGGATTGTCAAACATAACATATCTTGACCAATACGGTTTATACTTGGAAACAGCAAGATCTAACCATGGCTTGTAGTTTCCATTGTAGTGAACGACGGCAGCATTGTCTATCTCTGTTAGGTTCAGAGCTGGATCATAGCCAAGTCCCAAAACATGCCAACCTCGATCTAGTGGATAAGTCAAATTATAAAAGGTAATTAATCCTGGGGGTAAGGTTCCAAGCTTCCAGAGGGTCCTATCCTCATTCTGCAGAGAAGAAAACGATAAATACTTCTGATAAGAGGAAACTACTATCTACAAGCACAATAAGACATGGCTTTATATTAATTGAATTTGATGCCTGAAAAATGAAGGGCTACACACATAGGAATCTTCCGGCAAACAATTTCACTTCATGATATTCAGAAAAACAGAGCGGTTTAAAATAATTACATAAATTTTGACAAATATTACGGAAGGAATAAAATTTGTGAATTTTACCAAATCTTGCCACCGATGATAGATTCCAGTGATGTTTTGTTTTTTCCATTCCTTCAAGTCAAAGAGATTCATGCCAAATGCCCAACCACATGCATCAGGACTGAAATTGTTGGAGATCAGTGGATTGCTAAAATTTAGGTATTTATCAAACCTGTGGAAGCTCTCCTTGCATGTCTCGACTGCACCAATCACCATACCTTTCATATCAATTGACCAAAGAGGTGTCAAATCTTTCTGCACAACAATGTCATCATCCAAGAATAGAATTTTGTCCAATTTTGGATAAACTTCAGGAAGGTAGAACCTTAAGTGATTCAGCATTGACAAATATTTGGGATTTCTATATTTTAGATTGTCAGAACCAGCAGAGAGGGAGGAAGGATGACTGGCTTTAAAGTAATACTCCTTTAGTCTTGCTGATTCAAGTTGACGTAAAACAGAACAATACGAGGAATTCAGCCACTTGAAATCATCAACATTCTGAACTTCAATGGTTGCTTTAGCAGGAGGGTTGATGAGAAACCACATTCTCATTGCTGCAAAATTTAATTTGTCCGTTACTATATGGAATACATGCTTTTCAGGCTCGTTTGCATTCTGCACAGTAGAATTAACAACCACAGATGCAGCCAGTACATTATCAGAAAATATAGCGTAATGGTGATAAGATGGATTTTCAAGCTTTTCGTTGCCAAGATTTCCTTTCTTATGATATCCCTGTTGGTAATAATCCCCTGCAAGTTGCAGGGAAAGACAATGCAATGGTCTAGGCACTGTTTTCGCAGCAAGCTGAATCAAGAATCCACTTCTTTTCCTCTGCATATTCACTGTATTGTCGGTTGATTGAAGCATCGCCCTTAACTTCCTTGCCACTAAAATGCAGTCGTAAAGTCGGTCTTTTGCTATAGAAAGAGCGTGACCCATCGCTTTTGCCCAATCAAGTGCTCTAGCAAAGGCAATAGGTAGAAACTTTATTACATGTTAATTGAAACAAACCTAATTAGTCTAAGAAACAAGACAAAGTCTATACAAAAATACCCTGTGTGAAGCTCGGCATCAGAATTTGCATCTCCAATAGCTAGTTGACTATATCTGGAGTGGTTGACAAGAGCTTTATAAAGATCAGTTTTGTTCATAGACTTTGCAATATTGGTATAAGCTTTGGCCATTATTATTTGGTCTCGCATGAGTTTAAGAGTTGAATCAGAATTTGGGTTTTCATATTCTTTCCTCCATATACTATACTTTCCCTTGATGGTGGTATCAAATCTTTCTGAGCGTTCAATTGCTGCTGATACAACGCGATTGTCAATTTCTTTGTTTTGCTGAATAAGTTCAGCAGTACGAGCTTTTCTTCTTTTTAGGCGCATCATCTAAGGGATAAGAAACTATTAAAAAAATCCCAAAGCAACCGCAAAAAAATAAAAACAAAATTCTTTCTCTTTTCCCTATCACTCATTTTTGGCAAACTACACAAGACAAATTTGGATTATTACCCGGCGCTTGATCTTCACCGGAGTCATTATTGCGGAATGTGGAATTTGAACAAAGGTTTCTTCAGGATAACGTTCATTTGTGGAGTGCTTGAAATTATCTTCAAAAATTGAATCAGTTTGCAATGACTCCATTCCTTCCTTTAATTACATAATATTGAAATTATTACCAAACATTCAAGGGTCATAATTCACATTAAAGCAAAAAATGCCGCTCAAATTGGAAATTTCATACATACACTTGAAGCTAGAAACTGAAATCAATCCTAAGTTAAATACATTGCATTGCAAGGTTCATTTATACCTGTGAGTTATTTTGATGTTCAGTGTTTGCATTAGGACTTTCCCAAACCCAAGAATCAGATAAGTCCCTCATTTTCAACCTAGCTAGCCGAATGTGACCAGACACATCACTATATGTTGCAATTATATCAACATCCTGCATAAAATCATCGTCATTATTGTATTATTATGATGACGACGATTTGATCATTATTATGACATATATAAACAAATAATAATGTGATTTAATTAATTAATACCTTTTCATCAGGATAATTGCGGATTCTAGACGGACGTTCCAGCTAGCAGGATGATTTAGGAGACAAAAAATGGATGCAATTTAAGTTAGTTTCAAATTTGAACTACAACATATTAAATAGTAATAATGTTAACATGAATTAATTAAGTAAATGAACAAACACACACACACACAAACACACCTTGGTGCGATGACATTGATCACAAGATCCACTGAAGAGAGAAATAGAGAAAATAAGTACTAAGATCTTAAACTATAATAGAATGATTAGAAAGAAAAAGAAGAGAAGAGAATAGTTACATGGTTGTGGAATCAACAAGATGATGAAAAAAGAAAACCTGCAAGCACAGACGCGCAATGGAAATAAATATAAGGGGAAAGAGTAAACCCTAGAAATGAATTGGAGAGAATTGAAATAATTATTACCGAAAAGAAGAAGAAGATGATAAAGAAGAGTAGCGGGTAAGTATCCATGCGAGTGAGTTTGAATTGAATTGAATGATTGAATCTTGTTTGTTCAATCTTACTACTTACTTATGATTACATTGATTAAATCACTGTGTCTGTATGTATGTATGTATGTATGTATCTATCTATGATTAGATCAGAATCAGATCGTATTAACATAAGTCAATAACAATCATAACAGATCCTCGCATCCCTGTCTCTGTCCTGTTGCCATTTATTCTTCTATCTATTCTTTAAGTAAATTTTATTTTTTTAAGTAAATATTGTTACCGGAAAAAGGAAAAAAAAATATTAAGGATGTTAGTATTTTTCATTTATATTTTATAAATAAATAAATATCATATTAGTCGTAAAAATATTATATTAGTTAGAGCAGGTAAAATTGGGGTTCGGTTTTCTCCGATCACTTAATGTTGCTCTTCAATCTCAATTTTAGTATATACAATTAAAATTAAAGTAAATTCGTTGAAATATTAATTTTTTTTTTTGAATGTCATTTTTAATTAAAAAATTTTTTTGTCAAGTAATTTTAATTTTTTCAATTACTTGTGAAATTGATTTTATATTTATATTATTTAAACATGAAAAATAATATATATATATATATATATATATATATATATATATATATATATATATTTAAGGATTTTAAAAAGATTAAAATACTGCATCAAAAAATAAAAAAAGATTAAAATATAGACTCACATTTGGTGTTAAACAAAATAAAATAATGTAAATTTAAATGAAAATATGAGGATGAAATATTAGATAAGGTTTTGTACCAAAAAAAAGTTCATAGGGACACAAGAATGACAACTTCTATGGTATAATACAGGTTGAAGTAGTTACTTTCTTCGTGTTTGACTGATTATGGTACAAAATTGTGTGTGCTGAGTGAGTGTGCATTAGGAATGGGGATTTAGATTCCTACATTTAGCAATTGAGGGTTGATGATCGATTGCAAGGGTTTGGTTATAATGTTCCTGGATTGTGTCCCAAGAATAATTTAGAGAATGGGTTTATGCTTAGAATGGATGAGAGCAGTAGAATTTTATACCAGAACAAAAATATTCAAACCTTTTGTCCTATGGCAGCCTGTTTTAGACCTTCTATCATTTGCCAATAAGTTTCGTTATGAGGAATTCTCATTTGGCTTCAATTCTTGATAGCAACCCTTACCAATTACTATAAAACTTTAATTTTTTAATAATATGTCCTGTTGCTCTTAAAAATATATACACCTAGTAGTTTAGTACCTAATACTTTATTCTTAATATTAAAGGCTAATGGTCCTGATTAATAATAGCACGCGATCTCAAAGGGACTTTAAGGATCATACATACATCATGCTTTGTGTCATTTTTTGTACTATGTCTTAACTGATGCAGAGTCAAACATGGAAGGGAACAAGATAGAAAATACACGGAAGTTTCAGCTCTGACCAAGTCTTTATAAATGTTCATTTTAAAGGCAAAAGGCGAAAAAACCAACAACAGACAATAAAGAAATTGAGCTCCTTCCATATTCCTATGTCTGATCCAAAGCATGATGTGTTCCTCAGCTTTAGAGGGGAGGATACTCGTGACAACTTCACAAGTCATCTTCATGCAGAATTGTGTAGGCAAAACATTGAAACATTTATAGATAATAAACTTGACAGAGGCGAAGAGATTTCATCAACACTGTATAGAGCAATAGAAGAATCAAAGATTTATGTAATCATTTTGTCAGAACACTATGCTTCTTCCACTTGGTGTTTAGATGAACTGACAGAGATACTCAAATGTATGGAGAGATATGGAAGGGAAGTGATACCAGTTTTCTATAAGGTGGATCCGTCAAATATTAGGCATCAGAGACACAGTTATGCAGACGATCTTGTCAAGCATCATCAACGATTTGGCGCCAAAGTGGACGCGTGGAAGGCTGCTCTAACCCAAGTAGCTGGACTCTCTGGCTGGGATTCACAAGTAACCAGGTCACTAATTTATTTACATGCTCCTGCCATACTTATTACTCAATTTTTCTCCAACTCATCATTCCTGAGGTTTGAAAGTTTTTTTTGGGTATGGATGTAGCTTATGGAAATCACGGTGGATCACCGTAATTGTGACACATCAACTGTGATACCAAACATGTACTTAGGATCTCTATCTAAAACATCCATTTTGGTCTTGTCACAAAAAAAATAAATTAAATGGCATTTAAATGGACACATAAATTTGTAAGAATATCCAATATAGAGAGGAGGTAGTAATAATATATGTTTTGCTTCTCACAAAGAGAAGACTAAGCGTGTGCCGTCTAGAAGTCCTAACTCAACAGACAGAAAATGTCGAAATTACTAGGCCGGACATCCATGACCGGGGTTCGAACCATAATCATTTCACTTTGTATCTGTATGCAAGTTGCTATTTTGTCTACGTATAAAAAAATGACTAAGCGTGCATTTGTTTTAATTTTTTTTATAATGATTTTTTTAGTGTATTGTTTTTGCGTTAAAAGTTTTTTAACAAAGTATTTTTTTTAAAGTTTCAAATGAAAATTTGATTTAAATAGTTTATCTTAAAATGTATTTTTAAGTATTTTATCATTTTGTTATAATTTTTTTTTATCATAAAAGTTCAAAAAAATTTCTAAAAAAGATGTTATTTTAAATAGCTTTACATGAAATTCATTTTTAAGAAATTGTGATTTTCATTATTAAGTTATAATATCTAACACAATTATTTAAGTTATTGAATGTCAAAAACACTCTTTTAATTTATAATAAAAAGATGATTTTGAAATAACTTTTACTATTTTTAGTTAAGTTGTCATGAAAATTATTTTTAAAAATACAAAGAAAAAATCTTTTTTTTTTTTAAAAGTTAAAACAAATACACCCTAATGCTTTAGTTTTTTCGTTATTTGGCAGACCAGAAAGCACACTTGTTACAGAGATTGTGAAAGATATTTTGAAAAAATTGAAGCGTTGTTCCTCAAGCAATTATGAAGGAATGACTGGAATTGACATGCATATTCAACAAATTCAAACCTTGTTGTTCCTCGAGTCGCCGACTGTTCGTACCATAGGAATATGGGGCATGGGAGGGATAGGAAAAACAACAATTGCCGATGCAATCTTTGAAAAACTCGCAACTCAGTTCAGTTCCAGAAGCATCGTTCTAAATGTTCAACAAGAAATAGAAAAAGCTGGACTAGACCATGTAAAAAACAAATACTTATCAAAACTTCTAAAGGAAGAAACTACATCCTCTGAATCCAAATTTTCATTTGATCCAAGGCTAAAACGGATGAAGGTTTTTCTTGTTTTTGATGATGTGAAAGATTCTGATCAACTTGAAGATTTAATTGGAACACATAGTAACTTTGGTAAAGGGAGTAGAATCATTGTGACTAGTAGAGACAGGCAAGTGCTTGAGAATGCCAATGCTGATGAAATATATCAAGTTAGGGAAATGGATTATCAAGATTCTCTACAACTCTTCTGTCTATTTGCCTTTAAACAAAACCATCCAAAAGAATCTTTTGTGGGCTTAGCAGAAAAGGTTTTAGATTATGCTCATGGGCTTCCATTAGCTCTCAAAGTTTTGGGCTCATTGCTTCATGGAAAAACAGAGGAAGCATGGGAAAGTGAGTTGCAAAAGCTCGAAAAGCTTCCCGATCTTACAATTTTTAGATTGTTGAAGTTGAGTTATGATGGACTTGATAGAGAACAAAAGAATATATTTCTTGACATAGCTTGCTTCTATAATAGAGAATTTGAGAAAGTTGTAGAAGATCGTTTGGATTGTTGTGGTTTCTCTGCTCGCATTGGAATGGATGTTCTTGAAGATAGGTGCCTTATATCTATTTCAGAAGGTAGAGTTTGGATGCATGATCTAATAGAAGAAATGGGGAATGAAATTGTTCGGCTTCAATGTGAAGATGATCCTGGAAAACGTAGTCGATTATGGAAGCCCGTCGAAATTTATGATGTTTTCAAAAAGGACAAGGTATGTTCTTTAGTTTTCAAATGTCACTTGATAACTCACTCAATCTCATGAACTTAGTTTCTCACATGTTGCAAAAATGCTTAATAATTATTGCATTCATGGGACCACTTTTTTCATCCTTATAGGGAAAAGGAACAGATGCAATTCAATGTATATTCCTGGACATGGAGGAAATTAAGAAAGTTCAACTACAGACTAAAACTTTTAAGAAAATGTGTAATCTTAGAATAATCGATTTCTTTAATTTTAGCTATCCGAGTGACTGTTCAAATGTGACCTTTCATGTATTTCTTGAGAGTCTTCCGAATGCTTTAAAAATTCTTCATTGGGATGGCTTCCCTCAAAGATCTTTGCCGCAAAACTTTTGCCCAGAAAATCTTGTTACACTTGACATGTGTGGTGGTGATCTTGAACAACTTTTGGAGGGGGATCAGGTATTTCATTTCAAGTTTTATGTTGTGTACTTTTGTATTTTGGTGATAGAATTATAATTTAGAATATTTTGTATTGAAATAAAATGGTTAAGTTTCGTTGCCACAAGCCCACAATGACACCTCTAACAATTTATGAGTAGAATGCTCATTTTATCAATTCAACCATTGAGTTCTACACAAATTTGTTATGTGTCATCATATGAAAACAAGGGATCGTGAATCAAATTAAAGTAGTGCGTAAAAATGATTTTTTTTTCGAGTGAAATACTAAATTTCCCCCTGAAATTTAAAAATTTGTCAAATACCCCTTGAAATTTGGAAATAGACAAATACCCCCTGAAATTGTAAAACGTCAAACAAATTGCTCCCTACTCCGTTTACTCCGTCTATTTTGATGACATGGTCGTTAACTGCATATGTGGCGTCGTTAACTACATATGTGGCGCATGTAAACGTGGCACCACGTCACATGAGAGAGGGTTAATTGACTAAAATTTGCAAAATTAGGGGGCTAATTGACCAGGATATCGTTAAATTTAGTCATTGATTTTGCAAATTTTAGTCAATTACCCCTCCCGTGATGTGTATCCTGATCAATTACCCCTCCTTCATGTGATGTGGCGCCACGTTAGCAAGTGTCACATATGGAGTTAACGACCATATCATCAAAATAGACGGAGCAGTTACAATTTCATGGAGGTATTTGCCTATTTTGAAATTTTAGGGGGGTATTTGTCATTTCACTCGCAGTAGTGTACATAGTCACCTTTATAAATGGAATCAAGTTCATTAATCATTTACTTTGTTTTCTCTAGGCTTTTCCAAATTTGAAAAGGCTTAACCTTAGTAAGTCTGAGAAGCTGATAGGAGTACCAGACCTCTCCTTGTCACCAAATATTGAAGAAGTAATTCTTAGTGATTGTGTAAGTTTGATACAAGTTTACTCACCTAGCTTCCTCAACAACCTTAATTGGTTATGTTTAGATGGTTGTACCAAACTTGAGAGGTTAGAAATTCGTAGCAATATTCTGTCAAGAACATCTGGATTAGTTGCTCTGCATGGTTGTCACAACCTTGAAACACTTTTAATCAGCAATACCACTGATGTGGTTCAATTAGACAGTTCACCTCCTTTTACACAATGTTATGTCGACTTATCAGTACGTGTTTTTAATGATAAAATAGAAATACAGTGTCATGATAAGGGGGGTTACATAATTGCGGATTTTGCTTCAGTTAGTTTTACTAGTATCAATGAGTTTTGTTGGTTAGATGTTTCCAATTGTATGTCTCTAACCTGCCTACCAGCTGAACTTTTAAATTTGAAGTTTCTAAGAAGACTTTGTCTCAATGGTTGCTTAAAGTTGGACGAGTTACCTGAAATTGAGGAGACTGTGGAAAATCTAAATGTGCTCATGTTGGACGAAACGGCAGTAAAAGAACTACCTTCATCCTTACACCGTTTGGTCGGGCTTGAAGAATTGAGCTTGAAAAATTGCACAAAACTTAAGATTATACCATCTTCCATTGGAAATCTTAGCAAACTCCTCAAGTTAGACCTTACCTATTGTGGATCACTAGAAACTTTTCCAAGCAGCATTTTCAAATTAAAGTTGACAGAACTCGATTTCCAGGGTTGCTCAATGCTTAGGACCTTTCCAGAGATCTTGGAGCCTGCAGAAAGTTTTACTCGCATTAACTTAACAAAAACTGCAATACAAGAACTACCTTCATCCTTGCACCTTTTGGTCGGGCTTGAAGAATTAAGCTTGACAAGTTGCACAAAGCTCAAGACTATTCCATCTTCCATTGGAAATCTGAGTAAACTTCTCAAGTTAAACCTTGCCGACTGTGTATCACTGGAAACTTTTCCAAGCAGCATTTTCAAATTGAAGTTGACAAAGCTTGATTTCCAGGGTTGCTCAATGCTTTGGAACTTTCCAGAAATCCCAAATGACATTGGCCAATTGTCATCCTTGACAGAACTTTCGCTGCAAGAAAGTGGTATCGTGAACCTTCCTGAGAGTATTGCTCTTCTCTCAAGTTTGAGATCACTTAATTTAAGTGATTGCAAATGGCTTGAATGCATCCCAAATCTTCCACGACGTCTAAATAAGTTATTGGCATTTGATTGTCCTTCCATTAAGAGAGTGGTGCTAAATTCAAGTTTGAAACTCATGTCTGATTCCGAAGGAGGTACATTCCAATTTTATCTCACCAACAGTCAACAACTAGATGCGTATTCTTGGAGTAATATTGGAGTCGAAGCATGGATTAGGATCATTGGTGATGCATATAAGTCAGTGTTCTTTCATTTTCCAGGGTGTGCAGTTCCTTGTTGGTTCCCTTACCATGGCCATGGAAATTCAGTAACCATGAATACATATGATCCATATTGGTGGGGTGAAAACAGGCTCGTTGGATTCGCTATGTGTGTCGTTTTAGGACATGAAGTAATGGATGACACAGGAACAAGAAAGACAGGATTGAGATCCACCATAAGATTTGAATCCAATGGTCAAACACACTTTGTCCCCAGTAAGTATGGACACTCTTTCACATGTAAGGATGAAGAAAGAAGCTTCGTCCACGATCACACATTCATATGGACGTACAAATTGGACTTAGAAAGCATTGGCGACAGGCTCTTTCATGCCCACAACTTCACTATTGAGATTCAAGTAACAGAATCTTTAAATTGGCCAAGTCATCCAGTTCCACCAACCACCTCATTTTTAGAACGGATGGCTAATGTCCCGAAAGAAGGGACCGTCAAGGTTAAAGAATTTGGAGTATGTCCCTTGTTCACCAAAGATATCGATGACAGGGTTAAATATGTTTTTAGTTCTGACAAAACGATGGTTTTCTAAGTTTAGTTCTTACTTAATTTTTATTAAAATTTTAGTCTATAATTTGCTTCTTGCATGTAGTTTTAGCTTTTAGTCCCTGCTAAAATTAAATTTTCTTAATTATAATTAAACTCTTAAATCTTTGAATGATTTTTTTATGGACATGTTTAAAATATCATATTGTAAAATATGTAAATTTTGTGTGTGTATAATGAGATCACACAACTTGTATTTATAATGATTAGATTTTCGTCCGTGCGATGCACGGGTCTTTTAGAATGTCATATTTAACATTCATCATGATTGATTAATGTAAATTAGTAGTATTTTATTATATTTTTAGAGGGGTCTAAATATCAAATTAGGCTGCTCTTTCAAATATTTTAGAACTTAACAGTTTGACATGTTATTTTGTCAAAGAAAAAAAAATTGACATGTTATATTAGTTTTGTTTGCATTAAACACTAATAATAATTACAGCACCGCTATATCATTTAAAATCCAATTTAATAATTAATTTATTTTTAATAAGTAATTATCGACAAAGTCAACCACCATATCTACATCAGTGGTGTGCTCTTCCCAAATGCAATTTTTTGTACACCACAAATTAAGATGAAACTAATATAGAACATTTGCAACTCATTTGTGACCAATTAAACAGTGTGACTCATTGCGAAGAAACAAATGTAAGAGAGAAGAATGACTGAAATAATGGAAGACAAATTAGAGATAAGAGAAGGAAAAGTGACTTGAGTGTGATATGCATACGCATCGCTATTAACAAATCTTTTTAAAACTTAGCATTTCAATTATGCTCTTTCATATCTTTAGCTTACACATTTAGTAGTTGACAATTAATGTTGGTCGCTCAATGAGGTTGATAGGTACACGCATAATGCCATAGCCTTACAAACCAACTATATATAATTCTAATGATAAATGGGATACACGATAAATATTTGGAAAATTAAAATAATTTTTTGGTAGATCATGTACCACTTCTGTGAGCATAATATGAAAGAAAAACATAACATTCTAGAAAGTAATCATGCTCATAGTGACATATAGTGTCTATTTTAATATGCCTCAATTATAAGAAGTTACAACATAATAAAGCTACACACCAAGTAATTCTATAAATAGGCCCATGATCTTTGTTTATTTTAATTTTGAACTTAATTATATATAACTGTTTTAGGCAATCTAATTTGAGGGAAAGTTCTTTTCTCCTGCCATTGCATTCAAGCTAATCCAATTTGGTCAAAAAAAAAGGGAAAGTTCTTTTCGCTTGTCATTGCTTTCAAGCTGTAACAAATATACAAATCTATTAGTATTAGCAAAAATATACAGGAAGCATGCCTTTGTAAAAAGAATACATATATAGAAGAACTTCAATAGATACGTCCATAAGAATATGCTCCAATTATAACATTATCTTCTCCTGAAAATCATGAAAACAGATTTTATAGCAGACTTATCATAAACTCAAATCAATAGAGCAAATAATAATGAATTGTAAGTGACCAAATTAAACCTTTGTAGCAGGTAAGTAACGTTGTTAGATTTAAATCAGTATTCAACATCATAAAAAAGGTGAGTTGCGTTAAGAAATTGGAGACAAACATAAAACGTAGTCCAATCATATACATCATGAATTCCCGTTAGAAATGCACCAAAATAAATAACAAAAAGATATCCACCTGCAACCTATTGTAATTTCAAGTTGTAATTGCAAATAGATAACAAAAAGAAGAGAGAAAAAAGAGCACAAAGCCATAACATCTAACAATCTATGATTTCTGTTGAGGCAACATTCAAGAATTAGGGTGCTAATTCACCCCAATATTAAATGACATAATCAACTTAATAAAACAACTTTACATATCTAAAACAGCAATACCTAACATTAATGCAATTTGAACTTTTTTTTGCTTTATTCTTCAAAAATAAAAATGAAATTAGAGATGCACATACCCTTGTCATACTTTTTACCATCTAGGTTCAAAGCCACAGCCTTAAAAAAGTCATCGGAAAGATATCACTCATCTTTCTAAGTCAATTAGGTGCAATCGATAGATTCCAGATCCAAGCAACGGTCTCTCACTAAAATCAAACAAAAAAGTAACATATCAATTTCATGTTCTGTATGCATATAGGTCAAGCCACAAAATTAAATATAAGTAACAAATCATTCAAGAAGATTGAATCAACATAAATAAATAATAAATAAGTAAAGCAAAGTAATTACCTGCCAATGTATTTCAGTGATAAGTTAAATTTTTTCACAAATCAATTGGACTTATTTAACCATTGTCAACAACATCTAAACTTATACCTATGGAAAAAAAAAACACCAAAAAATTAAATAATTTAACACCAATTCAAATAAAATAGAATGAGGGCCGTCGACGACAAACTCCGGCAAGTAATTTAACACCAATTCAAAAATTAAGTAAATTAATTCTTCAGAAACCTGGATGATGATGATGGCCGTCGACGACAAACTCCGGCAAGGGGTTGAAGGTGTAGATGATGAGATCGCGTGATGCCAAGTGAATGGAGAGAAGACTTGATTTCAGCTTTTCTAATGAGGGAGAGATGGAGAAAAGAATACATGGATGATGTTAGAAAGGGTGAATTTGAGTTGGTGATGATAATAATTGTATTTGATTTCCTATGTAGAAGCATGGAATGAAGCAAATTTTCGGTTGTGCATTTATGAGGCGTGCTCTTGGAAGAAGAAGTGTGGTGTTTTATGATACTGAGCGTGCTTCCTTGTTTTTCCCTTTCTGTTTCACGCGTGACTTAATCCCTGTTTTTTTTTTATTTTTTATTTAACTGAAACTAATATGGGCTGGATTTTTTATTGGGCTAAACATGTTTAGATTAAGAGTAATTAGGGTTAAATTTACAATTAGGGTTAATTAGCATACTTAACTACTTTTATAATAATAAAGATAAAGATAAAGATAAAGATGTTATAACAAATACATAGAATCTCAATAAATAAGCACTTAACTATGAAGGTATATAATAAGTAGGAATACTAACAAAATTAGCCTAGGAATCATCTAATCTAGAATATTAAATAAACACATGGACTTTTAACACATATAAAAGTTTATTTATTAAAAATTAATTTTTTTTAACATGATATGAATTAAATATGAAATTTTTAAATAACAAAAGTTCGAGATAAAAAATAACAAAAATCATGATTTCAGAATGGATATAAAAGGGACCGTGATTTCTAATTCAAGATTTAGTGTTCACATTCAAGAGAAACCGAAGAAGAGCATTGCGATGCCTATATATTTTAACAATTTTAATTTTATACTTTAATTTAATTTTGTTTAGAATTTGTGTTAAACAAATATAATATATTTAAAAGTGATTATTTTCAAAAATAAATTAAAAAGAGGTAACAAATATATGTGTTTTTTTACTACTCCAATAAACAATTGAAAAAATGTCACTACTATTATATGATTTGAAAGAAATACGTTGGACTATGCCAAAAGGGTGCAATGGGATGTCATGGCCATGGAATTGGAGGCTACGACCCATGTTGCTTGCGACCCACCATAAATTTTTTTACAATTTGTACTTGATATGTTATGTTATATGTTATATCCAAAATAGACTCTGTCAAAATTAGATGATGCAAAAAATTTACACAGGCATTTTCTCTGCCCATCATGAGTAGCAATTTAACAGCATGGCATTGGTATGGTATCACAACTTTACAGTTAAGGTGTGGTAAATAAATAGCTCAATTTACTTTCACAAACAATCAAAGAGAGATCAATTTTTCAAAAGCACATATCATAAAAATTAAAGGATAAGTTATTGCACACAAACAAACAAGCAATCTCAAGATTCAGATTGAATTTATAAAGTAGAGTCTCAAATTTGTTGGAGTATTACAATGTTTGTGACAAGCTTAAGGCTGATACTCCATGCATGCTCCATTAACTTCAAATAATTAAAAGTTCACATGTGGCTGAAATCTTTGGACACAAAGATAATTCCTTGACAAATTGTAACTTTTTATCCGACTCTACGGATTTGGCAACCTGAATTGTCATGGTGCTTAGTACTCTAGAATTCTTCATGATATATTTTACAAATGGAAGCTCCCAATTTATGCGGCTGTAATTTCGAAGTGAGCATGTTGTAAGACGAGATAAGAGGCATTCTGGAACAATTTTTGGATCCACCCATTCTCTCTTACACAAGTTGTTTACTGTATCAACCTGACAATGATATACACAGTTAGTTTTTTTATATGTAATATATAGGGAAAAATAAAGGATAAAACTTGATGTTAATACCTCATCAATGATAAGAGTTTGAAGTTTGGGGAATTTAGGAAGCATGAAAATCAGCCATGGCCACTTCAGAGTTGATATAATGGGTGCTAGGTCTAATGTAATCTCCAAATAGGTTAAATTGTGAAACATGTTGTGCGGTTGAAAGGGGACCGTCTGCATGAGTAACAGAGACATAAAATTGCAGGTAGGTTTAATAGTGAAACATGCTATATAGCCTATATTTAACATAGATACATTAGTTCTTCAATGAATCTAAAAAGTAAATTTTACATATAAATAAAGCCGGAGGAAGTATATTGATTGATACGTACCACATGTAGTTGCAGATGCTTCGCATTGTTAAGGAAACTATACATAATATGCCTACCAGAAATGTTAGCTCTGACCAACTTGGATAACCCCCGGAATATACCTGCAAAATGTGGAAGTGGATGAGGCACACGATAAGTTCCCTCTACAATTAAATCTTTTGTTTGCAGTTCCTCTAGAATGGGACAGCCTGATAGAATGTTGATAAGATAACGAGAATGTGTGAAAGTAACAGATTCCAAACGAAGGAATTTAAGCGAAGGAAGATCAACGTAAGGATCTTTATCGAAAACAAGACCCTTCAAGTTGAGAACAACTAGAGTTTTGCAATTTAGAATTAAAGTGCCAACGTCGAAAAGGTGGAAGGTGTTTGGGATTGAGAATTGGAGGATGGATAGAGGTTTTTCTCGATAGGTGATGAGTGAGTCGAGGAATGTGGGAAAGGTTAAAGGATTTGGAAAGGTTTGGTGATCGAGATTGAGATTGAGGGTGAGGTTTGAGAGGCATAGTAGTGATTTCCACCTCTTAGAGAGGATGATCATAGCAGCGGCATCTTTCGTGAGAAGAAAAGAGAGAATGTGATGAATAAGAGAGTCTGGGAGATCACTGATTCTGTCGTCTTCAGGTGGAATTGAAGAAAATTGCATTGTGACCGCGGCGTCAACAATTAATGGAATTAGGGAATGTGAACTATCTATCACTCTTAAATGTCACACCTAGCCTACAAACAAAATCCAAAATAAATTAAAATAACTTGTAAGTAAAGGAAGCATTCAAACACAATGAAAAAAATTAAATAAAAATCAAACCAGAACATATTAAAGTAAAATTCAATAAACAGGTGAAATCATGCATACAAGAATATGAGAGAAAGATAGAGTGTAGTGTTTTATTTGAATAAATAAATATTGATTCAAGATAGCACGTTCCATCAGAAAATTACAAGAAATTGCAATCAATAGAAAACGGGAAATGGAGTAGCAAACCTGTCTTCAATTCATATTTCACATGACGGCGAACAGAAAGTAGAATCCTCTTTGTGTGATTTGACTAACTACTACTTACTAACATTCATTAGGGTTGACTTCTTCATGTGATTTTTTTCTTTCGAAATGAATAACGTATCAGGATTAAACTCTGGTCCCTACATATTATATCTAAATGTCCAACCAATTGAGATAAATTTTTATTCCCCTCTAAAGTTTTTTGTACCTGACATGGCAGTGACACATGTACATATTTAATTTTAATTTATCTTTTCAATCCACGTAGATAATTAATAATGCTTTGTAGATTTTATTTTTTAAAAATCACAAAAATATGAAATAACATATTTACCCTCAAATTTCAATCCCTAGTTTTCATTTTCCTTTTTCTCTATACGTGATAACGAGAAGTTTCAAAAATTTATAGGGACCAAAATCATATTTAATTATAATTTTAATTCAATTTTAAGATTAAGATTGTAGTAATTATTGTTATAAACTCAGATATTCAACCGTCGTGAATATAGATCAATTACTAAGAACATTGTATATATACATGTTCATTACAATGTTACAAAATAAATGTTACAAAATAATTGATATTACAATGTTCATCAATTTCAAATGACCGTCGTGAATAGTTAGTTTGCTAGTGTTAACGTTATTTCTAAATGTTCAGAAAGAAAGAAAGAAGAAACAAAAAATAATAAAGAAGATGGTGATAAGGTTTACAAATGGAGATCTTCCTCTAAATAAAACCACTCCTACAAATTTTTTGTAACATGGTTAAATAACAATGGTGAAGCAGATGAGAGTTCAACTCATCAGTGGTTAGAAAAGGCTTAAGAAAACATTGAAATATCTCCATGGTTTAATCCGAAATTATCAACGGCGGCAAAACAGCGTTTAGTGTTTAATTTTTGGAAGTTTGGTTTTGATATGATTTTCTACTCTCCACCTGATCAAAATCATAATAAAATAAGGTCATCGATAGAAGCATGTAGCATTAACATCGAAGAGGATTGTATATTAGAAAAAGAGATGGGTTTTAAAGATTTGGCAGAGAATCGTATGTTTGAAGACATAATTGAGCAAGTTTCTCTTCAAACCTTCATGTGGAAGGAGGTTGAAGTTGACCAACAATCAGAGTGGGTGATAATGAAACATATCAATTGTATTGATGCATCACAAGAGTATATACTATAAAAAAGGACTTCATATTTTGAGTTTTGCATTTCCCCAAAATACAGAGTTCATTAGACAATTGATAAACAAAATAAAACCGAGATTGTAAGATGGATTAATGAACATAGTAAATCCAATAATAGTTCAATTCACCAATGGATAGAAAAGGCAACAACAAATGTAGATGTGTCTTCATCTTTTGATCCATTGTTATCTATGACTGCAAAAAAGACATTTAGTCCTCAATTTTTGATGTTAGAAGTGTAGTTGTTAAAAGAAGCATTATCCATTGATCATGAGCAAAATAAAATAATTTACAACATAAATGTCAGTCCATGCTATAACAAAAATTTTAGACCTAAATAAATATTAGTAATTTTTGGGTCGTACACTAACAAGTGCCTCAAGGGCACATGTTAACATTTCCCTACTTTTATTACTTTTATCTTTTAATGTGAAATATTGAACTTTAAACTAAATTTTATTTCTATAAACATTTTAATAAATTTAAGTTTATTAGTCTATATTAATTTTTTTGCATTTTTTTTGGTCGAGATCGGGGTATCCACCACCCAAGGTGAGGATCGAACCCTCGATCCTTGGTTAAGGGAGGATGAGCTCCAACCGCTCAACCACACCCCTTGGGTTTTTAATTTTTTTTGCATATATAAATATATTATTATAAACTAGAATTGAAATATATTTTTTTTGACCAAAACTAGAATTGAAATATGATGTATATATATATAGTGAAATTCTTTAAAATATGATGTTAAATATCAAAAGGGAGTTTAATTTTATTAGTCAATTAGTTCACTAGCCTATTTAAATATATATATGACTACTTATTTAAATATGTTTATATGAAATAAACTTTTAAACAGACTAAGGTCTAACTAGACTTGACAAAATCTAGTTCGAACTAGCCTATTCACTGATGGATTACTTATATTTAAATAACAAACAATTTTTTAAAAATCTAAATAGAAATATAATCCTTAAAGATATTTTATTTTAAATGTAAATCTAAGATATATTTAAGGATAAAATTTAGATGCATTTTTGTAGATACTTTTCGTATGATTATTAACATAAAATTCACTTTTTACGGTTATAACAAACTTTAAGAAAATCATAGTTTATTATTTTAAAACCATACGAAAAGTATTTAAAAAAATCTACCTAAATTTATAAAAGATAAGTAAATTTAAATTTTAAATTTTCAAAATGATATCTAGACATAATATTCACAACATCTCTTCTTAGTGATTATCTTTTCCCGCGTAAAAAAAAAAAGTGATTATCTTTTCTTAATCACTAGCAAAAAGAAAAGAGAAATGATTAATATAGCGAAATATATGAGAAAAAAGTGATTATCTTTTCTCAGCTTTTGGATTTGATCAAGAGACACTCATTTTGGTGGTTGAAGACCCAGTATCCTGGGATAGGGGTTAATTTACATAGTTGGTGGGTTAACCCTTTGTTATATTTGGGCATATGATTGTTGTGTATCTTATTATTTGATGTTTTGATGTAGACCTTGCCGGCCTATTTCTAGCACATCTTGTGCTGGGGGTCGATCGCTTTATTTATATAATATATCATTTTGGCTTGTTCAATAAAAATATAGCGAAATATATTTCTCAAAAAAATCACGAACAGTGCATTTTAGTTTAGTATCAATATGTTACTTTTTGTGATTTTTTTAATCATTATCCATCACTAGTCTTATGTTTTAGTTTGTATGCACTGATATGTAAAATTATGTTACATGTGTATTCAATCAAATTATATACGTTATGTAAGTATTTATGGAAATATTTTAGAAAATACCTATAAAAGTGATAATTTAATGTGTTTTAATTGGATGCATTCGTCAAAAAGTTTTACACTGTCAACACATTACAATTTTTCTTTTGTCAAGACCGGGACATCTTTTTCCTCAAAAAAGAAAAAAAGACTGGGACATCTACCGTCCGCCGTTGACAAAATTAAAATTACTATAACAACTATTTTTTTTGGGTACAATAATAACTATATTTTTAATAAAATGATCGAATGTATCTAGGAGTCCTTTTCGTAGTTTTTTTGGTAATAGGTAGATCATTTACGGGTCCATTTGGTGCGCCAGATAGAATAGAGACAATATATAATAAGAAAATGGATATAATATGATAGAATAATGACATGATAAATATTATCTTATCATGTTTTTGGTATACACATGATAAACAAAATATAGCATTATTTGTTTCCTTTCACGTGTTTGATGCACATATTGACATGTTAAGATATATATTTTATTTAAATAACCAAATCATCCTTAAAGAATAAGTGTGTTATTAAAAAAACATATATTTAATTGACTTTTTTTTATTGATTGATTGACATTAATTGATAAAATTCATATAATTAACTAAAAAATACTCGTAATGAATAATGTGTTGGATAATTATGCTATCATGTTGATAACCCAGCTTAAAATAAGAATTAAAATAACAAAGAATCAATGAGATATGATTAACAATAAGTTTAATTTATCTTATCATGTTGGTGCACCAAACAAAATATTTAAGTAGAATACAATAATTGTATCATATCCCGTCTCTCTATCCATCCAGTGCACCAAACAATTGTTTAATTGAAAGGATAATGGTGCAATTTTAAACACTTTTTTTTTTTGACAAATGATCCAAATATCATTTTTTTTGTCTTAATCCAAATATCATATTTGTTACATAAAAAAACTTAAAAGCTTATCAATAAATAAATAAATAAACTTAAAAGATCCAAATGTTACAAACTCAAAATTTAAAGGATATTAATATGTATTTAACCTAATAAAAAATAGTAGTTCAAAAAGCTCTGGTTTTTTGGTACAATAAAAGCCTTTAGTTCAAATGGCAATAGCAACGTATTCGTGAGGTTCGCGAGCATAAAATTCACTATATATAGCATTGCTGAAAAATAACATATCCCTTGAGTGAGTAATAAAAAGATACTTCAGTTGGGTATATGAATTTGAGAGACAAGTTATGAAAAAGAGAGGGACAAGATCAACCAAAAATTTGGGACACTTTCGAGAAACAATTTTCGCTATAACAAGCATTTCTCATTTTTTTTTTATCTAATTGAGATTTGAGTTGAAAAAAAATAAATTTCAACATTTTTTGTTCAACATTTCTCGAATATTTTTTGTGCATCGAGTTGACCTTTTTTTTTTACAGCGAGTTGATTTTTATCTTTGTTCATTCACATGTTTTACGAATGAATTGTGACCGTATATTTGTTAAGCGGCAATGTCAAATAATATATATTCTACATAAAAAAAATATATATATTTTGTTTTAAAGGGGCTATATTTTGTTTTAAAGCGGCACATGTCAAATAATATTTTTACTAATTTTTAGCTTATTTGATAATTAACTTATAGCTTATTATTTTTTCTTACAACTTTACCCCTACCATCTTACTTAAAAATAATTAAACATATATTTTTTACGTCATTTCATATCTATAAATCAGTTCAACCGCTAAATTTACCAAACACTTCAATTAATTTATCAGGTATCTGCTATAACTATAAGTCACAAACTATCAGCCATCAATTATAAACCATCAACTATAAGTTATTTTTCTCAAACAAAACCATCTATAAATTATTCACACAAAAATAAAGAAACCTTTCATAAATAGATGAAGAATATAAATGCCTTAGATATTCCCCTGATTTAATATTTTTTAAAAATTATTAGATTAATTTTTGCCATTAAATCAAACAAAATAAATGGTTTAAAATTTGGTGTCAAAATAAAGTTGGACACCAAATCCTATCCATTTTTTTGCCATTAGAATAGAAACATTCTTTTAAAATATGTGCATTCAACTTTTTCAAATTACTTTTTTTTTTATTTAATGTCACTTTTATATATTTAAATTAAATATTTTGAGTCTTGACATGTGCCGCTTAAAAAAAATTATGTTTGAACTTGGTGGGAAGTTTAATTATGACAAATGCCACTAAAAATTAATGCAGTTCCGTGAATAAGTAAATCTCATGCTAACATGGGACGAATGTCTTAATTTGTCAAGTTTTTTTTTTTTTTAACAGACCTTAATTTGTCAAGTTAAGAGGACTAAAATTGCAAGAATAAAGATCGGAAAATCATAATTGCAGATTTTATAAAATAAATGATTAAAATTACATTTAAGCCTATAATTTTTTGTTATAGAAATATTAAGGATTTTCAACTATTTGAAAACCGTACAAAACCCCAACCATAAAAATGTTTTATTAAAACTGGTAAATAACAGTCAATAAATGTGCTTGTTCAAAAAAATAGTCAATAAATGTGAATCAGTTCATAAACTGCAATGATCTTAACCCATAACCCCATGGTATTGTGAGCTTGTGACCATCGATATGCTTTGACAGTGATGCAAATATTTTATGCAACGCCACCTCAAATATGTCAACAATATTTGGAACTTTGACAGCGTAGCCTATCCTTGGAACATTTTTCCTGGCCATCAAAGAAAACTATTTGATAAGTAAAAACATAAAATATTTAAGCCAATAAGAATGACAACCAAATTGACATCAACTGATGCCATATCAGATACACAGCTTGAATGAAGTAGTTGATTTGGTGTTGAGGCACTATTTAGATAGACAACTTAACAAAGTGCTTTATAATATCAGTGTTTATCAATTATCATATAGGTGCTTATGTATAAACAAGTTTACTAAACTCAACTCAACTTATTTCAAATCAAACATAATTTCTAGATAGCAAGGATCTCATACAGAAAGACACAACTATTAATCATGAAACATATGGAAAATTGGCACCAAAAATTTAAAAATCTTCTAAAACCGAGGCAACCATATAATAAACTCGAAAATGCTTACCTGAAAAGCTTTCATCAGAGAATAGTAGCGCTTTTGCTCACCGGTTGTTGCAGCATATCTATCCTTAAGGTCGTTGCGGTTTCTCTCTTCTTCTTGAAGCCCTAGTTGAACCTTTTCTAGTTTCTGTACATATATCCAGCAGCTGAGTGTTAATCACAGAAAGCACATTCGATAAAAAGAATATATTACGGGTCTGTTTGGCAAAAATAGCGGTTAGCTGATAAGCTAGCTTATAGCTGATGGCTTATAGCTTATAGCTGATAGCTGGTAGCTGATAGCTTATAGCTGATAAGCTAGTTGATGTGTTTGGTAAAATTAGCGGTTCAGTTAATAATAAATGTAAAATGACATAAAAGGACATTCAAAATTAATAATAAGTTATATTTAAAATTTGATAATTATAATTATATAGTAAACAATAATCATTAAGCATAATAAAAATATTCTACCAAAATAAAGAAACAATAAATTTAGCAAAAAAATGTGTCAAAAAAATTTTAACAAAAAAAGAGAAAACAATAAATAACATATCATTACGTCAATAAATAAATAAATAAATAAATAAATAACATGTCATACCAAAAAAAAAAATCGTATAAAAAAAACATATAGTAACAATGCTGCAGCAAAAAAACATAACGAAACTAGCTATTTTTTCTTCTGACGAAACGAAACTAGCTATTATAAATTTTAAAAAATAGCAAAGCTATTATAAAAAAAAAAGGAAACAAAACTAAACTCACGCTGGCTCCCTTTAAAAAAAAAAAGTTTATATGTTTTGGCAAAAAAGAAAACACAATAAATTAGAGTTAAGTCACACCAACTTTAAATTACAATAATAAATAATAAAGGGTAAATGTGAATTTTAACTAAAATGATAAGGGTAAAAATGGAATAAAAAGTGATAAGCTATAAGCTATAAGCTAAAACGCTATTTAAAATAGCGTCTGGAAAATAAGCTAAAAGCTCATAAAATAAGCTATAAGCTCATAAAGTAATGACATTACCAAACAGAGCTTTTTTTGGCAAATGAGCTTATAAGCTATAAGCTATAAGCTAATTTATATGTCTTGCCAAACAGACCCTACATATGATAAAATTACCACACAAAAAATATATGGTTTTATAGGTAATGAGAAAATTAGCATTTTATATACAGTAATAAAAAACTCAATTTTTCTTCACTGAAGTATCACTAAATTAAATATGGGTTTAATGAACTGATAACTCGAATAATAATCATAAAGAGTTTCAGTCAGAAACAAAACATAAGGACTTAATGATAAGTTATGTTAACCGGACAATGCAGAAAGGAATGAGTTTTCTTTAACTTGACATTGTATCATACAAATTTGTATGATACAATTTGTATGGACTTTTAAAACTGCTTGTAAAGGTTTTTAAATAGCTGATACAATGAAATATAAGGATAGCATTTTGTTGTAATTTTGTAAAAAAAACATATCGTGTTAGGAAAATATACCTAAGTTGATAATAAAATCTTAATCCTGGCATTTAACTATGCTGTTTTTTCTGTGTCAAAAAAAAAAAACTATGCTGTTTTTTCCACACCAAGTCAGTTATCAATTGACTCCATAAAACACTATCACATATTTAGTTCAAAGATAGACCATTTATCTCTGAACTAATTTAAGATTGTATGCCTATTTAAGTAGAATTGAATAATTGGTCTTTAATACCAACACTTATTAAGACGCGTGAATGCCACATACGGACAATCTCCAATTTTTCCAATGTTTTTAGAACCCTTAACAATAAATCGACACAACACCTCAAGAGCTGCAGTTAACTTTTCCAAATTGATTATTTCTGCATGCAAAAATAGCATTACCTGTTGACTTCCCTTGACAATTCCTTCCATGGAATGAACAAGTTTTGTACGGCCATCAGTGCTACTAAAGGCCTCTTGAAACTACAATAAAGTGAAAACAAAACATTGTCAACAGCTAATACTTGTTCAGAGAAAACAATTATTTTTCTTAACAATATGATGAAATGTTAGAAATTCTATGTTTACCACTCTAAATAATTAAACTTCCACACACGGTAAAATAGGTTACTGCATTATCCATTGTTAAAAGCATTCACGTGACGTGCCTTTATCTAAGAGTTCAATCTTTCGGGATAGTTGGTTCATGATAAATGTACCGAGCTATAACAAGAAATTTTGCTCCAGTAGAATTGAAATCTATAATATTGGATAGAACAAATAGTAACACATTCAAGTATTCATATCAACAAAATTATATGGTTTAGGTAGAGAAGTAAGAGAGAGAAAAGGAATGCTAAATATAAGATTATTGATTGATATGGTGTGGGTACGTAATAGTGTTGCACAAAATACTGACCAGAGTTCTTTTTTTCTAAAATTAGTGTACTAGTGCAGTATTACTAGTAGATGCCCAAGCTAATAATTCCACAAGACCCTCTTCAAAAAAAAAAATAATGCCACAGGACCCTCTTCAAAAAAAATAATGCCACAACTGACAACACTACTAATCCTAATCAAATAAGGAAATAAGGCAGGAAGAATAATTAATAGGAAATAACTCCTAAGATTGCTTTCTCAATTAGATTTACAATTTAACCCCTAAATTTAGTAAAGGTCATTTTAGAATATTTAAATAAATAATAAAATAATGAGATATATTCTTACACTCACACTCATCCTTCTACTAAGCTTGCTATAAATGAACACTACAAAAAGAAAATATGAAGTATATAAAGCTGATTTCAATAAACCTGGATGGAAAAACAGCTCAGTAATGTTAATGTCGAGGGTATTGGCATAGCTGAAAACAGAACTCAGCAAAATAAAGCAAATGTGGTAGGTGCAAAGATTAGTAATTTGATCAGCAGAAGCCTGAGCGATATATAAGAGATACTTACTGAATAGCTGCAAAGATTTTTTTTTTTAAAAAAAGAAAGTATACTAATATTGGAGGGCAATTCTAAGCACAAGTGGTGCTAGGAGAAGAGTGGTATGTACAGAAGGCGGAAAAAACAACACAGGGGAAGAGCAGCACCTAGAGAAATAACTAGCATATCATCTGTATTGTTTTTCACATATTTAATATTTAGAAAGGAAAAATATATATCAACAAAATCATAAGGCAAATGTCAGAAATATTTACAGCATGCTACAATTCTCTGATGAATACCTGTGAAATGATCGAATTCAATAAAGAAGTTTCCTTTAACATCAACTCTTTTATTTCCAAAAGAGCATTGTAGGTGGAATAGTATTTGCGTGTCTGTCGATGTTTTCCCTGTACAGTGGCAAATACCAAGGGCATTCAATAATAGCTAGAACAAGAACAAATATGGTTGAATAAATTTAACAGTAAACAACATTATCATGCTCCGAACAAAACTTTTTCACTTTTCTCTCCCATTTAAAAACTTTCTATCAAGAGATTTTATAAACCTGGATTTGAGCATACAGTTCTGAGAGCCGGTGTTCATACCTGCACAAGCATGAATGAAAAATATCCCATAAATATGGTTTTATAAACCCAAAACTATAGTAATGGAACCCTTCATATCTTTTGAGAAATATAGAAGACCATACTGAACTGTTCATGGAGGCAAAGAAGTCATGTCAAGAATAAAAAATATCAGAAATTGGAGTTGTTGGGTCAAGACATCAATTTTATTGCGTCTTTTAATGTAGATAAGATTCTTCTACAGATTATGTACGCATAATGTTTCTTGAACTTAAAGCATAGTGGTAGAGAACCAAAACAGTTTGACCTAACATTTCATCATCTTATTTGCCAAGAAAAAAAATTGTATTTTCTGAGCAAGTTTTAGCTGTTGTCAATAATTTTTTTCCCGCCTTATAGCACTTTCTGTAACAAATCCATGTGCGATCGCTTTAATTATTTTTAAAGAACAAAATCCTTGTACATATTCTATTTCATCAAATCCATGGATACATTTGTGTCAGGAAGGTAACTCCAAAGTGAATACAAATATTTTAGAGACTTGTAGGAAGTAGGGACACATAAAAGTAATTGTCTAAATTTACTATCTTCTAAATGAAATATAAGATTGATCGGGGACATGCTTTCTTTGTATTAAATTTCGAACCAATTTTAATCATAATGGGTCTCTTTCTATCCAATAATCAAATCGTCCGAGATAGTTGAGAGTTGAGACACATTAATAATGGTGGGAATTATGAATTAAGAATATATGTTATTATGAAAAGTGATTCATACACATAGTCACTTAGTTGTTATATCTCCGCTTCAAGTTAAAAGTGAGCGTTAATAGCACAAAATTGAAATCAGGTACTGCATGTACTCAACATCTCAACCCCATTCAACATAGTGCATTAAGTGCAAGGGCGTTAAAAACATGTGCAAATGAAATTTGAAATAAAATACTATGGATATGTTTTAGTTGCACCTAATTAGAACCAGGTAAAGAACAGACTGAATCTCATCCGGGAAAGAGTTTTACAGAGTATAAAGACAATGGAAATCATAAATAAGTGTAAATAAGTGAAAGGTGAAAGAAGCAAACATACTGGACGATTTCTGATTGGCATGGTAGGTCATCAATCCCCCGTCTTACTGCCACTATATCCCTGAGTCTAGCAGCAAGTTCCTAACAAAAATGGGCGAATTGGGAAGCTTATAGTAACTGAAACAATGGAATAAGTAAGGATCGAGAACTATTCAAAGGAAGTTCATGGTTTTAAATTGAGATTTCAAATCCCAATTGTGTTGTGACTGCAGCATTGCAATTTGAAAGATTTGTTAAGTTGTACTCATCTGAATTTTGGGTAATTGAGATTTCAAATCCCAATTGTGACCGCAACCACAATTTAAAATCACCAAGTATCAAAAAATGAGAACGGAAAATAATAGAAAGCAAGACTACGTCTACTTATTAAAACTATCGTACCTTTTTCATCAAATCGACTCTTTCAAGTGATTCACTAAAAGAACGATGAAGACCATCAGTAAGACTCTTGCTATCACAATCATTTTCCAATTTCCTCTCTAATTCATTAATCTCAGATTGAATTTCTGAATGCTTAGACTCGCGGTTGAACAGAAAGTGACTTTCCTTCTTTTCCAGATCCTAAACTAAAAGCGAATAGAGTAAGCAACACACATAATATTCAAATTTAGTGTAACAAAATTAGTTAAATCATCTGCATTTTACAACTGTTTTGAAAAATTGAATTATAAATCACCTTCAAAGAAATGATTAAAGGATACAACTTCTGCACTGCAGAATCAGCACCTTCCTTATTGATTCTCGCTTTTAATTCATCTAATTGCTCCACAAGATTCATCTTCCGGTGATTCTATAATACAGCAAAATAAGTAGAAATATAAATAGAAAAGCCAAATAAATCAATGTAGAAATGATGATAATTTCAAAACATCTAATCTAATTGATCTTACGAACCAGTTCATCCAAATTGTCATTCAATGTGTTTATCGAAGTAGTTTTAAGCTCTTCTTCTTCAAATTGAATAGTACTTTCACGGTGACAAACCTAGGGTTCCATTGGATACGAAAAATCAGTACTGGATGAAACAAATAAGGGAATTAAATCACACTATTCTGAGAATTGGAAGTTGAAAATTGAATAATTGAGTTCAATTCAATTCATCACCTCCTCCTCCTCCTCCATGCTGACTGTGAAAAATGTTCTTTTTTTTTTTTTGAGCAAATCTGTGAAAATGTTCTGAACTCAAAGAAGCTACTTTTTTCCGATGTACCAAAAAAAGAACTCAAAGAAGCTACTAAAATGTTGTTTCAAATGTTAACTACTTATGACTTATAGAAGGCACTTGTTAATTTTTAATTTTTTTTAATTACTTTTGAAGTCCCTTAAATGTAATAATTTATTCAACTAAGTTTTTTTTTGTGACTAATTTATTCCTTTTATCTTTAAATTTAAGTGGCAACTTGTGTACCCTTCATGATTCAGGGATATTTACTTCCAACCACTATAAAAAGTTTTAAGCAATATATTTCTTTTATAAAATATAATGTTGGATTGAATGTTTATATTATATATATCATTTGTGTAAAATTTTAGACAAGTCTAAAATTATTTGATATGTTGTTGAGGCACATAAAAATTAACAGTCTAAAATTTCAGAATAATATATCAAATGATTTATACGGTATTAACTTTTAATCTAACGGTATATTTTATAAAAATTTATATCGATTAAATTTTTTTAAATAGTTGAGAGTAAATACCCCCAAATTTTGAGAGGGTAATCAAGAAAAAGCCTTAAATTTATGATTTTCTTTTGAGGCATAGCATATATTTTCGAGTGATATGAGCTGGGGACCTTATAAGTTGAATAGGGGGTCCAAAGATTAATCTATAGAGGAAACAATTTATCTTTCCGATGTAAAAAATATATATTTATGATTTAGAGTGCATAGAGAAAAACAATAAATTTGAAACTTTAATTTACATACAAAAATATGAAAAAATAATTTAAATTTCGTGAAACATATCTAAGCGAAAAAATAAATATCGTGAAACATAGATAAATGACTAAATCATTAACTCTTAATACATTCATCTTAACATAAATGATCAAAGTGATTTTTTTAAAACAGGGACCAAAGTGGTTGACGGAGGAGGAATTAATGAACCAAAACAAAACTAAAAAAATAAATTAAAGGACTAAAACGAAACAAAAAATAGAAGTTAAGAGAACAAAACAAAACCAATAAATAAATTAAAAGACCAAAAGAGTAATTAAAGCTTCCAATTTTCAATAAAAAGAGAATAAAACCCCAAAATTATTTTATTTCAACAATACAATGAGATTGTGGCCATGGAAGCACATTAACTGCTTTGCTTCAGAAAGTGAGTATGATGTTGGATTTGAGAGGAAAAAGATGACAAAGAGGAGAGATGAAGGGGTTTTCGGTTTGAATTTGTTGTCAAGGACTTATTTGATGCATATTAAGCAAAATGAGGGACTATTTAGCTATTTTAAATATTGTGAGAACCAAGTTGATCGATGGTACAAAATTAACGAGTAACGTCTATTTACTTCATAGTTTACAAATTTGGATCCTCTCTAGCTCTCCTGCCCAATTTTAGCCATTTATTTCTCTTTTTCTCTCTTTTCCATTGTGCTTATTTTTTTTTTTTGTAGAACAATCAGCCATTAGATTAAAAAAGGAGAGAGGGTCGAACACAAAGTGCATGAGAGGATCCAATTACATAATTTACATTTATTTATTTATTTATTTGGATACACTCATCTCTCACCTTCTTCAACATGAGGAATGCTAGGGACACACCCACTAGCACTAACACACTCCTTTCAACACACACTTTTCTATTAGGCCACATCACCACAGCTTTTAAACCATTTACTGGTAACCAGTACAGCCGGTTAACTAAAAAACAACATATTCTGCCAAAAAAAAAAAAGAAGAGAGAAAACCAAAACGAAAAAGCATCTGAGAACATCATTCCCGTCGTGTTCTCTCCTCCGTCGCACTCTCTCCATCTCCAATGGATTTCGTCTACGTGAAAATATATATTCTACTCAATCGTTTCGCCGTGTTTTCTCCTCGTTGCCATCGTCTAACTCGCACAATAACTTAATCGATTATTAGGTTCTCTTTCTCTTAGGCAAGTTGTTATTACAATGGATACGCTGAATTGATTGAAGTATTGTTGTTATAAATTTGTTGAATCAAATGGGTATTAAAATGAAATCATTGTTATTGGAATGACTGGTATCAGTTTGAGAGCCTGATGATGGCTGTGATTTTCTAATTGACTGAAAATTTTGCATAACAGGTTTTGCCAACAATTTTGCACACCAAGTTTTGCCAACAATTCTGTATAATTTTGTCTCATCACAATACACAATTACAATACTTATAGTCTTGAAATTGACAAATTAACAAAAGATACATGTCCAACCAAAAAATTCATATCAGAAAAACCAACAAAACATGAAGCGATGAAAAACAAATTCAATGGAGAGTTGAGAAGATGAGTGATTTCCGTGAGAGAGAGAGAGAGAGAGAGAGAGAGAGAATGTGGAAGGTGAAAGATGAGTGTATCCGAATAAATAAATAAATAAATAAATAACAAGTAAATGAGTCTAATTATGTTTTTACTGTAATCTTAATTTCATACCCAGAATGTCCGTTTTCACCTCCTACATAACAAAGTTGTCCTTTCTTATATACTTTAAACTTCAATTATGGACCTCTGAAACATAAGACATTAACAGGTTGATATTCAAAATTTCAAATAAATTAAAATAGCTTGTTAATAAAGGAAGCTTTCAAACACAATGAAAAAAATTAAATAAAAATCAATTCAGAACATATTAAGTAAAAAATCGATAAACAAGTGAAATCATGCATACAAGAATATGAGAGAAAGATAGTGTTTCTTAGAATAAAGCTTAAGCTAAGAGCCTATTGGGCTTGACGCTGCGTGGATAATGCATAAGTCAACTTATCATAGATTTAAAATTCCACTTTTTAATTAGAAAGTGAGGGGGTGGGAATCGAACTCTATAACACTTAGTCATAGAGGCTCTGATACCATGTCAGATGACCAATTATCTCAAAAACTTAAGCTGTTAGGAAATGCCACATCAATGATTTTATATTATTTCTAACATTTTCCATTTGAAAAATACAAGAAATCGCAATAAGTACGAAACGGGTAATAGAGTAGCAAACCTGTCTTCAATTCATATTTCACATGACGGCGAATAGAAAGTAGACTCCTCTTCGTGGGATTCGACTAACTGCGACTTACTAACATCCATTAGGGCCGACTTCTTCATGTGATGTTTTTCTTTCGAATTTATTTTGGTCAGGTAGTCGGGCTAAAAATATTTACCTTTAGAGATGAATAATTGGGCGTATCGGAATCAAATCCCGGCCCCTGCACATTACGTGCAAATGTCCAACCAATCGAGATAAGTTTATGACATATTTTTTGAATTTTTTATTCCCCTCTAAAGTTTTTTGTCCCTGACATGGCATTTTAATTTTTTTTTCAATCCACATAGATAATTAATAAGGCTTTATCACCTAAATATCCTACTTTCAAACAAATAATACCCATCTACCCTTGTTTCAAAACAAAAATAAAGATCTACCTTACTTTAAAAATGCTATGCAAATTCGCTACATGAACTAGCGAAATTCTGAAGTGTTTCTGGGGATGTACAGGCGGTGATCCCAAGCTTGGTCCCACTAAATTCGCTTTCCTATGTAGCGCAATTATGAAGAGTTCTTTTTATTTTAGGCTTAAATACAGTTTTGGTTCCTTAACTATTTTTGAGGTTTCATTTTGATCCTTTAATTATTTTTTGATCCGTTTTAGTCCCTTAACTATATACTGTTTGCCGTTTTGATCATTTTCCGTCAATTCTAACCCAAATCTGTTAAGAATGAAGAACATTCATCTTCTTCATCAAAACATCCATCTTCTTCACTCTAAACCCAGAAAATTTGGAATGTGAAAAAAAATAAATTGAATCAATGTGGAAAAAAAATTGACACTTAATAATAATGGGCAAATTACATTGACCTCCCTTGAGGTTTATTCAAATGTATCACACACCCCCTCTATTTTATTAAAAAGCAAAGACCTCCCCTTAACATTGATTCTGTTATAACACCGTTAAAACCAAATAGAAAATAAATAAAAACAAAATCCTCATCAAGAACCATTCAAATTCATAACCCACCCATCCTGAATGTTGAATAATGGGCGATAATTAACACCCCATAGTCGTCGACCACCTTCGCACCGCGGCGAGATCTAAAACTTATTGCTTTAGTTTTTCTTCTGTTGAATTATCTTTTGTTTCAAATAATAATTGAATTGGGAACAATCAAAAGTGGGGAAACCATTATTGCAAACACATTCCAAAATCAGTTTAGGAACAACAAAACACGATGAAAAAGGAGTAAAGAGGAGTTGTTGAATCTAATTTCATATGAACGTAGTAACACTGATTGGTGCTTAAGCAGAATAAATCGAAACCCCATAAACAGAAAATTGAAAGGCCTCAACAGAGAAGAGATCGGTGTTAGTCGGGTGATGTCGCGGCAACGGTGGCGAGACGGTGAAAGCGATGCAGTGTGTGCAATACATTCTTTTTACTTTCTATGGCTTTTAGCTGTTTATGTTAACGGTGTTATAACAGAATCAATGTTTAGGGGAGGTCTTTGCTTTTTAATAAAATAGAGAGGGTGTGTGATACATTTGAATAAACCTCAAGGGAGGTCAATGTAATTTGCCCCTTAATAATTCTTAAAACTCTAAATTGATATTTTCCTAACACTATCGTGCAACAACAATCAAGATTAAAACACCAGTAGTTCATCAAGGAGAACAACAAACCACAAATAATAATACTATAAACAACAACATAAAAGTTATAAATTTGATTAAGAATATATTAATTTATTTTTCTTGCTAAAACAATATTTTAGATCTGGTGGTGTTGGTAATGCACAAAACAAGATTGGTGTTGTTGGAGGTGAGGGATTTGTAGTGGGTGTTGATGGAGAAGAGGTGAGGAGGGTTCAAGTTGTTTGTTCGTTTGTTCCTACTTTCTATGTTAGAGAAGAGATAATCGAAATATGAAGAAGAACATGGAAGTGGGTAGTGATGATGATGGTTTCTGGATCTAAAGAAGATACATGAAAGAAGCAATCTTAACAACAACAACAATAACAACAAAACGAACATGAGTTTGTGTTATTTTATTGATTTGTAGAAAAAAAAAAACAAATTGGGTTGTGGAATGACTTTAGACTTGGGTTATGAACGAGGGAATAAGGGAATAAGTAAATAATTTTTTTAACTTTTAAAATTTTCTAGATTTAAAATGAATATGATGAAGATTAAAGATGAATGTTTTGATGAAGAAGATGAATGTTCTTCATTTTTAACAGATTTGGGTTAGAATTGACGGAAAAGGATCAAAACGACAAACAATATATAGTTAAAGGACTAAAACGGATCAAAAAATAATTAAAAAACTAAAATGAAACTTCAAAAATAGTTAAGGGACTAAAACTGTATTTAAGCCTTTATTTTATTTACTTCTTCGTTTTTTTGCCTTTGGGCCTGCATAGTAGTACTCTGAATTCAATTTACAAATATCATTGTTTTATCACCTCAACATTTATTCAAACCTGCAAATTCTCTCTTTTCATATGCTGTTCAAATTCTCTCTTCCCTGCAATCTGTGCATCTTTCAATCTCTTCACAGCAACAACATTTCCATCATCAAGAACAACTTTACAAGTAGTTCCAAATCCACCTTTTCCAAGCATTTCAGCTGAAGCACGCAACAAATCTTCAAGTTCAAATTTTTTCTCACCTTCAAAAAATATCATTCTACCCCTCTCTTATAGCTTCGACTCTTTTTCTTTCTTTGATTTTGAAGAATAGTTTCTCCAATAATAGCAATAAAGAAGTAAACACACTATTCCAAGAACAACAACATCACCTACTATAATAGCTAAAAAAACTATAAGACTTAAAACCGGAAAGTCGGAAGTGAACCGGAAAACCGGTTTCCTTTGAGACTTAAAACTCGAAGCTGGGTTAAAGAAGTGAACGGTTCAATGGAGCCTTGAAGGTACAGATTTTCGAGAACGAGTTGGGAAACTTGGTTTTTAACGCATGAAACGCCGGTCCAAGTGCATGTGCATGGGTCGGTTCCGGTTATCCAAGTTGTGAGCTTTTTGGATGGGTCTGAAGATGTTTTGAAAGATAAAAGTGGTTCTAAATCTGGTTTTAGAGAAGAATGAACAATGAGAACAAAATGGGAAAACAAAAGAAGAAGATAACTCAAAATGAAAAGTAAAATGAACTAGTAGTTTTAAACTTAATTGATACTAGTAGTAATGAAAAGCAGTGAATTAGCTTACAACCCATTCAAATCTGTCAAAAATGAAAAGATAACTCAAACTTTATGCAGGCAGCTCGCGTGAACCAATGCTTGCAGGTTTGAATCAATGTTTTAAAACCGGACCGGATGTCGAAACGTTGGGACCTCCGGTTCATGGGTCAACCGGTCCAACCGTTAATGAACCGGTTGAACCAGATATTGAGTAAATAAATAATACATTTACTAATTCAAAGTAAATTTGTATAACTATTTCAAATACTTAAATACTTAAATTCAAAACACTTAAATTCAAGCCAAATACTAAAACATAAATCTATAGTAGAAATTCAAAGTATATGTGCAATAATCTCAAGCAGAATCTGTCTTTTGTCGAGAAGATTGTAGTAATGACACTTCAATTGAAGCCGATTGTGTTGGAGCTTCTTGTGAAGATTGAGCAACTGATGTTGACATAATTTTCTGAAATTCAAAATAAACCTAGAATCAACTAAAGATAGAAAAACAGAATTTTCTAAAAGAAAAAGTGATAAAATCATAAAACAAAAATAAAAAATTAATTATAGTTGCTAACAAAGATAGAAATTCAAAAACAATTACCTGTTATAAAAAGAGAAGAGAGGCCGGCGGTTGTTTGTGACTGAGTGAGCGGCAGAGACGGACGGCAGCACGTGAGAGAGCGGCGGAGAATGACAAATTGGCGGTTGTACTTTTTTAGGGTTTATGATTGAATTGATCAATTGAAACTTGATGTTTGGGAAGAAAAGAGAAGAAGAAGAAAAAAAGATCGTAAAAGGAAGAGAGAGAAGAGAAGAGAGGAATTAAAAATGGAAGAAAAAAAAAAATCATCTTTTGAAGAAATAGGGACCCGGCCGGTTTTGTAAAACCGGAACCAGTTCACCGGTTTGAACGGTTCAGAACGGTTGAGATCGGTTTTTTCTGTTTTATGGGAAGTTCATGTGACTAACGGTTCTGGGGTGCAGCCCGGACCGCTCCCAGCTCCGGTTCGTGGTTGAACCAGTCGAACCGGACGATTCGGTTCTGTTCTTAAAACATTGGTTTGAATAAAAGAACTCTTCAGAATTGCACTATACAGGGTAGCGAATTTGGTGGGACCCAACTTGGGACCACCGCTAGCACATCCACAAAAACACTTCAGAATTTCGCTAGCTCATGTAGCGAATTTGCATAGCATTTTTAAAGTAGGACAAATCTGTATTTTTTTTTTAAACAGGGGTAGATGGGTATTATTTGTTTGAATGTGGGATATTTGGGCGAAAAAGCCTAATTAATAGTAGCTTTGTAGATTTTATTTTTTTAAAAAATCATAAAAATGTGAAATAACAGATTTACCCTCAAATTTCAATCCCTAGTTTTCCTTTTCCTTTTCCTCTATACGTGATATGGTATAAGTTTCAAAAGTTTATAGGGGACAAAATTATATTTAATCATAATTTTAATTCAATTTTAAGATTAAGATTGTAGTAATTATTGTTATAAACTCAGAAATTCAACCGTTTCCGTAAATATAGATCAATTACTAAGAGCATTGTATATATACATGTTCATTACAATGTTACAAAATAATTGATATTACAATGTTCATCAATTTCAAATAACTAAAAGTTCACATGTGGCTGAATTCATTGGGCACGAAGATAACTCCGTCAACATTTGTAATTTTATATCCGACTCTACGGATTTGGCCACCTGAATTGTCATGGTTGTCAGTAATTTTGAATTCTGCATTATATATTTTGCAAACTGAAGCTCACAGTTTATGCGGCTATAATTTTTAAGTGAGCATGTTGTAAGACGAGATAAGAGGCATTCCGGAATAATTTTTGGGTCTACCCAATCTCCACTGCCGGCGTCGTTCACGATATCAACCTGTCAAATGATACAGGGTTAAAAAAATTATAATATACAGAAGTATAACCAAAAAAAGAATGGACAAAACTTAGGATTAAAACCTTATCAATTATAAGAGTTTGAAGTTTGGGGAAACATTGGAGGAGATCAGTCAGCCATGTCCACTTGAAGTTCCCGTCCAAAGGCATGGTGTCAAATGTAATCTCCATATGGGTTAAATTGTGAAACATGCTCTCGACTTGATAGGGAAACATCTGCATGAGTAACAGAGACATAAAGTGTGAATTTCTTCTAAAAATCATTAGATATATTAATTTAGATAGATAACTATGTTTATTGATACATACCACGTGTAGTTGCAGATGTTCCACATTGTTAAGAAAATCATACATAATATGCATTCCAGAAATGTTAGCTCTAATCAATTTGGATAATCCCCCAGTAACATGTGTATTTGGAATTAACGGATGCACGCGATAATTATCCTTTACGATTAAATCTTTTGTTTCCAATTCCTGTAGAATGGGACAGCCTGATAGAATTTTGATCATATAACTATAGTATGTGAAAGTGACAGATTCCAAGCGAAGGAGTTTGAGCGAGGGAAGATCAACGTATGAAACATCTTCATTGAAAACAAGGTTGTTCAAGTTGAGAACAACGAGGGTTTTGCAACTTAGAATGAAATTGCTGCTAACATGGAAAAGGTGGAAGGTGTTGGAGAAGTTGGGACATTTAAGGTGGAATTGAAGGATAGGTAGATTGTTATCTCGATAATCGGCAATGACTGAGTCTATAAAACTGCGAAAAGTTAATTTGTTTGGAAAGGGTTGGTCATTGAAGTTGAGGATGAGTTGTGCAAGCCATAGTGATTTCCATCGTTTTGAGAGGATGCTTGTAGCGGCAGCGTCTCTGATCGGAAGAAAGGAAATAACGCGATGAAGAGGTGAATCAGGTAGAGAACTGATTCTGTGCAACTGAGACATTACGATGAGGAAATAGCTAATTGCTATAAGATCGCAGCAGCAATTGGAAATTTAGTAAAAGGTTAAAAGTGACTGAGACAAACTTTTGAAGTCTAGTGTGTGTGTGTGTATATATAGTTTACAATTTTTGTCCTACTTCGCAAAAGTTTCCATGTGGGACTATTAGTTTTTATTTTTTGTATAACATGTAGAACTATCAACTACGTACTACTATAATAAAATTAGTTACTACCATTATTCCTAATTTGTCCTCACTAATTCTAATCAATGTCTAAAACATATACCCTTATACGTCAATTCACATTTAATTCCTTAATTAATTATAATTTTTTTTGACAACTTAATTAATTATAGTTATATTTACTAAGAATTGTACTAATTTGTTATTGGTTTTGAATAAACAACCACACTTTTACCAATAAAAAAAGAATAAAGCAATCAGAAAGTAATTAATATGCTGCAACTTTCTTTCTCTATTCTCTCTCTCTCTTACCGACTATTCCTTTTCCTTTCCTCTTCTCTTCTTCTTCTACAATACAATGGTCTGTCAACTCAGATAATTTGTACTTCAGTGTTTCTACTCCAAATCATTCAAAAAAGATTTTTTTTTTTGTTTATTCTTATTTGTCAATCTTCTTCCTATAAGCATATATATTCCACATTTTAATTTGTGTTTTTGTATGTGATTTCTCATATTGACTATTTCTTACTCATATTCATTTCACTATTTTTTAAGTGTTGGACAAGTAGTTTCATTTATCAACTGGATGTTTAATTTGGGATTTTCATGTTTTTACTTTTTGCTGGACAAGTATTTTGGTGTATGGAATTGAAGTTTAATTGGTTAATGAAATGTGGTGATAATTGATAAACTATTAGCACATATTTTTGAATTGAGGTTTAGATTAAATTTTGTGAATGGAGGCTTGGACACACATTGATATATTAATGGTTTAATATTAGATTTGATAAAAATGATCATAGTGTACAAATGGTAGAGGCAGAATAGAATGTCTGTGTAGTTGGTTAAGAGACATTTCAATTGATTTTAAAGAGTCATTTCATGTGAATTAGAAAGAATGGACGAGGTTTTGTATTGAACTACCTTTGATAGAAGTATATATGTTGGCTTTAATGTTGGGAATAATAAACTGTTGTGGCTAATAGAATGCCATGATTCTTACTACTGTAACATTTTATAAATTGATTAGATTAAAAAAGTAAATATTTATATATGGCTGATATAACTTATAAGGGGCTGGTCTATACCAGTGAAATCATAACATCAATTTTTATAATACTGGATTATTATAAAATAAAATAAAAAGATTCTCTCATTTTTTATGCTATAAAAATTATACAAGCTCCTCTCATTTTTTGCTCTCAAAAATTGTACTAAACTAAATATAACGTTAATGTGCCACTGCCTATAGTGATGAAATGTGATTTGAGACATTTCTTAGTCTATTTATTGTTACATGGTTTGGTGAAAATGATCTCTATAAGTTAACATTATAAGGTTGAAGAATGTAAGATGTGACATGATATGTAAGTGTTTGAATTTATAGTTTATAAGTTTATATGAAGAAAAAAAAATTAATTAATCTTTTATAACTGAATAGTTCAAATTAAACCGTACTAAATTATATTAGATACTTTTTTTAATTAGTCATTTATAACTGTACCACGAGTAATGTTATTTTTGGATCAGTTGAAATTTTTCAGTTTCAAAACCAATCAAAATTGAGCCACAAGTAATTTTATCTTTGAATATGTTGATTTTTTTTTGGTCCCAAACTATTCCAAATCAATTTGGCATAAAACTTGCAATGAAAAAAATATCAATTTTGCGTAAAACTTGCAATGAGTACGGTGCAAATATTTAATGGCGTTTTGCATATAAAATAATTTTTTTTGAAGAAACGCTACATTAATATTAATATTTTGAAAAGAATATTGTGTTTTAAAATTTTATCATATCGACTTTCTCATATTAATACATTTTTACGCATCTCATTCTGGTACGTATAACACCTACAACGGGCACGGTGGTGACATATAACTGTGTTTGAATATAAAATAATTAATATAAACAGTATACTATTGTTGATATTTTAAAAATATAATAATTAGTTTTTAAATTTTTTGACTATATTATCTTTCTCATATCATTATATATTTTTAATCATCTCAAATCAATATATATAATATTGATTTCACAAACATATAAATAGAATATGCAACGGGTACATTGTTAATATTTAACAAAATTTTACTTATTAAATAATTTAATAGACATATTATTTTAATATTAATAATTTTCATTTACTATATTTGAATATTTTACTAGTTATTGTAAAAATAATAATCGTTTTTTATTTCACTCAACTACTCTAGTGTGGATATTATTAATTTATTACCATTGGATTGCCTTTTACATTTTATTTTTGTTACCAAAATTGGATTGCCTTTTAGATTTTATTTATTTTTTTGGTTTTTAAAAGTTTAAAAATATAAGAAAAATATTATTGGTAAAATTTGAACCGCTAACCTCTTCATTAAAGTAGGAGCAAAAAAAGTCTCGTGAACTTAGCTCAATTGGTTTGGACATACTGCACGAAAGTGCAGGGATCCGAGTTCGAATACGGATACACCCAATTATTTCACTTTTAAGGGTAAATTTCTAGCCACTAGGCTACTTGACAAAAAACAAAGTAGGAGCAAAAAATAAATATCCAATTTAATACATATGCTATGATTTTTCTTTTCAAAAAATAAATAGGTGTATATATCCAATTTAATATATATAATTATTTTTTATATAGACCGAGTCGTACGGTCGAATCATCTGATTTATTTGATTTTTTTTTAACACTATATAAGTGCTAAATATTTTTAAAGACGATGTTTAAAAAAAAAAAATTTTAAAGACTTAATCATCGGGTTTAATGTGAAAACATTTTATATTATATTACTTATTATGTTGCATGTGTAATGACTATATTTAAAATTTAAATCTAAAGTGTGAAATTATGATATTTAAAATTTTCACCAAAATTCCCCAACCAAATAAAAAATAATAAAAAACAACCTAAATGGGCCCACCCAATGGCGCCAATTTTAAATAAAACCCTTCTTTTTAGTTAACAACCATGCAGCTAGATAATTGTTATTTCAAAAGAAAGAACAAAGCCTGTTACGTGAATTTGAAAGAAAGAAAGAAGAAGAAAGAAGAAAGAAAGAAGAAAGAAAGAATGGTTGTAGGGTTCAGTAATGGTTGTTTTGGTATTCCTAAAACACCAAAGTTCATCCAAAATAAATCTGAGTTTGTGACATGGATCAATGGAAATGGTCAATCAAATGTCAGTGCAACCCATCAATGGGTAAAAAAAGCTACTGAAAATGAAGAAGTGTCTCCATCGATTGATCCGTTGCTATCAACGGCTGCAAAAAAACATCTAATCTTTAACTTCTGGCAAATGGGGTTTGATCACCAGAAAAATAAGTACTTTTATATCCCCCCTGATCAAGATGATACCAAGGTTTGGTCTTTAAAACAAGCATGCATTATCAACATCCAAGAAGATGTTGTATTGGAAGAAGACATGGGTTTCAAAGGTCAGGCATCAAGAGAATCGGTAGGGTTCAGTAATGGTTGTTTTGGTATTCCTAAAACACCAAAGTTCATCCAAAATAAATCTGAGTTTGTGACATGGATCAATGGAAATGGTCAATCAAATGTCAGTGCAACCCATCAATGGGTAAAAAAAGCTACTGAAAATGAAGAAGTGTCTCCATCGATTGATCCGTTGCTATCAACGGCTGCAAAAAAACATCCAATCTTTAACTTCTGGCAAATGGGGTTTGATCACCAGAAAAATAAGTACTTTTATATCCCCCCTGATCAAGATGATACCAAGGTTTGGTCTTTAAAACAAGCATGCATTATCAACATCCAAGAAGATGTTGTATTGGAAGAAGACATGGGTTTCAAAGGTCAGGCATCAAGAGAATCGGTAGATAACTTTGTGATTGAAGACATACATGACCAAGTTACTCTCCAAAACTTAATCTGGCAAGAGGTTGAAATTGAAGAACAATCATCACCCACAAAGTGGTTGATAATGAAAAATGTCACAGGAATGGATTCAACACAAGAGCAGAGGCTAGAAAAGGCAGTTAAAGTTTTGAGTTTTCCATTTCCTGTGTTGACAGAATTCATCACACAGTTAGTATACAGTAAAGGGCCTTTAAAAGCATTCTGCACTTGCATTTTAGAAAAGAATGGTGAAGTGGCCTCGGCGGCAATTTTTCGGGTGCACAGCACCAAAAACATTGCCGAGGTCCCATTCGTAGCAACAAACAAAGACCTTAGAGGCCGCGGTAGCTGCAAACTATTGATGAAACAGTTGGAGTATTCACTTAGGCAGTTAAAGGTTGAACATATCCTCCTTCCCTCGTGTCCAGACGTACTACATATGTGGGAAACTTATTTTGGTTTTAAGCGAATTGATGACGCTGAACTAGCAGCTATTTTGGAACGTGAGGTAAAAATTGTCAACTTTACTAACACGGAAATGTGTCACAAACTATTAATTTGAATGTTGGTAGCACTGTAATTTTATAGTATATTATTTTCAAGGATACTTCAATCCTTTGTATTATTGTTTCAAGGAGACTTCTCTATATAATGTATGATAAATCCTTTTTTGCTTGTTACTAGAAACAGACAAAATGTTGGGGTTGGAGTCCTCTATCATGTAATTTTTCACTAATATACTCATTATTGTTGTCCATGTATTCCAAAATTCTATTCTAACGTGAGGATCAAATCTTCCATTTGTCTGTTAGATGAAACTAAGTCCCTGTCATATGTAAAGCGCAAGAAAACATAAATATTATCAAGATATTTAGCGCAATAGATGGTAAAACATAAATCGAAATATTTCATCCTTAGACATCAGATCAGGCATGCCAAACCTTCGATATTTATTGTCTAAAATCTAAATGTTTGTCCGCTATCCCAACACCCTACTCCACTCCCTCCTCCCAAACAATCACCAGTGCAATTCAAAATGGTAAACAGGAAAAATGATTGAGTATATAACTTACAATTTATAGCATTTCCTCTGGATTAAATATCCCAGTCCAATGGTTCCTAAACATAATGTGACCAATACCTGTTGGCGTTTTGCACGCTGCCACAAAAGAACACGATGAATTATATCCTTTCGAATAGGCAAATCAAAAACATCTCCAGCTAAAACCATACAGCCCTTGTCTTCGTTATGAAAGTTGGTAACTGGAATCAAAAGATCCTGACAGAGCCCTACAGCATAATGAACCACATTAATTTAGATCTTGTCGAAACAGCAATCAATTTATCCCATAATCAAGACTAGATGAGTTGCCATGATAGATGGTAGGTAGTGAAAAAAAGCTTCAAGTTATATTTAGAGCTGCTTTGTTCTTGTTCATGAAAAGAACAGATGCATTATCTAAACAAAGGTTGGAGCACTACTACATTCAGCAAGAACTACAGAAAACACTTCCTAACAAACACCGGGATACTAAAGAGTTAAAAGAAAAAATCCAATATATATTAATATAACTGTAGTGGAGGACCTAATGTTAAACCCTGGCCACAAATTCCTTCAATCTCAGGGCAGAAGCAGATAATTAAAAATCATAAGGTATTAAGATCTTTGTTACAGGACACAATGCATAATTCATGACAGAATTTAGGCGTAAAATGTTTCTTAGAAAAAATCATACGGTAAGTTAATGACATGTAAGTGTTCTGAAATCACCATGGCCATTGGAGGAGTGAAGGTTTCTGTGGAGACCTATTTGTTTGAATTAGGGGAGCTGGATGTGGTGTTGAGAGTGGAGCGGTTGAAGACTCAGGGAGATACTATTGTAAACTGGACCAAAGAAACTATGGATTTTTGGAAGGAAGGAAAGTGGGTGATCTATGGCAAAGCAGTGCAGGATGAGAGGATGGAGAGGAGTTTTGAAGTGGAGGAATGGGTTTTTTTAAAGTTAAAAAGTAACAGGCACAATGAGGAGATAATTGCAAGCTAGCAGCTCGCTATTATGGGCCCTATGAAGTTTTGGAGAGAGTTGGAGCAGTGGCTTATCGTCTCAAGTGCCAAAGTCCATCCGGTCTTTCATGTATTATTGTTGAAAAAGGCTGTGGGAGAGTATCAAGGTGACGATGAGTTACCAAATGATATGACGGTGATCAAGCTGAGATGAGTGAACCAGAGAGAGCGCTGGCAACCCGTGGAGTTTTGCATAAGGGAGAGAATGTTTAAGGTTGCTGAGGAGGCCATATGGAAGGATGCTTTGACTATGAAGAGTCAATTCTGAAGTACCCAGCATCGTCGGCTGAGGGGTTGTTGCAGCCATTACCGGTACCGGAAAGAATATGGGAAGATGTGTCGATAGATTTCATAACCGGGTTGCCAAAATCGAAGGGGTTTGAAGCCATTCTTGTAGTGGTAGACAGGTTCTCGAAGTATGGTAATTTATTCCGCTGAAACATCCCTATATGGCTAAGGGAATTGCAGAAGTCTTTACTAAGGAAGTGGTTCGGTTGAATGGAATTCCCTGAGTCATTTTTGGAACGATTTGTTTAAGCTGCAAGGAACGCAACTTAAAATGAACTCCGCTTATCACCCCCGAAACAGATGTGGTTAATAGGTGTCTCGAAACTTATTTACGATGTTAGTGACACCAGAGCAGATATTCAGATCCTCATTTACCTTGTTAGTGACACACTGGCATATTATAAATTTCAAGACCATAAAAAAGAAGGAAAATAAAACTCATCAACTAAGACATGCATCTTAATATTATATTCCAAAACCATTCAAACACCACAAAAGACATCTTTTCACGCATTCACATAATAATATATACTATGTATATTTCAAACAAGCTGAAATACCTCACAGACTACTCTTATAGAGTTATATTGTCTTCAAAACCAAACGCAATAGCACCAATCCAGCATTCTCCTTCTTACCTATGGTTATGCAAGATGAAAGGAAAATTATACAAATGTAAGTTATTGGGTTCGGATAAACTAGTTAAATAACACAAATTTTCATTTTTATTGAAATATAAATCTAAGATAAAAGAAGAGTACAAGCCACTACCAAAACATCCAAACACAAAAGTCAAAACGAAGGATTACAAACCTGAGCTTCGATCAAAAGACCACAGAACTTCAATCAGAGGATTCACTTGAAAGATTTGTGGGTTGAATCATAACCACAGAGCTTCAATTTCTTTCGATTACAATACAAACCCCAGTCAATAGTTGGTTTTTGTGTGATTAGGGTTTGGGTTTTGATTGGAAGAAGGAGCTTAGCTTTTAGCTTAGTTCATGCCATGGAAGAAGGAAGGAGAAATAATTGAGAAGCGTTTGAGTTTGGTGTCTCTGTGCGCGCGTTTTTTGTTTGAAGTTCTTAAGAAGTGACTTTTCTTCCGGATGAATGGCTTTTTTAATTTGTTTGTACTAACTGGCTTAGCAGTGAACAGTTAACAATCAAGTCAAAAAGACATACAACAGTGAATCCTCCATCTGACCTAAAATAATTGATTATATAATCTATTTTGATTATAATAGTATAAAAGATGTTGCTTGATTTACCTTTATAAGTATTTTCAATATATATAATTTTAAAGATAATAATTATCTTTAACCGTTAGTTGGTTTAATGGTTGATTGACACTAAACTTGGTAAGGAGGATTAATATTCGATCTTTGCAACTGCGATCGAGTGAAGGTTGAAATCACTTGATGCTAGAATTGGCCCCCGAACCAGATTAAATTGATGTTCAAAACCAAAAAAAATTGTACATTGATAAATATAAATTGGTCAACTGTGTCAATTATTTTAGAAAGTAGAGAATAATTTCAGTTTGCATAAGAGGAATTCAGAAAAATGATAAACTTTAAAATAGAATTTTGTCTTTGTGACAAGAACCACATTCATCATCCAAAGGTTAGAATTAGAATTCAGAGATAAATTGAAACTTTAAAATGTTTAACAAACATAAGTAATAGTAGTAAAATGTTCCTGCACATATGCATCCCATGCATGAGTAAGTAATCTCAACTATACTTACTGTCCATTTTTACTTCATATTTTTTTTTTTGTACAATTTTTTTTACTTCATATATAAACACACACAAAAAGTATAACTTAAATCCCTATTTACATGGTGGCGATTTGTATTGGATTATCAAAAAAATATGAATTTAAAAATATTGGATTAATATGAGTCTTTTTTTTAAAAAAAAAAAACTGAAAAGAAAAGTAATTGTAAAAATATTACTATCAAACAGTACTAATTTGGTCCAAAGTAGTGAGGGGCTAATTTGGGTTTTTTTTTTTTAAATGAACTAAAGAAAATAGTGAAGGGACTAGTTTGGCCTAAATTTGTTGACATTTTAGCCTAGTTTCAAGTTCACAATTGTGACTAACACCTCATCATTTTAACCTTGACACATCATCAACCAACTAGATAAATAGTAGTATATGTCAAAATTATGAGACGGACTAATTGATCTCTGTCTCGAAATATAAAGGATAAAATATATTTTTTGTCCTAAACTATAAGGGGAAATTATTTTTAAGAATGTGTTTTTCTTTATTTTTATAAAATTAAATGCAAATTACATTTAATTTTTCTTTTTTCTCCTTTTCTCAATAAACAATAATCAATACAAAATAATTTTACACTTTTCTATGCAATTTATTTTAAGAAAAATCCCACAAAACCATATTCAAATTCTTGTGATTATGTGTTCTTAGTAAATGAAATTATTTTTTTCCCCTATATTTTAGGACGAATGGAGTAGGTTGTTGCAAAATTCTAAAACACCAAAACGTATCTATTGTCTAAATATTTTATTCAAATCATGTATTTAGATACAAGTCATTTTAATTTTCTAAAAATACTAAATCATAAGTACTATTTCTCTCCCGCCAAGAATAATTGAGATACACCCGCCAATTCAATGTTATAAGTTTTTATATACGACGCACCAAAGTAGGAGGATTCAGATTAATAATTCTAACTTTTCATGTGATGTTGACCAGAATTTTTGAATCACTTTTCATTTGTCCATTTGTAGATGATAAAAACTCTGGACTTTCCATATTTCAATCATGAAAAAAACTGAACTAATTAATACCACAGGCAAAAAACTGTTAATGGTTGGTCTTAATTCGAACCATAATAGAGATTTGATGCATCACTTCAGTGTTAAATCAAATATATCCTTCATGTATAACTGTGAAGGTTAATCCTATGAAGTATAGAAATTTATTTAAAAGATTAATATTTCTCAATAAATATTTTTTCAAACACACTTACACCAAACTCATAACCAAATGATTAAAGAACTCAAATATCTTACCATTTATGCAACACTGTATTGATACATTACTTTAGTAGTTTAGTGGTTTGAAATTTCATGCTCTATTTGAGTAAAAAAAAATTCAAGGTTGGTTCCAATGGTATAAAAATTCTTTTTTATTCTTTCAACAATCCTAATTTAACATAGTGACTAGTGAGCACTTATCTATAATTAAAGTCATGATTCATGAGTATAAATGATACTCCTTCCGTACCATAATATATGTCGTTTTGGAGAAAAAAAATTGTACTACAATATATGTCGTTTTACAATACCAATATAACATTAATTTTGATCTTCCTAAATTACCCATGAATTTATACTCTTTTTTATCAACAAAAGTCACAACTCTCTCTCCAACTTTATTATTTTCCATATACCAACAAAGAAAGAGAAAGGGTAAAAGAAGAAAAACACGTATAATTTTGACAAGATTTATAGAAGTTACAAATTCTTTAATATACATAAAAATATCGGAACGACATATATTTTAGTACGGAGAGAGTAAACGAGAGCCATGTTTGGATAAAGCAGTGAGCGAGTGACACTCATGACACCAATTATATAAGCCATACGAATTTTAGATTGAAGAGTAAATTTAAAATGAAAAATTGAAGAGTAATTACAAATTATTTTTCTTAATTGTCTAACGGTCAAAATGCCACTCTTTAAAATAAATAAGTGAAAAATCTCAAATTCAAACACAAATTTCTACTATTTAAGTTATGTTCACGTGGACAAATAATTATATCGTTCTTAACTAATAAGTTAGTTATAGTCAGAGTCACTATGGTTTTTGATAGATACCTTGGCAGAAAACATAATTTTTGATAGAACACTATGACATTGTTTGATTCATGTGACCGACTTCACTTATCGTGATAAGGCTTGGTTGTTGCATTATAGCCAGAGTCACTAGCTCTTTCTAAAAACGATGTTATTGAGATAATCTCATAATTTACTTTCACAAATAATTAAGGAGAGATAAATTTTCGAAAAGCACATATCATGAAAATTAAAGGACAAGTTATCGTACACAAAAGTACAGTATCATATGTATACTGAGTTAATTACTACAATGTTCCATTATAAAAAACAAATTACTACATTGTTCATGAGTCATGACAAGCTTAAGGCTACAACTCCACGCATGCTCCAACAATTTCAAATAACTAAGAGTTCACATGTGGCTGAATTCATTGGGCATGAAGATAATTCCGTCAACATTTGGAACTTTATATCTGACTCTATGGATTTGGCCACCTGAATTGTCATGGTCTTCAGTACTTTCGAATTCTGCATTATATATTTTGCAAACTGAAGCTCACAGTTTATGCGGCTATAATTTCTAAGCGAGCATGTTGTAAGACGAGATAAGAGGCAATCTGGAACAATTTTTGGGTCCACCCAATCTCCATTACCGGCGTCGTTCACTATATCAACCTGCCAAATGATACACAGTTATTTTTTTTTTTTTTTAATAATATACGGAGGTATAACCAAGATAAAATGGACAAAACTTGAGATTAAAACCTCATCAATTATAAGAGTTTGAAGTTTGGGGAATTTTCGAAGCAGAATAATCAGCCATCTCCACTTGAAGTTCCCGTCAAAAGGCCTGGTGTCAAATGTAATCTCCATATGAGTTAAATTGTGAAACATGCTCTCTACTCGATAGGTGAACATCTGCATGAGTAACAGAAAACACACAAGTGTGAAATTCCTCTAAAAATCATTAGATATACTAATTTGGTCGTATAGATAGATAACTATGTTTATTGATACATACCACGTGTAGTTGCAGATGTTCCACATTGTTAAGAAAATCATACATAATATGCATTCCAGAAATGTTAGCTCTAATCAATTTGGATAATCCCCCAGTAACATGTGTATTTGGAATTAACGGATGCACGCGATAATTATCCTTTACAATTAAATCTTTTGTTTCCAATTCCTGTAGAATGGGACAGCCTGATAGAATTTTGATCATATAACTATAGTATGTGAAAGTGACAGATTCCAAGCGAAGGAGTTTGAGCGAGGGAAGATCAACGTATGAAACATCTTCATTGAAAACAAGGTTGTTCAAGTTGAGAACAACGAGGGTTTTGCAACTTAGAATGAAATTGCTGCTAACATGGAAAAGGTGGAAGGTGTTGGAGAAGTTGGGACATTTAAGGTGGAATTGAAGGATAGGTAGATTGTTATCTCGATAATCGGCAATGACTGAGTCTACAAAACTGCGAAAAGTTAATTCGTTTGGAAAGGGTTGGTCATTGAAGTTGAGGATGAGTTGTGCAAGCCATAGTGATTTCCATCGTTTTGAGAGGATGCTTGTGGCGGCAGCATCTCTGATCGGAAGAAAGGAAATAACGCGATGAAGAGGTGAATCAGGTAGAGAACTGATTCTGTGCAACTGAGACATTACGATGATGAAATAGCTAATTGCTATAAGATCGCAGCAACAATTCGAAATTAAGTAAAAGGTTAAAAGTGACTGAGAGAAACTTTTGAACACTAGTGTGTGTTGTGTGTATATATAGGTTACAATTTTCGTTCTACTTCACAAAAGTTTCGATGTGGGACTATTACTTTTTTATTTTTATAAAATATAGAACTATTATTGTAAAAGTAATAATTATTTTTTTTCTTCACTCAATTACTTTTTTTTGGTCAAGTAATCTAACAATTAATTTTTTTTTCACTCAACTACTCCAGTGTGGATATTATTACCATTGAATAGCCTTTTACATTTTTTTTGAATCATACATTATTTTTTTTTGTTACCATTGGATTGCCTTTTAAATTTATTTTCTTGTTACCATGATATATTACTCAAGTGCAGATATTATCATTGTCAAAAAAACAAAAATGCAGATATTATCAAATTCATTGGCACACATTATAGAAAATTGCTTTTTAGGCCCCTCATTTTGCTCCTACACCCCCCAATAATCCTAAAATATCCTTAAAATTTGACTTAAATCTGCATTATATTTTAAAATACGAAAATGTTTTTGGTTCGTATTTTAAAATACAAACTCGCTCAATTTCGTATTTTAAAATACGAAACCAAGTTTCAGTTCACATTTTAAAATGCGAAATCAATCAACATAGCTTAAAAATAAAGCACTTCGATTTTTCAAGGTGAATGCGTTTTGTATGTTATACTGATTTCGTTTTGTATACTACGAACCAAATTCCATTTTGTATTTTAAAATACGAAAACGTTTTTGGTTCGTATTTTAAAATACGAACTCGCTCAATTTCGTATTTTACGATACGAAGGCTTCTGATATTACTAACACAAATTTGACATTTAGTGACAGCGAAATTCCGTTGGTAAAAGTCATATTACTATAGAGATATAGAACAAAATACCTATACCGACGACCATTTTTTTGAGGTCTATAGTTTGCTACACCCACAAATATTTTGCGTCACTATAGGTATTTTTAACGGGTTTGCTCGTAGGTACAAAGCTTTGTGAGAAATCTGAAAGTTTTTACCTACGACTCTTTTTCCGTTGATACAGATTGCAACAGTTTTTTTTCTATCAATATTCATTATCAATTTTCATGGCTATATACACACATCCAATTCATGGTGCTTAATTATTGAAAATTTGTTTTACAAAATCAATGAAATTACAAACTAACTATGCAATCCAATAAAACATACTCCAAACATACTCCAAACAAAAAGAAAAATTTAGTAAGGTAAATGAACTATGCTATATATATTGAAATTTAACATAAGGTCTTACAAACATAAAGTTAATAATGTCAATCCCAGAATACAATATATTCATTATCAATTTTCATGGCTATATACACACATCCAATTCATGGTGCTTAATTATTGAAAATTTGTTTTACAAAATCAATGAAATTACAAACTAACTATGCAATCCAATAAAACATACTCCAAACATACTCCAAACAAAAAGAAAAATTTAGTAAGGTAAATGAACTATGCTATATATATTGAAATTTAACATAAGGTCTTACAAACATAAAGTTAATAATGTCAATCCCAGAATACAATATAGCATTATAACAAAAATATAGTCTTCTGAACATATAATGTGTGTACAAAGTATTATATATAGCAATGTAAAAAAATAAATTGTGTTCACTTGATAACCAAGTTTCCATCTTCAAGCCTGCATATAAGCTTCTAATCTCCCCCTACAAGAAAAACAATAAAAAGAAGATGAATAATAACAACATAAATGGTTAAAGCACACAATACATGTTCTATGACTCAAAATAGGTGTAAGATCATCCAAATGAGTGAAGAAATGTTGAATCCAAGCTTGAACACACAAAAATCGCTCAAAAAATTGCAAATCTAAGGTCTGGTGTGAGGTTGAATGTTGGAGTGGACAATGAACATGTCAGACCTACAACTGTCATATAATAGAAGCGTTCGTATTTTGCGGTACGAAATTGAGCGAGTTCGTATTTTAAAATACGAACTGGACTCATTTCATATTTTAAAATACGAAACCAAGTTTCAGTTCGCATTTTAAAATGCGAAATCAATCAACATAGCTTAAAAATAAAAGCACTTCAATTTTTCAAGGTGAATGTGTTTTGTATGTTACACTGATTTCGTTTTGTATAATACGAATCAAATTTCATTTCGTATTTTAGGATGCGAAGGGTATTTTCGTCAGTTTTGGGGGTGTGGGAGCATATTGAGGGGTGTAAAGAGCAATTTTCCACATTATACTAGGAACAAAACGTGCTGCCCGGTCTATTTCGGCCCGGCTCGGACGAGTTTTAAGTCTGGCTCGGCTTGATTATTTTTTTTCTTTTTTTTCATTATCAAAAAATAATTTTATGGAAGAAAAAAATTAAACATTCCAAATATTAAAAAAATAAGTTTACAATATTCAAAATAAGTTACCAATCAACCAAATAACATAAAATAAATTCAAATAAATTTTTAAAACAAATTAAGTTCATGCATAATCAAACAACACAATTATAATTTACAATCAAAATATCACACAAAACAACATAAATAAGCATACTCAAACATAATTATAACTTTGTGACTATTTTGTAAGACTTGAGCTTGAGTTGTGTCTAAAAAAAATACATAAATGTGAGGTAACGTGCGGCCAGCCCATGGGCCATGCGGATAAGCCCATATTTTTTACGGATAAATACGGACCAGGCTAAAAGCCCAAGCCCGACATTTTTTCGGGCTTGACGGCTCTATTTTATATGATTAAAAATATATTTATTCCAAATTTCTGTCAAAAAATATTTTTACTCCAACAATCTTTTTTTTGGGTACGGATCCAACAATCTATATTTAAACAACTCATAAGATATAATATCTCAAATTCACTATGGAAGACTAAAATAAATTAATAAAATAATAATTTAAAATAAATTAACAAATAATATTAAAAAGAAAATCTCGTGCACAACACAGATTAACATACTAGTATATATATAAAAATAAATAATTAAACTTAAATAAAACGTAAACGAACAACAAGTTGCGCCGCTACGTAAATAAATGAAAAAAATACTAATAAACATTATAATGTTACAAATAAATAAGATATAGACACCAAACATTAATTGTTTCAATGGTGAATGGCGCGCTGAACTTGGTAGGGAAGACCACGGTTCAATCCCCCACAATTGTCATCAGGAAGAAGACTAAACCACTTGATGTCAGAATTGGTCCCCCGAATCAGATTAAACTGGTCTTGAAAACCAAGAAGAAAAAAAAACTTGGTTTAATTTTACCTTAAAAATATACACCCTCTCTATTTTAAAATGAGTTTGCACACATACTCCATCCGTCCCAAATTAATAAGGGAAAATCTACTTTTTTTTGTCCCAATGAACAACAACCAATAAAAATTAGTTTTACATCTTTCTATACAACTTATTCAAAAGAAAACCCAAAAAGGGAGTTTCTACGGTACACTTGAATAATTCAAGTGTACCGATACATGAAATCGTAAATTAATACATTAACAGTTATTTTTATGAATTGAAAACACTATTAGTTAATTATTGTATTTTAGATATAATAATAGCACAAGAAAAAATAAAATTTCATTGTTTATAATGATTACACTAATATTTTAACATTTTTCAATAAAAAAATTGAATAATGAGTATTATGAAGAATAAAAATTCAAAGAATATCAAAATTTATATTTTTGACAATTTTGGTTAATGATATTTGATTATTATAATGTTTTTAATGATAGAAAAATAATTTCTTTAAAAAAATATTCATTTTATTTATTAATGTGATACCCATGTACCGATACATTAGAAATTATCTAAATTATCTAATGTACTATAAAATTTGCCACCCAAAAAACATTGTTTAAATTCTCATTTTACTTTTTCTTGGGGTGCAAAAGACTCACCTAAATACTAAATTCCACAACCCAATATTAAAAAAAAATTCCCGCCAACGATAAAATTCTGTTAGTATACAACATGCAGTTTCAGTTTGCTACGTGAATAGTTAGTTCACTATAGTCACTTGTTATCATTATTTCTGAAAGAAAGAAAGAAAGAAAGAAAGAAAGGAAAGAAAGAAAGAAAGAAAGAAAGAAGAAAGAAGATACAAAGAAAGAAGAAAGAAGAAGGTGATAGGGTTTACTAATGAATGTTCTTCTATTCCTCTAAATAAAATCACTCCTACAGATTTTGTAAGATGGGTGAATAACAATGGTAAAGCAGATGAGAGTTCAACTCACCAGTGGTTAAAAAAGGCATCAGAAAACATGGAAATATCTCCATCGATTAATCCAAAGTTATCAATGGCGGCAAAACGACACTTGGTGTTTAACTTTTGGAGGTTAAGCTTTGACAATGAGAAAGGTATGATTTTCTACACTCCACCCGATCAAAATCATAAAATATGGTCGTTGACAGAGGCATGTAGCATTAACATTAAAGAGGATCGTAAATTAGAAGAAGAGATGGGCTTTAGAAGAAAGAAGATGGTGATAGGGTTTACTAATGAATGTTCTTCTATTCCTCTGAATAAACTCACTCCTACAGATTTTGTAAGATGGGTGAATAACAATGGTAAAGCAGATGAGAGTTCAACTTAGCAGTGGTTAGAAAAGGCATCAGAAAACATGGAAATATCTCCATCGATTAATCCAAAGTTATCAATGGCGGCAAAACGACACTTGGTGTTTAATTTTTGGAGGTTAAGCTTTGACAATGAGAAAGATAAGATTTTCTACACTCCACCCGAGCAAAATCATAAAATATGGTCGTTGACAGAGGCATGTAGCATTAACATTAAAGAGGATCGTAAATTAGAAGAAGAGATGGGCTTTAAAGGCTTGAGAAAGAACCAAGTGTTTGAAGACATGAATGAGGAAGTTTCTCTTCAAAGCTTCATTTGGAAGGAGGTTGAAGTTGGCCAACAATCAAAGTGGGTTATCATGAAACATATGAATAACATTGATGCATCACAAGAGCAGAAACTACAAAAGGGACTTCAAATTTTGAGTTTTGCATTTCCCGGAAACACAAATTTCATAAGACAATTAATATACAACATAGGGCCGTTCAGTGAATTTTGCAGTTGCATATTGCAAACGGGCGGTGAAGTGGCTTCGATAGCGACTTTTCGGGTGCACAACAAAGAAAATATTGCTGAAATCCCGTTCGTAGCAACAAACAACGCTCATAAAGGTCGCGGTAGCTGCAAGCTATTGATGAAAGAGTTGGAGAACTCACTTAGGCAACTACAGGTTGAGCGTATCCTCCTTCCCTCATGTCCAAACGTGCGACATATGTGGGAAACTAAGTTTGGGTTTAAACGAATGAACAAGATTGAACTAGCGACTATTTTGGAACGTGAGGTACAGATTATCAATTTTACCAACACAGTGATGTGTCATAAATTTTTAATTTGAATGTTGGTACTTGGTAGCAATGTAAATTTATAGTATATTATTTACAAGGATACATCCATATAGCATTGTGTTGAGAGTCCTACTTTTCTTGTTACTAGAAACAGACTAGGAAATTCCATATCAGATACACAACTTCGAAGTAGTTGATTTGGTGTTGAGGCACTGGCACTATTTGTATAGACAACTTACTTAAGTGCTTATAATACATGTGGTTATCATATATTCATATCAGTGCTTGTGTTTAATCTATTTCTATGACAAAGGACAAAACAAAGTCATACTGTTTCAAATAAGCTATAAACTGTTTTAATAACCTAATGTTGAGAACTTATGGAAATGTGCTGAAAACAGCATATGGACATGTCATATGTTGTTTCCATAAACTCTCCCAAACAGTCTCATAAGTGTTTATGCTAGTAGATAAACTCAAATAAGTCGATCTAAACAGGCCCAAAATCTTTAACTGAAAAAATTAGTTACTTAAGTGAGTTCACTTGGGCCATCTTATTTAAATTGAAATCATATGCAATTTATAATTATATCAGGATCTTGTACGAAAAACACACACAGCTATCCTATAAATTATGATGTGAGGGAAAAGGTCCCCATGAAGATCAAACCTCGGCAAAATTGTCACTGTGATAGACGGATACCATGGCACAAAGTAGTTAAAGTGTTATATTGAGTTTCTTAACTACTGAAAATAAGTGCACAGAAAGAAGATACACATCTATTATTAATCATGAAATTGGGGGGAAAAGGTCCCCACGAAGATTAAACCCATGAAAAATTGGCACAAAAAATTTAAAAATCTTCTAATACCGAGGCAACAATATAATAAACTGGAAAAAAACATACCTGAAAAGCTTTCATCAGAGAATAGCAGCGCTTTTGCTCGCCGACCGCTGCAGCATATATATCCTTAAGGTCATTGCGGTTTCTCTCTTCTTCTTGAAGCCCTAGTTGAACCTTTTCTAGTTTCTGTACATATATCCAGCAGGCAGCAGCTAAGAGTTTTTAATCACAAAAAACACATTCAATGAAAGAATATATTACATATGATAAATTAACAAACATTGTTCAAACAGTCAGGTCAAACAGTTTTTCCTTAACAAAGTTTTTCTCAGCACTATGAAATGTTAACTCTTCAAGAAACATTATGTAGGAAAGAATATGTAGAAGAATCTCATATGCAATAAATTCATTATACCTTTAACCAACAGCTCAAACTTCTGAGATTGATGATTCATGGCATAATAATATCAGTGCCTCCTTGATCAATTGAGTATGGATCCTCTCTATTACTATAGTTTTGGGTGGACAAAACCTTAATTATGTCACAAATTCTTAATGTGTCTTTATACTCCTAAAACTATAGTAATGGAATTTTTCATTTCTTTTGAGAACTGAAGAGGATCCCTCTATCCTGATCAATTGGTCAGGATTTCTATGTTTGCCACTGCCCACTGTCATTCTTCTAAATAATTAAACTTCACACATGGTAAAATAGGTTACTGCATTATCCATGCTTCAAACCCAAAAGACTCTTAATAAAAGCATCTTAACAGATGTAATAAAAGCAATCATGTGGCGTGCTTTCATCTAAGAGTTCAATCTTTCGGGATAATTAGTTCATGATAAATGTACCGAGCTATAGCAAGAAATTTTGCTCAAGTAGAATCGAAATATATAATATTGGAACAGATAGTAACAAGTTCAAGTATTCATATTGTTAAAATTATATGGTTTAGGTAGAGAAGAGAGAGAGGAGGGGGGACGCTAAATATAAGATTATTGATATGGTGTGGGTACGTAATAATGTTGCACAAAATACTGACCAGAGTTCTTTTTTTCTAAATGTACCGAGCTAAGAGTTCAATCTTTGGGGATAATTAGTTCATGATAAATGTACCGAGCTATAGCACGAGTGGTTCTAGGAGAACAGGTGTGCACAAAAGGCGGAAAAAACAACACAAGGGAAAACGGCAATAAATGAAAGCAGCCCTGAACAGATAAAGGCATATAGGGAAGAGAATAGCAGCCCCTAGAGGAATAACTAGCATATCATCTTTATTGCTTTTCACATATTTATCATTTATAAAGGAAAGAAAAAATATATATCATAGCAAAATCATAAGGCAAATGTCAGAAAATTTTACAGCATGCTCCAATTCTCTGATGAATACCTGTGAAATGATTGAATTCAATAAAGATGTTTCCTTTAACATCAATTCTTGTATTTCCAAAAGAGCATTGTAGGTAGAATAGTATTTGCGAGTCTGTCGATGTTTTCCCTGTACAGTGGCAAGGCATTCAATAATAGATAGTACAATAACGAATATGGTTGAATAACGTTAACAGTAAACAACATTATCATGCTCCTAACAAAACTTTTTCACTTTTCTCTCCCATATAAAAACTTTCTATCAAGAGATTTTATGAACCTGGATTTGAGCATACAGTTCTGAGAGCCGGTACTCATACCTGCACAAGCATGAATGAAAAATATCCCATAAATATGATTTTATACACCCAAAACTATAGTAATGGAACCCTTCATATCTTTTGAGAAATATAGAGGTCAATACTGAACTGATCAAGGAGACAATGATATCATGACACGAATCAACAATATCAAAAGTTTGAGGGTCAAGACATGAATGATTTTATTGCAACTTTTAATGTAGATAAGATTATTCTACAGATTATTTGTGGCATAATGTTTCTTGAACTTAAAGCATAGTGGCAGAGAACAAAAATTGTTTGACCTAACATTTAATCATCTTATTTGCTAAGAAAAAGATCGTATTTTCTGAACATGTTTTAGCTGTTGTCAATACTTTTTTTTTCCACCTTATAGCATTTTCAAGAGGCCTTTAGTAGCACTGTCGGTCGTATAAAACTTGTTCATTCCATGGAAGGAATTGTGAATTAAGAATATAAATTATTATGAAAAATGATTCGTACACATAGTCGCTTAGTAGTTATTTCTGCACTTCAAGTTGAAAGTGAGTGCTAATAGCACAAAATTGGAATCAGGTAACGCATGTATTCAATATTTCAACCCCACTCAACATAGTGCCTTAAGTGCAAGGGTGTTGAAAACACGTGCAAATGATATTTGAAAGAAAATATTGTGGATGTGGTTTGGTTGCACCTAATTAGAACCAGGTAAAGGACAGACTGAATCTCGTTCAGGAAAGAGTTTTACAGAGTATAAAGACAATGGAAATCATAAATAAGTGAAAGGTGAAAGAAGCAAACATACTGGACGATTTCTGATTGGCACGGTAGGTCATCAATCCCTCGTCTTACTGCCACAACATCCCTGAGTCTAGCAGCAAGTTCCTAACAGAAAGGGGGAAATGAGAAAGCTTATAGTAATTGAAACAGTGGAATAAGTAAGGATCGAAAACTATTCAAAGGAAGTTTGTGGTTTTAAATTGAGATTTCAAATCCCAATTGTGACTGCAACATTGCAGTTTGAAAGATATGTGCAGTTGTATTTATCTGCATTTTGGGCAATTGCATTGCAGTCCATCCGAAACCACAATTTAAAACCACCAATTTTGGGCAATTTACCTTTTTCATCAAATCGACTCTTTCAAGTGATTCGCTAAAAGAACAATGAAGCCCATCAGTAAGACTCTTGCTATCACAATCATTTTCCAATTTCCTCTCTAATTCATTAATCTCAGATTGAATTTCTGAATGCTTAGACTCGCGGTTGAACAGAAAGTGACTTTCCTTCTTTTCCAGATCCTAAACTAAAAGCGAATAGAGTAAGCAACACACATAATATTCAAATTTAGTGTAACAAAATTAGTTAAATCATCTGCATTTTACAACTGTTTTGAAAAATTGAATTATAAATCACCTTCAAAGAAATGATTAAAGGATACAACTTCTGCACTGCAGAATCAGCACCTTCCTTATTGATTCTCGCTTTTAATTCATCTAATTGCTCCACAAGATTCATCTTCCGGTGATTCTATAATACAGCAAAATAAGTAGAAATATAAATAGAAAAGCCAAATAAATCAATGTAGAAATGATGATAATTTCAAAACATCTAATCTAATTGATCTTACGAACCAGTTCATCCAAATTGTCATTCAATGTGTTTATCGAAGTAGTTTTAAGCTCTTCTTCTTCAAATTGAATAGTACTTTCACGGTGACAAACCTAGGGTTCCATTGGATACGAAAAATCAGTACTGGATGAAACAAATAAGGGAATTAAATCACACTATTCTGAGAATTGGAAGTTGAAAATTGAATAATTGAGTTCAATTCAATTCATCACCTCCTCCTCCTCCTCCATGCTGACTGTGAAAAATGTTCTTTTTTTTTTTTTGAGCAAATCTGTGAAAATGTTCTGAACTCAAAGAAGCTACTTTTTTCCGATGTACCAAAAAAAGAACTCAAAGAAGCTACTAAAATGTTGTTTCAAATGTTAACTACTTATGACTTATAGAAGGCACTTGTTAATTTTTAATTTTTTTTAATTACTTTTGAAGTCCCTTAAATGTAATAATTTATTCAACTAAGTTTTTTTTTGTGACTAATTTATTCCTTTTATCTTTAAATTTAAGTGGCAACTTGTGTACCCTTCATGATTCAGGGATATTTACTTCCAACCACTATAAAAAGTTTTAAGCAATATATTTCTTTTATAAAATATAATGTTGGATTGAATGTTTATATTATATATATCATTTGTGTAAAATTTTAGACAAGTCTAAAATTATTTGATATGTTGTTGAGGCACATAAAAATTAACAGTCTAAAATTTCAGAATAATATATCAAATGATTTATACGGTATTAACTTTTAATCTAACGGTATATTTTATAAAAATTTATATCGATTAAATTTTTTTAAATAGTTGAGAGTAAATACCCCCAAATTTTGAGAGGGTAATCAAGAAAAAGCCTTAAATTTATGATTTTCTTTTGAGGCATAGCATATATTTTCGAGTGATATGAGCTGGGGACCTTATAAGTTGAATAGGGGGTCCAAAGATTAATCTATAGAGGAAACAATTTATCTTTCCGATGTAAAAAATATATATTTATGATTTAGAGTGCATAGAGAAAAACAATAAATTTGAAACTTTAATTTACATACAAAAATATGAAAAAATAATTTAAATTTCGTGAAACATATCTAAGCGAAAAAATAAATATCGTGAAACATAGATAAATGACTAAATCATTAACTCTTAATACATTCATCTTAACATAAATGATCAAAGTGATTTTTTTAAAACAGGGACCAAAGTGGTTGACGGAGGAGGAATTAATGAACCAAAACAAAACTAAAAAAATAAATTAAAGGACTAAAACGAAACAAAAAATAGAAGTTAAGAGAACAAAACAAAACCAATAAATAAATTAAAAGACCAAAAGAGTAATTAAAGCTTCCAATTTTCAATAAAAAGAGAATAAAACCCCAAAGTTATTTTATTTCAACAATACAATGAGATTGTGGCCATGGAAGCACATTAACTGCTTTGCTTCAGAAAGTGAGTATGATGTTGGATTTGAGAGGAAAAAGATGACAAAGAGGAGAGATGAAGGGGTTTTCGGTTTGAATTTGTTGTCAAGGACTTATTTGATGCATATTAAGCAAAATGAGGGACTATTTAGCTATTTTAAATATTGTGAGAACCAAGTTGATCGATGGTACAAAATTAACGAGTAACGTCTATTTACTTCATAGTTTACAAATTTGGATCCTCTCTAGCTCTCCTGCCCAATTTTAGCCATTTATTTCTCTTTTTCTCTCTTTTCCATTGTGCTTATTTTTTTTTTTTGTAGAACAATCAGCCATTAGATTAAAAAAGGAGAGAGGGTCGAACACAAAGTGCATGAGAGGATCCAATTACATAATTTACATTTATTTATTTATTTATTTGGATACACTCATCTCTCACCTTCTTCAACATGAGGAATGCTAGGGACACACCCACTAGCACTAACACACTCCTTTCAACACACACTTTTCTATTAGGCCACATCACCACAGCTTTTAAACCATTTACTGGTAACCAGTACAGCCGGTTAACTAAAAAACAACATATTCTGCCAAAAAAAAAAAAGAAGAGAGAAAACCAAAACGAAAAAGCATCTGAGAACATCATTCCCGTCGTGTTCTCTCCTCCGTCGCACTCTCTCCATCTCCAATGGATTTCGTCTACGTGAAAATATATATTCTACTCAATCGTTTCGCCGTGTTTTCTCCTCGTTGCCATCGTCTAACTCGCACAATAACTTAATCGATTATTAGGTTCTCTTTCTCTTAGGCAAGTTGTTATTACAATGGATACGCTGAATTGATTGAAGTATTGTTGTTATAAATTTGTTGAATCAAATGGGTATTAAAATGAAATCATTGTTATTGGAATGACTGGTATCAGTTTGAGAGCCTGATGATGGCTGTGATTTTCTAATTGACTGAAAATTTTGCATAACAGGTTTTGCCAACAATTTTGCACACCAAGTTTTGCCAACAATTCTGTATAATTTTGTCTCATCACAATACACAATTACAATACTTATAGTCTTGAAATTGACAAATTAACAAAAGATACATGTCCAACCAAAAAATTCATATCAGAAAAACCAACAAAACATGAAGCGATGAAAAACAAATTCAATGGAGAGTTGAGAAGATGAGTGATTTCCGTGAGAGAGAGAGAGAGAGAGAGAGAGAGAGAATGTGGAAGGTGAAAGATGAGTGTATCCGAATAAATAAATAAATAAATAAATAACAAGTAAATGAGTCTAATTATGTTTTTACTGTAATCTTAATTTCATACCCAGAATGTCCGTTTTCACCTCCTACATAACAAAGTTGTCCTTTCTTATATACTTTAAACTTCAATTATGGACCTCTGAAACATAAGACATTAACAGGTTGATATTCAAAATTTCAAATAAATTAAAATAGCTTGTTAATAAAGGAAGCTTTCAAACACAATGAAAAAAATTAAATAAAAATCAATTCAGAACATATTAAGTAAAAAATCGATAAACAAGTGAAATCATGCATACAAGAATATGAGAGAAAGATAGTGTTTCTTAGAATAAAGCTTAAGCTAAGAGCCTATTGGGCTTGACGCTGCGTGGATAATGCATAAGTCAACTTATCATAGATTTAAAATTCCACTTTTTAATTAGAAAGTGAGGGGGTGGGAATCGAACTCTATAACACTTAGTCATAGAGGCTCTGATACCATGTCAGATGACCAATTATCTCAAAAACTTAAGCTGTTAGGAAATGCCACATCAATGATTTTATATTATTTCTAACATTTTCCATTTGAAAAATACAAGAAATCGCAATAAGTACGAAACGGGTAATAGAGTAGCAAACCTGTCTTCAATTCATATTTCACATGACGGCGAATAGAAAGTAGACTCCTCTTCGTGGGATTCGACTAACTGCGACTTACTAACATCCATTAGGGCCGACTTCTTCATGTGATGTTTTTCTTTCGAATTTATTTTGGTCAGGTAGTCGGGCTAAAAATATTTACCTTTAGAGATGAATAATTGGGCGTATCGGAATCAAATCCCGGCCCCTGCACATTACGTGCAAATGTCCAACCAATCGAGATAAGTTTATGACATATTTTTTGAATTTTTTATTCCCCTCTAAAGTTTTTTGTCCCTGACATGGCATTTTAATTTTTTTTTCAATCCACATAGATAATTAATAAGGCTTTATCACCTAAATATCCTACTTTCAAACAAATAATACCCATCTACCCTTGTTTCAAAACAAAAATAAAGATCTACCTTACTTTAAAAATGCTATGCAAATTCGCTACATGAACTAGCGAAATTCTGAAGTGTTTCTGGGGATGTACAGGCGGTGATCCCAAGCTTGGTCCCACTAAATTCGCTTTCCTATGTAGCGCAATTATGAAGAGTTCTTTTTATTTTAGGCTTAAATACAGTTTTGGTTCCTTAACTATTTTTGAGGTTTCATTTTGATCCTTTAATTATTTTTTGATCCGTTTTAGTCCCTTAACTATATACTGTTTGCCGTTTTGATCATTTTCCGTCAATTCTAACCCAAATCTGTTAAGAATGAAGAACATTCATCTTCTTCATCAAAACATCCATCTTCTTCACTCTAAACCCAGAAAATTTGGAATGTGAAAAAAAATAAATTGAATCAATGTGGAAAAAAAATTGACACTTAATAATAATGGGCAAATTACATTGACCTCCCTTGAGGTTTATTCAAATGTATCACACACCCCCTCTATTTTATTAAAAAGCAAAGACCTCCCCTTAACATTGATTCTGTTATAACACCGTTAAAACCAAATAGAAAATAAATAAAAACAAAATCCTCATCAAGAACCATTCAAATTCATAACCCACCCATCCTGAATGTTGAATAATGGGCGATAATTAACACCCCATAGTCGTCGACCACCTTCGCACCGCGGCGAGATCTAAAACTTATTGCTTTAGTTTTTCTTCTGTTGAATTATCTTTTGTTTCAAATAATAATTGAATTGGGAACAATCAAAAGTGGGGAAACCATTATTGCAAACACATTCCAAAATCAGTTTAGGAACAACAAAACACGATGAAAAAGGAGTAAAGAGGAGTTGTTGAATCTAATTTCATATGAACGTAGTAACACTGATTGGTGCTTAAGCAGAATAAATCGAAACCCCATAAACAGAAAATTGAAAGGCCTCAACAGAGAAGAGATCGGTGTTAGTCGGGTGATGTCGCGGCAACGGTGGCGAGACGGTGAAAGCGATGCAGTGTGTGCAATACATTCTTTTTACTTTCTATGGCTTTTAGCTGTTTATGTTAACGGTGTTATAACAGAATCAATGTTTAGGGGAGGTCTTTGCTTTTTAATAAAATAGAGAGGGTGTGTGATACATTTGAATAAACCTCAAGGGAGGTCAATGTAATTTGCCCCTTAATAATTCTTAAAACTCTAAATTGATATTTTCCTAACACTATCGTGCAACAACAATCAAGATTAAAACACCAGTAGTTCATCAAGGAGAACAACAAACCACAAATAATAATACTATAAACAACAACATAAAAGTTATAAATTTGATTAAGAATATATTAATTTATTTTTCTTGCTAAAACAATATTTTAGATCTGGTGGTGTTGGTAATGCACAAAACAAGATTGGTGTTGTTGGAGGTGAGGGATTTGTAGTGGGTGTTGATGGAGAAGAGGTGAGGAGGGTTCAAGTTGTTTGTTCGTTTGTTCCTACTTTCTATGTTAGAGAAGAGATAATCGAAATATGAAGAAGAACATGGAAGTGGGTAGTGATGATGATGGTTTCTGGATCTAAAGAAGATACATGAAAGAAGCAATCTTAACAACAACAACAATAACAACAAAACGAACATGAGTTTGTGTTATTTTATTGATTTGTAGAAAAAAAAAAACAAATTGGGTTGTGGAATGACTTTAGACTTGGGTTATGAACGAGGGAATAAGGGAATAAGTAAATAATTTTTTTAACTTTTAAAATTTTCTAGATTTAAAATGAATATGATGAAGATTAAAGATGAATGTTTTGATGAAGAAGATGAATGTTCTTCATTTTTAACAGATTTGGGTTAGAATTGACGGAAAAGGATCAAAACGACAAACAATATATAGTTAAAGGACTAAAACGGATCAAAAAATAATTAAAAAACTAAAATGAAACTTCAAAAATAGTTAAGGGACTAAAACTGTATTTAAGCCTTTATTTTATTTACTTCTTCGTTTTTTTGCCTTTGGGCCTGCATAGTAGTACTCTGAATTCAATTTACAAATATCATTGTTTTATCACCTCAACATTTATTCAAACCTGCAAATTCTCTCTTTTCATATGCTGTTCAAATTCTCTCTTCCCTGCAATCTGTGCATCTTTCAATCTCTTCACAGCAACAACATTTCCATCATCAAGAACAACTTTACAAGTAGTTCCAAATCCACCTTTTCCAAGCATTTCAGCTGAAGCACGCAACAAATCTTCAAGTTCAAATTTTTTCTCACCTTCAAAAAATATCATTCTACCCCTCTCTTATAGCTTCGACTCTTTTTCTTTCTTTGATTTTGAAGAATAGTTTCTCCAATAATAGCAATAAAGAAGTAAACACACTATTCCAAGAACAACAACATCACCTACTATAATAGCTAAAAAAACTATAAGACTTAAAACCGGAAAGTCGGAAGTGAACCGGAAAACCGGTTTCCTTTGAGACTTAAAACTCGAAGCTGGGTTAAAGAAGTGAACGGTTCAATGGAGCCTTGAAGGTACAGATTTTCGAGAACGAGTTGGGAAACTTGGTTTTTAACGCATGAAACGCCGGTCCAAGTGCATGTGCATGGGTCGGTTCCGGTTATCCAAGTTGTGAGCTTTTTGGATGGGTCTGAAGATGTTTTGAAAGATAAAAGTGGTTCTAAATCTGGTTTTAGAGAAGAATGAACAATGAGAACAAAATGGGAAAACAAAAGAAGAAGATAACTCAAAATGAAAAGTAAAATGAACTAGTAGTTTTAAACTTAATTGATACTAGTAGTAATGAAAAGCAGTGAATTAGCTTACAACCCATTCAAATTTGTCAAAAATGAAAAGATAACTCAAACTTTATGCAGGCAGCTCGCGTGAACCAATGCTTGCAGGTTTGAATCAATGTTTTAAAACCGGACCGGATGTCGAAACGTTGGGACCTCCGGTTCATGGGTCAACCGGTCCAACCGTTAATGAACCGGTTGAACCAGATATTGAGTAAATAAATAATACATTTACTAATTCAAAGTAAATTTGTATAACTATTTCAAATACTTAAATACTTAAATTCAAAACACTTAAATTCAAGCCAAATACTAAAACATAAATCTATAGTAGAAATTCAAAGTATATGTGCAATAATCTCAAGCAGAATCTGTCTTTTGTCGAGAAGATTGTAGTAATGACACTTCAATTGAAGCCGATTGTGTTGGAGCTTCTTGTGAAGATTGAGCAACTGATGTTGACATAATTTTCTGAAATTCAAAATAAACCTAGAATCAACTAAAGATAGAAAAACAGAATTTTCTAAAAGAAAAAGTGATAAAATCATAAAACAAAAATAAAAAATTAATTATAGTTGCTAACAAAGATAGAAATTCAAAAACAATTACCTGTTATAAAAAGAGAAGAGAGGCCGGCGGTTGTTTGTGACTGAGTGAGCGGCAGAGACGGACGGCAGCACGTGAGAGAGCGGCGGAGAATGACAAATTGGCGGTTGTACTTTTTTAGGGTTTATGATTGAATTGATCAATTGAAACTTGATGTTTGGGAAGAAAAGAGAAGAAGAAGAAGAAAAAAAGATCGTAAAAGGAAGAGAGAGAAGAGAAGAGAGGAATTAAAAATGGAAGAAAAAAAAAATCATCTTTTGAAGAAATAGGGACCCGGCCGGTTTTGTAAAACCGGAACCAGTTCACCGGTTTGAACGGTTCAGAACGGTTGAGATCGGTTTTTTCTGTTTTATGGGAAGTTCATGTGACTAACGGTTCTGGGGTGCAGCCCGGACCGCTCCCAGCTCCGGTTCGTGGTTGAACCAGTCGAACCGGACGATTCGGTTCTGTTCTTAAAACATTGGTTTGAATAAAAGAACTCTTCAGAATTGCACTATACAGGGTAGCGAATTTGGTGGGACCCAACTTGGGACCACCGCTAGCACATCCACAAAAACACTTCAGAATTTCGCTAGCTCATGTAGCGAATTTGCATAGCATTTTTAAAGTAGGACAAATCTGTATTTTTTTTTTAAACAGGGGTAGATGGGTATTATTTGTTTGAATGTGGGATATTTGGGCAAAAAAGCCTAATTAATAGTAGCTTTGTAGATTTTATTTTTTTAAAAAATCATAAAAATGTGAAATAACAGATTTACCCTCAAATTTCAATCCCTAGTTTTCCTTTTCCTTTTCCTCTATACGTGATATGGTATAAGTTTCAAAAGTTTATAGGGGACAAAATTATATTTAATCATAATTTTAATTCAATTTTAAGATTAAGATTGTAGTAATTATTGTTATAAACTCAGAAATTCAACCGTTTCCGTAAATATAGATCAATTACTAAGAGCATTGTATATATACATGTTCATTACAATGTTACAAAATAATTGATATTACAATGTTCATCAATTTCAAATAACTAAAAGTTCACATGTGGCTGAATTCATTGGGCACGAAGATAACTCCGTCAACATTTGTAATTTTATATCCGACTCTACGGATTTGGCCACCTGAATTGTCATGGTTGTCAGTAATTTTGAATTCTGCATTATATATTTTGCAAACTGAAGCTCACAGTTTATGCGGCTATAATTTTTAAGTGAGCATGTTGTAAGACGAGATAAGAGGCATTCCGGAATAATTTTTGGGTCTACCCAATCTCCACTGCCGGCGTCGTTCACGATATCAACCTGTCAAATGATACAGGGTTAAAAAAATTATAATATACAGAAGTATAACCAAAAAAAGAATGGACAAAACTTAGGATTAAAACCTTATCAATTATAAGAGTTTGAAGTTTGGGGAAACATTGGAGGAGATCAGTCAGCCATGTCCACTTGAAGTTCCCGTCCAAAGGCATGGTGTCAAATGTAATCTCCATATGGGTTAAATTGTGAAACATGCTCTCGACTTGATAGGGAAACATCTGCATGAGTAACAGAGACATAAAGTGTGAATTTCTTCTAAAAATCATTAGATATATTAATTTAGATAGATAACTATGTTTATTGATACATACCACGTGTAGTTGCAGATGTTCCACATTGTTAAGAAAATCATACATAATATGCATTCCAGAAATGTTAGCTCTAATCAATTTGGATAATCCCCCAGTAACATGTGTATTTGGAATTAACGGATGCACGCGATAATTATCCTTTACGATTAAATCTTTTGTTTCCAATTCCTGTAGAATGGGACAGCCTGATAGAATTTTGATCATATAACTATAGTATGTGAAAGTGACAGATTCCAAGCGAAGGAGTTTGAGCGAGGGAAGATCAACGTATGAAACATCTTCATTGAAAACAAGGTTGTTCAAGTTGAGAACAACGAGGGTTTTGCAACTTAGAATGAAATTGCTGCTAACATGGAAAAGGTGGAAGGTGTTGGAGAAGTTGGGACATTTAAGGTGGAATTGAAGGATAGGTAGATTGTTATCTCGATAATCGGCAATGACTGAGTCTATAAAACTGCGAAAAGTTAATTTGTTTGGAAAGGGTTGGTCATTGAAGTTGAGGATGAGTTGTGCAAGCCATAGTGATTTCCATCGTTTTGAGAGGATGCTTGTAGCGGCAGCGTCTCTGATCGGAAGAAAGGAAATAACGCGATGAAGAGGTGAATCAGGTAGAGAACTGATTCTGTGCAACTGAGACATTACGATGAGGAAATAGCTAATTGCTATAAGATCGCAGCAGCAATTGGAAATTTAGTAAAAGGTTAAAAGTGACTGAGACAAACTTTTGAAGTCTAGTGTGTGTGTGTGTATATATAGTTTACAATTTTTGTCCTACTTCGCAAAAGTTTCCATGTGGGACTATTAGTTTTTATTTTTTGTATAACATGTAGAACTATCAACTACGTACTACTATAATAAAATTAGTTACTACCATTATTCCTAATTTGTCCTCACTAATTCTAATCAATGTCTAAAACATATACCCTTATACGTCAATTCACATTTAATTCCTTAATTAATTATAATTTTTTTTGACAACTTAATTAATTATAGTTATATTTACTAAGAATTGTACTAATTTGTTATTGGTTTTGAATAAACAACCACACTTTTACCAATAAAAAAAGAATAAAGCAATCAGAAAGTAATTAATATGCTGCAACTTTCTTTCTCTATTCTCTCTCTCTCTTACCGACTATTCCTTTTCCTTTCCTCTTCTCTTCTTCTTCTACAATACAATGGTCTGTCAACTCAGATAATTTGTACTTCAGTGTTTCTACTCCAAATCATTCAAAAAAGATTTTTTTTTTTGTTTATTCTTATTTGTCAATCTTCTTCCTATAAGCATATATATTCCACATTTTAATTTGTGTTTTTGTATGTGATTTCTCATATTGACTATTTCTTACTCATATTCATTTCACTATTTTTTAAGTGTTGGACAAGTAGTTTCATTTATCAACTGGATGTTTAATTTGGGATTTTCATGTTTTTACTTTTTGCTGGACAAGTATTTTGGTGTATGGAATTGAAGTTTAATTGGTTAATGAAATGTGGTGATAATTGATAAACTATTAGCACATATTTTTGAATTGAGGTTTAGATTAAATTTTGTGAATGGAGGCTTGGACACACATTGATATATTAATGGTTTAATATTAGATTTGATAAAAATGATCATAGTGTACAAATGGTAGAGGCAGAATAGAATGTCTGTGTAGTTGGTTAAGAGACATTTCAATTGATTTTAAAGAGTCATTTCATGTGAATTAGAAAGAATGGACGAGGTTTTGTATTGAACTACCTTTGATAGAAGTATATATGTTGGCTTTAATGTTGGGAATAATAAACTGTTGTGGCTAATAGAATGCCATGATTCTTACTACTGTAACATTTTATAAATTGATTAGATTAAAAAAGTAAATATTTATATATGGCTGATATAACTTATAAGGGGCTGGTCTATACCAGTGAAATCATAACATCAATTTTTATAATACTGGATTATTATAAAATAAAATAAAAAGATTCTCTCATTTTTTATGCTATAAAAATTATACAAGCTCCTCTCATTTTTTGCTCTCAAAAATTGTACTAAACTAAATATAACGTTAATGTGCCACTGCCTATAGTGATGAAATGTGATTTGAGACATTTCTTAGTCTATTTATTGTTACATGGTTTGGTGAAAATGATCTCTATAAGTTAACATTATAAGGTTGAAGAATGTAAGATGTGACATGATATGTAAGTGTTTGAATTTATAGTTTATAAGTTTATATGAAGAAAAAAAAATTAATTAATCTTTTATAACTGAATAGTTCAAATTAAACCGTACTAAATTATATTAGATACTTTTTTTAATTAGTCATTTATAACTGTACCACGAGTAATGTTATTTTTGGATCAGTTGAAATTTTTCAGTTTCAAAACCAATCAAAATTGAGCCACAAGTAATTTTATCTTTGAATATGTTGATTTTTTTTTGGTCCCAAACTATTCCAAATCAATTTGGCATAAAACTTGCAATGAAAAAAATATCAATTTTGCGTAAAACTTGCAATGAGTACGGTGCAAATATTTAATGGCGTTTTGCATATAAAATAATTTTTTTTGAAGAAACGCTACATTAATATTAATATTTTGAAAAGAATATTGTGTTTTAAAATTTTATCATATCGACTTTCTCATATTAATACATTTTTACGCATCTCATTCTGGTACGTATAACACCTACAACGGGCACGGTGGTGACATATAACTGTGTTTGAATATAAAATAATTAATATAAACAGTATACTATTGTTGATATTTTAAAAATATAATAATTAGTTTTTAAATTTTTTGACTATATTATCTTTCTCATATCATTATATATTTTTAATCATCTCAAATCAATATATATAATATTGATTTCACAAACATATAAATAGAATATGCAACGGGTACATTGTTAATATTTAACAAAATTTTACTTATTAAATAATTTAATAGACATATTATTTTAATATTAATAATTTTCATTTACTATATTTGAATATTTTACTAGTTATTGTAAAAATAATAATCGTTTTTTATTTCACTCAACTACTCTAGTGTGGATATTATTAATTTATTACCATTGGATTGCCTTTTACATTTTATTTTTGTTACCAAAATTGGATTGCCTTTTAGATTTTATTTATTTTTTTGGTTTTTAAAAGTTTAAAAATATAAGAAAAATATTATTGGTAAAATTTGAACCGCTAACCTCTTCATTAAAGTAGGAGCAAAAAAAGTCTCGTGAACTTAGCTCAATTGGTTTGGACATACTGCACGAAAGTGCAGGGATCCGAGTTCGAATACGGATACACCCAATTATTTCACTTTAAGGGTAAATTTCTAGCCACTAGGCTACTTGACAAAAAACAAAGTAGGAGCAAAAAATAAATATCCAATTTAATACATATGCTATGATTTTTCTTTTCAAAAAATAAATAGGTGTATATATCCAATTTAATATATATAATTATTTTTTATATAGACCGAGTCGTACGGTCGAATCATCTGATTTATTTGATTTTTTTTTAACACTATATAAGTGCTAAATATTTTTAAAGACGATGTTTAAAAAAAAAAAATTTTAAAGACTTAATCATCGGGTTTAATGTGAAAACATTTTATATTATATTACTTATTATGTTGCATGTGTAATGACTATATTTAAAATTTAAATCTAAAGTGTGAAATTATGATATTTAAAATTTTCACCAAAATTCCCCAACCAAATAAAAAATAATAAAAAACAACCTAAATGGGCCCACCCAATGGCGCCAATTTTAAATAAAACCCTTCTTTTTAGTTAACAACCATGCAGCTAGATAATTGTTATTTCAAAAGAAAGAACAAAGTCTGTTACGTGAATTTGAAAGAAAGAAAGAAGAAGAAAGAAGAAAGAAAGAAGAAAGAAAGAATGGTTGTAGGGTTCAGTAATGGTTGTTTTGGTATTCCTAAAACACCAAAGTTCATCCAAAATAAATCTGAGTTTGTGACATGGATCAATGGAAATGGTCAATCAAATGTCAGTGCAACCCATCAATGGGTAAAAAAAGCTACTGAAAATGAAGAAGTGTCTCCATCGATTGATCCGTTGCTATCAACGGCTGCAAAAAAACATCTAATCTTTAACTTCTGGCAAATGGGGTTTGATCACCAGAAAAATAAGTACTTTTATATCCCCCCTGATCAAGATGATACCAAGGTTTGGTCTTTAAAACAAGCATGCATTATCAACATCCAAGAAGATGTTGTATTGGAAGAAGACATGGGTTTCAAAGGTCAGGCATCAAGAGAATCGGTAGGGTTCAGTAATGGTTGTTTTGGTATTCCTAAAACACCAAAGTTCATCCAAAATAAATCTGAGTTTGTGACATGGATCAATGGAAATGGTCAATCAAATGTCAGTGCAACCCATCAATGGGTAAAAAAAGCTACTGAAAATGAAGAAGTGTCTCCATCGATTGATCCGTTGCTATCAACGGCTGCAAAAAAACATCCAATCTTTAACTTCTGGCAAATGGGGTTTGATCACCAGAAAAATAAGTACTTTTATATCCCCCCTGATCAAGATGATACCAAGGTTTGGTCTTTAAAACAAGCATGCATTATCAACATCCAAGAAGATGTTGTATTGGAAGAAGACATGGGTTTCAAAGGTCAGGCATCAAGAGAATCGGTAGATAACTTTGTGATTGAAGACATACATGACCAAGTTACTCTCCAAAACTTAATCTGGCAAGAGGTTGAAATTGAAGAACAATCATCACCCACAAAGTGGTTGATAATGAAAAATGTCACAGGAATGGATTCAACACAAGAGCAGAGGCTAGAAAAGGCAGTTAAAGTTTTGAGTTTTCCATTTCCTGTGTTGACAGAATTCATCACACAGTTAGTATACAGTAAAGGGCCTTTAAAAGCATTCTGCACTTGCATTTTAGAAAAGAATGGTGAAGTGGCCTCGGCGGCAATTTTTCGGGTGCACAGCACCAAAAACATTGCCGAGGTCCCATTCGTAGCAACAAACAAAGACCTTAGAGGCCGCGGTAGCTGCAAACTATTGATGAAACAGTTGGAGTATTCACTTAGGCAGTTAAAGGTTGAACATATCCTCCTTCCCTCGTGTCCAGACGTACTACATATGTGGGAAACTTATTTTGGTTTTAAGCGAATTGATGACGCTGAACTAGCAGCTATTTTGGAACGTGAGGTAAAAATTGTCAACTTTACTAACACGGAAATGTGTCACAAACTATTAATTTGAATGTTGGTAGCACTGTAATTTTATAGTATATTATTTTCAAGGATACTTCAATCCTTTGTATTATTGTTTCAAGGAGACTTCTCTATATAATGTATGATAAATCCTTTTTTGCTTGTTACTAGAAACAGACAAAATGTTGGGGTTGGAGTCCTCTATCATGTAATTTTTCACTAATATACTCATTATTGTTGTCCATGTATTCCAAAATTCTATTCTAACGTGAGGATCAAATCTTCCATTTGTCTGTTAGATGAAACTAAGTCCCTGTCATATGTAAAGCGCAAGAAAACATAAATATTATCAAGATATTTAGCGCAATAGATGGTAAAACATAAATCGAAATATTTCATCCTTAGACATCAGATCAGGCATGCCAAACCTTCGATATTTATTGTCTAAAATCTAAATGTTTGTCCGCTATCCCAACACCCTACTCCACTCCCTCCTCCCAAACAATCACCAGTGCAATTCAAAATGGTAAACAGGAAAAATGATTGAGTATATAACTTACAATTTATAGCATTTCCTCTGGATTAAATATCCCAGTCCAATGGTTCCTAAACATAATGTGACCAATACCTGTTGGCGTTTTGCACGCTGCCACAAAAGAACACGATGAATTATATCCTTTCGAATAGGCAAATCAAAAACATCTCCAGCTAAAACCATACAGCCCTTGTCTTCGTTATGAAAGTTGGTAACTGGAATCAAAAGATCCTGACAGAGCCCTACAGCATAATGAACCACATTAATTTAGATCTTGTCGAAACAGCAATCAATTTATCCCATAATCAAGACTAGATGAGTTGCCATGATAGATGGTAGGTAGTGAAAAAAAGCTTCAAGTTATATTTAGAGCTGCTTTGTTCTTGTTCATGAAAAGAACAGATGCATTATCTAAACAAAGGTTGGAGCACTACTACATTCAGCAAGAACTACAGAAAACACTTCCTAACAAACACCGGGATACTAAAGAGTTAAAAGAAAAAATCCAATATATATTAATATAACTGTAGTGGAGGACCTAATGTTAAACCCTGGCCACAAATTCCTTCAATCTCAGGGCAGAAGCAGATAATTAAAAATCATAAGGTATTAAGATCTTTGTTACAGGACACAATGCATAATTCATGACAGAATTTAGGCGTAAAATGTTTCTTAGAAAAAATCATACGGTAAGTTAATGACATGTAAGTGTTCTGAAATCACCATGGCCATTGGAGGAGTGAAGGTTTCTGTGGAGACCTATTTGTTTGAATTAGGGGAGCTGGATGTGGTGTTGAGAGTGGAGCGGTTGAAGACTCAGGGAGATACTATTGTAAACTGGACCAAAGAAACTATGGATTTTTGGAAGGAAGGAAAGTGGGTGATCTATGGCAAAGCAGTGCAGGATGAGAGGATGGAGAGGAGTTTTGAAGTGGAGGAATGGGTTTTTTTAAAGTTAAAAAGTAACAGGCACAATGAGGAGATAATTGCAAGCTAGCAGCTCGCTATTATGGGCCCTATGAAGTTTTGGAGAGAGTTGGAGCAGTGGCTTATCGTCTCAAGTGCCAAAGTCCATCCGGTCTTTCATGTATTATTGTTGAAAAAGGCTGTGGGAGAGTATCAAGGTGACGATGAGTTACCAAATGATATGACGGTGATCAAGCTGAGATGAGTGAACCAGAGAGAGCGCTGGCAACCCGTGGAGTTTTGCATAAGGGAGAGAATGTTTAAGGTTGCTGAGGAGGCCATATGGAAGGATGCTTTGACTATGAAGAGTCAATTCTGAAGTACCCAGCATCGTCGGCTGAGGGGTTGTTGCAGCCATTACCGGTACCGGAAAGAATATGGGAAGATGTGTCGATAGATTTCATAACCGGGTTGCCAAAATCGAAGGGGTTTGAAGCCATTCTTGTAGTGGTAGACAGGTTCTCGAAGTATGGTAATTTATTCCGCTGAAACATCCCTATATGGCTAAGGGAATTGCAGAAGTCTTTACTAAGGAAGTGGTTCGGTTGAATGGAATTCCCTGAGTCATTTTTGGAACGATTTGTTTAAGCTGCAAGGAACGCAACTTAAAATGAACTCCGCTTATCACCCCCGAAACAGATGTGGTTAATAGGTGTCTCGAAACTTATTTACGATGTTAGTGACACCAGAGCAGATATTCAGATCCTCATTTACCTTGTTAGTGACACACTGGCATATTATAAATTTCAAGACCATAAAAAAGAAGGAAAATAAAACTCATCAACTAAGACATGCATCTTAATATTATATTCCAAAACCATTCAAACACCACAAAAGACATCTTTTCACGCATTCACATAATAATATATACTATGTATATTTCAAACAAGCTGAAATACCTCACAGACTACTCTTATAGAGTTATATTGTCTTCAAAACCAAACGCAATAGCACCAATCCAGCATTCTCCTTCTTACCTATGGTTATGCAAGATGAAAGGAAAATTATACAAATGTAAGTTATTGGGTTCGGATAAACTAGTTAAATAACACAAATTTTCATTTTTATTGAAATATAAATCTAAGATAAAAGAAGAGTACAAGCCACTACCAAAACATCCAAACACAAAAGTCAAAACGAAGGATTACAAACCTGAGCTTCGATCAAAAGACCACAGAACTTCAATCAGAGGATTCACTTGAAAGATTTGTGGGTTGAATCATAACCACAGAGCTTCAATTTCTTTCGATTACAATACAAACCCCAGTCAATAGTTGGTTTTTGTGTGATTAGGGTTTGGGTTTTGATTGGAAGAAGGAGCTTAGCTTTTAGCTTAGTTCATGCCATGGAAGAAGGAAGGAGAAATAATTGAGAAGCGTTTGAGTTTGGTGTCTCTGTGCGCGCGTTTTTTGTTTGAAGTTCTTAAGAAGTGACTTTTCTTCCGGATGAATGGCTTTTTTAATTTGTTTGTACTAACTGGCTTAGCAGTGAACAGTTAACAATCAAGTCAAAAAGACATACAACAGTGAATCCTCCATCTGACCTAAAATAATTGATTATATAATCTATTTTGATTATAATAGTATAAAAGATGTTGCTTGATTTACCTTTATAAGTATTTTCAATATATATAATTTTAAAGATAATAATTATCTTTAACCGTTAGTTGGTTTAATGGTTGATTGACACTAAACTTGGTAAGGAGGATTAATATTCGATCTTTGCAACTGCGATCGAGTGAAGGTTGAAATCACTTGATGCTAGAATTGGCCCCCGAACCAGATTAAATTGATGTTCAAAACCAAAAAAAATTGTACATTGATAAATATAAATTGGTCAACTGTGTCAATTATTTTAGAAAGTAGAGAATAATTTCAGTTTGCATAAGAGGAATTCAGAAAAATGATAAACTTTAAAATAGAATTTTGTCTTTGTGACAAGAACCACATTCATCATCCAAAGGTTAGAATTAGAATTCAGAGATAAATTGAAACTTTAAAATGTTTAACAAACATAAGTAATAGTAGTAAAATGTTCCTGCACATATGCATCCCATGCATGAGTAAGTAATCTCAACTATACTTACTGTCCATTTTTACTTCATATTTTTTTTTTTGTACAATTTTTTTTACTTCATATATAAACACACACAAAAAGTATAACTTAAATCCCTATTTACATGGTGGCGATTTGTATTGGATTATCAAAAAAATATGAATTTAAAAATATTGGATTAATATGAGTCTTTTTTTTAAAAAAAAAAAACTGAAAAGAAAAGTAATTGTAAAAATATTACTATCAAACAGTACTAATTTGGTCCAAAGTAGTGAGGGGCTAATTTGGGTTTTTTTTTTTTAAATGAACTAAAGAAAATAGTGAAGGGACTAGTTTGGCCTAAATTTGTTGACATTTTAGCCTAGTTTCAAGTTCACAATTGTGACTAACACCTCATCATTTTAACCTTGACACATCATCAACCAACTAGATAAATAGTAGTATATGTCAAAATTATGAGACGGACTAATTGATCTCTGTCTCGAAATATAAAGGATAAAATATATTTTTTGTCCTAAAATATAAGGGGAAATTATTTTTAAGAATGTGTTTTTCTTTATTTTTACAAAATTAAATGCAAATTACATTTAATTTTTCTTTTTTCTCCTTTTCTCAATAAACAATAATCAATACAAAATAATTTTACACTTTTCTATGCAATTTATTTTAAGAAAAATCCCACAAAACCATATTCAAATTCTTGTGATTATGTGTTCTTAGTAAATGAAATTATTTTTTTCCCCTATATTTTAGGACGAATGGAGTAGGTTGTTGCAAAATTCTAAAACACCAAAACGTATCTATTGTCTAAATATTTTATTCAAATCATGTATTTAGATACAAGTCATTTTAATTTTCTAAAAATACTAAATCATAAGTACTATTTCTCTCCCGCCAAGAATAATTGAGATACACCCGCCAATTCAATGTTATAAGTTTTTATATACGACGCACCAAAGTAGGAGGATTCAGATTAATAATTCTAACTTTTCATGTGATGTTGACCAGAATTTTTGAATCACTTTTCATTTGTCCATTTGTAGATGATAAAAACTCTGGACTTTCCATATTTCAATCATGAAAAAAACTGAACTAATTAATACCACAGGCAAAAAACTGTTAATGGTTGGTCTTAATTCGAACCATAATAGAGATTTGATGCATCACTTCAGTGTTAAATCAAATATATCCTTCATGTATAACTGTGAAGGTTAATCCTATGAAGTATAGAAATTTATTTAAAAGATTAATATTTCTCAATAAATATTTTTTCAAACACACTTACACCAAACTCATAACCAAATGATTAAAGAACTCAAATATCTTACCATTTATGCAACACTGTATTGATACATTACTTTAGTAGTTTAGTGGTTTGAAATTTCATGCTCTATTTGAGTAAAAAAAAATTCAAGGTTGGTTCCAATGGTATAAAAATTCTTTTTTATTCTTTCAACAATCCTAATTTAACATAGTGACTAGTGAGCACTTATCTATAATTAAAGTCATGATTCATGAGTATAAATGATACTCCTTCCGTACCATAATATATGTCGTTTTGGAGAAAAAAAATTGTACTACAATATATGTCGTTTTACAATACCAATATAACATTAATTTTGATCTTCCTAAATTACCCATGAATTTATACTCTTTTTTATCAACAAAAGTCACAACTCTCTCTCCAACTTTATTATTTTCCATATACCAACAAAGAAAGAGAAAGGGTAAAAGAAGAAAAACACGTATAATTTTGACAAGATTTATAGAAGTTACAAATTCTTTAATATACATAAAAATATCGGAACGACATATATTTTAGTACGGAGAGAGTAAACGAGAGCCATGTTTGGATAAAGCAGTGAGCGAGTGACACTCATGACACCAATTATATAAGCCATACGAATTTTAGATTGAAGAGTAAATTTAAAATGAAAAATTGAAGAGTAATTACAAATTATTTTTCTTAATTGTCTAACGGTCAAAATGCCACTCTTTAAAATAAATAAGTGAAAAATCTCAAATTCAAACACAAATTTCTACTATTTAAGTTATGTTCACGTGGACAAATAATTATATCGTTCTTAACTAATAAGTTAGTTATAGTCAGAGTCACTATGGTTTTTGATAGATACCTTGGCAGAAAACATAATTTTTGATAGAACACTATGACATTGTTTGATTCATGTGACCGACTTCACTTATCGTGATAAGGCTTGGTTGTTGCATTATAGCCAGAGTCACTAGCTCTTTCTAAAAACGATGTTATTGAGATAATCTCATAATTTACTTTCACAAATAATTAAGGAGAGATAAATTTTCGAAAAGCACATATCATGAAAATTAAAGGACAAGTTATCGTACACAAAAGTACAGTATCATATGTATACTGAGTTAATTACTACAATGTTCCATTATAAAAAACAAATTACTACATTGTTCATGAGTCATGACAAGCTTAAGGCTACAACTCCACGCATGCTCCAACAATTTCAAATAACTAAGAGTTCACATGTGGCTGAATTCATTGGGCATGAAGATAATTCCGTCAACATTTGGAACTTTATATCTGACTCTATGGATTTGGCCACCTGAATTGTCATGGTCTTCAGTACTTTCGAATTCTGCATTATATATTTTGCAAACTGAAGCTCACAGTTTATGCGGCTATAATTTCTAAGCGAGCATGTTGTAAGACGAGATAAGAGGCAATCTGGAACAATTTTTGGGTCCACCCAATCTCCATTACCGGCGTCGTTCACTATATCAACCTGCCAAATGATACACAGTTATTTTTTTTTTTTTTTAATAATATACGGAGGTATAACCAAGATAAAATGGACAAAACTTGAGATTAAAACCTCATCAATTATAAGAGTTTGAAGTTTGGGGAATTTTCGAAGCAGAATAATCAGCCATCTCCACTTGAAGTTCCCGTCAAAAGGCCTGGTGTCAAATGTAATCTCCATATGAGTTAAATTGTGAAACATGCTCTCTACTCGATAGGTGAACATCTGCATGAGTAACAGAAAACACACAAGTGTGAAATTCCTCTAAAAATCATTAGATATACTAATTTGGTCGTATAGATAGATAACTATGTTTATTGATACATACCACGTGTAGTTGCAGATGTTCCACATTGTTAAGAAAATCATACATAATATGCATTCCAGAAATGTTAGCTCTAATCAATTTGGATAATCCCCCAGTAACATGTGTATTTGGAATTAACGGATGCACGCGATAATTATCCTTTACAATTAAATCTTTTGTTTCCAATTCCTGTAGAATGGGACAGCCTGATAGAATTTTGATCATATAACTATAGTATGTGAAAGTGACAGATTCCAAGCGAAGGAGTTTGAGCGAGGGAAGATCAACGTATGAAACATCTTCATTGAAAACAAGGTTGTTCAAGTTGAGAACAACGAGGGTTTTGCAACTTAGAATGAAATTGCTGCTAACATGGAAAAGGTGGAAGGTGTTGGAGAAGTTGGGACATTTAAGGTGGAATTGAAGGATAGGTAGATTGTTATCTCGATAATCGGCAATGACTGAGTCTACAAAACTGCGAAAAGTTAATTCGTTTGGAAAGGGTTGGTCATTGAAGTTGAGGATGAGTTGTGCAAGCCATAGTGATTTCCATCGTTTTGAGAGGATGCTTGTGGCGGCAGCATCTCTGATCGGAAGAAAGGAAATAACGCGATGAAGAGGTGAATCAGGTAGAGAACTGATTCTGTGCAACTGAGACATTACGATGATGAAATAGCTAATTGCTATAAGATCGCAGCAACAATTCGAAATTAAGTAAAAGGTTAAAAGTGACTGAGAGAAACTTTTGAACACTAGTGTGTGTTGTGTGTATATATAGGTTACAATTTTCGTTCTACTTCACAAAAGTTTCGATGTGGGACTATTACTTTTTTATTTTTATAAAATATAGAACTATTATTGTAAAAGTAATAATTATTTTTTTTCTTCACTCAATTACTTTTTTTTGGTCAAGTAATCTAACAATTAATTTTTTTTTCACTCAACTACTCCAGTGTGGATATTATTACCATTGAATAGCCTTTTACATTTTTTTTGAATCATACATTATTTTTTTTTTGTTACCATTGGATTGCCTTTTAAATTTATTTTCTTGTTACCATGATATATTACTCAAGTGCAGATATTATCATTGTCAAAAAAACAAAAATGCAGATATTATCAAATTCATTGGCACACATTATAGAAAATTGCTTTTTAGGCCCCTCATTTTGCTCCTACACCCCCCAATAATCCTAAAATATCCTTAAAATTTGACTTAAATCTGCATTATATTTTAAAATACGAAAATGTTTTTGGTTCGTATTTTAAAATACAAACTCGCTCAATTTCGTATTTTAAAATACGAAACCAAGTTTCAGTTCGCATTTTAAAATGCGAAATCAATCAACATAGCTTAAAAATAAAGCACTTCGATTTTTCAAGGTGAATGCGTTTTGTATGTTATACTGATTTCGTTTTGTATACTACGAACCAAATTCCATTTTGTATTTTAAAATACGAAAACGTTTTTGGTTCGTATTTTAAAATACGAACTCGCTCAATTTCGTATTTTACGATACGAAGGCTTCTGATATTACTAACACAAATTTGACATTTAGTGACAGCGAAATTCCGTTGGTAAAAGTCATATTACTATAGAGATATAGAACAAAATACCTATACCGACGACCATTTTTTTGAGGTCTATAGTTTGCTACACCCACAAATATTTTGCGTCACTATAGGTATTTTTAACGGGTTTGCTCGTAGGTACAAAGCTTTGTGAGAAATCTGAAAGTTTTTACCTACGACTCTTTTTCCGTTGATACAGATTGCAACAGTTTTTTTTCTATCAATATTCATTATCAATTTTCATGGCTATATACACACATCCAATTCATGGTGCTTAATTATTGAAAATTTGTTTTACAAAATCAATGAAATTACAAACTAACTATGCAATCCAATAAAACATACTCCAAACATACTCCAAACAAAAAGAAAAATTTAGTAAGGTAAATGAACTATGCTATATATATTGAAATTTAACATAAGGTCTTACAAACATAAAGTTAATAATGTCAATCCCAGAATACAATATATTCATTATCAATTTTCATGGCTATATACACACATCCAATTCATGGTGCTTAATTATTGAAAATTTGTTTTACAAAATCAATGAAATTACAAACTAACTATGCAATCCAATAAAACATACTCCAAACATACTCCAAACAAAAAGAAAAATTTAGTAAGGTAAATGAACTATGCTATATATATTGAAATTTAACATAAGGTCTTACAAACATAAAGTTAATAATGTCAATCCCAGAATACAATATAGCATTATAACAAAAATATAGTCTTCTGAACATATAATGTGCGTACAAAGTATTATATATAGCAATGTAAAAAAATAAATTGTGTTCACTTGATAACCAAGTTTCCATCTTCAAGCCTGCATATAAGCTTCTAATCTCCCCCTACAAGAAAAACAATAAAAAGAAGATGAATAATAACAACATAAATGGTTAAAGCACACAATACATGTTCTATGACTCAAAATAGGTGTAAGATCATCCAAATGAGTGAAGAAATGTTGAATCCAAGCTTGAACACACAAAAATCGCTCAAAAAATTGCAAATCTAAGGTCTGGTGTGAGGTTGAGTGTTGGAGTGGACAATGAACATGTCAGACCTACAACTGTCATATAATAGAAGCGTTCGTATTTTGCGGTACGAAATTGAGCGAGTTCGTATTTTAAAATACGAACTGGACTCATTTCATATTTTAAAATACGAAACCAAGTTTCAGTTCGCATTTTAAAATGCGAAATCAATCAACATAGCTTAAAAATAAAAGCACTTCAATTTTTCAAGGTGAATGTGTTTTGTATGTTACACTGATTTCGTTTTGTATAATACGAATCAAATTTCATTTCGTATTTTAGGATGCGAAGGGTATTTTCGTCAGTTTTGGGGGTGTGGGAGCATATTGAGGGGTGTAAAGAGCAATTTTCCACATTATACTAGGAACAAAACGTGCTGCCCGGTCTATTTCGGCCCGGCTCGGACGAGTTTTAAGTCTGGCTCGGCTTGATTATTTTTTTTCTTTTTTTTCATTATCAAAAAATAATTTTATGGAAGAAAAAAATTAAACATTCCAAATATTAAAAAAATAAGTTTACAATATTCAAAATAAGTTACCAATCAACCAAATAACATAAAATAAATTCAAATAAATTTTTAAAACAAATTAAGTTCATGCATAATCAAACAACACAATTATAATTTACAATCAAAATATCACACAAAACAACATAAATAAGCATACTCAAACATAATTATAACTTTATGACTATTTTGTAAGACTTGAGCTTGAGTTGTGTCTAAAAAAAATACATAAATGTGAGGTAACGTGCGGCCAGCCCATGGGCCATGCGGATAAGCCCATATTTTTTACGGATAAATACGGACCAGGCTAAAAGCCCAAGCCCGGCATTTTTTCGGGCTTGACGGCTCTATTTTATATGATTAAAAATATATTTATTCCAAATTTCTGTCAAAAAATATTTTTACTCCAACAATCTTTTTTTTGGGTACGGATCCAACAATCTATATTTAAACAACTCATAAGATATAATATCTCAAATTCACTATGGAAGACTAAAATAAATTAATAAAATAATAATTTAAAATAAATTAACAAATAATATTAAAAAGAAAATCTCGTGCACAACACAGATTAACATACTAGTATATATATAAAAATAAATAATTAAACTTAAATAAAACGTAAACGAACAACAAGTTGCGCCGCTACGTAAATAAATGAAAAAAATACTAATAAACATTATAATGTTACAAATAAATAAGATATAGACACCAAACATTAATTGTTTCAATGGTGAATGGCGCGCTGAACTTGGTAGGGAAGACCACGCTTCAATCCCCCACAATTGTCATCAGGAAGAAGACTAAACCACTTGATGTCAGAATTGGTCCCCCGAATCAGATTAAACTGGTCTTGAAAACCAAGAAGAAAAAAAAACTTGGTTTAATTTTACCTTAAAAATATACACCCTCTCTATTTTAAAATGAGTTTGCACACATACTCCATCCGTCCCAAATTAATAAGGGAAAATCTACTTTTTTTTGTCCCAATGAACAACAACCAATAAAAATTAGTTTTACATCTTTCTATACAACTTATTCAAAAGAAAACCCAAAAAGGGAGTTTCTACGGTACACTTGAATAATTCAAGTGTACCGATACATGAAATCGTAAATTAATACATTAACAGTTATTTTTATGAATTGAAAACACTATTAGTTAATTATTGTATTTTAGATATAATAATAGCACAAGAAAAAATAAAATTTCATTGTTTATAATGATTACACTAATATTTTAACATTTTTCAATAAAAAAATTGAATAATGAGTATTATGAAGAATAAAAATTCAAAGAATATCAAAATTTATATTTTTGACAATTTTGGTTAATGATATTTGATTATTATAATGTTTTTAATGATAGAAAAATAATTTCTTTAAAAAAATATTCATTTTATTTATTAATGTGATACCCATGTACCGATACATTAGAAATTATCTAAATTATCTAATGTACTATAAAATTTGCCACCCAAAAAACATTGTTTAAATTCTCATTTTACTTTTTCTTGGGGTGCAAAAGACTCACCTAAATACTAAATTCCACAACCCAATATTAAAAAAAAATTCCCGCCAACGATAAAATTCTGTTAGTATACAACATGCAGTTTCAGTTTGCTACGTGAATAGTTAGTTCACTATAGTCACTTGTTATCATTATTTCTGAAAGAAAGAAAGAAAGAAAGAAAGAAAGGAAAGAAAGAAAGAAAGAAAGAAAGAAGAAAGAAGATACAAAGAAAGAAGAAAGAAGAAGGTGATAGGGTTTACTAATGAATGTTCTTCTATTCCTCTAAATAAAATCACTCCTACAGATTTTGTAAGATGGGTGAATAACAATGGTAAAGCAGATGAGAGTTCAACTCACCAGTGGTTAAAAAAGGCATCAGAAAACATGGAAATATCTCCATCGATTAATCCAAAGTTATCAATGGCGGCAAAACGACACTTGGTGTTTAACTTTTGGAGGTTAAGCTTTGACAATGAGAAAGGTATGATTTTCTACACTCCACCCGATCAAAATCATAAAATATGGTCGTTGACAGAGGCATGTAGCATTAACATTAAAGAGGATCGTAAATTAGAAGAAGAGATGGGCTTTAGAAGAAAGAAGATGGTGATAGGGTTTACTAATGAATGTTCTTCTATTCCTCTGAATAAACTCACTCCTACAGATTTTGTAAGATGGGTGAATAACAATGGTAAAGCAGATGAGAGTTCAACTTAGCAGTGGTTAGAAAAGGCATCAGAAAACATGGAAATATCTCCATCGATTAATCCAAAGTTATCAATGGCGGCAAAACGACACTTGGTGTTTAATTTTTGGAGGTTAAGCTTTGACAATGAGAAAGATAAGATTTTCTACACTCCACCCGAGCAAAATCATAAAATATGGTCGTTGACAGAGGCATGTAGCATTAACATTAAAGAGGATCGTAAATTAGAAGAAGAGATGGGCTTTAAAGGCTTGAGAAAGAACCAAGTGTTTGAAGACATGAATGAGGAAGTTTCTCTTCAAAGCTTCATTTGGAAGGAGGTTGAAGTTGGCCAACAATCAAAGTGGGTTATCATGAAACATATGAATAACATTGATGCATCACAAGAGCAGAAACTACAAAAGGGACTTCAAATTTTGAGTTTTGCATTTCCCGGAAACACAAATTTCATAAGACAATTAATATACAACATAGGGCCGTTCAGTGAATTTTGCAGTTGCATATTGCAAACGGGCGGTGAAGTGGCTTCGATAGCGACTTTTCGGGTGCACAACAAAGAAAATATTGCTGAAATCCCGTTCGTAGCAACAAACAACGCTCATAAAGGTCGCGGTAGCTGCAAGCTATTGATGAAAGAGTTGGAGAACTCACTTAGGCAACTACAGGTTGAGCGTATCCTCCTTCCCTCATGTCCAAACGTGCGACATATGTGGGAAACTAAGTTTGGGTTTAAACGAATGAACAAGATTGAACTAGCGACTATTTTGGAACGTGAGGTACAGATTATCAATTTTACCAACACAGTGATGTGTCATAAATTTTTAATTTGAATGTTGGTACTTGGTAGCAATGTAAATTTATAGTATATTATTTACAAGGATACATCCATATAGCATTGTGTTGAGAGTCCTACTTTGCTTGTTACTAGAAACAGACTAGGAAATTCCATATCAGATACACAACTTCGAAGTAGTTGATTTGGTGTTGAGGCACTGGCACTATTTGTATAGACAACTTACTTAAGTGCTTATAATACATGTGGTTATCATATATTCATATCAGTGCTTGTGTTTAATCTATTTCTATGACAAAGGACAAAACAAAGTCATACTGTTTCAAATAAGCTATAAACTGTTTTAATAACCTAATGTTGAGAACTTATGGAAATGTGCTGAAAACAGCATATGGACATGTCATATGTTGTTTCCATAAACTCTCCCAAACAGTCTCATAAGTGTTTATGCTAGTAGATAAACTCAAATAAGTCGATCTAAACAGGCCCAAAATCTTTAACTGAAAAAATTAGTTACTTAAGTGAGTTCACTTGGGCCATCTTATTTGAATTGAAATCATATGCAATTTATAATTATATCAGGATCTTGTACGAAAAACACACACAGCTATCCTATAAATTATGATGTGAGGGAAAAGGTCCCCATGAAGATCAAACCTCGGCAAAATTGTCACTGTGATAGACGGATACCATGGCACAAAGTAGTTAAAGTGTTATATTGAGTTTCTTAACTACTGAAAATAAGTGCACAGAAAGAAGATACACATCTATTATTAATCATGAAATTGGGGGGAAAAGGTCCCCACGAAGATTAAACCCATGAAAAATTGGCACAAAAAATTTAAAAATCTTCTAATACCGAGGCAACAATATAATAAACTGGAAAAAAACATACCTGAAAAGCTTTCATCAGAGAATAGCAGCGCTTTTGCTCGCCGACCGCTGCAGCATATATATCCTTAAGGTCATTGCGGTTTCTCTCTTCTTCTTGAAGCCCTAGTTGAACCTTTTCTAGTTTCTGTACATATATCCAGCAGGCAGCAGCTAAGAGTTTTTAATCACAAAAAACACATTCAATGAAAGAATATATTACATATGATAAATTAACAAACATTGTTCAAACAGTCAGGTCAAACAGTTTTTCCTTAACAAAGTTTTTCTCAGCACTATGAAATGTTAACTCTTCAAGAAACATTATGTAGGAAAGAATATGTAGAAGAATCTCATATGCAATAAATTCATTATACCTTTAACCAACAGCTCAAACTTCTGAGATTGATGATTCATGGCATAATAATATCAGTGCCTCCTTGATCAATTGAGTATGGATCCTCTCTATTACTATAGTTTTGGGTGGACAAAACCTTAATTATGTCACAAATTCTTAATGTGTCTTTATACTCCTAAAACTATAGTAATGGAATTTTTCATTTCTTTTGAGAACTGAAGAGGATCCCTCTATCCTGATCAATTGGTCAGGATTTCTATGTTTGCCACTGCCCACTGTCATTCTTCTAAATAATTAAACTTCACACATGGTAAAATAGGTTACTGCATTATCCATGCTTCAAACCCAAAAGACTCTTAATAAAAGCATCTTAACAGATGTAATAAAAGCAATCATGTGGCGTGCTTTCATCTAAGAGTTCAATCTTTCGGGATAATTAGTTCATGATAAATGTACCGAGCTATAGCAAGAAATTTTGCTCAAGTAGAATCGAAATATATAATATTGGAACAGATAGTAACAAGTTCAAGTATTCATATTGTTAAAATTATATGGTTTAGGTAGAGAAGAGAGAGAGGAGGGGGGACGCTAAATATAAGATTATTGATATGGTGTGGGTACGTAATAATGTTGCACAAAATACTGACCAGAGTTCTTTTTTTCTAAATGTACCGAGCTAAGAGTTCAATCTTTGGGGATAATTAGTTCATGATAAATGTACCGAGCTATAGCACGAGTGGTTCTAGGAGAACAGGTGTGCACAAAAGGCGGAAAAAACAACACAAGGGAAAACGGCAATAAATGAAAGCAGCCCTGAACAGATAAAGGCATATAGGGAAGAGAATAGCAGCCCCTAGAGGAATAACTAGCATATCATCTTTATTGCTTTTCACATATTTATCATTTATAAAGGAAAGAAAAAATATATATCATAGCAAAATCATAAGGCAAATGTCAGAAAATTTTACAGCATGCTCCAATTCTCTGATGAATACCTGTGAAATGATTGAATTCAATAAAGATGTTTCCTTTAACATCAATTCTTGTATTTCCAAAAGAGCATTGTAGGTAGAATAGTATTTGCGAGTCTGTCGATGTTTTCCCTGTACAGTGGCAAGGCATTCAATAATAGATAGTACAATAACGAATATGGTTGAATAACGTTAACAGTAAACAACATTATCATGCTCCTAACAAAACTTTTTCACTTTTCTCTCCCATATAAAAACTTTCTATCAAGAGATTTTATGAACCTGGATTTGAGCATACAGTTCTGAGAGCCGGTACTCATACCTGCACAAGCATGAATGAAAAATATCCCATAAATATGATTTTATACACCCAAAACTATAGTAATGGAACCCTTCATATCTTTTGAGAAATATAGAGGTCAATACTGAACTGATCAAGGAGACAATGATATCATGACACGAATCAACAATATCAAAAGTTTGAGGGTCAAGACATGAATGATTTTATTGCAACTTTTAATGTAGATAAGATTATTCTACAGATTATTTGTGGCATAATGTTTCTTGAACTTAAAGCATAGTGGCAGAGAACAAAAATTGTTTGACCTAACATTTAATCATCTTATTTGCTAAGAAAAAGATCGTATTTTCTGAACATGTTTTAGCTGTTGTCAATACTTTTTTTTTCCACCTTATAGCATTTTCAAGAGGCCTTTAGTAGCACTGTCGGTCGTATAAAACTTGTTCATTCCATGGAAGGAATTGTGAATTAAGAATATAAATTATTATGAAAAATGATTCGTACACATAGTCGCTTAGTAGTTATTTCTGCACTTCAAGTTGAAAGTGAGTGCTAATAGCACAAAATTGGAATCAGGTAACGCATGTATTCAATATTTCAACCCCACTCAACATAGTGCCTTAAGTGCAAGGGTGTTGAAAACACGTGCAAATGATATTTGAAAGAAAATATTGTGGATGTGGTTTGGTTGCACCTAATTAGAACCAGGTAAAGGACAGACTGAATCTCGTTCAGGAAAGAGTTTTACAGAGTATAAAGACAATGGAAATCATAAATAAGTGAAAGGTGAAAGAAGCAAACATACTGGACGATTTCTGATTGGCACGGTAGGTCATCAATCCCTCGTCTTACTGCCACAACATCCCTGAGTCTAGCAGCAAGTTCCTAACAGAAAGGGGGAAATGAGAAAGCTTATAGTAATTGAAACAGTGGAATAAGTAAGGATCGAAAACTATTCAAAGGAAGTTTGTGGTTTTAAATTGAGATTTCAAATCCCAATTGTGACTGCAACATTGCAGTTTGAAAGATATGTGCAGTTGTATTTATCTGCATTTTGGGCAATTGCATTGCAGTCCATCCGAAACCACAATTTAAAACCACCAATTTTGGGCAATTTACCTTTTTCATCAAATCGACTCTTTCAAGTGATTCGCTAAAAGAACAATGAAGCCCATCAGTAAGACTCTTGCTATCACAATCATTTTCCAATTTCCTCTCTAATTCATTAATCTCAGATTGAATTTCTGAATGCTTAGACTCGCGGTTGAACAGAAAGTGACTTTCCTTCTTTTCCAGATCCTAAACTAAAAGCGAATAGAGTAAGCAACACACATAATATTCAAATTTAGTGTAACAAAATTAGTTAAATCATCTGCATTTTACAACTGTTTTGAAAAATTGAATTATAAATCACCTTCAAAGAAATGATTAAAGGATACAACTTCTGCACTGCAGAATCAGCACCTTCCTTATTGATTCTCGCTTTTAATTCATCTAATTGCTCCACAAGATTCATCTTCCGGTGATTCTATAATACAGCAAAATAAGTAGAAATATAAATAGAAAAGCCAAATAAATCAATGTAGAAATGATGATAATTTCAAAACATCTAATCTAATTGATCTTACGAACCAGTTCATCCAAATTGTCATTCAATGTGTTTATCGAAGTAGTTTTAAGCTCTTCTTCTTCAAATTGAATAGTACTTTCACGGTGACAAACCTAGGGTTCCATTGGATACGAAAAATCAGTACTGGATGAAACAAATAAGGGAATTAAATCACACTATTCTGAGAATTGGAAGTTGAAAATTGAATAATTGAGTTCAATTCAATTCATCACCTCCTCCATGCTGACTGTGAAATTGTTCTGAAGAACTCAATAAGCTAGTACTAAATTACTGTACTGCTCGTCTTCCTGTTTCTCCGTTAACTACTTATGACTACTTTTTTTTTTTTGACGGAACAGTCCCTTAACTACTTATTAAAGGCACTTGTTAATTTTTACATTTTTATTTTAAATTACTTTTGAAGTCCCTTAAATGTAATAATTTGTTTGACTACAGTTTTTTTTTCCGAATGGTATGAAATGGGGGACATATGGGTTACATATGGGTCAGAGAATAATTTATATTTCCAATATAAAAATAATATATCTATGATTTAGAGTGCCCAGAGAAAAACAATAAATTTGAAGTTTTAAATAATATATCTATGATTTAGAGTGCCCAGAGAAAAAATATGAAAAAATAATTTAAATTTCGTGAAACATAGATAAATGACTAAATCAATAAATTAAGAATAATTGTTTTTGACTGAACTATTAAAAGTTTCAATGAAGATAAGAAAATAAAACCCCAAAGTTATTTTATTTCAACAATACAATGAGCAAGATTGTGGCCATGGAAGCACATTAGCTTTGACTGCTTTGCTTCAGAAAGTGAGTATGATGTTGGATTTGAGTTTTGAGAGGAAGAAGATGACAAAGAGGAGATGAAGGGTTTTTCAGTTTGAATTTTTTCTAACTTGATATTTTATTGCAATCAAAATTTTCAACCAAGGGACTTAGTTGATACATATTAAGCAAAATGAGGGACTATTTAACTATTAGCTATTTTAAATATTTCGAGAACCAAGTCGATCGATGGTACAAAATTAACGAGTAATGAGTCTATTTACTCCATAGTTTACAGATTTAGATCCTCTCTAGCTCTTTCTCTCATTCTTCATCCTGCCCAATTTTTGTGCTTATTTTTGTTTGTAGAACAATCAACCATTAGACTAAAAAAAGGAGAGGGTCGAACACAAAGTGCATGAGAGGATCCAATTACATACTACCTCCGTACCAAAATATATGTCGTTTTGACCATATCACACAAATTAAGAAATGTAATCATTGTTGTATGGAAAAGATAAATTATGGGTTAGTTTGCAAAATTATCCCTCATTAATGGTATGAGAAATATAAATTATAGAATTGAAAGAAGAAAGAGAAATAATTAGTTAAGGGTATAAGAGGAAAAAGAGCATTAAATGTTTCATTGGTAATGTAAAACGACATATATTGTGGTACAAATTTTTTTCTCAAAACGACATATATTTTGGTACGGAGGGAGTAGTTTACAGTTAAATTTACAATTATATAATTATGTTTTTATTGTCCTTTCTTATTTACTTTAAACTTCAATTATGGACCTCTGAAACATAAGACATAAAATCATTAACAGGTTGATATTCAAAATTTCAAATAAATAAAACCAACTAAAATCTCACTGGTAAAACAGATCCCATGCATTTGCTGAAGAATGAGATAGTATTGGAAATCATAACAAACTTAACCACTTGAGCATATTAAAATTCCACCATCCAATTCCTAATTTCTAATCTTGAACACCATAAAAATTACAACTTGCTTTGCTTGCATAATTTTATCAGAAACCTCATGCAAAATATTCTCATTAGATCACCGTGTTACAGAAATGGGGACACGGGATACTTTCCTAATTCCGAGCAAATGAAGTGAAGTACAGCAACAGTTACTGCCTAAACCATTTATTGAGGTATCAAATTACGGGAGATTGGGGTTTGGAATCACGGGAGATTGGAGTATGCATACGTTCAACAATTCTGTTCACAGCATCCTTGGACATCACCAAAGTGTCATGCAACAAAATACTGTAGACATTTAAGCCCTACAGAAACATTTAAATAAAATCTGTATGAGGAAAAGCAGTTTATACAATTTCAGGTTTGTGCTAGTGAAGTTGGCTAAATAATAATAATCATAATAAACAATTCTATCAAGGAGCTTTTGAATTAACAGGTTTTCAATTGAGTAATTTGAGTTGGAGCAAGAAACAGTATATCATGTAAGTATACTAAGACATGAGTTAGGGATGTTTCTAAGGTGAAAAAGTAGGATTATTACATCATAACGCAAGTTGTATGGTTAACTCATTTTAGATCCATCTTACAAAATGGAGATGCCACACAAACAACTGGATGCTTCAATCATAATTTCTAGTCAATATTTACACTACCAAACTCAGAAAGAAGATTCTATTAGATAATTATAAGATCAACGATATTTAAAGGCAGTAAAGTGGTGATTGGAGCCAAAATAAATAAGCATAGCTATGATAAAAAATACTTTAGTGAAAGAGTGATGTAAAATATTATGAATGCAAGTATCTGAGAGAAAGTTGAAGTAACAGCCTTTGAGGAGACAATCAGGAAACTCTCCTACATAATTTGGTCAGTGTGAGAAGAACAATGGAGGCTCTAGTGAGAAAAGTGGATCAGCTGGTACATAGTTTGACTAAGAAAACAACTAATGAAAAATCATTTAAGAGACCTTGTTCTAAATGGTTTTACTAAAAAATTGGTTTCTTGATGGAGCTCAATGACGTTGACAACTAATATAAGCCTTACAGTTATTGTTGGAAACGTGTTGACTCTTGGAAACACTACAAACTCTAAGGGTCTGTTTTGGAGGGGAGGGCTAAGTCTATATTTTGAAATATATTTGTTATTTTAAATAAAATAACATGATCAATGATCATATAATACTTCAATCATGCTTAATTTATTTTTATGAACATTTTTTAGTGTCTGTAATTTAGAAAAGAAAAGTAAGTCCTGCCCTCCCCTCCAAAACCCTTCATCCAAACATCCCTAAAAGATATCTACTAGTAGAATTATAATTTTCACTTCCATCAGAAATATTATAGAAGCAGCATGTGTAAAACTGATACTTACAATGGATGGAAGTAAATTAACATAATGCAGATTTTGTGTAGCTAACTTTAGATTTTCATTTATGGGGCCGTCATCTACAATCAGAAGTTTCTTGGTGTCCTCCAGTTGTTTGAAATAATTCAAAAAGTTCTTGGTTTTATGTGTGGGAACCTCCAAATCATCAAACACAATAAGCTGTATAAATCAATTCACTAGAGATCAGTGCACACAAGACAAACACAAACTTTTATTTAACATGTAATGCAAGAAGAATACATAAAAAAAGAATCGCAAAAAGTATAAAAGTGATAATTATGGGATGAAAGAAATCAAAAGAACACTTCATACTACACCAGAATTGCAATAAGGCATTATTTTGGTAATGCAATCTACAGAGACACATAATTATCACTTAACTCAAAAAGAAAGCCGACAAAGGACAGATGGTTTTACAGTATTAAATAGTTAGGTGACTAGCATGGCTCCCTCTATTGATCATACTTTAGAGCTTTGGCTGTGCATTTAGAGGGGGCATGTACTTTGTGTAGGGATTAGTATAGTACAGTTAAACTAGTATAAATGGTTCTAAGACTACACAATCAGCTTTCATAAGATACTAGTATACTCTAACATCCAATTATTTTGGTCCTACTTCAATTCTCCCTACTCAACAACAATTCTACGAAGACATTGCAGTCTATTTTGTCTCTAGAAATGAGGTGCTCCTTTAGAAGAACAGCCTGCATTGGCTATTTTTATAATTATAAATATGAAATAAAACAACAGCCATAAAGCAGACATAATAATAATTTAGAGATGTGATTTAATTTTTTAGAAAGAAGGCGAGGACAGGGATAGAGGAAGAGACTTGCCTTTCCTTCTGCTGCACGAGCTGACAGAGCAATCTTTAGCCCCAGTCGCCGAACCTTCTTATTAAGTTTGAAAGCGTGACTTCGGGGCTTAGGACCATGCTTCGTTTCACCACCCCTGAACTGTTGCCATTCATTAAATTTATTAAATTCCACTGCTGAAAGGGAGGAGGAATGAAGAAAGGGTGGATTTCATTAGAATGTCCGGTACCTGAGGCCCACGCAATGAACCATGCCGTGCTCGACCAGATCCCTTTTGGTTCCAAGGCTTTCTCCCAGTCCCACTGACTTCACTGATAGTTTTTGTTGAGTGAGTTCCCTGTTGGCAAAATCAATGAGCAAAGAAGTAATATTCCGATGGGAAAATTTCATAGCTAACAATTTAGATCCATACTAAAAGATAAATTATATATCCAATGCCATTAAGTGTTGATCACACCTCTTATTATTAGATGCTATTATTGGATATGATATATAAAGGGAAAAGAAAGTGGATAATGACTCAATTGAGCAAGAGACATGAGGTAGAGGGAAAATTGAATATGTATCTAGTATTTTGTTGTAATAACATCCTTGATATGTGCCAGCAAGGGAGAGAAGAGTGAGGATGTGCAAATTAATTTAAAGACAATGTCAAAAGCAGAGGGCAGAAAATGCACAAGGTAGGTAGAATTGTGTAGAGAGGCATTGGGTGGGGCTGGAGTCTCTCTATCATGCAGTTTTTCACTAATACTTGTGCTTGTTGTCCAAGTATTCCAGAATTCTATTCTAATGTGAGGAACAAATCTTCCATTTGTCTATTAGGTGAAACTAAATCCCTATCATATGTAAATTGCAAGAAAACATAAACATTATTAAGAGATTTAGCGCAATATATGGTAAAACAACAATCAAAACATTTCATCCTTAGACATCAGATCAGGCATGCCAAATCTTTGATATTTATTGTCTAAAATCTAAATGTTTGTCTGCTATCGCAACACCCTACTCCACTCCCTCCTCGCAAACAATGACCAGTGCAATTCAAAATGATAAAAAGGAAAAATGATTGAGTATTTATTTCCACCGCTCAACAATTGAATACACCGAATTTGTTAGGCATATATGGATTAGTATAGCCTACAATTTATAGCATTTCCTCTGGATTAAATGTCCCAGTGCAATGGTTCCTAAATATAAAGTGACCAATACCTGTTGGCGTTTTGCACGCTGCCACAAAACAACGCGATGAATTATATCCTTTCGAATAGGCAAATCAAAAACATCTCCAGCTAAAACCATACAGCCCTTGTCTTCGTTATGAAAGTTGGTGACTGGAATTAAAAGATCCTGACAGAGCCCTACAGCATAATGAACCACATTAATAATATACTTAGATCTTGTCGAAACAGTAATCAATTTATCCCACGATCAAGACTAGATGAGTTGCCATGATAGATGGTAGGTACTAGGTAGTGAAAAAAAGGTTTAAGTTGTATTTATGGCTGCTATGTTCTTGTTCTTGAAAAGGACAGATGCATTATCTAAAAAGGTTGGAGCACTACTACACTCAGCAAGAACTAGAGAAAGCACTTCCTAACAAACACAGCATACTAAAGAGTTCAAATATAACTGTAGTGGCATAAGCAGATAATTAAAAATACATAAGATATTAAGATCTGTGTTACAGGACACAATGCATCAATCGTGTCAAAATTTAGGTATAAAATGGTTCTTAGAAAAAAAAACATACGGTAAGTTCTGACATGATATAAACAGGAATGTATTGTCGATGATCATTAAAGAAAGTTTTGCATGACATGAAGCACAATGGACTGATGGAGCACCAACATATTCACGTACTACAAACGGGTTCTAACTAGCCTTCGTACCTATATCACGCTCAGATTTTGCCAGAGGCGTTTTGGACAATAATTCAGATGGAAATGCACCTTCATCTGCTTCCGGACTTAAAGTAGAAGTAGAAAACCATTGGATCATTGATCCGGTCTACATTCAAATACAACATACCACCTCATTAGACAATAATAATCACTAAACAACCAGGCATAAGAGGGAACTTCAACAGTTCAGTATTCATTCTTAAAGAAATTACAGATATAGAACAAAAATTAAATGTAATAGCAACGTACCAAGAGACGTTGTGCAGAAATCGCTCTTTCCCCATATAACCTGCTGCTGTATATATCTACATAAGCAAAACAAAACAAAAAAACAGATTTTTAAAAACTCAAATTATCAACAATAACATAGCTTTTAAAGCAAAAGGCACTGTTCGGACTATAAAAAGTCGTTACCATGTGATTTACGAAAAGAATGAAACCCAGAATTAGGTGAATCGAAGCAGCGTTGTCCTAGTGAATGCAATGATCCATAAGAACGTAATAACCTTTTGGAGAACAAAGCAGCCATAGCTGAACAAGCAATCTACAATTCAATAAGAAAGCACGTGAATTTAGAACTACCCATTTGAAGTTAGATGAAGTGTAACAAATAATAAAGCAATTTGACGAAATTAAACGCAAAATAAATCGATAAGTTGAGGGGGACATTTCATCGAACATATTGTGTGCAACAAAAATTAAAGGCAATTTGGATCTAAGTAGTGGAACTAAAAACCGTGTCAGTGGGGAAATGGAAGAGGAAGAAGAAGAGTTACCAGCAACAGAATGCAGAGGTAGAAGCAAGTGATGAAGCAAGAGCTACACGAATGAGCGCGGTCGAGAACACGCGAAGGAGTTTTGGGTTTTGCGTGGCTTCTACCTGTATGTTATGGCACCCGTTAAGAGTAACCCTTTAATTCATTAATTTTTTATTTTTACTTTTTTTTGACTAATTTTTTTTATTTTTACTTAAATAATTTTTAATAGAGAAAAAATAATATACATGGTGTAAAATAATTTTACACTGCCAACCAATTACAATTATATTTTCTTGATATGACAAAAGAATTTTAATCACTTTTATTGATTGTTAATGTGTACTATCGACACACACTTTATGAAAAAATGCTAACATACTCTTGATATAGAGATATTATATCTTAAAATTTGTGTACATTTACTTAAGAGTTTAAAAATGTTTTTTATGACGGTATTTATAAATTGTTTTTTTTTTTTGACAAAATTTATGAATTGTTTTTAAAATGTATTATTTCTATTTATTAATTAATGTGTGTTTTTAAAATCCAAGTTAACAAGACTCATAATCAATTTATTCTATGAGTGACAAATCAAGTTGAGACCAATTAATTCAATACTTTAGGCCATATTTGGTTCGGGGTTTTTGGAGGGGATGGGAAAGGAGGGAAGAAAATATTTTAAATTTTTGTGTTTGGTTCAACTTTTTTAACGAGGAGAGGGGAGCGAATAAGTAATTTATTTTTTTATCCTTAATCATAAAAACTCAAAATAAAGATTAATTTATAATGGATATGTTACGCCAAAAAAAAAATCTAAAGGATATATAACAACAAAAAAAATCTAATGAGTAGAAAACCTAATTTTTTTTGTTGTCAAAAAAATAAAACCTAAATTTTTAATATTCTAACTAGGCTAATTTAGGATTAAAAAAAAAAGTATGGATAATTTTAACATAATAAATTATATTTTCTCTCACTTCACCACTTAAAAATCCCTCACCTCCCCTCCCCTCCCCCTCGGTTGAACCAAACAGGGCCTTAGACATGGCAAATTGAGATTTTAAAAGATATCACTCAAGTTGACTCGTCCAACTTGGGAATGGATAGCTCAACTAGTTAAGCTGACTAGTTGAGTTAAGGGTTAAAGAGCTAGTGAAGGTCCGGGGTTCGAATCCTGGCAAAGAAGAAAAAGATTGATAATATATTAACTATACACTAACAACTAACATTATCTCCTTAACATAATTATTCATTTTGGAGTTTTAATTGATATACAATGACGGTGTAAAATAGTTTTACACAATTGTCCAATAAAAAACCTATAATTTTTCATGTCACATGGAAAAGAAAAATGGGATAAAGTGGGGTGATGTGATAGAATACATGATTGTCATTGGTTGACAACGTAAAATTGTTTTACTGCATACAAATTAAATCCTTCATTTTGTGGAGCATTAGTTAATTTGTTGTTACAGCATAGTAAATTTAGGATTTTATTGTTTGTGTAATTGATCTGTTTTGCCTCCCACAATTTTAACCATTGCTAAGTGATGAGAATTTCACCATCATAGTCAAAAAGTTTTTCTTCACCATGTGCTCTCCACTCCACATTTGAACACTTTTTTTTATCGGTCGATATTCTTTTGATTATATTTCTTGCTTGAAGTCCTTGAGTCCTTCTTACATAATGCCATTTGAGACTTTCCATTAGACATAAGGGCTTTAGATTTTGAAGCATATATGAGAGGATTCATAGAAGCTGTGATTGAAATTAAACAATCAAGGTGCAGATTTGAGAAAATTAGTAAAGTAATAAGAAAATTTAGAGCATTACAACAAACTCATGATTTGTCAATTTTATAATATATTTGCAATACCTACATTTGATTTGTTAATCAATGGTCCTTATTACTCACTTTATTGTCTAAAGTTGTTCATAAAAAAAAATTATTACCATTTGATTTCAACAGCTAATTATTAACATTGCTGTCTTAAAATAAAATCACTTATAGTACCGTAGATATTTCACGTACCTTTTTTTACAGAATATTACATGTGTCATGATTCACTAACTAAATTATATAACAAGTGGACACAATATTTGATAAATTTCATCACAGTTTATTTCCCCTGCTTTTTCGGATAGTCGCAAAAACACTAATTCTGTTAAAAATTTGTACAGAAAATTCGAAGATGCAAAACACATGTCTGCCTAATTGGCATTTACTTAATTCTTCAGCAAAGCCTCGAGTTCGAATACTGTAAATGAGAAAATAGAAACTGCGATAACTGTCTCCTTATATAAGTTTACCCGGCTCAGTTTGGATTAGTTGTTACTTGTCTGACAATCTTTCAACATTGCATTATATTACATAGGTTAATAGCTAGAGCCTAAAGACATAACAAAATCAAAAACCACCCAAAGGAGTAGAGGCAGTGGGTCGGTTAAGTCCAAAAAAGAGAGGAATAACTACAAAATGTGGTGATCAGACACTAACAAAAACCTAAGTGTATCGCGAGTATTGTCAATCGGAGTCACAATTACCTCATGTTAGTTACTTCCATAGCTTGATGAACTTGTCATGACTGGCAGAAGCAATCAAACCATTTACAGTTGAAACCGCTAAGGAAGTAATTAAACCATCATGAGCAGACAAAGTCATTGTCTTGTTCTCAGCCATGTTCCATAGCTCCAATGACTGCACAAACATGAAGCAAGAATAAGAGTCCACTCTCTTATAAAAGTTGTGTTATCTGAACTACTAAAATTTGACAACTTCTGCAACAAACTTTTGAAGTGGTTATCACGGTTCAAATATGTGGTTAATTATGTACAGTGAATGGTTAATGAATATACCATATGTCAACATATTAGGCATCAGCATAACTTCAATAACCACAATATTAAACGCGATTGACCATAATTTTCAGATGATCAATCTACATGTAGTTAAACACTTGAAAATTTTGGTTAACCACAGTCAAATCCTTGGTGGTTAACGAGTTTCGACACTCGGAGCCATTTATCATCTGCTAAACGTAATTAACTAACTATTTGAATTGTGTTAACCAATTAAAAAGTTGTCGGAAAAACTATCTAAATTTGGTTGTACAAAAATAATTTCTATTCTGATAAAGCATGTGTTTCTTAATTGCATATTAGAGTAGGAGAAATGACAAAACCAAATTCACCAATAACAAAGGGGAGGAAAAGTAGACTTGCCTGGTAACAGCCAATGAAGAGCAGTGAAGGAAATGTTGGATGAAAAACACATGAGTGAAACTTACTGCCATTACAGTTAAGCTCATGAACACATTCTCCTTCACTTCCTATTCCAAGAGTCCAAATCCTAACAGAGTCCTCACTCACTGATGCCATCAACTCTCCAGATGGATCCCAGCATACAGAATGGACTGTCTTTGAATGACCCTTCAATCGTAGTACAACAATAAAAAACAATTGATTAGTTAATTATTTTAAGTTCACTTCTAAAACTCATGATGATGATAATAAGATAAGAAACGCATGACTCGGAAACCCTGACTCAAGTAGAATTGCAAACCTCTCATTGAAAGCAATTGTTTTACCTCCAATGAAAAAACATGTATAAAAATGATGCAAACCAACCTTTAATGTATATCGGCATGCTTGTGTCTCCACATCAAGTATAGACACAATGTTCTCGGCAGCTGCAGCAAGGTACCTCCCTAGACGAGGTTGAAATCTCATCTGGGTAGTGCCACCCTAATCAACAAGAAAATTGTCAGCTTATTGAAATGAATATATTGTCATTTCAATACACAAGACACAATAGTTTTCCCTTTCTTGAAAAAAAAAAGGCAGTTAGTCTTGAATCTAGTGCACAGGGATGAGCTTATAAAACAAGTGAGATTGATGAAGATTCTACCTTAGTGACTCTAACACAACTGCCATTGTTTATGCTCCAATACCGTATCTCACCATCACCATCACAAGAACATATAAGATCGTCTTTATTTGGGTGAAAATCTACTGACATAACAGATGTAGAATGTCCCGTAAAAGTACGGAGAGAATACCCAGGCTGCATAGAAAATTATATATACAGTTAAAATACCCATTATAGAACCACAATTCATCTTCTATGTAGAAGAATAACACAAGAAATCAACTAACATTGTCAACATCCCAAACCCTGACAGTTTTGTCGAATGAAGATGTTGCTAGACGTGGCATGCTTGGACTGAAACGGACATCAGTTATCAAAGATGAGTGCTCTTCAAGAACAGCTTTTTGTTTTAGTGAATCCGTGTACCATATAACAGCCTGCATTGCAAGAATATCAGGAAGAAAATAAAACATTATTCTATATCTAAACGGAATAAAGAAATAAATTTTGTTTTTATAATTTCCTTCAAGCAGGACAATTGCACAAGATCACAGCTAATATCAGAAAGTTAGTTGAACAAAGAAAGTGTGGAGATTAATTGTTTCCCCTAACCTTTTTGTCGTGGCCACCACTTGCAAGTAATTTACCATCAGATGAGAAATGGCAACAAGAAATTTTGCTTGAGCTAGCACGTACAGAATTTACATCAGAAAATGCAAAGCCTGAAAAAAATCAGTCATGTAGTTTCTGAATCCATGTCATTGCCTCATGTCAAGGAATTTAAGGGTAACTATGCACTATGGTGTTTCACATATAAAAGATAAAGAAGAACATGCTTTCTTAATTATATAACCAACAACATACTATATTTATAATAAAAACAAATTGTAAAATGTTTTCAAAATCAACATTCTAAAGCATATTTGAGGCAAAATGATAAAAGAGACTTTGCGATTTATTAAAATCATCTTGATTGCTGTTTGTGCTTCGTACTTCATTGTAATCCACCATTACCGCAACGAGTTACGCACTAAAAGAAAGAGTTTCATGGGCACACACTGCCAGTGTAAAGTCGTTTTACACAGACATCTAAATATAGTCCTCTATTTTGCCATGTCATATCACCATTGTATGATCAATATAAAGTGGTGTTTACTGCACCTTTGCTTACATCCATACAATGACCAACAGGATCTCTAGGGTCCGTATCATCTTGCGATAAAAAAGACTCTACATTTTCATCTAAAGATCCATCCTCCACAAAGCGATCCACATCAGCCTGCAATTCAAGATCCTTATCATCCCACTGCCAAAATGGAATTGCAATGAGTCTACATGCACGGAAAGAAATCACTCCTTCCGTCAATTAAACCGCGTATGAAAGCAACTCACCAACTGGTTCGAAGGTGATGTAAGAGTTCCGGTACCATCAGTGCCAAACATCATTAGAGACTTTGAAGAACTACTGTTATGGGGCAAGGCAGGCATTGAAATTGCATCCCCAGGAGTATGAGTTGAGGGAGTTGAGGGTGCTGAACTAGGTGATGGGCCTGCCGTATTTGCCGTTCCTGAACTATTGGCAGGACCCGAAGAAGATACAGGTTGCTTTCTCTTTCTTCCCATATGGTTTTTTGAAACCTTGAAGTGCATTAAAAGAACAATGTTAGGAACTATTGGACATCAATAAGTGAAGTGTTGCTCAAACACACGAGGTATTGACAACTATAAAAGGACTGACCTGATCATTTCCTCTATATGAGTTTGACATGCTACCATCCATGGTGACACTACCACCACCTCCACCTACCTTATCTTGCTGGTGCATGCTATGATTTGAACTCTGCGATTGCTGATTTGAAAGAACATGCTGTTGAAGTTGGTGTTGTGCATTGATGCTCGACTGTTGTTGATGTTGCTGTTGTTGTTGCTGCTGCTGTAACTGAGCCAGTTTCAACTACACATACAAAAAAACACTTTCAGATGATGCAAGTCGTGAATCTTTTGGCAATATAAGAGACTTGTATATAAAATTGTTTAACAACAAAAATTAAGATAAAAGGTAATTAATGAAAAGAGAACTAGCACCTTCACTAGCATATCAGTATCTCCACGAGGAAAAGGAGGGCCACCACCATGAAGAGGTGATCCAACATTTGATAACATATCACCCCCAGGGTTCGAAAGAACATCCTTACTTAGGCCAATATTCCTATTATTCAGAAGCATTCTCAGCCTTCTACTTTCTTCACTGACAGATGGTGATGCCAAACTCTGTTGTGCAAGCATAAGCTGTTGCTGATGCTGCGGTGTCAACATTTGTAGTTGATGAAATGGCTGAGGAGCCTGCATATAAGGCTTTTGCTGCTGAAGTAAACCAGAGCGAAGTTGTTCTAAACCCTAATAAAAGAAGAGAAAGGCTTAATAATGAATGTTCACAACTGAAGTGCTTTTGCAACAATTAAAGAAAACATTTTTGAAGGATGCGTATGAAGTGCTATCTTTAAGACAACAGTATATATCTGCAAGGAGAAGTGATATTAATAGAAATAAAACTATCGCATACTGTGAGTGGCCACCCTTTCAAAGTCAAATTGCTGTTCCCTTGATTTGATCCTGGCATGAGAAAAGCAAAAATACATTGTTTACTACACAATTATGGGTACAAATAAAAAATAAAAGACCACAACTAATGTTGCATTAAAACATAGATCCTTATGGAAAAATACCGGAAATTCCTAACAATGATCCTTCAGGTCCCGCAGCTCTGGGATTTAAAACAGGATTTATCTCACTCTTTATATCCTGATTCCAAGTGGTAAGTCAGGGAAAAGCAGCTGATATGGAATATAGAAACTAACAAGATAACTCTGGGAACAGAGCTGTACCGGTGTAGACCCTGATAATTGCTGACTACGAGCTTGAACTTGTGGAGACATCCCACCAGCAGTGCCGTGCAAAACTTGCCTGAAATCAAGAAATTTGGTGCAAGCAAAGTAAACACCCACGGATATAGAGAATGCAGAATGTTAAGAGAATCGAAAGCCAAATAAATGTTTTTTAAAGTGACCAACATGTGATCATTAATTTTTCAAAAACAGGAGTAGACCGTCCAAAAGAGTATAAGATAGAAAGAATGTCTTTTGTTTTGCATTAAAAAGGTGATCTTCAACTCATAGTATTTCAGATGAAACTTCAACTAACAAAGCCAGTAAGCCACGGATTAATCAAGTATAATAAGCAATAAAAGTGAAGTTTTAAGAACCTCACCCTGAAGGCTGACCACTAGCTGCAGCTGACTTCAATATTGAGGCATGATTTGGGTCCAAGAGTTGACCCATGTTCTCACCAAATCTTTGCTGTATAGCATACCAAAAAAAGCAATGAATATAAGTATCACAAAAACAACGTTCTTCTTATAGTATGATAATCAAAACATTTCTCTACCTTCATTGCCGCATCGTCCAAGGAATCCCTCTGTGGGGGAACTTTTAACCTTTCCTCGTACATCTTTGTTGCTATTGCATTTGCAGTTCCCGGGTTTCCACCTAACCCATTTGCACTACCATTTAAGAGATGAGCCCTATCCCTATTTTGCTGTTGTTGTGGTTGTTGCTGCTGCTGCGATTGTGACTGTTGCTGTTGCTGCTGCTGCTGCTGTTGTTGTGCTTGCCTCTGCAACATAAGTTGTTGCATCTGCATCTGTTGCTGCTGCTGTGCATGCTGTGACTGCTGAGATTGAGGCTGCTGCTGCTGCTGTTGCTGTTGTTCCCTTGCCTTAGTTAATTGAGTCTGCATACGAAATTCCACAGACCATAAATTTAAAGCGATAATAACTGAATATCTCCTCTTCTAATTGTGTAAATGTAGCTCCAAGTATACCATCAATTTAACAAGGGTACCAAAGATAATGTAAGATTACTTATAAAAACAAAAAAGCAGCTGTCTAAACTGTAATCGCTTTATCACTCATCTAAAACAATAGTCTGTGATATCAGCAGTTCATTAAAACGGCCAACTTTGGACCGCTTGGCATGTGATAGCAAACTAACCCACAAATTTAAGTACAGAAATAATCACATGCTCAAATTTAGCATGAAAGAAGATAGTATAACATAATATAAAAGCCATGATTTCTTTTCAACCAACCTCTATATACGATGCAGCCACCTCGGAGTGCTTCTCATTAGTCCTGGCAATAAAAATGTCCCAGAAAACCGACCACCATTCAAACAGAAAACCTCCAGGGGCATCAATAGCTGCAAACCATGTTGCCAACAACCACACACAAACACACAAATAAAGCAACTAAATCAATAAAATGGAAGTTAAAAAACACAGAGAAAAATGCAACCTTTAAGTCTTTTTCTTCCATAAAAGCACAGTTTTCATGAATCTTACCAACGGGGTCAGAGGATACTTTTCCCTCAGCTTGAAAAGCTTGAGCAGAAGCCTTCAAATCCCTCTTAACCAAGTAATCATGGATGTAAACATCTAACCTGGAATTTCACAATGCAACAAGTTACAACTTGAATCATCAAAAAGATTGAAACTTTACCACAAATATGAAGCTCAGTAGTCAAAATTAGCAATTTCTTATGAAACCTAACAATATAAACCCTAAGAAACCCAAAAATGAAAAAAATGTGTACATTCATAATAAACATAAAAAATACAAGTGCAAAACAGAAAACTAACAACAACCCAGAAGCAAAATAAACAAAAAAAACACAATAGAGCATGAAACAGAAAACCCATGTTGGTAAAATGATGAATAAGAAAGGAAAGGTTGAAACTTGCATCTTATCAGCTTCCCAGTTAGTCTGAGACATGGTTGTGAAGCAAAAAGGTGAGCGAGTAGAGGAGAATAGAGGGTGGTTGAATGAGTTGTGGTGTTGTAGAAGTAACTGAAGAGTATGATTTTCTTGTTATAGCAGAGAGAGAGAGAGAGAGAGAGAGAGAGATGAGGTGTATAAAGGAGAAATGAAGGAGAAGAAGAAAATCTGAGGGATGAACAGAAGCAATTTAGATATAAGAGAGGATTTATTTATTCCTTCATTTATTATTATTTTATTTCAACAAAATCCTTCATTTATTTATTCCATTAATAATAAATTTATTTAGGCAGGTTACTGTATTTGGACACTTGACAGCTGGCTCAATGTGTAAATATAGAATAGTTTTTTTTTTTATAGAAGAAAGATTAACTATTGTAACTTGTAAATGCTAGAAAAAATATAGATCGAAATTGTTAGTTCGGACATTTTGATTCAGATTGAAGAATATTGTGACTTAAATTTGATTTCGAGACTTTGCAGTTGTGTGTATTTAGTTTTAATAATTATCATTTCGTCTAAAATAAAAAAAATGGGTTAAACGGTTAAGTTTAATTTAGTGGTGAAGAGTTTGGATGTATATTAAAAATCATGAATTTGATCATCAACTCCATTGTAATAAAAAAACAATTGAAGATGACAATTTTATTATACTGTATTTAATTAACAACTTTTTATTTTGTAAGTTAGTCTAAAATATTAAACCAATACTGTATTAGTTCTTAAAACATTGTGAACATTGTAAAACACAATTTATTTAATATCTTAAATGTATTTGTCCTATTTGTTCCGTACAAATCAACAGCCAAAAGAATTAAATTAATAAAAAACACATAGTATAAGGTTACAAAATATGGGATGAGGCAATAATAGAGCTACCTTACCGATTGTCAAAAAAAAAAAAAAAAAAAAGAGTAGCTAACAAGCTTAGATCATTTTTAATGGAAAATTAAGGACTCAATTGTACATATCATTTATTTATAATTTTTTAATAATAGTACTTAATAAGCATTTAATCTTTCCAACACAGCACCTCTTAAAAAGTTTTTAATAGGTTCTGCCAATAACTTTACATCACTTAATTTAATAATCAAAATATTATTTACTATATCATTAATTAATTTATTCATTTAATATAATATACAAAAGTATATGAGACCCAATAAGTACTAAGAGAGATAAAGTGCTTATTTAAGAATAAATACTTATTAAGTACTATTTTTGCATGTACACCACTGGTTCTTAATAAGTACTACCTTACCATTGGAGATGGTCTATATATCTGCATGTTGAATTGACTATTCTTCCATTAAAATTTAAATGTGAGGTTAGGATGACAATGGATGAATGTAAGCTCGGATATAGGCCGGTGGCCACTTTGAACGGAATTAACTTGAAATTAATAAGTCTATATTCAATTTTGTAGTAGTACGTTAGTTTTATTTTATTTTATATTAGAAAAATAAATTATTTCCGTTATGAATTGGTCTTCTCTCTGTTCAATTTATATGTTTATCAACTCTTACCCTTGATTTATCCTACGAAGAACATTTTGTAGGAGTTAATTTGTTAAACTTGATTTATAAATCAAAATGAGTTAAACTTCAATTTGAATATATATATATATCAAAAAAAATCAAATTGCTTATAAATATGATCGGAGGGAGTACCATTTAAAAAACCAGAGAAAATATCTTTTGAAAGTTGAATATTATTTGTTACAGTAGTGAACACATCAAGACTTAATTCTAACTAACATTCTTGAAAGTTAAATATATTTTTGAGTCGGATTGTTATATTTCTGATGGTTAGGAAGTTGAGAAGTGTTTTCTAAGTATGGGATTAGAAGTAGTCATATTTTTTTTTAGTACTCCCTCCGTACCAAAATATATGTCGTTGAGAAAAAAATTTGTACCACAATATATGTCGTTTTACATTACCAATGAAGCATTTAATGTTCTTTTTCCTCTTATACTCTTAATTAATTATTTCTCTTTCTTATTTCAATTCTATAATTTATCTCTCACATACCATTAATGAGGGATAATCTTGTAAACTAAACTATAATTTACTTTTTCTATACAACAATGATTACATTTCTTAATTTGTGTGATTTAGTCAAAACGACATATATTTTGGTACGGAGGTAGTATATGTTTAAGTAATTTTCATTGATGTTCTATTTTTATGGCGCCTTTGTTTTGTAAAGTCTTTTTTTATTGGTCTTTGTTCGTCTCGAGCAGTGACTTAATTTTATTAATTATATATATTTGCCGTTAAAAAAAAGTTTTTTCTTGTCTACCCCCTCAAGATTTGGGGGTATTTACCCCCAATCACTTAAAAAAAATTTAACCGATATAAATTTTTATAAAATATACCGTTGAATTGAAAGTTTATATCATATAGATCATTTGTGTAAAATTTCAGACAAATCTAAAATCATTTGATATGTTATTGAGACGCATCAAAATTAACAGTTTCTGTGATTTCTTAAACACCGTTAATCTTTATGTGTCTCAATAACATATCAAATAATTTTAGATTTGTCTGAAATTTTACACAAATGATCTATATGATATAAACTTTCAATCTAACGATGTATTTTATAAAAATTTATATCGGTTAAAACTTTTTATAGTGGTTAGGGGTATATACCCCCAAATCTCGTGGGGTACACAAGTTGTCACCAAATTATCGGTCAACAATGATTCCAAATTAGGTAAGTAGTATGCAAAAGTGTACAATTTTCAAATTAATATATTAGTGAACTAAAATTTGTGGACGGGTTATAGTTCTTTATTATAGTAGTTTTAAGAGACTCATTATAACCTATTTAAATTAGTCTGGTGGTATTGACTAGTAACCTGTTTGGAACTTGAAACTGTATTGAGGTTTCAAGAAAGCTGTGTGTAAATACATATAGTCCTGTGTATACATATAGAGTATCTCTAGAGCTGCCATGACCGCATAAATGAATTAGGAGGGGACCCTAAAGTATGACCTTATATATTATCACCACCTCATCACTTCCCAAAATTACAAAATGCACGTACGGTACGTATATATATGCTTTAATAATTTGTCATATACACTACAAAAATAATGTACGTATAAACCTGACAGAATATGTTGAAAAAGCTAGCTAAAGGATGTGTTATATATATGTACACGGTACACGTAGGCCCCGTGAGTTTTTAACATGCATGCATAACATAACAAAATTGAAAATTTATCTTTGCATCATTGCATGGAATAGTTCGAGAGGCAGACATGAATGATGAATGATGTTAATAAATGATTCATTCATACTGTAGTAGCAATGAATATTTCGTACACTGCATGCATTACTCATCATCCAATCTAGCTATTCATTATTTGTCATGTGCAAACACACCAATGCAAAGAAGTGAAGTTAAACATTTAACACTAGTCGGTGTCGGTGTAAAAGCATATAGTGTACTAAAGAGAGACGGATCTAATAATTTTAAGCAGTGTAAACCCCATATAATATATATTTTGTTTGTACGTGCGGGCCATTCTCAAATATATACTATTATTTTATAATTTAATTTGATCTATACATTAACTATTACTATTTTTTCATAAGTTAGTGAAGGTCAAGATCCACATTATCAACAACATGAGTCCGTCTATGGTAATATAGACGAAATTTATGTTTAGTATTTTGATATTGTTAAGTTGTAGAGTACTATCTTTATTTGAATTCAAATTTGAGACATCACAATTGGTGTGTGGTTTTAACTTTTAAGTGATGTTTATTACTTCATTTACGTATCCAAAAAAATGTCCATTTTTTTGTCAACTACTTATATATATTGGTCAACTACAGAATTTTATTTGGAGGAGCATTATTGGACTTGAGATTGAGCGCTGCTGACAGCTTTAGCTAATGGACCCTAAAGTATGGGCCAGCCCACAATATATAGATTAAGGGCCTAATTAAAATTGGATCAACTTAGGAAAATTGAGAAAATAAGAACAAAAAAGAAATACAAACATATATAAAGCATGTAGTACATGGTAATGCATTATTGGATTGGAGAGTAAAACGTGAAAGCAATCGAAATGTGTACTACATACAAATATATGTACTACAGTCTACAATGATCAAAGTACATAAATCCAACCGAGTACTACCTATTTCTGAGTTTCCAACGCTGAAAAAACAACAAATGTTACATTTGATTTGACTATGAATATACAATCACAAAGTGATTAATAAAAATTAATTAATAATTATATATGTACAATTATAGTTGATTGAATTTGTTACATGGAGAAACAACTGTCTCTATTGGTTTTAAGTTTGGCCGCCATTGATAGTGGTGGCGCAATCTTGGAATCGGACCGAATCGCCTCATATCTCCGGCGTGCTGCTGGCCGTGGAAGATTCTCTGGCACAATGGTTTCGAGGGGATTATTTCCTTGCCAAGACGGACACATCCGTTTCTGGCTCCATTTAGGCGCAGCACCACCAACCAAAATCACACGGTCATGATGATGATCGTCATCCATTGAATTTGACATGGCCACCAACAAGGTAGTATCTTGCTTAGGCACAATTTGATGTTCCAATTGAATGGAATTGTTGAATTGTAATCCAATTATTGTGAAGCATGATGCCACTCCTATCGCAACCCCGCCGCAAGGTCTTCTCCAGCTTCCACCTCTGTTTTTCTCCCTTTAATATTTATTTAGACCAAACATTAGTTAGGTTATATAATTAATTGACATGATATTGTAATTGTAATTACATATATAGAAGAATGCATGAAAATAATTAAAAAGACTTACAAGGAGTTAAGTTGAGGTGGATTTGTGGGGATGAGAGAAGCCTTTGAAGTTGTTGTAGGGTAGAGACCAAGGCAGCAACTGGTTGATCTCATCATGTTGGAACTACTATAGATTATTTTCCTCCCTCAATCCCTATTTGTATATATTGTTATGAAGTTCAACTATAAATTAGTTATAACTTATAACTGTTGATGTGTTATATATAGAGAAATAGAAATGTAAATTTAAATGAATGAATATAGAGTATAGTTTTGGTGGGTGCGTGTGTAATGTGTAATGAAACAATGCATGTATGTATGTATGTATGTAGCAAAGTAGGTAGAGAATATTGGTGTGTGTGGATGGATGGTCAGAGCACGGTAACATACAGTGAGTGAAAATGATGGGTGAGGTGGCAAATTATGATTGGAGGTGAGGTTGATGAGTTGCTTGCCGTCTCTCCAGCAATCTTGGCAAGGAGGTAGAGGACAGGGAGGAGTCATGCTCTTGACCTCTGCTAAATCTACAACCGTCAAATATGTAGTAACTTGCTGGATCAAACTTCATTTGGAGTTGGATCTCCTCAATTCATACTTAAGCTTATTTCACGCATTTGCGTAGTCAGTTATATCCGGTATACATTTTAAATTGAATTATTATTACCTTAAGGACTAAAATTTTGAGATATTAGAATCTATACCAATGGATTTCGATCGAACATATATTTATTTGGTACGAATTGACTGTGTGAATGTGAGAAACGTCTAAAAGTATAAATATCGATGGTAATATTATATAACTGTAGAATCCCTATCAGATTTATCACCGATATTTCAATTCAATTGAGTGGCTTTATATAGCACCCTTTCCACCTACAAGATCGTAGAGTAGAATCAATGAAGTTGCATCCATTTTTTATTCTTTTATAACAATTTAACCGTTGCACTTTTGTAACTCACGTTGAATATTATGAGTTTAAATTTTGTGATTGGTTATATTGATATTTTAAGAAAGTAATTGACTTGTTTAAAGAGTTGAAAATATGAAATAATATAAAAGAAATTAAGCGGGTTCCATTTAAATAACCAAATAGAATTGCATGGATATAGATGCTCCAAGGAAGTTTCCTTCATTGTCTTATTGCATCTTCAACCTATGAAGTCTGAACCTAACAACCTACCAAGACCAAGATTCCACCAAATAAAAGGAATTTTGTACTCATTTTCGATGGCTAGTTTAGCCTTTTCTTTTCCTTCTGTATGTTTGCTTTTTAGATTTTATCATCCAAATAAATAGAATGAATTATTTTCTTTAAAAACTCGATATCTAATTGAAGGACTTCCGAAAATTCAACAAAAATGTTTTATGACAATTATCAAACTATTGGCATGTAAATGAAATTCGATGGAGATTGGAAGATAATTTGAGTGATATACTTCACTGCCTCGCTCCAGTAGTAAGAGAGATCAATCTTTAACGGGATCAATTTATATTTTCAATGTACTAAGAAAAACTCCCTCACTCCATAGACGTTTCTAGTCATTAAACCGTATTCAATTGTTTACACCCCCGACCTATCTCGTTTGTTCACAGTTTGGGCTTCTTATGAGAACTAAGTACATACTACACAATGCCCAACCAAATCCATGATATAGTTAGTACATCTAGTGATATTTTTTGACATAAAATTTCGTTAGAATAAAACATCGGTACTAATAAAATCACTACTATGAATCTTTTTTAAGTTTGAAATTGAGCTGATGTTGAGTTGACTGAATGGGGATGTCAATGTGTGATGATTGGATAAGGATAACAACCAATGTTGAGTTAATGCACCCCAATCTCAATCATTATAACTTGAAAATCAATCGTCCTGTATAATCCAGATCAAATATCAGACACAGTACATTGTACGGCATTATAGACCCAGCTTGCACTGTGGGCTGTGGCTAATAATTTACGATAACAGGTTACAACTCAAAAACCACTGTCATTTATTGGAAAGAAAACTATGTTATTTATGTCTCTAAATATATGTCTTATTTTTTAAAGAATAATCTTAAATATAACTAAGTATAGTCTTAAATTATAGGATACATTTATCAATTTTAAAACATGGAGTATAATATAAATTGAGGGATAAAAATGAGCTGAAAACATTTATAGTGTACAAAAGAGTATTTTAGAAATATTCATACATAAAATAGACATGTTAAATACACGACATATTTTTCTTAATATGTGCAAAATTTCAAAAGGAGAAAAGATTTCTTTTTAAATAACAAAAGGAAAAAAAATAAATAACAAGTTAATTATAGAGAAGGCATAACTAATATTACATCATTAATGATCCAAATTAAGTTGAAAATAGTTTAGATGTAAATCATTTGTTTAAATCCAGTGATTGAGATTTGTGTAAAACTATTGTATATTACTACATGTATTTTTTAATTTGTCATTAGAGCATAACTTAATTGGTAAATACATGACATATTCACGTTATATACGCACATAGTTGAAATTCAAACTCAAATTCTTGATCCACATTTAATTATCTAACCCAAAAAAGTACATTTAAATACTACTGAGTTTAAATAGCTAATATATGTGATTTATCATATCGTTTCTTTTAAACCAATATATAATGCACATGTAATCGTAAAAACCAATCACTTTCAAATAATTGATTTCTCTCAACAAATAGTAATTTTATACTAGAAATCAAACCCATAATATCATGACATACTATGCTATTATACTATTTTGATGAATACTTTTTTTTTTTTATAATAGATCTATACCTGTCTAATTAAATGAGAAATTATATAATCATTACAATCCCAAAAAAGAAGAGCATTAGAAAAATTATAGTCATCATAAATTAAAACGCGCTCAAAAGAGACCGTATTCTTATTCAGTTAATATATCAACATTTTTTTAAAATCGGATATTATCAACGAGCAACTGTAGAGATAAATCACTCGAGTCGGGCAGGACAATAAGGGGTAAATAAACTTATTCTTATAATTTTTTATATTTTTTGGTCGAGACCAGAGTATCCATCGATAAACGCAAATACGCAATGTTTATTTCTCTCGTTAGATTGAAAGCACCTCAAAAGCTGAGATAGCTGACTAAAAAAGTTAGAGTTGCTCTGTACCTAAAGTGAGAATCAAACTCTCAATTTTTAATTAAAGACGGATGAGTCTCAACCGCTAAACTACCCCTCTGAGTTTAATAATTTTTTATATACATAAATATGTGAATCCAATTAATTAAAACTAAAAATATGTAGACAAAAATATTACTCCATTTGTCGGAAAATAACATAATCATTATTTTAGATTTAGTTTCTAGAAAACGTAATAATTACGGAAAATCAAGTACTAGTACCCTCAACAAAAGGCTTGTGCCGTTGACAAAGCATAAAATAAGGAACACAAACACGTTCCCACAACGTTACATTACATTACTCACAACACAACACGACGTCGTCACGAATCTACCACCGCATTTATAAAACCCCACCGCCTCCACCGCCTTCACTTACCACGACGGTGTGAATCTCCTCCTCTTCATTTCTCTCTTCGCCCACTCATTCCTTTCCTTTCTTCAAACCAATCTCCACATTCCTCAAACCACGTTATTCCCTTTGATTCAATCGCCGACATTTAACCACCCCAACATCAAAAAGACCTAATTTTTACACTTTTTCTCACCACCCATTACTTTTTCACAATCTGGGTCGAACCCATTTTCTGTTTTTTGAAGTGTGGATCTTATGGTTAAGAACAAGAAAAATGGAAGAAATTGAAAATTGTTGTAGTGAAGGTAGAAGCTCTAGTGAAAGTCGACCTCCACATCCTAATTCATCTATTGCTTCTGCATTTCGTCAATGTCAACGCAATGATCCTCTTCTTTTACCATGCAGAAAATCCCTTGTTCGTCACGCTTCTCTTGTAAGATTTTTTTGTTTCTTTTTATTTTTATAGTAGTGTGTGTGTGTATTTTCATCATTGTGATTTGTTACTGTTAGTGATTATGATTTTCTTAGTTGTTTGTTTTTGTTGATAGAATTAGAAATAGGATGGTTTCTTCTTTTGTTGATTTGGGATAGTTATTTATTATAGCATTTATTACTTTTCTTAAAATGATTCTTATCTTTATTTGTACGTTTTTAGCATCATTCCATTTGTCACTTTGATGTAGTTGAATTTTGGAAAATTGTAGTACAGTACAACTGTTAAGTCTTATCTGCAATGCAAGTATTTTTAGTTATGGTTTTGTATTTAACATAGGACTAGAAAAGAAGGAGATTCTGTTTGGGAAAGAGAAATGTGAAATAATGATGTTGGGTTGGTTTGGTTAGATTGGGGAAGTGGAAAATTAGATGGCAACAACATCATGGAAAATTTGGAAAAGGTTGCATTTTGTTCCTTCTTTTTAGAAACTAAGTACTGTACTTGCTTGCTTATCATGATTTGTTATTCTCTCATTATGTCTTGTTGGTTCAGTTTGCAACCTTATCATTGATATTTGACTATTAGTGTTATTTCTGGAGTTTAAGTTTCTTTTTCTTCATTTTTTTGATGTGTTTTTTCTCTCCTTGAACTTTCATGGAAACTTCAGCAGACTAAAATGAAGTTGTCTGATGTATCTGCTGAGGATGTTACTGAAGATTTCCAGTCTGATTTCCTTCCAAACATTCGTTCCGGAGGATATGCGGATATTGGGTTCCGGTCGAGTATGGAGGATGTGTATGTTTGTGTTGACAACTTTATGCAGGATCATGGGCTCAACAAACAGATAGATGGACCGAGTGCTTTCTATGGGGTATATATCTCTCTCTCCTCGGCGCTTATCTTCACTTGTGAACTTATAGTTGTTGAATGGATTTTTCGTTTTTTCTTCATTGACATCCTCATGTGCCAATGTTTTCTTTTCCTTCATTTTGTCTTCTTTCATTCTCGTGTTCTACACATCTTATGACATCTTTTGGAAGTTCTTTGCAAATCTTAGTTCACATGTCAATCTTCTTTGGTAATTGGTGAGTGGTGACAATGTGCTGCTTTACTTATGGTGTGGACCAATGGGTGTAAACACATCTTAAATGTTCCTTTATTGCCCGTGGAGTTTTACAGCTGACAAGAATATTTAAGTTTATTTATGTTGCTTGCATTTGTTTGTAAACCGCTTGCAAAAGTCATGTAACATTATATATGGCCAATGGCTTGGTCAGGTGTTTGATGGACACGGTGGAAAGCATGCAGCTGACTTTGCTTGCAATCATTTACCGAAGTTCATTCTCGAGGATAAAGATTTCCCAGTCGATATTGAAAGGATAGTTGCTTCGGCCTTTCTGCAAACAGACAATGCATTTGCAGAAGCTTGCTCTCTCGATGCTGCCCTTGCATCTGGCACTACTGCATTGGCTACTCTTATTATAGGAAGGTCAGGATTTTTATATTCAATAATCTAGGCATACATCCTTTTCTTTTCTTCATATTAGCGCCAAAGGTATACTAAATTTTTGTCCTTTTTTCTGGACAAGTACAACAGTCATAAATCTGATTGAGGGTTGGTAGCTTTGGTCTGCCACAAAACATATTTCCATTTTCATGCTCTTCCTCTAACATGGCATCAAATACATATGTGTGATGATGTGATAAATTGCATGTTGATTGTAGTTTTTGACTGTAGGTTGCTGGTGGTGGCAAATGCTGGAGATTGTCGAGCAGTATTGTGCCGTCGTGGAAAAGCAATTGACATGTCAAGAGACCACAAACCAGTTTGCATGAAAGAGCAGAGGCGTATCGAGGCATCTGGGGGGTATGTCTACGATGGATATCTTAACGGGCAACTTAATGTTGCTCGAGCTATTGGTGACTGGCACATGGAAGGAATGAAAGGCAAAGACGGTGGACCACTCAGTGCGGAGCCTGAACTCCTTACTACAAAACTTACCGCTGAGGACGAATTTCTCATCATAGGCTGCGATGGGATTTGGGATGTTTTTAGAAGCCAAAATGCTGTAGACTTTGCTCGGCGCAGGCTACAGGAGCATAACGACCCAGCCATGTGTTGTAAGGATCTAGTTGACGAGGCTTTGAAGAGAAAAAGTGGAGACAATTTAGCTGCTGTTGTGGTTTGCTTTCAGCAACATCCTCCACCAAATTTGGTAGCACCACGCTCTAGAGTGCACAGGAGCTTCTCTGCTGAAGGTTTGAAGGAGTTGCAAAGCTTTTTGGATAGTTTGGAAAAATAAGTTGGCACAAGTCTTTTTGGTTCCTTCTTGTTTGATTTTCTTTTCTGTATCTGTTATGAGAATTGAAATTCATTTGTAACTGTAGTGTTAGGTGTAGTAGGATGAGAGAGAACTTTCTGACTGTATCATATGCGGCATCTAACATTTTAATGTACTGGTACTGCTTCTTTCTTAATCAGTTGAACACATTTATGTTTAACACTTAGACATATATTTCATTAACACTTGAGACTATATTTACAACTTTTTTTGCAAATAAATGTACAAGTTGTACAAGATGCTCATCTTTTTTGGAAATTAAATGTCTTGATTGAAAAGGCAAAGGTAGATCCAAAAATTAGTGAAAGACCAACTACTACAGCTGCAGCTACACCTTTGAAATCATCTCTATACCCAAAATAACTCATAACAAACTCTTCCACCGTCTCTCCAGTATCCAAACGATCTTTAACATCACCAAACTGTGTCGCGACTAAGCCATATAGAGTCCAAGCGATAGGACAAATCCAGAAAAACCATCTCCACCATATTGGCATCCTCTGTTACATATCAAACATTTTAGTGTTTGAGTCAAATTTCCTGTTTACACTTGCATGGTCTAATATTAAAAATGACGAAGCCAAAGGGACACAGAAACTTACGGTTCGGGGAATAACGAATCCTGAGAAAAGGTTCCATATCATGTAGAAGCCGAAGGAAACTATAGCAGCAACGTTGTGATCCGGAGTAGCACCGGCAAGCATCATTCCAAATAAGGTGAAATATAGCAAGGTGAAGAACATGAAAAAGAGATACCAAAAGAACTTGGCAGGTGTCCTTTCAAAACCAATCATGATATACACTATAACCCCATATAAAATGCTCTGTATGAGTACATATGGGATCTCAACAGCAACCTGAATATTTCAAATGTGGTAAGTTTCCTAGACAGTTTATATTCTAACTCAACTTCGTGTTGTAATTAGTGATCAATAGTTAAACATTTTATCTTTTAACTAATAGTAGGAATAAACCATTAACTTAGTCCCTAAACTATAAAATGTTAGTTTTGGGACCAAATTGATGGTTTATTGTAGTTAACATTTCTTGACCATTATGTGATCAGAAACTTTATGCATACCTGTCCAAATGCATATGGCAATGCTGAGTACATTCCAGCTGCTTTTTCTCTATAGAAAACTGTTCTCTCAATGACTACAACTGGTTGAACTGTTGTAGCATTTTGTACTCCAATGAAGAGGACTGCGGCATACATGGATCCCATCGCGTTAAATATATCTTGTCTTCTTTCCCTGCATACAAGAGTACGTATATAAAGGTATAACAAAAATAATATGAACAGCGACTCAGAAATGAGTTAGGAATATTGTTTGGTACCTTTTAGAGCCAATATCCCAAAAGATTGTCCCAAACAAGATGGCTATGATTGTTGTGAATAAAAGTCTCACTGCACTATATGGAGGATTTCGCCAGTATGATAGGTGCTGCTTCCAAAGGCAAGCCATGCATTGTGTAAAGAAAGACTGTGAGTGCTGTGTTGTGAAGTACAAGTCTTTAGAACCCTCTGGAGGTGAACTTAGTTCCTTGATCAAGTCCTTGTTTCTCCTGAATGTAATTATACAAGATGGTTTAATAAACGATATATATATTCCGAAAGAGCAGCTTTTACTTCCAAACATAATGATATTATATGGAATTTGCTTTCATTTTACCTATATAAGTCAGAATTCTTGTACAGCTCAGAGAAGTTAACTCCAAGAGCTGCTTCTTGTGCTTCTGAAGTAACCTCCAACATCCAAGTGGCAGGGTTATAACCATTCTTGATTTTTGGCACTCCATTAATTCCCTATACAAAGCAGGTATGTTTTGCTTTGATGAAAAAACTGATTGATAATATGTTAAGTATTTAGTATTTGTAACAAATTATAGATAGTGACCTCAAAGTAATTGATCAGTTGAGAACAATGTCGGCCTAATGGCCCCACATATATTTCTTCTCCTCCGCGCTTCAATAGAAGTAGCTGTAATTTACAAAAATAGGTGTTCAGTCTTGTGATACTAAATTTTTCTCAGCAACTAGAAAAAGTAAAAAGTGTCTCTAACCTCATCAAAAGCATCAAATATATCAATACTTGGCTGATGAATTGTGCAGACAACCGTTCGCCCGGTGTCCACTGTATTCCTCACTGTTCTCATTACTATAGCAGCAGCTCTGGCATCAAGGCCAGAGGTAGGTTCATCCATGAATATAATAGATGGATTGGCAACAAGTTCAACTGCAATTGTTAATCTCTTGCGCTGCTCGGTAGATAGACCATTCACACCAGGCAATCCAACCAGGGCATCTCTTATTGAAGTCAGCTCTATCAGTTCCATAACTTCCTCGATGAACATCTGAAAGAAGTGGTACGTGTTACATGTCTTGTTAATATACTATGATTTTATCTATAAGGTAAAAGAAAAATAATTTTTTGACAAACGTTACCTTTCTTGTGGCAGAATCAACCTCAGGGGGTAACCGGAGCCATGCAGAATAAACAAGAGATTCATAGATAGTAACATGGGGAGAGTGGATATCAGTTTGTTCACAGTATCCTGAGATGCGAGCAAACGTTTCTTGCTTTTTAGGGTACCCGGATATTGTTATTTCTCCTTGAATATATCCTGTTGTTTTCCTTCCTGACAACACATCCATTAGAGTTGTTTTACCAGCTCCACTTATACCCATTAGAGCTGTCAGAACTCCTGGTCTAAAAGCTCCATTAACACCCTTCAAAAGTTCAAGTCGATCTTCAAGAATTCCTTTGGCCTTCATTTCCTGTGAGCAAGCATAAACGAGACTATTAGAACTATATCAGGACAGGAGGGAGACTGTAAATTCTGTGCTGTGTTGTGAAGTACAAGTCTTTAGAACCCTCTGGAGGTGAACTTAGTTCCTTGATCAAGTCCTTGTTTCTCCTGAATGTAATTATACAAGATGGTTTAATAAACGATATATATATTCCGAAAGAGCAGCTTTTACTTCCAAACATAATGATATTATATGGAATTTGCTTTCATTTTACCTATATAAGTCAGAATTCTTGTACAGCTCAGAGAAGTTAACTCCAAGAGCTGCTTCTTGTGCTTCTGAAGTAACCTCCAACATCCAAGTGGCAGGGTTATAACCATTCTTGATTTTTGGCACTCCATTAATTCCCTATACAAAGCAGGTATGTTTTGCTTTGATGAAAAAACTGATTGATAATATGTTAAGTATTTAGTATTTGTAACAAATTATAGATAGTGACCTCAAAGTAATTGATCAGTTGAGAACAATGTCGGCCTAATGGCCCCACATATATTTCTTCTCCTCCGCGCTTCAATAGAAGTAGCTGTAATTTACAAAAATAGGTGTTCAGTCTTGTGATACTAAATTTTTCTCAGCAACTAGAAAAAGTAAAAAGTGTCTCTAACCTCATCAAAAGCATCAAATATATCAATACTTGGCTGATGAATTGTGCAGACAACCGTTCGCCCGGTGTCCACTGTATTCCTCACTGTTCTCATTACTATAGCAGCAGCTCTGGCATCAAGGCCAGAGGTAGGTTCATCCATGAATATAATAGATGGATTGGCAACAAGTTCAACTGCAATTGTTAATCTCTTGCGCTGCTCGGTAGATAGACCATTCACACCAGGCAATCCAACCAGGGCATCTCTTATTGAAGTCAGCTCTATCAGTTCCATAACTTCCTCGATGAACATCTGAAAGAAGTGGTACGTGTTACATGTCTTGTTAATATACTATGATTTTATCTATAAGGTAAAAGAAAAATAATTTTTTGACAAACGTTACCTTTCTTGTGGCAGAATCAACCTCAGGGGGTAACCGGAGCCATGCAGAATAAACAAGAGATTCATAGATAGTAACATGGGGAGAGTGGATATCAGTTTGTTCACAGTATCCTGAGATGCGAGCAAACGTTTCTTGCTTTTTAGGGTACCCGGATATTGTTATTTCTCCTTGAATATATCCTGTTGTTTTCCTTCCTGACAACACATCCATTAGAGTTGTTTTACCAGCTCCACTTATACCCATTAGAGCTGTCAGAACTCCTGGTCTAAAAGCTCCATTAACACCCTTCAAAAGTTCAAGTCGATCTTCAAGAATTCCTTTGGCCTTCATTTCCTGTGAGCAAGCATAAACGAGACTATTAGAACTATATCAGGACAGGAGGGAGACTGTAAATTACTGTCAATTTTTTATGCATGTTTTAATCAGAGAGTCGGTAACTTTTGTAAGCTTCATATGTCACCGCTATATTATGCTATGTGCAAGCAGGGTGACTTGAGCGCTGTTTGGATAAATAAAAATAAAATAAAGTCAAATTGTTTTCGTAGGCTATCTTGGAGAACTTATGGGAATAGGCTAAAATCAACTTATGGACATCTCATAAGTTGTTTCCACAAGCTCTACCAGATAGTCCCGCAAGTGCTTTTGCTAGTAGATAAGCTCAATTAAGTCAATCCAAATAGACCCTTATTCTAATGCTCCCAGAAAAGCCACTACATTTCAAGTTGATGACTTGACGGTGGATTCTCCACATAAAAGTGCCTTTGAAGTTTGAAACTAATTCTTGTACCTGTGGCATGTCGACCTCATATCCGATTTCATCAAAAGTGATAGAAAGGGGTGTGAAAGGAAGAATCATCCCCCGCTTCCTGCTGTGATCATCTGTACTAACGGTGCCCACTTTTGCTGATAGCGTCGTTGAAGAAAAACTTCTTTGACTTGCATTTCCTTTGGCTGCATTGAAATTACACTGATTATCTTACACTGAATTAACATGTGAAGCAAAATAGGAAGGAAGTTTTGTAAGCGAAGTTGTAACTCACCTGAAGAACTTTCTAATTTAGAAGACGGTTCAATAATCTGTTTGTCTCCAGCAGTGGCAGCATTTCTCTCAGCCAAAGCTTCTTCTGATATTAAAGCTTGTGGTTTACCAAATGCTGCAGTAAAATGTTTCATTTTGTTACGTAGAGCACTACATCAATTTTACAAACTGAAAAGCACATATAATATATGGGATACTTACCGTCAAGATAATGTAAGGCCAAAGGGAAAAGGATATTGAATAGTAACATGTATCCAAGGGAAACTCCAACTCCAATCCAATACCAGTACGCCTCAGGGAAAATCCCGCGCGACTTCATGATCTTCACTCCTAATGGTTCTGTTGAATCAAGTGGAACCTGCAAAGCAACGAAAAAATATTCGTATATTTTCAAACACGGATCAACACTCTTCACTAGTCATATATTTGTATTCTTGTATATATATAAGATATTTCACTCATTGCTTTGCAGTGTTTGCTTACATGGGTCCAACTCTTTCCAAGGAATTCATTCACAGCTATAGCATTCTGTCCATACATCATTGGGGAGAGCCAGTAACCCCATAACCACCACTTCTTCACATCAACTGATTCAAAAGAACATAGTTTTTCAGAGCTTTGACATCACATTTGAAGCAAACAATGCAACTGTTTGGTTTGACTTATTTATTTGAGTTTATTTACTTGCATAAACATTTCTGAGACTGTTTGGGAGACCTTATAGAAACAACTTACGATATGTCCATATACTACTATTTTGAGCTTATTTACATAAGCTCTCTAGGATAGCTTATGAAAATAACTTATGCTTATATAAAAACAGTTTAACTTTATTGTAATGTATCATTTGTTATAAAAATAGCTCATGCATGAGCACTTATATAATAAGTGCATGATTAAGTTGTTTATCTAAACTAGACCAATATGCATCTTTGATAATAAACTGCACTGAAAGTAACACTTCACCTCTAGAAAGGATAAATCCACCCAGGACCAAAACTGCAATTAAAGCAAATGATCCAACTGTGTTTGCAATAATTACATTCCTCCCAACTGCACCAATAAATCGAAAAAGTGCAGATGCCATCTGGTTGATACAAACTAGCAAAAAGTACTGTTTGATGAACCTGCAATGACATGATGTGTCTCAATAACATGGATCAAATATGTATAAAGTGTATGCAGTAAAGGAAAAAAAAACAAATCCTCACCTTTCAAAACTTGGATCAAATCCTATAACATAGTAAGTCAACACAACCCAAATACCAACTTCTACAAAACTTATAGGAATCTTAAGGATCCATGTAGGCAAAGAGTATGCCCAAGCAGGGAAAAAAAGAAGGTCTCTTTGCTTATAGAAAACTGGGAGTTTCACGATGAACATCGATAACTCAGCGTATCCATTAAACATAATTACAATTAGTATGAAGAATAGGGCACCCATATAGATCCCACCATCTGCTTCTGTATTCCGGTGCATCTCAGTTCGTAGGAACATCGTCATCGTTACAATGCCAGTGAAAATCAACTGAAAACAAATAAAATCAAAATATGAATCTAGTTGATATAACACTGATGAACGATTAAGTAAGCTTTTATTCAATGGTCACTCGGCGAGTGCTTACCTGCCACATCTTGAAAATATAGACGAACGAATTCCTTTTCATAAGTAAGAGTTCTCTTGACACACAAGCTTTTAAGAGTTCTTTTTTGCTCACACCATACCTGTTTTTGGTTACAACAGCAGGATGACCTTTGGAGGTATCAAATGGAGTAGCAAGTTCATCACCGAGTTGATGACCAATGTGAAATAACTGAAAGGCTTCAACAAATTCTCTAACAGTGATAAAGTTATATGGCTCATCTTTATTTTTCCAGTACTGTTCTTGATCTTTTCTTGATGTTACCTGTCAAATACATGAATTTAAAGGGCTGAGTATCTTATAGGTGAAAAGAATAACAAGTCTTAATTTAGTGAAGAAAAAAAGTACTTCTTGTAAAAAGTCTGCTACTCCTTTCCTCTCTGGACATTTGAAACCAACGTGTTCAAAGAATTCGAGGACGTTTTCCCTTGGACCTTGATACACAATTTGTCCGTCTGAGAGGAGAATTATGTCGTCGAATAACTCGTAAGTTTCAGGTGTTGGCTGGAGAAGAGAGATGAGAGCTGTTCCATTCAGAATTTGGATGGACTGTCTTAGTGAATTAATCATTTGGAATGTGGTGGAACTATCCAAACCAGTCGATATTTCGTCCATGAAAAGCGCTCTTGCTGGTCCAACTAGCATCTCACCTGTAGTTGATTGTCATATCACATCTTGAGTTTCACAAAACACAAATGAAAATAAAATAAAAACACTTCATGTCATATATCTTACCGGTTGTGACTCGTTTCCTTTGTCCGCCAGAAATACCTCGAATCATGTCATCCCCTACCATGGTATCAGCACAAACATCTAGTCCCAAAATCTGCCAAATGATTAAGAAACAGGAACAAAAATGAGCTTCTTCCTTAATACTGTATATCTTAAAATCATCTTAAAAAATTTCTGAACTGTTTTTTCTACCTTAATTATATAATCTGTAACTATGTTGGTTTCTTGGCCTTCTAGTGCTTCAGCCTGAAAATTAAGCATGTTTAGCTATATCTCAAAGCTATTAATTTTCTGCAAAGAGGTTTATTAACATTTAATCTTTTATCTCTCATCTCACCTTCATATAAATATCAAGATCAGGGTCTGGCTTAATGTTTTCAGCCTTCTCTCTTCTTGATAATTCTGCCAGCATATCTGTCAATTGCACAAAGTTGAAAAACAGTTCAATCAAATTTAAGTGACAAAACATGATATTTCATGGTAAAAGAGGCAACAAAGGCTATGTTACTGACCGTAACGAGTTCCAATCCCTTGACACCTTGCTGAAAAGGCCAATGTTTCTCTGACTGTCAATTCTCCTATGTGCAAATCAGTTTGACTTATGTAAGCTGATGTTCTCTGTGGTACAAATTCTTCCATCCCATGATCATTATATGTAACTCGCCCCGAAAGCTGCAATTAATGTAAGAAGTATGATTGCCAAACTTGAGCATTAATTAAGAGCTGTTGTTATTTTGACACAAATTCAATATCGAATTTCAGTATCAATTTAGATGGTTAATGCAGTTCAAATATGCGATTAACTACGTACAGCGGATGGTTAGTGAATATAACAAGGTGTTGCGCAACTCATTAACTATCTCCTGAACACAACTATCTACAGTTTTGAACGTCATTAACATGCATATGCTTACTTTTAGATCTTTACTGAGTCTTCCAGCCAGTGCCAATAACAATGTAGTCTTTCCGGAACTTGGAGGACCTAAGAGCAGTGTCATTCTGCAAAAGGCAAAACAAAATCTTGATTGACAAATAGATAGATTCTCTCCTAATCCTTCACAAGAATTCTCCTTCATGTGAATTTCAGAAAGACAGTGTTGTCTTACCTTTTAGGCTTGACGATTCCACTAACATTTTGAAGAACTGTTAACGGCTTCTTTTGAATCGGGATAAGGTGAAGAAAATTCAGGCATCCCTTCAAAAAGAGAGCACAAATTAATGTATATAGATTCAAAATTGTTAGTGTATTCTGCTTCAAAATGAACTGTTTGGGATTACAAAACATCTAATTTCAAACCTATTGTTATGATTACCTCCAACAAATTAATGGAGAAGTTGAGGATTGTAGGCAATGACCTGCTTCCCACACGAGCTTCCGCATCAACATTCAAGTGCTCAAAACGTACTTCAATTGTCGGAAAATCAAGTCCAACCCTGCACTCATGATAATAGCAAATAAATTACATGAACTTGTAAATTCCTCTACACATGCAACAAACACATGAAGCCAGGGTTTCAAAAGCTCCATGAGCACCGAGACATCATGGTTTTTCATGTCTCTGCAACTACAATGCGACCACAGTCGAGTCTGCATCAACTGTATTTAATCATAATTCTACACAATTTAAAACCTTACATACAGCCTTAAAGATCCATTTCAATACTAGAACAAAGTAACAAACACAAAGACAAAGTTACGAAACAACTCAAGTTACGTCTGTGATGAAGCATTTACACATCCACAACACTGACACTAACACGACATCAATTAATAATTTAAGAAAATGTCTAATCTACACAACGTCAATTCAACATAAAATGTCCGTGCTAGATAGATTAGTAGTATACCGATCAATGCGTTGTCTTAACTTCAACAAGAACTTCTCATTATCTTCCTCAGAAATCCTAACAAGTCTCTCCACTAAATTCTTCCTCTGTAGTGGTCCCAGTTTGTTAATATCAATCTCTACAGGTTGTTCGCCTTGTGCTTCATTGAGTATGCCTCTAGTCATGCGTAAATAAGTCGGAAGCTTCTCAATAGCAGCCCATTGAAGCTCTTGTTCATCATCATCCCTTCGTGATGATCCTGAAAACACATCAACTGCGCCACTTCTCCATACGCTTGAGCTCCCTATGCGCCCACTCGCCACTCTAAGCTCACCACCTTCCATGTATGTTTGTAAGTATGTTGTATACTCTGTTTGGAGGCACCAACTTCTTATAGTGGTGCAAATTTATGTGCCGTGACATAAATAATTGATTATTTCAATAAAAGACAGTTCAAACCATGACAAAAGAGAAAAATACAAACAATAACAACCCATATAGTACTACATTTGTCTTTAATAGACAAAGAAGTTAATCAATTAATAAATAGTTGATTACTTATACTTCACATATGGATTTCATATTAAATATATAGATTAACAATGAAGATATTGTATGCACCATGCCATGTTTCAGTTATCGTAAGTCCCCTTTTCCCGCCACCTAATTTTTTTAATATAAAAATATCATAGTTGGGATGCATTAGTTGCTATCCATAACTTGGGTGGAATTGTCCTCACATATTTATACACTCAACACCAGGGATCTAAGTAATGTGTGACTTTAAACAGACTCCAACAATACAACTACATATTCAACAGCTAACTCATAAATTATAGGGGTAACATCTTACATATCGATCTAGCGGACAAATGATTACCCTAATTAATATAGAAAGAATTTTTTTCATGAACATGAAAACGAAACTGAACTTTTTAATTAGGTAAAAAAGACAAAACCTACCTAAATAGTTTATTTGCAATTTGTAGGATGACATGTGAAAGAAAATATATAGAGTCTATTTTGCCAACTATAATTAATAATATCAACTAACTAGTTGGTTAAACTAAAATCCTTTATTTAAAGATTTGGATGAGATCAGACAAATTTGGAAAGGAGAGAATCAAGTTCTTGATTGAGGAATAAAATTGCTTTTCAAGATTAAACTAATGAATAATGGAGTCTAAACCAACATGTTGTGCATCTTGGACGTAAGTTAAGTTGAAATTAGCCGTTCTTTCAATTAATACTACTAATAATTAAACACTAGTTCATATAATTGGAAAGTTTCACTTTGTTTTTTTTCAGTTTCATGAATAATTTAGTTAGTTAGTTAATTAGCTAGGTAGATCCATCTTTATCATTGAAGCAAATTAGAAATTGGGAAGTTTAGCATATTCCATGCATATGTGATTCGTTTATATGCTAATTGCCATTGTGATACAAACAAAAAAATGATGTCATCTTAATTAATAAGTGAGGCAAAATTCTCACATTGCTGCATTACTTAACTTTACCTTAATAATTTTCTATATTTATTTCTTATTTTTTGTCATCTTATGTCCTATGACTCGATTGTGCAAGATTTATTATGCGACAATTTGTGATTATAAATATCAAGCGTTTGTAGTCCAACGGTTAGGATAATTGCCTTCCAAGCAATAGACCCGGGTTCGACTCCCGGCAAACGCATCTCGCTTTTGGTTTTTTCTTTTATTTTCAAATTTCACCGTTACACAGAAACAGTGATTTTCTAGTAGTATTGTATTTTCATTCCCATGCAAGTTTGGCTTACTGCAAACTACTAGCACATATACTATTCTAATTAATACTGATAAGGTGATAGAACAACGGTATTTGTTTTTTTCAAACAAAATACAGCAGAATCACACTTTCTTAAGTAATTAACTTTTTTTCTCCAATTTTTGTTCAAAACAATTTACTATTAATTTTATTTATCTCTATTTATTATATAATTTGAGAGATAATATTGGACATCATGAAAATTGTGAAAAACGAGTCTTTCGTGATTAAATTCATCATACTAAATGGCTTTCCTGAACATATATAACCCACAAAAGCATAAAACTGATGTTTTCTTAGCATATCCAAATTAAAATTTGAACATATAAACTAAAACCATCTACTCATTCATTACTTCTTTATGAGACAAAACTTGTTTCACTTTCATATCCATTTGGTACAAATTTTGTACACTAATCAATATTAAAATTCAAATCATGAAGATGGGTCAATTTTACAATTAAACAGCAAAGTTGAAAATGATAGTGCAAAAAAAAGTAATGTCTGCAATTAAAAGACTAATCATCTTCATTCTATTTTATCTTGCACAAGTATACACATTTAGTATAAGCACCAAAATCATGCCAATTCCTACAATATTTCACCAAAATGTGCAGGAGTGTTTAATCGGATCAAAAGGACCAAATATAGCCCTCATTTATTTACACATAATTACACCATAATTTCTTGTATATATGTACAAACTTTACAGATTCTGATAGTAATAGAATATCACTTAATGTTTTGGCGACGGAGCTCGATGAATTTGATTCCTGGTTTGAATGTTTTTTAATATGCTAACCCACCAGAAAATGTATCTTTGTCGTGAAGCAGAGACTCAGTCAGCCAATAACCATCCCAGCAACCGCCAACCCTCTGCCAAAAACATGAGACAGATACTAGTGATAAATCAGAGAATAAGAGGAAACTAATAAGAAACCAATAGTCCATAATTTCATATTATCATTGAATTAAGTAGAGGACTATCAACGTTAAATAATCCTCTAACAATCCACAGTGCTCAAACTCCACTAACTACCCTAGTCTGTCTATAGTAGTGTTGTCAATTGGGTAGCAGAAAATATCTGTTTATTTTATTCAAATTCTGCAACACAATACTAATATAGTGCCACTATTTCACAATAGCGATTTGTTCAGATTCTACAATGCAATAGCACTATAGCAACACCGGTCCTACTGACATTTAACATCAGTTTGATAAGAGCACCACTCAACATGCATCGAAATTCAAAACATGCACAGAATGTATTAATAGACTACACAGTATTGATAGACCCAAAGGATGGTCTAATTGCTTTATGGAATAGAGTATTCTAAAAGGAAACGGTACATGTCTTACAAGTAGGATTATAATTATCAAACCTGAACCATTGTAAATTGAAATATCTCTTCCTCCTCTGGTCGACTTCCTCGAACCCAAACCCGCTGCTTATATTTGTTCTGATTGAAGTTCATCACACCAAAGAAAAATACCATAAATGTAAAAGAATAAGAACTCGTGTATTGAAATGCATATATCCAAATGTATACTTAATAGATAGATAAATCCATGTGATGTGTGTACTAAAATCCAAATATGTGGCGGTGACTTTTTGTGCTCAAATGAATGTTATTGTGGCTTAATAGATAAATCCATGTATGCATTCATCTGAATTGATTTACCTCCTCCACAAACAAACTGCTCATGATCTTTCTTTCCTTGTGACCCAATAAGACTCGGTAAGTAGAATGATGAAAAATACGTCTGAATCTTTCAAACTGCACACGAAGAGATGCACTGTTTACTTTTCTCATCAACATATACAATACACTATCCATTACCAATCAATTAAGAGTAGTGTTACTTTTTCACAATATTTGACAACAACTTGGATAGTAACGTAGTTTAAATTCATAGTTAATACTTAAAAACCTTTAGTAGATGTTTAATACACTATTCATGAAAGTGTATATCTGAACATAAATCATGGTTAATGGATATCACACATTTGAAAACCTAAAAAATATCCTGTATATTCGAACACCTAAACTTGTGGTTAATGACATTCAAATCACGAGTAATACTTCTAGTAAATGATTGGCGAGTTGCAACACTTTTCCACCAAACACAATTAACTACATATCTGAACTGCGGTAACCATCTAAATTATAGTTAAATTTGTGTACCAAAATTATAATGATTTATGATGAAACATTAGTATATGCTAACCTGACCGAGATCAAAGAATGGGCCAAAATAAGTTGATCTTTCAAAAGGATCAAATCCAGCAAACTATAATCATATTAATAGCAGAAATTAGCATAGAGATAAATTAATGATTAGAAATTAGTTAGTTAAAGATGAAAACAGAGAGAGTGAGAAAATGATTAACATACTGCTTACCCTATACATAACTTCAATTCCATAATCTTGACGAGGCTGATCGTTATACTTCAAAGCTTCAAGCTGGTGATGAACAGCATCTTCTGCAGTAAACTATAATAACCAAATGAAGCTAAAAATGGAAAAGGGACGCATACATAGACGTGAAGAAGATTGCAAAGCAAGTAGTGCTCACATCTAATCTTGGAGCAATTGGTTTTTTGTTGCGAGATTCAAACCTGCAATATTGAGTAAATCATCATGATGATGATGATGATGATGAACAGAATAGGAAGAATGAAAAATGAAAAGATACCAATCAGCGGAGAGGAAATCGGGAACGTTTGCAGTGACTTTGAAGCGAGAGAATCTGTTTCGTTTTCGGCAAATAACGTGCGGAGGAGGAGGAGACACCAGAGAAGACCCAAACGACATAGTTTCGTTTTACTATCGTATCGGAAGAACAACAATTCAACAACAAGAAACTTCAATTCATCGTTGAGTTTAGGATCTGTTTGAAGAAAAAAAAAAAAAAAAAAAATAGTAGTAGATAGCTTATAAGCTACTCCCTCCGTCTAATATATAAGCACTTTCTTACAAAAGTCTAGTGTCAATAAATAAAAATGTAATAAATATACCTTTAAATTGTAAATGAAGTTTTGTAAGAAGGTGCTTATATAATGGGACGGATGAAGTAACTTACAACACATAATTTATAAAAATCACACATTTTAAGAAAATAAGAAAAGTATGTAAATAAAAGAGAGAGAATATCTTTTTACTAAAACACCCCTTATTTTTATTGGTAGTAGACATTGAAATATTAAAAAAGTAGAACTTTGAGTGTACTTTTTCTTTCACCTAATGATTGTTTTAAGGAATAAAATAGGAAAAACCAATGTTATAAATAGTATAAGACACTTATTTTGGGACAAACAATTTTGGCAAGTAGGACATTTATTTTGGGATAGAGGGAGTAGTTGATAAGTTAGTTGATAGCTTACGGTTGATAAGTTAGTTGATTGAATTTGTAGTATTTGATAAAATTAACAGTTTTTTTGGTAAGAATAAAATTAACAGTTGAAGTGACGTATTGATATAAAATGACATAATATATGCGGAATCTAATATTTATTTAATTATTTTTAAATATGAGAAAGAGCTTATATATGCGGAATCTAATATTTTAATTTATTGATATTGCTTGTTTTTTAATCAGTGAATACATTTCTGTTTAACAGTTGAGACCATATTTACAACAAAAACTACATTTATATATATATATATATATATATATCTACAGATTTGTACCCTAAATGAACTTACAACACATCATTGTGTTTGTAAACTGTAGCATATTGTACTCGCTCAAATCATGATAGAGCTTCATCCTTTCAAAGCCAAATTTATTTGTCCAAGTATCCACGGCACCGGGAGTTGCATGAAGCATCCGTGTATTCAACTTAAGGGGCTTAGGCTGATATTCTAGCTCTCTAAGCAAAACTCTATCTCCTGCCTCTATCTATTTGGCAGTGTTGCAATGTAAGCGGATTCAACTATTTCTTTATGTAACTTGAAGGCTGACGCACAAACTATCTGTCAATTATCTTCAACTATAGCCGTGTAAAACGCCGCATAAGGCTCCAAATAGTTTAAAAACAAGTACAAATATACTTTTTAATGGGAAGCAACTTATGATTTCACTTGGTCTTTGATTGACATTAAAAATGATGTGCTGCAGTGAAGATTGAAAAGACCATAATCTTGGGTATATTTAGCCTAGACATGGGCCATAATGTTGTAAATTGTTTGGAGTCTTATGCGACATTTTACATAACTGTAATTGAAGATAATAGACAGGTAATTTGTGCGTCATAATAAATAAAATTTTATATACTACAAGTAAACAAACTCTCCCTTTAAAGAAAAAGTACAAACACACTTTTTAATATAGTTTTTTATTCATTAAAATTAATATGGATATCCATCAAATCATACGAGACTCATATAAAATTTAATCAATTGAAAAAGTATGTGTTAGAGAGTGTTTTAACTTTTAAATATAAAAAACATTTTTCCCTTGCCACCAAAAATGTGACATGGTTTTATCATAAAAAAAGAAAAAGGAAAAATGAGACGTGTTTTTTTTGGTACAAAATGATACATGGTTTTTATAAAATTAAAATGAGACACGGTAAAATTCTCAAACAAATAAAGTGTGTATGTTAACCCTACTTACCAAAAAAGTGTGTATATTAACCAATATTAAAGATTTCTGATATTGTATCAAAAATATTTTGTAATACAATTTTTTCAAACATTTTGTAAAAAAATCAATATTAAAGATTTCATCCATAAACTGATGTTTGAAATTATGTAAGAATGCCATGATCACGTTAACACGTTGTAATTTATTAAAAGTTACAACTTATAGCTCAGGGGGCGGAGCTGCCTTAGAGCTACAATCCACTCTAAATTATTATTTTTTTCTTAAGAATGTGTGTATATATATATATTTTAACATTGATTTATTTGTGTGTGTGTATATATGTGTATATATTAAACGTTGCACTAAATATCATGTAATAGTTTGTAGGTTTGATTCCTCGTTCATACATTTTGTTTTTTCGGACAAAACTTAGGTGCATTGTTTTAGATATTTTTTGTATGCTTTTTATTTTTTAACATATACTGTAATTCATTTTTTTATAGTTATAACAAACTTTGAGAAAATCGTGAATTTGAAAAAAAAAATTATGTTAACAAACATCCAAAATAATATCTAAAGAAATCATAAATTTTGGATGTATCTAGGCCAAATACATTAATATTTTAATGAATCTAAAGAGTTAACTTTTATTTATAAATAAGGTCTTAGTAATGAGGAAGACATGATTTTTACTAAGCTAACTTTATTAGCTATTGGTTGAAATATAATGTTTTAGTGGTGGTGTCTTCAAACGACACTCATTTTAAAGCGGATGAAATAATATTTCTAGTACTCCTTTTTCCTAAAAAATAATTACGTAAAGACTATGGACATCGCATTATTTATGCATTGATCAATGTTCGAACAACCTACTTATTCAACTTAAAGGTAAATTTTTTAACCACTAAACTATTTGAAAAAAACTCTCCATCCATCTTAAAATAATTGACACAGTTGACCAGTTCATGTTTGTCAATACACAACTTTGATCGTTAATATCTTTAATTATGTATCTTTAAAAATTATAAAAAAAAATGTATATCCTAAAAATATTCATCTAATAAAAATTAAACAACATATTATATGTTAATATCTACATTTATATATTAATAAAAAAATATAATCAAAATAAATTATGTGAATAATACACAATGACAACTATGTTAATTATTTTGTTTAGAATATAGACTATAGACTATGAAGTAGTGATACTTCTATGAAACATCGATTTGCACCGTAATTTCACAATAAGCGGCATCAATCATTTTTTTTTTTTGAGGAAAGCGGCATCAATCATGACTTAGGTAGGATATTCAAATTAATAATTGCACAATAATTGATATGTTACTCCAGTACTTGGTACTACTAATGTAATGTCCTATAGTTTTGGTTTAATATTGAAAAACTCCACCAAACCCATGTTTTCCAACATAATTAGCATTAGCCAACATAATTTTGCATTGATCGTGCTTACATGAATATAGTATTCGGTTAGAAGTTAGAACATCCACATAATCATTAGTCAATGTAGTTAAAAAATAATGGCTAATCCTTTTCTTTTCTCAAAAAAAAAAAAAAAAGAGGCTAATCTATAGAAGAGAAGAGAAGAGAAGAGAAGTGAGGGAACAAAATCCATACAAATATTCACCGATACCATGACAGTTGGAAATTAAAATACTGATGCAAAAATTAATTTCTCATCAACAAATTTGCTAGACTTCAATTCCTATCCTTCCATTGTATAATACTATAATGCCATATAAGGCTTTTTGCCTACTTCAAATTTTCAAACCCTGCATATAAAAAATCACCACATTTAAACACTTAGCTACAAAAATATTGTACTACTAGTTTCTATAAACTCTCAATCTTTAATTTTCAACCCTCTCATTTTCACTCATTACTATAAACAATTAATTCTTGCATCATTTTATTTTTCAGACATAAAGAAAGTCACAAGCCATTCAATTCAACTTTAGAATTTTCAACAACTAACTAACCAGCTTGATTAATAGCTCACCAAAACAAAACCAACACGGAAAATAAACAATAAATTATTATTAGTATAATAAATAGAGAAAAAGTAATTTTTTTTAAGTAACCTAGTGGCTACAATAAAAAGAGAAAAAGTATTTGACAAAAAAAAAGAAGAGAAAAAGTAAACTAAAATTAGTTGTATTAATTACTTACTGCTGGAATTCAATGTTAATCAAGGATGCAGAAACATTTGCAATGATCTGAAAGGCAGTAGTGGAGAGTACCATAGAAGTATCACTTGAAGAAGGCCTAGAAACAGAGGACTGTGCCCTGTCAACAATCTTAATCTGAATTGTTTGACCAGGTATGCAAGTTCTAGGAACAGCTGCACTTATACATCTCACCTCATACAACCTCCCACATGCTGCACCATTGTCCCATATACCTTCTCCAGCTGAACCAAACATGTTGCTCGACGGAAACTGCGACGCATCCGCCCCAAAACACGCGGTCGCTGTTTTGTCACATTCCAGAAAATATAACAGTCTCATTAATAACTATATGTCACATTTCGTAAGTGAGCTATGTATAACAACCGTGTGATTGGTCCCCACATATGCTGATATGCTGGTAGTCGATCGAGACTAATTTCAAACGCACATCATCTACAACAGCTGCATCAATTGTGGGGACAACTAGATTTAAAGGGAACAATTTTTTCTTAAATCTATCTGTTCGTACAACTGATGTCGCATTTGCAGATGATGTGGAAATTGTTATTGATGAGGTGGAGGGGGTACTTACGTAAAAAGGGAGGTCCATAGTGGGAAGCAGTGCCAACATCAGCTTGAGAGAAGTGGATGAACAGTGTTGAGAGGAGGGTGATGATTAGAAATTGAGACTTGGACATTGCTGCTGCATATAAAGTACAGATTAGTGAATTGAAGAAACTTTAGGGAAAATTAGTTTAGTATTTATTAGCATAGTGTTTATGCAAAGTCAACGCAGAAAAATCTATGGTCTGCTGGTGCCAACCTTGCTTTTATTTGTAGGGAGTACTGTCACACATGTCGATCAATACTGTTCTATCGACTTTCTAGTATTTTATGGGCTCATTCTTGAAGTTGATTAAAAATTCATTGACCGTCTATAATTTATTTAGCACGCACATAGATGTATATTTTTTGCTTATATAAAGTTTTATAATGAGTCAAAACTCAAAAGAAAATTATAAGCATGTTGCACAAAAAATTAAAATCATTTAAAAAAAAAACAACTAGAAAAACTTATTGAACATGAGATAAAAAATACCTATTCTAATTTAATTAGGGATTTTAAGTTCGATTACACTCTTAAAAATTACTTTGTTATTTATCATATTGTGTTATCATATTTGTCTCCTTGAATTTAGTTTATTATAATATATGAGTCATGTAAATCGGTGCCTCCAGAACATTGGTTAAGGAACAAAAAAAAAGATTAAAAATACTCTCTCCGTCCCATTATATAAGTCTCTTTGACCAAAATCACGCTTATTAAGAAATATTAGGAGTGTAATTAAAGTGTGTATTTTATGTATAAAGATTACTAAATTGCCCTTTTTTGAATGCCACGTAAGTAGATTTTTTTAAAAAAAAATCTTCAAGAAGCTCTAATTGAATGCCTCGTAAGCAGATTTTTTTTTTTATATTTTTTTTAGATATGTTTTTTAGCATAATTTAGTTGCATAATTTTTATTTTTGTTGTTATCCATAATTTTTATTTTAATTGCTTAAGATTTTTTTTATTTTAATTTCTTTTTTGTTGTTATACTTAGGGGTATATTTGGAAAACAATCTTAAATTTGTATAGAAATTTGAAAAGGTGCTTATATAATGAGACTAAACTTTTGTTAAAAGGGTGCTTATATAATGGGACGAAGGGAGTAATATTCTTTAGACTTTTGAGAAGTTGACTGTACAAACTCTAATGTCATATTACTATATTTGTTAGCATTTTCCGTAATATATAAGTTGAAATTTAAACTCTGATCAATTCATTCATCTGTGTTAAAAAGTTCTAGAATTTTAGCCATTATGACAGAAAAAAATAGTGTCACTCAGATACTTTAAGTAGTTAATGAAATTCACCAAAATGATAAATTTCGAGAGAATCCTAGTTTACTTTTTAAATAGAACAATTTTTAGATCAGACTTTATTTATCTCGCAGCTGAACTCTGAATTATTAGAGTCTTTTTCCCGAGGGAAAACTAAAATAAATAAATTAGACTGCAATTATAAAGATATTGTTCACACTTCACACCAAACAATAATTCCAAATAGCCATTCCACAAGGAAATTCCTTGATGCCTTCGTTTTCTTTTGCAATTATTGACAAAAAAAATACTGAACACAAAAAGACAGACACGGTCCAAATTACGGGTCTCCGACGGCCACCGTCGTTGGTGGTTACTGGTTAGCACGTAGTAGGGAGTTAGCAACTCTATTTAATAAATATATTCACACCTCTACTTTTGACATGATAAATATTCAAAACCTTATCTAATACAAAAGTGAAAAGAAAAAATTGTAAATATAAAATGAAATGTTCTAGAACAACAAATCATGACAAGTCAAATGTTTTAAAAATAATAGACATGAATTTAGGTTTGTTTGAGTTTTTTCTTATAAGAGTTTAATTTTTTGTTGACAAAATCAGTTTAATACCTGAAGTGAAAAAATCAGTTTTTTCTTTTAAGAGTTTAAATGAACCAAATGTGAAAACTGAAATGAAAAGAAAAAGATTAAAAAAGAGCATGAATACCTGAGCGGTGAGATTGATCACCTCGGATTAATCGGTTCTTAGGACAAATATCGAGTTTTTATAAAAAACAAAAAAAGAGCATGAATACTTGAAGAGTTGAAGTGGTGTTGTTCAAATTGAAGGGAATGAAGATTGAGCAACGATGGGCAGATAAATAACAAACAATCTATAAGTAACTGAGAAGGGAACCAATTGACTCCATTGATTATCTTAGTCATTGTAATTACGTTACTTAACTTTGTGATTTTGTTCAATGTATTTACATCGAATTATTATTTCTATTGTCAAGTTTTTAGCCTTTTAGGTGATTTTATTGATTTGGATTTTACGGAACACTCCACTTATGGGATACTCTATCATTTAATATGATTAATGTTTCTTTGACTGAAAATTACAAGGATAGAAAATGGACAAAAATTGTAACGAAAACAAGAAGGACAAAAGTATGCGGTTTTGCCAATACGGTAAGAGATGTATAGAATTGGGTTATACTCTTGTTTGCTTGCACGAGATGAGTTGCTTGAAATTTTTTGTTAGGGGTCTTATCACAATACAACATTAATTTATGGGTTCCGTAGTCAGCATATCGTCCACAAATTGAAAATGTCGTTGTTAATATTTATATTTATAAATTATAAAAAAGTACAATTAAAATAAGATACATGAATAGTATTATTTAGTTAAAATGGGTCATCTATATTGAGACGGAGGTAGTATAAAGGTGTGTTTGATCTGCTGAAAAATAAGATAATGGACATGACAAGTCTAGTTGTATTGCGTTTGATTGTGAAACTGTTTCAGGGACTGGATAAATTAGGTGGCAAGGGACAACACAAAAATAAAAAATTTTGTCCTCCACTAAACCACAACACAACTTTTTGTCCATAGTACAAGTAGTCTAAAATACCAAAATACATTTTTTTTCCATCAAACATCGTATAAAACGAAAAATTATTCAATATCATAAAAGTTTGTCCTGTGCTGTTTTATCTTGTGCTGTGCTGTTCTATCTTATATTATGCTGTCCAGTATTTAGTGTTTAACAGATCAAACACACTCTTAGGGTTGTGTTTAAATCCAAGATAGACTAATTAGAATTATGAAAAAATTTAGAAATATTATCTCCTTTTATTCACAAGATTCTAACCTTCTACCACAAAACACTACAATTCAGTAATTCGCTCTTGTAAGAAAACAAAAATTTATAGAACTTGTGTACCAAAAAAAAAAAGTTATAGACCTTAGAAGTTAATAGATACTACCTCTCAAAACATTATAGAATTTAGGTATACACTTACTAGATACTATATCATCACATCAATTATAGTGAGACTAACTATTTCTCTAACTAAAATTGAACACACTAGGGCGACAAATAAATTATTAAATTGATTGCTATTTTTATAAGTCGTTCTCAAATATATATCCAACTCTAATCATTTTACTAATATTTTATGTTAGTCTTTAACTTTGTCAATTATTTTTTAATTTGATCATTTTTAGGGACAAATTGAAATTTTTTGACAAAAATGAGAGACCAAATTAAGAAATATTTAACACAGATATAGACTAATTTCATATATAGGTTTAATGTTTATTTGATGGGCATTTTGGTCTTTGTCATCCCAGAAATGATCTCTTTCCCATTAGGTGGGACCCACTTTTCTTCTTCTTTCTTTCCTTCACTTTTCGGCATTGTTCCAAACGATGGAAAAATTCTCCTTCCATTACCTTTCTATCTATCTTTAGTTTCTCTCATTCCCTTTTCTTCTGAACCAAACACACGAGATATTTCTTTAGCGAGAAGGAGTGATTAAATTCTTGGCAATTTGTCGTGTCTACCGTTACTCTGTCTCTTGCTCCGTTTTCTAACAATTTGTATTCGTAAATCATAAAACTTTATGTTTTTTAATCTTTTCTCTTGTTGATCATATCGTACTTTGGTTCATATGAAATAAATAACATAATTATTTTGGTGAATAATAATACTAAAGTTTGAAGATTTTAGTAATAACATCGATGATGGGTACTATTTGTGCCAGATACCCATTTGGAATCCCTTTCCATTCTCAATCCCTAAATCGCAGATTCGAATGTTCAAATTCCCAATTTCCCCTTTCCAGAATCACCTTCTATTCTGCTTCCGAGGTACTGCTAGTTAGTATCTTACTTACATAATAATTCACTCACACCATTATATCTTAGGTTAGGTAATTTGGACCAATTCATTAAATTAATTAATATGGTTTTAGACAAATAAGTGATTATCAGTTGTAAGTTTTAATGCCTTATACTTCTATGCCTTGTTTAGTAACTAAGATTTAGTAATGTAGCTTGAAACTGAATGGTAGCTTGATGTCGATTTATTTTCAACTTCGAGGTTGCCATAGAATTGATGGTACATTTGTGATTTGTTTCGTAAGTACAATTTAGTTGGTAGCTGCAAAGTAGTTGATACGTAGGAGTTTGGGTTTGAACCCGAGATTTTTCATTTCTCTACACTTAAGATGTGTAGTATAGTCTAGCCACTAGACTGCTTGACCAAAAAAAGAAAAACTAATGACACATTTTGGAACCATAAGAAGAGACTAAAAGAGTGTATTGGATTGTGATTTATGAAACAATGTAAGAATTTTATGACTGATAATTTTTTTGTAAAAGGCTTCTCTTTCTAATCAAGATTTCTTAATTTGAATTTTAATGGATTTATTTTGTAAGACTTCATAGGATTTGAAATGGCTTCATGGATTCATAATGGATCTTAGTTTTACTATGTTATGTTATGTTATGTTATGTTATGTTATTTTTTTTTTTGACTAAATCTATGTTATGTTATTTACCACCCCCTAGTTGTATGTTATACAACAGAAGTTGATATGCAGTTCATTACTGAATCACTGATGAGTAGGTAATATCTAATAGATCATGGTCACATTGATGCAGGGATTAGCTCATCGAGTTTGTGCACGACCCGACATTGATGATTTCTACTGGGAGAAAGTTCCAACGCCCATTCTTGACACAGTTGATAACCCTCTTTGCTTGAAGAATTTATCTTTGAGGGTTAGTTGTAAACTCATTTGCATTTTTTTAATTCTTATTTTTTTTCTGTTTGCTTTCACCTTATTTGGAACTTGCAATCTTGGAGTATCACATTCTCTAAATAATTGTCTTTGCAGGAGTTGAAACAACTAGCTGCTGAAATCCGTTTAGATTTGTCTTCTATTATGTCAGGTACACCAATATCACTAAATCCAAGTATGGCTGTGGTCGAGCTGACAGTTGCAATACATCATGTTTTTCATGCTCCACTGGACAAGATATTGTGGGATGTCGGCGATCAAGTAAGATTTTACTTATAAGCAAAAAGGCTAGTGCCCCCTTCTCATTCAAATTCTCCTCTTTGAAGCGGAAAGTTGCTAACATGACTCCAAATTTTGCGATAAACCAATGAATATTCCCATTTCATGGGGTTCATTTACTAAGAATGAAAAGAAAAACCTATTTCAGGTTATGTAACTATTCGTTATTTGTCTGCAGACATACGCACATAAGATACTTACAGGAAGGAGATCGCTCATGAAGACAATCAGACAAAAGAACGGTCTTTCTGGTTTTACTTCTCGATTTGAGAGTGAATATGATGCATTTGGTGCAGGTCATGGATGCAACAGCATATCTGCTGGACTTGGTAGTTTATATTTTTCATCCCTTTTTCGTTATTTTATATATGGTTCTTGGAGCATTATTCAGGCTTTGCTAATGTTATTTTGATTGTCATTTACAGTTCTGACTCTGTTGAGTTTATATATGTGGGCTGAGACTTTTATTCTTGTAATAAATATGACCATTTTAGATTTTCCCTCTTAAATGAGCTGATGGAATTCCGATAGGTGAAATCTCAAATGTTCTCAAGCTCATACGGAGTATATTTTATTTCAGGAATGGCAGTTGCACGGGATATTAAAGGGAGACGAGAACGTGTAGTTGCAGTTATCAGCAATTGGACAACTATGTCTGGTCAGGTGTATGAGGCAATGAGCAATGCAGGATATTTGGACTCAAATATGGTGGTAATTTTGAATGATAGCCGCCACTCTTTACTCCCAAAAATTGAGGAGGGATCAAAAACCTCTGTCAATGCCCTATCTAGTACCATCAGCAGGCTCCAATCCAGTAAATCTTTTCGGAGGTTTAGAGAAGCTGCTAAGGTATGCAGTATGCATCTTTTTCTTTTCCTTTGCAGAAAAATGCAAGATAGCTGTCAATTAGCATGCAGTGTTTGTTGCTAGCATGCACGGTCCATATGACAATGCCACATCATTGAACTTTATACGAGTTTTCTATAAAAAGAAAGTCTGCATGCTAAATAATGTACTACAAAATGGATACACGTCTAGCATTATAAAATAATCTAAGGCCTGTCTAATATATTTGCTGCTTACCTTTTTAATGTGACCACTCAACTCTGTCTGTGGTGCACTAAGAAATAGTTACTCCGGTCAATTATTAGAGAAATTTTGAAGAATTTTCAGTCCTATTTATAAGAGAAGGTTGCAAATTTTAAAGTATATTTATTTGTTAAACGACATGTTTACTCTCATTTAAAAGGACTTTTTGGTTTTTCTTCTTATAATTGGGACAAGAGGTAGTAAAAATGTGGAAATCCCCGTCTCCCACCCAACCCAAAAAAATGCTTGGTTCTATGTGCATCTTTGCTCTAGTGTTTCCATGTTTTCTCATTCAAAATAAGTGATCCGTCTAAAACGTAATAATGGTTATCCTTCTTTGCCCTCCTATCTCTACATCTTAATGCTTCACACTTCATATTCAAAATATATTTAAGTGAGTGGCAATTTTATGTTTTATCACAGGGTGTTACAAAACGTATTGGCATGGGCATGCATGAATTGGCAGCTAAAGTTGATGAATATGCTCGTGGTATGATGGGGCCACCAGGTTCTACTCTATTTGAAGAGCTTGGGTTGTATTACATAGGGCCAGTGGATGGACACAATATTGAAGATCTAATAAGTGTTCTTCAAGAAGTAGCTTCCCTTGATTCGATGGGTCCTGTCTTGATTCATGTGATAACTGATGAAAATCAGGTTGAAGAGCACAATAGAAAAAGTTATATAACAGACAAGCAGATAGATGGTATTGCTTTTGCTATTCTGTTATAAGTGTACTATATGTTTTGTTCCACTGCATGCTATTTCTTGTTGTAAAATGGCTTATCTTGTAAATAAAATAAAATGAGATTACAATTTAGGAGTCTGTTGATTTGCTTAAAAACTAGGAACTAAACGAGACAGGAATTTTTGTTACATACTTGATTTTAAAATGGTCACGAGACAGAAGCAAGAAACTATGGGGCACTTCATTTATTAATTAGCCTACTGGTTGGAGTTGACTATATGGATAAATGGGGACCATTGTCAAAACATCAAATTTTAGTAAAACCATTTACACTAGGTATTTTTGAACGTTTTCTCCTGATGTTTTCTTAGGTTTTTCTCTATCCATTTGAATTTTTTCCCAAGCCTTTTTACCTTTTCCTGATATGATCTAAAACCAACACTGAATTTATTTGGCCTCTTGTAGATTCTGATGGATATAAATAATATTTCCAGTTGGTGCAAGCTTCTTTAAGGGTTCAACTTTCTTATTATTTTGAAAATCTGAATAATATGTTATTTCCCAATTATTTCTAATTAGTTTTGTATGTTAATTTATCAGAATCCTTTAGTTCTGATTTGTTAGACAATGCTGGTCGGCCTCAAACATATGGTGATTGCTTTGTTGAGGCCTTGATTGCTGAAGCTGAGAAAGACAAAGATATTGTGGTTGTTCACGCAGGATTCACAACGGAGCCATCACTTGAACTGTTTCGAGAAAAATTTCCAGATAGGATTTTTAATGTGGGAATTGCCGAGCAACACGCAGTGACGTTTGCTTCTGGTTTGTCATGTGGTGGATTGAAGCCATTTTGCATTATACCTTCTTCTTTTCTTCAGAGAGCCTATGACCAGGTTCAACCTTATTTCAGCTTAAGCTATCATGATAACTACTATGTTGTAAATAAGAATTACTTGGAGTACAGCATATATTGAGTCAGGGCATAAAAAGTTTTAGGCCCCCATTTCATATAAATAACTTGTTCATTATGTTAAGATTTTTTCTCTTAAGAAATAGGCCTCTCATGACTCATCTCATAATAAAAGCCCCACTCATTTATTTTAATTAGGTTTAGAAGGATCTATTTAAAAGTTTGTTTTAGGCCTAGATATGTATTAGGTCGACCCTGTTTATAGTGAAAATGAAGGAAAGTGGTAACAGTGTTACATATCTGATTACCGCCTTAACTGCCAATTTGTAAGGGTTGAAAAGGGATTGCACTTAATGAACCTTAAGGGAGTCTGGGACTTGAAGATATCTGATGCTTTTATGAGAAAGTAATTAGGTATATAATATCAATCATTTTGTGTTATTTAAATTTTCAATATGTGAGTTGGTGGAAATATGTGCGTACTTGTATGCAGAATAGATAGTTAGTGCACATTACATAATGGTTGAAATAATTACGAATTCAAACATGAATTTCATGTCTAGGTGGTTCATGATGTTGATCAACAGAAAGTTCCAGTGCGTTTTGTCATTACAAGTGCAGGATTGGTCGGTTCTGATGGCCCCCTCCAGTGTGGAGCATTTGATATAACGTTCATGTCATGCCTACCAAACATGATTGTCATGGCACCATCTGACGAGGTTGAACTTGTGCACATGGTAGCTACTGCTGCACATATCAATGACCGACCAGTTTGCTTTCGGTATCCTAGGGGTGCCTTGGTTGGGGAAGACCACACTATACATGACGGAATCCCAATTGAGGTAATTGATGATCTACACTGTTTTCTTGATAATTTTGAGATATGCTGCCACCTGTTACTTTGATAAGGGTAAACCCAATTTCAAACTTAAGGAAGTGTCTCTCATTTTTACCTTCCTCAAAAATTTGCCATAGTATTGTATCTCCATTCTGTAATTTTGGAGTGGCCCGTAATTTATTCATACACAGATTGGAAAGGGAAGAATTCTTGTTGAAGGTAAAGATGTTGCCTTATTGGGATATGGATCAATGGTTCAGAACTGTCTAAAGGCTCATTCACTTCTTGCAAATCTTGGCATTGAGGTGACTGTTGCTGATGCAAGGTTCTGCAAGCCCCTAGACATCAAGCTTCTGAGGCAGCTTTGTAAACACCATTCTTTTCTAATTACTGTTGAGGAAGGATCTATAGGAGGGTTTGGTTCTCATGTTGCTCAATTTATTGCACTTGATGGACTTCTTGACCGAGGAATTAAGGTAGTTAATTTAAGCTGTGTGGAAAGGTTATACCTCTGTCATGCTTTCAAGAATATTTAGGTTTTATGAATGTGTTATTGGTAATCATTAACATAACTTGTCTTGCAAGGCACAACTACATTTTGTTTTTCTAGTGAGCAAGTTTCTGATATTTTGTTTAATTTTTCTGCATCAAATCTTCCAGTGGCGACCAATTGTCTTACCAGACAGTTATATTGAACATGCATCACCAAATCAACAGCTTGACCAAGCAGGGTTGACTGGGCATCACATTGCTGCGACAACATTGAGTTTACTGGGACGTACCCGTGAAGCTCTATCGTTTATGTGTCTGTGACGAAGATGCTTCATGTCCTTATCTGAAATATGACAGTTTGATGGCTGCTTAAGGAGAGAACGAAGAATGCAAAGGCTTTATTAGATTTGCTGATTTGAGTGTACTTGCAATCTTGTGTAGTTCTGTTTTACATGTATGGTGTAAACAGAGATCATGGATGCCATTTTAATTGTATAAATTGTATAGAAATGAGTTATGAGGGTCAAATAGAAGGGAGGGGGGGCTAATATAAACTGTGATGGTCTAACAAGGCTTTGTATAATGTGCATAGGTAAATTAGTCTTGTACCATACACAAGTTTATTTTTCTAATCACATCTCATGTGATCCGAAGTTGAGATTTATTGATCCAATGGTTTATGTTTCATAGAATTAGATTGTCCAACGGATGGTGGATGTGGCGGCTCCGTTCTACTTACTTTGCTCTGAGTCACAGGAGTTAGAATCTCAATTTTTCCACTCCATTACTATTGTTTATAGTTTTAAAGTGTAAAAAATGAATAGAAAATGCTAAAGAGTGCTCTTAGGATTTTGATTAAGGAAACAAGTATATAAATTTTGTATTGCAAATTGTGTATTAAACATTTTAGAAGAAAGAAGAAATTAGTTAAAAAAATATATGATATGATGATTTTGTAATAAAAAAAAGGCTTAAATGCACTTTTGGTCCCCTATTTTGATATTTTTAAACTTTTGATCCTTTTTTTTTTTCTTTTCTTCTTTTTGGTTCCTCAATTTTAAAAGTCAACATTTTTTATGATCCCTCTTTCATTTTAACGATGTGGCGCTGCAATTGGTGATGTGGCAAATATAATTTGGAAATGTTTTCTTTCCATGTCATTAATTAATTTTTATATCATTTAAAATTGAATGATGAAATTGAATGTATAAAAAAAATGTTAGTACTAATAACTAAATTTTGAAAGCTACGTAACAAACAACTCAAAGTTCCTAGATTTAGGTATAGATTCCGCGTCGTCTCAAAGGAAAGGACACAAGTCATTTTCAAAAAATAAAAAGAAGAAGAAAAACAGAAGTCATTTTCAAATGAGTTGTGCCCATTTCATTTGACCTACCCTTCCTTCCTATAGAGTAGGAAAATGAAATGGGATGTCCTGCTAAGTTTAGAATTGGACCCACAAATAACGGGTATGATTTCCTAATCTTTGCATGCAAACTATTGGTTTGGTGCCACTCTAACCTCTTTCCTTCCCTTTGATTTCGAACTCTCTCTCTCTCTCTCTTTCTCTCTCTTGCGCTCTATCTCTCTCTCTCCAAATATCCAAACACTACCGACGACATCTAGAGAGAGAAGATCCCCACTCTCCCTCCGTCAATCTTCGGGGACCCTTCTTCTCCTCTCTCGAGGAGGTACGTCCGTCCGTCCGTCCGTCCGTGTGGTCCCACCTTTTCTCTCTCCCGTTTCACTGTAATAATGTACGTCATTATCTTCATCTTCATCTCTTTCTCATTTCCATTTTCAATTTCAATTACTACATCGTAAGATTCGTAACATTGATTTTATTTTTGTCTGTTATAATATAAAGTCATTATGCTTTGAATTTGGCTTGGCTCCTTCAACTGCATTCTGCTTCTGCTGCGTGAAGCTTCTTCATCATTGGCTTTCCCTTCAACATTGGTGCCTTTCCATTTCCTCTGAAATGTAAACACCTTTTTTCTATTTTTAATTACTATTTCTCTCTCTCAACTTTCATTTGCTCTCTCATTTTCCTAGATTTGATTCCCAACATTTCCTACTATATTTTATTTCAGATTTAAATATGTTAAGTATTATTTTATTTTTTTCGTCATGCGAGATTAGCTCACATATTACCTGGGTTTTGTATGTCCATTTATTCACCTGAAATTCTAGCCACTAGCCTATGATTGTTATCCCACAAAAAAATATATTATTTTTTTAGTCTAGCAAATATGTAACTTCATATTGTAATAATTTGTCCTAGTAAAATGTATATGATTTTAATTTAATTTTATTTTAATCCCCAAAAATAACAATTAAAATTTTATTTTAACATGAATAAATTTTGCATGGACTAAAACAAAACAAAACACCAATGACCAAAAGCAAAAGATTCTATAGTTGTAAGAACTAAAAACAATATATATGTATATATATGGAAGACTGAAATTGTTATATTGGACGCGCATGACCGGTGTTCGAGCTTCCGTCTCTCCACTTTGGGTGTTTGAGTTTCTAATGGTTTGTTATTTCATCTACGTAAGTAAAAAAAAACATTTAAACATTTATTTTAATATAGAATATAACTTTCACTGTTTCTTCTTGGCTGTATACAACATTAGTAACTCAACAAATCAAATACATTTTGAAGATCACATGCATACAACTGTTTTAAAGTGTCAATCTTGTCCCTTATGAATTGTTTTTACCTTTTTTCTGTCAAACTTCATTAACGCGCTTTCATTCATTTTGTCCTTTTTTGTTGGGTTCTTCTTATACATATGCATGCAAATCCACTTCATTATTACTATAGAAGTGTTCCTCTCTTTATACATTACATTTTCTTAGATTAGTTTTCAAGTGCAATCACTTTTCTGAAATTAATTTTTGTCCATTGATATAATATATATCTAATCTCTGTATAATATACAATTTCCTCCTTCAGCTCTGGGAGGAAATTAACATGGGGGCACCATTTCAAGGAATTATTCAAGATGTCAAAGGAAGAGCTAAATGCTATAAAAAAGATTGGGCCTGCGGAGTCTGTTCCGGCATTAGGTAATTCATTCAGTCATTCTTGTTCAATTTCATACTGTCTGTCTAGGACTATAATGTTTGTTTTTGTGTTCAATTCATCGGCAACATTTCTGATCGATCCTTGCTTGTTTGATTGATTAATAATGACAGCATGTTGGCTCCAACTTTCTACATATTCTTTGCTTCTGCTCTTCCTGTTATTGCTTTTGGAGAGCAACTTAGTAGGGATACAGATGGAAGCTTGAGCACAGTAGAAACATTAGCATCTACCGTCATTTGTGGAGTTATCCAATCAATTATAGGTGGCCAACCTTTGTTGATTTTAGGAGTTGCAGAACCAACTGTTATAATGTACACTTATCTCTACAGTTTCTGTATAAAGACACCCGATTTGGGCGCCAAGCTCTTTCTTGCTTGGGCTGCTTGGTAAGCTATTTCAAGTTTCAACATTATATTAATATCTGTTTATAGGAGTTCTACATTTCCTGAATGACAAGTATATCTAAGTTTCATGTCATTATATGTGTTGCAGGGTTTGTGTTTGGACGGCATTTTTGTTAATTATGCTTGGAATTTTTAATGCTTGCACAATTATCTCTAGATTTACAAGAATTGCAGAAGAGTTATTTGGCATGCTAATCACTGTTCTTTTCTTTCAAGAGGCTATAAAGGTATTTTTTTGTTTCCTCGTCCAAGCAAACACAAAATATATTGTGAATTTGGCAATCAAACTGACAAAAGTTATTTGAACCACAGGGACTGATAGGCGAGTTCAGCACTCCCAAGGTTGAAAGTCCTTCCTCAGATGAACTTCAAGTCCAATGGCGGTATACAAATGGATTACTTGCAATCATTTTATCTTTTGGACTAATTGCCTCTGCACTTAAAAGCAGAAGAGCAAGATCATGGCAATATGGAACAAGTAAATGATTCCAAAAATCTTATACCTTATTAGACCTTATGCAAATGGTTTTTGTATGTCGTATACACTTAAGTTACCTTATCACTCCATTGATCTTGATTCTTACATTTCAATTCAGGGAGGCTACGAGGCTTTGTTGCAGATTATGGTGTTCCAATGATGGTAGTGTTTTGGAGTGCAGTCTCTTATATAATGCCAGCCTATGTTCCAAATAGTGTTCCTAGAAGGCTGTTTTGTCCACTTCCCTGGGAACCTGCATCTCTTTATCACTGGACAGTGATGAAGGTACTGTATGTTATTATACTCTTATTACAAAAGTTTCCATCCGAAGTGCAATCTTTTGATACATAGTTGGCTCAGCATGCTTAGCAATGTTCATCGTTTTCATAGTTCTGTCGATTTTGTCCATTTAATGTATGCCTCTGTAGTGCTGAGCTGACACTTCACATTTGAGGCATATCCAGTGTCCGACATGTGTCAGTTCAGTGCTCAACACCGAACTATAACCTGTAATCATTTTAATTTAGGCTAGTCCTAATATCCATCTGAGTCTAACAGTTACTAAAAACTGCAGGATATGTCGAAGGTACCCGTGGTTTATATATTTGGGGCAATTATTCCAGCTTTGATGATAGCAGGTTTATACTTTTTCGATCATAGCGTGGCTTCTAAAATGGCACAACAGAAAGAATTCAACCTTCAAAAGCCATCTGCATACCATTATGATATTTTCCTACTTGGAATAATGGTATGTTATTTTGTTTTCTTCCTAGAATTTGTATTTATTTTATTCTATGTTGTTGATAAAGTTGATTGACATAATTATCTCTATGGTGAGTCTTTAGACTCTGATTTGCGGTCTCCTTGGCCTTCCTCCTTCAAATGGAGTCCTTCCACAGTCCCCCATGCATACAAAGAGTTTGGCGGTTCTTAAGAAGCAAGTAAGCATCAATATATTTTGCATCAAGACTCTTGATTCTTAATTTCTTCTTAAATTTCAATTCAACTCAGATCCTTGTGTTGCCCCATTGATTTACAGCTGGTCCGAAAGAGGGCTGTGCAAAGCGCCAAGGAATGCATTGAACAACAGAGTACCAGCGTTGAGTTATATGGAAAAATGCAAGATGTGTTCGTTGAAATGGATGCAGCCCCTACAGTATGTTTATTGTTGGGCTGATAGATTTATTTTTGTGTGTTTGTGCATGTAGACATGAGACATGTTCAAGAGTGATGCTAATACATTTATTGTTGGTTTTTAAATTGTAACAGGATAAAGAATTAGAGAATTTGAAAGAAGTTGTAATGAGATCTAATACCAAGAGTCGTGCAATGGAACATTTTGATCCTGAGAAATACATAGATGCTTCTTTACCAGTCCGGGTTAATGAACAAAGAATAACTAACTTATTACAGTCCCTCCTGATTGGTGTATCAATAATAGGCATCTCCATTATCAAGAAGATTCCAACTGCAGTTTTATGGGGATATTTTGCTTACATGGCAATTGATAGTCTTCCAGGCAATCAGTTTTGGGAAAGGATATTGCTCCTCTTCATCGCCCCAAGCCGCCGTTACAAGTAATTAAGTAACTTTGTGCTTAAACCTTTTTTTAAATGTAGAAGCTGGTGTAGTACTAATTGTTGTTATTTGTATGTAATGGGCAGAATTTTGGAAGGTTCACATGCCTCATTCGTGGAAACAGTTCCATTCAAGACCATAGCTGGATTTACAGCCTTACAGTTGGCATATTTTCTGTTCTGTTTCGGGGTCACATGGATACCTATAGGTGGAATATTGTTTCCAGTACCATTCTTCCTTCTCATAGTTCTAAGAGAACACGTGCTACCAAAGCTATTCAATCCCAACCATCTTCAGGAACTAGATGCTTCTGAGTACGAGGAAATTGTCGGCGCTCCATGTGGATCACATAGTCGGCCACTAGGGGTACGGATTATTATGAGGATTCATTTCTTGTTACGAGTGTATTGCAGAGAAAAGAGACCAAAAATATATTTAAGCATTTATTCTTTCTTTGTACTTTTTTTAAGTACTATTATATTCCAAGCTTTCCAACTTAGGATCTGAATATGCTTGATCAGGATAACGAGCCAAGTGATGGTGATACCGACGAAAGCTCAGATGACTTCTATGATGCAGAGATATTGGATGAGATGACAACCAGCAGAGGAGAGTTGAAACTTAGAACTGTAAGCTCCAATGATCGAAACTGCAGTCGCAGTCACAGCTTCAGTGATCGAAACCAAAGTACCAGCTTCAATGAAGACAGACGCAGTCAAGTAAGTTACTTGTTGAATCTCTCTTTAGTTTTAAGATTCATTTCAATTTACAATACACAGTTTGTATTTATTATACTTGTCTTTTGAACTTGGACAGGTTTGACATGGAGATATTGTATGAAAATTACAATTTTTTACGATGCAAAAAGGTTTCGATTTAATCTGCTGAAGAGGATTGCTCTCATGATTCTTTTGTAATCAGTTAAGCTTGAAGATGATCTTCTTTAGAACGAGAAAGGATTCAATTGGTGAAAGAGAAGAATGGCAAAAAGGAAATAAAGAGAAATGAAAAAGAAAAAAAAAACATTTGAACTGTAAAATGAGTTTCAATATTAGTAGGAAAATTACATTAAAATTAATATTGAGATCAATATTAGTTGGCATGAAATTGACAAAAAAAAAAAAAATCAGGTTAGGGCGGAGAGAAAAGAAATATAATGAGAGTAGAAGGGGAAATATTGACTGGGATAAGAGCAAGGAATGAGACAAATGAAAAATAAATTATGCTTATATTAAGTTAAAATATAGATAAATGTTAGTGTGTAGTGCATTAATTCTTCAATTTTCTTTTGATGGGATGAACATTTGTAAAGACATTTCTCCACACAAGAACTCAAATCATATCATTGTGTACTACCATGCAAAACGGCAAAAGGATTTTTAAGCTGTTTTATAGAAGTTTGAATTTTTTTTACAGTAATTAAGTACAGTTTAATCAAAAAAATAACCCTGTAACAATTTTACTCTTTGGTACAGTAAAAAAAACAATTATAAAATAACTAAAACTAGATAGATGCTCGCGAGTTGCGTGGTCGCTGAGGAAATAAAATTAAAATAAATATGTGTAAAATAAATGACTGAGCGCATTGTTAAAATTAAGCTCAAGAAATAATTAGTGCGGATAAAAGAATATGCCAATTAATTTTGGGTGAAAATCTAATTTTAAATAGATATATTATGCGTAATTAAAATGAACTATAAAGTGTGGTTGAACAAAAATGAGCCAAAGTATGTGCAACCTATTTTATACAAATTGCTATATTATTTCAATCTATGGTACAAAATGACATATAAAATAGCAAAATATCATTGGACAAAATTAATTAGGTGAAATTAATTTTCAAGAATATATAAATTTATGCAATTATTTTTTAATAAGACCCGTTTTGAATTAATTGCAAGAACATAACAAATAATTTAATAAGATTTAATGGACTATACATAGAAATGAAATAATAGTAGCAGAGGATAGAGGATATGAAAATATGTCACACATGAATAAAGTTTAAATGGAGTTGCATTGTTACTAACAACCCTCACATTTATTTATTTTGACAAAAATAAATAAATATGATGTAATGTAGTGTGGCACATAAAAAAAAAATGAATGATGTGGCATTGGAGTATATTACTTGGCAAAAAATTGATAAAATGTCAAGGATATAAATTTGGACTCTAATTTAATAAATTACTAATAGATAATAGTATTAAGAATTATTTCAACCAAGTATCAAACTCAATTACTCAAATACTATTCTATGTAACCAAAAAAAACTCAAATACTATTCCAACGAATCCTATGAAGCCTGATCCGATGTGGATGTAGATTTTATTTTTGAAATTTAAGATACACGTTTAATACGTTAATGACATTTAATAGATTGTTTTATAGCTTTTTTTATCAAGTTTGAATTCTTTAATCTTTCTCCTCACATCAATCATCGTGAAGTATCTCAGACGTATTCACAAGCCCCTCTCACTAATATCTGGACCAAGCTGTGCATAGAATTCATCTCGAGTCGTCTCGACCGATCAATCAAGCCTTGGTCACAGTCACTCATTGGAACAGGTTAACTGATGATTCTCTCTAACAACGATAAACTTCAAGGCTAGTTTAAAAAATATATTATTGACTTCTCATCACCTAAGCTTGTGCTCCAAGGAATATGAATATATGAACAGAATTCTATAGAGTGAAATCGGAAATAAACATTCCAACAGATCTTTGCTTTATTATTATTATGAACAAAAATATAGTATACACAAACTGTTTTTTCTATTTAAAATACAACAGAAACTGCAAAGAATTCTGTTTTTATTGTGTTTCTACTTTTTCTATATACACTAATCTTACCTATGTCATTTTACAAGTATGTTCCTAAATCCTAACTAATAGGTTAAGGGGTGAGAATGTAAGACATATAACTGCACAAATATGGACATTGGTGACAGAGAAAAGTTTCCTTTACCCTTTTCCGTCACTTGCGACAATAAGGTGATCACCATCTCTTATAAGATCTATATCGTCAATTTGAGCTCCTTCTTTGGTCAAAATTTTGGTGGGTGAGAAATCAAATTTTTTGGCACCAATGTCTAGCAGTTCTTCAAGGGACTTGGGCAGAGAAGTAAGCTTTCGACCATGTTCACTTTTTTCAGGACAACTAAGTGTCACTCTAGCTACTAATCCATTCATGTTCTCAGCATTGCTTTTATATTTCTCGCGATCTTTTTTATCTGCATAGTTAAAATGAAAACACAACTGGTCAACCAGATGCAACTATCTCAACCCAAGATGAATAATGAATGTGTATACATATACTACTTACTACGATTGGCAGCAGAGATGACCCCGAAAATTGAATTATGAAAGGTGTTGGCCTTTCTTCGCCTTTGACGCCTATCTATCCATGGCAACTCGTCTTGACTGTGTGTTTGTTGCATGCTTTCTTGGGATCCAAGAACAGCATGCATAACAGGTTCACTTTGAAACTTTCTCGTGTAAGGCACATTAGGCTTACCATTATCTGGTATTGGAATAACAGGTTCTGTTTGTCTGTTCTCTTTAATGTTCTGGAATATATTTTTAATTTCTTCGTGGCCTTGATGTTCTGCTAAAGCCCTTGGAGTCCAGCCACAATTATCTTGCTTATCAACATCAGCTCCTAGGTCTACTAGTAGCTTCACTATCTCTATATTTCCTTCACTTACTGCTGCATGCAGGGCAGTGGTTCCACTTTTTGCGGGTTTTGTCACATCCACACCGAATTCTTTGAGTTCCATGAGCAATTCAGTATTATTTTTCTCAGCTGCAACGCATGCTAGATGCCCTACATCGGCACAAAATATGTTTGCACCATTGTCTATGAGAATTTTCTTGACAGATTTGTGTCCCCCAATCATCGCTTCCCATAATGGGATAATGCCATCCATATCTGATTAAATAAAAGCATCTAATGTTACCACCAGTTCTAACTTCTAAGTACTGACACAAAATTCATTGCATTGTATGGATAAAGTTATTATTAGCTTTGAGGATTGAGTTTGATAAAATTGAATTATTATTATTTAGGAGGCTAACATTTTTAATAATGGCTCACATGGTTTGAAAACAAAAATCGTTTTGGCTGTTCCATAAAATAGACGAGGCTATGTTATGGTTTGAAAGGTATTGTCAAACTGTATTAAATCATTTGTAGGACAGAAGAGTACCTTTGCTATTTGCTTCAGCACCAAACTGTAAAAGTGAAGTTACACAATGCTCATAGCCATTAGAAGCTGCGATATGCTGTAACATTAAAAAGTAAAGTTGTAAGTGTCTAGTTGTGTGTCTAAGCATATATTTGTGTATTTGTCAATTCAAGGAAAGAAAATCGACAAACCAGTGCTGTCCTTCCATTCTTCTCTACTTCATTTGGATCTGAGCCCTTCTTCAGCACCCGACGCAACAATATATTATCATTCCTTCTTGCTGCAAAGCAGGTGCTGATAGGCAGATCTGCTTTACCACGAGCAAACATGACCACTGTTTCTGCCAAAATAGCATCCATCCCTGGAATAGTTGATTTTTCCAAATGCTGCAAAATAGTTGAAAACTCGTCCATGAGCAAGTATGAAGTTCGTTTTATTAGAAAAACAATGTTTCTTATAAATGGTGATGACAGTGATACAGTTTCAGTACGTGAAGAAAACAATTATGAAGATGTTTTAGTCCTAAAAATGTAAAACTCACTAAGGGGATTATCATAAACCATTTTGCATCAATTTGCTAAGGAATAATTCCCTGTATAATATTGTTTTGTATAAAATACATTATCCGGTGTTTCCTTGTCATTAATATATAATAAAAACATGCAAGGCTGTTCAAAAAAAAATAAAAAAAATGCAAGGATAGTCAGAAAAGAAGAGTGTTTAAAAGTCAAAACAAATGGCAATGAAGTTGAGATTTAGTATCTTAGGTCTTCATCAAATGTAAGGATAGGGAAATGTTAGATTATGTGAACAAAACATTATGTGAGAGAAACTAAAACTTATTCAGATATGAGAATCATTTTTGGAAGAAAACATAAATCATAATTGCACCAAAAAAAATATATACATGGAGAAAATTGTTCATGATTATTGCCCCATCTCCAACATTTGAATGAACAAGGTCTAGAAATGTAGTACGTCTCAAGCGCAAAATTTGGCTCAATCGATTAGTCCGAGATGAATACGGCTGCGGCATGTAACCTAGAACTCCTATTTCGCCAACTAATTCTCCTGCTTCTACCTTACCAACGACCTGCAATTATAACACGCGTGTTTTGTTAATCACAAGAACATGTCTTCATTTTTATTTTATTTTCGTCAAAACAAGTCTTCATGTTTAAGTTAGTATTAGACTTACCTGTTCCACTCCATTCACCCGTTTGATAAGTTCCTGTTATTCGGAACAAAATGAAGGTTCAGTCCCCATATATATATATATATATATATATATTACAAAAGAGAACATTTAAAAACTTATAGTCATTCATCACACAATATTTTTAATATTTCTATTTCCACGATTGCTTGTGGAAAGAGCATTCAGAAATCAGAAGTGGAGTTTGATGTTGGTGAAGTCTACAACAGTGATATGCTCTAACCAATCAACAAGAGATTGTAGATTTGTAGTAATGAATGATCTATAAAGAAGCTTTAAATGGAAGTATATCTTCACAAATAAATGGGGTTATAGTTTCTTACTGCGCCACCGGTAACAAAGATGTATAAGTCTGTTGGTGCTTCATTCTCCAAAACAACATCTTCCTTTGGAGGATAATACTCCGCCTTCATCTCCGTGACCTTCAAATTTCAATATATATGCACATTAAACGATCTGTTCATCATCTAATAGATAAAAAACTGACAACAAGCAGACTGAGTCAGAATAAAATAAACATGTGAAGAAAGAAGAATCTCTCTCTCTTTTTTTCTTTTTCTTTTTGGCCTCTCTTCTTGACACTTATTTATTACCAAATACAATCTCAGGCTTTGTTGAACCAAATCAGAGAGGATAAGAAAAAAGAAAATATTATTACCAATTGAAAAAGGAGGTCTTTTGACACTCCTACAAACAAGTATACCCTGTCCATCATTGAATAGAACAAGCAGGAAGAAACACTAGATCGAATTGCTTTCGGAAGGGAATCAATAATATCTTGTTGTTGCACACCTTCATGATCAGATCTGTACTTCATGAACAACTGAGCAAGCATCTGTTCTTCCAACCGGATAGGTATTCTATTTCGGTGGGCAAATCTTGCGGCAGCTTGCACTGTGTCCCTCTGATATGCCACAAATCCAAAAAGAAAGAAATGAAACACCAAATATAATAGAGCTTGCTTAGTACCGCAATTAAGTGCATAATTTTCTCAGACTGCAATAATGCTAAGGTACATGGACACAAGTACTCACATATTTCCTAGTTTTAGTTGTGGTGGTAACAACTAAATTTGTCATGTTTCCAATGAGATATGAGGTAAGTGCCACATTCGAGAGTATATAGAAACTGACAAATACCATCTCCCTTGTATTTACAGGATGTATGTCACCATAACCAAGTGTTGAAATTGTAACCACCGACCAGTATACTGATGTTATGTAGAGAGACATAACATTCTTTTTATCCACTTCAGGAACAAGCCCAACCCACGTGGTACTTGCGTCATCAACATAATGGTCGGCAATAAAGAAGAAAATGCAGGATGCAAAATGCATCACAAATAGAGCAACCTACAAATTAAACACAAGAAAATGCTTGTTATAAAATCATCCGGCTCCACCAGAAAAAGTGTCATAATGTTGAATACTCACACACATAAGCTTTGAACACCGCAGCCAGAAATAGTTATAACGCCTGTCCTTTTCTAATCTGAGCATTGAAAATTGTAATTCAAGTAGTCAGGTCAGATGGTTAATGCGCTTCACTAATTAGGGACGAATTGTTGGACCAATATTCAAGTTAGACTTTAATCATATACTGACCTTGCAAACATAGCACTGATTCTATGAAGACGCCAAAGGCGAAGCATACCGAAGTAGCCATAAATTTTGACGTCATCAGTAAAAAATAAGCGGATTACTTCATTAGGAGTTGTGGAAACGAGATCAAGCACAAACCATGTTTTCAGATATCTCATCGCAATAAGCTTACGTTGATCCACAAGTAAAAATGTAGTCTTGTCATAGTACGCAACAGAGAAGGTTAATACAATATCAAGGAAAAATAAAAAATTCACAATATTATCAATAGTTTCAAGAATCGGAATTTGTTCATCCAAGAACCCAAATTCAAATGGTGACATCCATGCAGTGTAGAAAACTAACACCGCCAAAAACATCTCCCACGATCTGCATACAGAAATGATTGTGATTAACCAACTAACGATTTTAACTAACTAGTTAATAACGAAATGATTAGTAATAGTAACAAACAATTAGTCTATGCAGTCTCGCGCAGATACACATAAAATAACAAAAAGAAAAGGAAAGAATGTGAATGTGATAGATATACATGTAATAAGGATTTTTGGGAGAGATAATATGAGGATGGAGCGTCTGTCTTCTGGTGCCGATGGGAGGAAGGGGAAAAGTGGTGAGGCTGTATTGACTTCCATCGGGGAAAAAACTATCGCCGCCATTACTATTATCATCATTATGCATCATGATTATAAGGTTTCTCTCATCATCACCTAAACCATCGTCTTTGCTTCCATGCATCATATTTTTTTGCATGTTTAAATATGCAATTCTTATTGCATTCACTTTCTTAATGTCACGATCGTAACAACCTATCTAACTTTGATCAATCAATGTGATTAATCATATCATGCTAAATGCTAATACCCTATAGCTTTTTCTTTTTTTGTTAATTCTGCATAAATTGAATCTTTCGTATATCTATTCAAAAATAGAATTGAATCAGCATCGTTCTTCTGCTTGATATTAATCAATGATGAAGCTAAACAAAATTAAACGTTGCTTCTTGATGATTTATGTAATAAAAGAAAAGAAAAGAAAAGAAAAGAAAAATGTATGTACATTACTGCCTCAACCTCAAGGCACAGGGCCAAAGACTCAAACCCTCATCACAAATTGATATGTGCCATCCGTGTGCTTCGTCACCATTACCAAACCTTTTAACAATTAATTTTTCCAAGTTTTATTTATTTATTTTTTCCATATATACTAACGGCTAAGATTATTCTATTTTCTATTTATTTTTTACATGCATACTACGGCTAAGATTAGACTATTTTCTTTTCATTTTATTAAAATTTAAGAGGTATATACTCAACTTGTGTCAAAAAAAAATAGGTATATACTCAACTACAAAATTTAATTTATGAATTGTGGTTTGCACTATCTTATATATTAATCAATACGAGACTTCTAACACATCTCATCACATCTATGAGCTAGTTAAAGGTGAATGAGTGAATGTAAATGATTAAATTTCAAACCCTGACCCCTATATTATTACATAAAATTTCCCTAACAAATACTCCATCAGTTTCAAAATATAAAGGAAAAATATTCAACAAAAATTGATATATATGGTTAAAATTTAGTCTAAATACATTAATTTCATTTGACCAATTTTCTCTTATATTTTAGGATAGAGTAGTAAGTTAAACTCGAACATTTTTTTTTTCAATTTTATTATAGGTTGTTTGTTTCACTCAAATTTACCATATTTTATACATAATAGTTGGACACTTCGCACCTCTCAGTTTAGAATATTACTCTCTCCCATCCTTAATATATTGAGGATTTTTACTTAATAGTTAAATGATCAAAATGCAACAAAAAAAATAGATTAATAATTAATGGACCAAAGTTAAACTAAAAAATTAGTTAAAAAACCAAAAGCAACAAAAACAAAACAAAACAAAGGTTTGGGTGAAGTGAAGGGAAGGGAACAAAAGGTTTTGATTGCGTGTGTCGTGTGTTACGGCCTGAGTGATAGAACGCGTGCGATTTAGTTTAATCGAAGGGTGGAGAAAGCCGCGTTAACCTGACGCTAGAAGAGGCTCCCTCAAATTTGAAAACCCTTGTGAAATATAAACCCTCGCTCTCTTCTCTAATTACTACTCATTCTCACTTTCTCTTTTCAACGCACTCCATTCCCATTCCCATGGTACGTTTTTTCTTCACTGCCTTCATCTTCTGATTTTATATGATTCGATTCTAATTCATTTTTCTTTCGGTTCAGGCTTTGCCCAATCAGCAAACCGTTAATTACCCTAGCTTCAAGCTTGTCATCGTCGGCGATGGTGGCACAGGTTTCTATATCTTTCCTTTTCGCTTATTTTATATTCAAACTGCGATCATTTGATACGATCTGATTTGCGAATATAATGATCTGTTGCAGGAAAGACAACATTCGTTAAGAGGCATCTTACTGGAGAATTTGAGAAGAAATACGAACGTATGATTCATTTTTCATTTTATTTATGTTAGTTAGGGTTACATTACACGTTTTATTATAAGTGATTTAATTGTTGTTTTGATTTGATTTGGTTGTAAACAGCAACCATTGGTGTGGAAGTGCATCCATTGGATTTCCACACAAACTGTGGCCCGATTCGTTTCTACTGTTGGGACACTGCTGGACAAGAGAAGTTTGGTGGCCTCAGAGATGGATATTAGTAAGTTTTCGATCAAAATCCTGTGTCGTTCGTTGGATATTCGTACTTGTTTATTTAACATTTCATTAAAATCGGAGGCTGTGTAGCTGTTTGTTGGTCATACTACCCCTTAATTTATCAGTATTGTGGGTATTGTTGCATGTCAATTGCTTTGCTTTTTTAGTCTTTATACCTGTTTGGGTGTCTTTTCTGTAGATGTATATGAACTCTATCATTTTGGTAGCTTTTTTATGCTGTGATAGAACACTTCTTGCCCTTGTTTATGAATGTTTTAGTCACTGTGTTTTTAATCCTCCATCTTTATATTGCAGTATCCACGGGCAATGTGCAATTATAATGTTTGATGTTACTGCTCGACTGACATACAAAAATGTTCCTACTTGGCACCGCGATCTTTGTCGGTTAGTAAATCAAGTCTTTGAAACCTTTTTTTAACACTTTGTTTGTAGTTATGCAACATTATGTCCCATAAATTGGTTTATGGACACTTCCTTTTGCTACTGATTTTCAGGGTCTGTGAAAACATCCCAATTGTTCTTTGCGGTAATAAGGTTGATGTGAAGAACAGACAAGTGAAGGCTAAGCAAGTTACTTTCCACCGGAAGAAGAATTTGCAGTACTACGAGATATCAGCTAAGAGCAACTATAACTTTGAGAAGCCTTTCCTGTATCTTGCCAGGAAACTTTCAGGGTAAATGTCTATTTTCTATTGTTCAAAGACTCGAAGAACACATTGAATATTATTAATTATTTCTAATTTCTAACTTGTGTCAATTTGCAGCGATGCCAATCTGCACTTTGTAGAAACTCCTGCATTGGCTCCACCAGAAGTTCAAATCGATTTGGTTGCACAACAAAAGTAAGCTATCTGACATTGATTTGTTTAATTGTTTATTGAACAACCATTCATCATTTGCATATCATGGTTGTAATTTAAAGCGGTCTTATAAAATTAAATGTCACAGTCATCATGGATAACATCCTTAAGCTTTTTTAAGCGGTATATTTTTGAAGAAGTTTAAAACAGTTTATGAAGGCATATCATTGATTTATTTTTACAAGCTTCTCAAACAACCCAAGTCTTCTTAACATCAAACATTCTTTTCAAGCTGCCATCATATTGCTGTTAGATTTGTGTATGTAATGGGAAGGAGAGGGTCTTGGGAATGGATATTTATGACGGAAAAAAATACAAACATCAGGAAATAGTTTAACGTTCATCATACCCATAACCAATCCCTTTGTCTCCTCTATTTGTACCCTCAATTAGGAACATACAATAATATACTAAAAGACTATAACATCCTTTAGTTTGTTCCACACTTCCACTGTTTCATAAAAGTATTACTCATCTCATTGAATTTGAAGTGTTTGTTAATTTCTTCTGTTTTGGTTATTTTGCAGGCATGAGGCTGAGCTTGCTGATGCTATCAATCAACCTCTTCCTGATGAAGATGATGATGCATTTGAGTAGGACCCTTTCGGCCGAGTCTTGAGTTTTTGTTGTGTAGTATGCTCTATATTACTATTGACATTTTTGGTTATGGATTTGGGGATTTGAATTTAATTATAGTAAGATTGAGATATTTTACTTCAATGTAGAGCCTCACTTTATTGCCGTATTGTTTCTCTGCCATAGGCATTAATTTTGTTTGTTTTCTCTATGATGCCCATCTCGTGTGAAGTTTAAGGTTACTTATTTTAGCACGTTTTCAGTTGTAGTTTTACTGTTTGATGATAGTGTGATGGGTGAAGAGTGTGTCCGTGTCCAATTCCAAAACTAGTCGTAGTCTTGTAGATTTGGTTGTTTAACTGGGTAATAATAGTGTTCAGTCTGCCAATGGTTGTTGGCTTGTTGCTACCTCCTTCAGCTGAATATCTCTATCATTTTTCTAGTATTTATTATATTATTCATCAATGGAACAAATTAACTCAAAGGAGCATGTGTTGTATGCCAAATGGTCATAGCGTAAACAAACTTCTACCCCAGCCTTGGTTTTTTTGTATGTGAGCATGGATTGTATCATAGTATGGCCTACCATGCTATTGTATAATTTTGCTCTTTTCTCGCCATCTACGTTCCTAGATACATGGTTTTGGATTTGGACGATGCAAATATATGCTAGTGTGCAATTCTTTATTTGGCAAACTTGCCACAATTTCTTACCTACTACTCGAGCTATCATTTTTCACAAAGGTATTAATGTTCCTTCAACGTCTGTTATGCGAGCTATCATTTTTCAGAAAGGTATTAATGTTCCTTCAACGTGTCTGTTATGCCTTGATTAGGAATCCATAATTCGTTTATTTTTTTACATTGACCCTCAGCTAGGGATCGTTGGACAAGTTGTGGTCTTCATGAAGTTCCAAATATATGTCACTGTATTGGCATGGAAAGTACACCGAAATTGATTTGTACTTTAGTCTCTAATTTTGAAGTCCTTGCTCCTTTTTTTTGGTACAGGAAGTCCTTGCTCCTTTGCTTATGTGGAACATTTAGATTTCTCGAAATAAATATATCTTTGAAGATATCCGGACAATGATTGTTTTTCTCGTAGTATTTATATTTATAAGGAAAATCAAAATTTGTGGGTTTGGTGAGAAATCATGGGGAACTTTTGCTTTGAATTTTATGGGAGTGTTGGTTGGTCGAACGTGTTACATGCAGTGATTAAAGCTCTTTTTTTTTTTTTTTTTTTTTTGATAAGCTGATTAAAGCTCTTTTAATTTGCACCAAGTTGTGTTGGCAAACAGATTTTAAAAATGTACAATATATTTTTTTTAATTACTAAAAAACAACGATTCATGCATCCAAATTGGTAGAGTGCATCAATTATGTACCAAAAAAAAAAAGTACCAAAAAAGAGTGCATCAATTGAAAACTAATATCACTATTTTGCTAATATAATATGTTGAAGATTATTAGAGATTACACGAAGGAACATTGAATTTTTGTTTCGAAGCACACTCTTCGTGAAGTGGATGTTTGTGCCGATATTATTGCAAAGATAAACGTCAATTGTTTAAACACTTTGATTATAATTAATTAGTTTCTTAGCCTTCTTGACAATGACAATGCAAATACATATCTACAACAAAAAAAATGTAGAAGCCCAATTAGACAGAAAGAGCGCGGAAGATCTGCGTCAGTTTCCCGCTTTCAAACTCTAAATCGTTTATTCACAACAAAAACTCTTTCTTACAAACCACGCTACTGCAAGCAACTATGACATACTCCAATTCATTCTCACTCCGTTCAATTCAAGCTAACCTTTCACTGCATGCGTGTGATTTAAGCTATTGCGTTAACTTCAATCAATATTTAACTATAAATATAAATAAATTCACTCAAATTCCAAAACCCTTGAAATATAAAATAAACCCTCGCTCTCCTAATTTCCTCACCTTCTCTTCTCAACGCGACGAAACCAACTCTACTCGATTCCTATGGTATTTTTCTTCACTGTCTTCTACTTTTTCACTTTTCATCTTGATTTATGAATTCGATTCTAATTCAATTCTCTTTCGGTGCAGGCTTTGCCCAATCAGCAAGTCGTTGATTACCCGAGCTTCAAGCTTATCATCGTCGGCGATGGTGGCACAGGTTTCTTTTTCTGCCTTTTCGTTTATCGCTTCTTTCTTTTTACACTTTTTACTTATTTTGCGATAAATCTATTAGATGCAAACAGTGATTTGCTATGATTTGATTTATGGATTTGGTAATGGACTTTGTTTTAATGATTGTTTTTTTTGCAGGAAAGACAACATTCGTTAAGAGGCACCTTACTGGAGAATTTGAGAAGAGATACGAACGTAAGATTAATTTTTCATTTTATTTATGTTAGTTAGGGTTACATTACACGTTTGATTAAGTGATTTATTTATTGATTGATTTGGTGGTAAACAGCAACCATTGGTGTGGAAGTACATCCATTGGATTTCGACACAAACCGCGGCAGGATTCGCTTCAACTGTTGGGATACTGCTGGACAAGAGAAGTTTGGTGGCCTCAGAGATGGATATTAGTAAGTTTTCTCTCATCCTTTGCCCTGTTTATCTGTAATGAATTTGTTGCATGTCAATTGGAGTAGGCTGTGTACTACCCGATTTATCAGTATCGTCACGTGGGTATTGCATGTCAATTGGAGTAGGCTGTGTACTTTTTGTAGATGTATGAACTCTATCATTTTGGTAGTCTTTTATGCTGTGATAGATCACTCCTTACCTTGTTTATGTTTGTTTTAATCTCTGTGTTTTTAATCTATCATCTATATATTGCAGTACCCATGGGCATTGTGCAATTATAATGTTTGATGTTAGTGCCAGACAGACATACAAAAATGTTCCTACTTGGCACCGTGATCTTTGTCGGTTAGTAAATCAAGTCTTTGAAACCTTTTTCAACACTTTGTAGTTATTCAGCATTATGTCCCATAAATTGCTTTATGAACACTTCCTTTTGCTACTGATTTTCAGGGTCTGTGAAAACATTCCAATTGTTCTTTGCGGTAACAAGGTCGATGTAAAGAACAGACAAGTGAAGGCTAAGCAAGTTACTTTCCACCGGAAGAAGAATTTGCAGTACTACGAGATATCAGCTAAGAGCAACTATAACTACGAGAAGCCTTTCTTATACCTTGCCAGGAAACTTGCAGGGTAGGTGGCTACTTTTTATTTTCCATACAGACAGGAAGAACACATTGAATATTATTAATTATTTCTTCTTAATTTCTAACTTGTGTCAATTTGCAGCGATCCCCAAGTGCACTTTGTAGAATCTCCTGCATTGCTTCCACCAGAAGTTCAAATCGATTTAGTTGCACAACAACAGTAAGCTATCTGTCATCAATTTGTTTAATTGTTTATAAAACAACCATTCATTATTGGCATAACGTGGTTGTAATTTAAAGCAGTCTTATAAAGTTTAATGTCATAATCATCATGGATAACATCTATAAGCTATTTTAAGGGTTTGAAAACATCTTATGGAGGAATAACATTTATAAGCTATTTTAAGGGTTATATGAAAAGAAGTTTGAAAACAGCATGAAGGCATAGCATTGATTTATTTTTACAAACTTCTCAAACAACCTAAGTCTTAACTTCAAACATTCTCTTCAAGCTGTCACCATATTGCTGTTTGAATTTGAAGTGTTTGTTAATTTCTTCTGTTTTGGTTATTTTGCAGGCATGAGGCTGAGCTTGCTGATGCTATCAATCAACCTCTTCCCGATGAAGATGATGATGCATTTGAGTAGGACCCTTTCGGCTGAGTCTTGAGTTTTTGTTGTGTAGTATGCTATATTACTATTGACATTTTTGGTTATGGATTTGGGGATTTGAATTTAATCAATGTAGAGCCTCACTTTATTGCCATATATATTGTTCCTCTGCCACAGGCATTAATTTTGTTTAGTGTTTCTCTATGATATTTGATACCCATCTCGTGTTAAGTTGAAGGTTACTTATTTTTGGCACGTTTAAGTCCGTAGTATTACTGTTTGATGGGTGAAGAGCGTGTCCATGTCTAATTCCCAACAAAGAAACTGTCTTGTAGATTTAGGGTCCCTTAAAAATCTTTGTTTTTTTTAAAAAAAAAAAAAGTCATTTTGAAATGTTTTCCGAGGTTTTAAACATACCTTTTATTTGTTTTAGAAAAATGATAATTTATTGAAATTAAACTCATACACAACTATGTGGTTCTAAATTCAAACTCAGGTCACGAGTCTGGCTTAACAATCTTTAGTATTTGTCAGTTGAACTATAATTTCTAAACAACACACCTAATATGTGTTTAATTATTTTTGTGAAGCGAATTTTTTTTATATTTAATTAATTTATATATTACTCCATAAAAGTCCACGTGAGCTTTTTACTCTAACTCTCCTAGTTCCTTAGACCTGGTTGAGACATTTTGGTCTTGGCTCAATAAAGACTAACATGTTTGCACTACTGTCTAAAAAACAACACATATCCACACGCACACGACTGGAGTTAATGTGAGTCATATGAAGTTTGATGATTACTACAGTACTATGGTTTTGTCTTAACATTCACAAGTTACAATCATACCACAATGCAGGAGAATATCTTTTGACAATGAAAGTTTTTTTTGATAGTATATTTTACTCACTTGCAAGTAGCTTGTCAAGCATTTGGAGAACATTTTTTTCTCACTTCTCGACCTATTTATGAAGGGAATCAGTAATGCCTTGACAAATTTAGGGGAATTAGGATTTGGGGGTTTGGCTAGAAATCATGAGGGAAACTTTTGATTTGAATTTTATGGGAGCACTGGTTGGTCGAATGTGTTTTTTTGAAAGTTCAGTATCCGGTCAAATGACCGATTAATCTGAGAGGATCAATCCCACCGCCCACTTGCGGGGACCCCATTTAAAGCCAGAGTTTTTGCTCTGTATGGACTAACCCACCGAAATTGGCACCAGTGGGAATCGAACCTGAGACCTTTGTGAGGAGCACACTTTTTTGGTCGGCATCATTATGTGTTGGCCAAAAGAATTAAAAATGTAACGTGTTATTTAAATTTTCTTCATACGGTCCAACTAGCAACTATGAGAACATATAAATTTTCTCTAAGAATTTTGTTTTGAATCGACTAAGGATTTAAAGCTACTTCATAGCTAAAATGAGGATCGAACTCTCGACTCTTGGTTAAGGGAAGGATGAGCCCAACCGCTCAACCACACTCCTTGGATTGATGATATTATTCTAAACTGTAAATAAAAGAGTTAACTATTTAGACACTTTAATTAAAATTAACGAGTATCTTATTAATATGTTTTTAGTAGGGATGGCAAAAGAACCAAACCCGTGGGCTTCACCCAAACCCAGTCAACTCGGATTTGGGTGACACCCAATATTTTGGATTTGAGTTTGGGTAGTGTCAAAGTCACACCCGAAATCATACCTGTTATATATTAAATTATATAATTATCCCTCTTACATTAGCATATTGTAGACTATTTTAATGTTGTAGACTATTTTCCATCCTTATTTTAATGTTTAAAATAATATTAGCATGTTGTAGATCGTAATTTCGTTGAATTTACCGTATATTTTTTTTATTTTTGTTAATATAATTTTGGGTTCAGGTTCGGGTGAGAAAACCCCGAACCCAACAGGTTCAGATTCTAGTGGTGTTTTGACACCCGATTATCGTTTCAGTTTGGGTGGTCATTTCAAGTTCGAGTTTTGGTAGTGTCAAACCCGCGCCCGACCCTATCCATTGACATCCTTAGTTTTTAGTCTTCAAAGGAAACGTTAACGTTCCTTTCTAAGGACTTAATTTTTTCTTCATGCAACTAAATTTTTTTTTATAGTTTAAATAAACACAAGATTCACAAATATATTTAAAAAAAACAAAAATTAACAAAAATAAAAAAATTACAGAAAAATTAGAATCAGAACAGAATATATTTTGACAAATTACTACAATGCAAAAACATATATACAAAAATAAAATATAGAAGCTTTTTGGTTGTGTCAAAAAACAAAAACTTTTTGGTGGATGGGCTTTACCTACAGGTGTATGGAGCCCAATTAGACAGAAAGAGCGGAAGATATGCGTCAGTTTCACGCTTTCAAAACTCAAAATCATTTCTAATATAAAAACCCTAACTCGCTTATACACAACTCAATTCACACTCTCACATTCAAACTACGCTACTTTAACTGCAACTATGGTATGCTCTCATTCTCTCACTCTGTTCAATTCACGCTCGCTAATTTTTTCAGTTTGTTTGTTGATTGATTTCACTTTAACAATTGATTGATCGATCGTGTTTTTGTGTTATAGGCTTTGCCCAATCAACAAACTGTTAATTACCCGAGCTTCAAGCTTGTCATCGTCGGAGATGGTGGCACAGGTTTGTAAAAATTACTGATTCGTTACGATCTAGCTTATCAATTTTTTTGAATTGAACTTTTTGTAATGAAAAAATGATCTGTTGCAGGAAAGACAACATTTGTCAAGAGGCATCTTACTGGAGAGTTTGAGAAGAAATATGAACGTACGTAAGATTCATTCATTTTCAATTTAATTTATGTTAGGGTTACGTTACACGTTTGATTATAAGTGATTTATTTTTTTATTTGATTTGATTTGATTTGGTGGTAAACAGCAACCATTGGCGTGGAAGTGCATCCATTGGATTTCCACACAAACTGTGGCCCGATTCGCTTCTACTGTTGGGATACTGCTGGACAAGAGAAGTTTGGTGGCCTCAGAGATGGATATTAGTATGTTTTCTCTCATTTCTTTAACCTGTTTTATCAAAATCATGCGTCGTTCGTTGGATATTAGTACGTGTTTATTTAACATTTCATTAAAATTGGAGGCTGTGTAGTTGTTTATTGATCATGATACCTGTAATTTTTCAGTATTTGATCAATAAGGTGGTAAACTGCTTGATCAAACACCCTGTGTGGTTTATTTAACCCGATAGATCAAATTGAAAGCTTTTTGAGTAGCCTTTTTTGCTTGCATGTTGTGAAATTTTGTTTCAACTATGAATTAAATTGGTCATCAGTCATCTGTACGTGTTTTTTATGCCTATATTATAGAATGACTTGCACAGGAGACTGAGTTTTTTATCATGTTGTGCTGACAAATATAATTACTTTGCCCTCTTTATCTGTAATGAACTTGTTGCATGTCAAATGGCATAGGCTATGTAGCTGTTTGTTGGTCATGCTACCCCTTAATTTATCAGTATTGTTCCATGTCAATTGCTTTGCTTTTTTAGTCTTTATACCTGTTTGGGTGTCTTTTTTGTAGATGTGTGAACTCTATCATTTTGGTAGTTTTTTATGCCGGATAGTACACTTCTTACCTTGTTTATGCTTTTGTTTTAATTGCTGTGTGTTTAATCTATCATATTTATATTGCAGTATCCATGGGCAATGTGCAATTATAATGTTTGATGTTACTGCCCGACTGACATACAAAAATGTTCCTACTTGGCACCGTGATCTTTGTCGGTTAGTAAATCAAGTCCTCGAAACCTTTTTAAACACTTTGTTTGTAGTTATTCAGCATTATGTCGCATAAGTTGCTTTATGGACACTTCCTTTTGCTACTGATTTCCAGGGTCTGTGAAAACATCCCAATTGTTCTTTGCGGTAACAAGGTTGATGTGAAGAACAGACAAGTGAAGGCTAAGCAGGTTACTTTCCACAGGAAGAAGAATTTGCAGTATTATGAGATATCAGCTAAGAGCAACTATAATTTCGAGAAGCCTTTCTTATACCTTGCTAAGAAACTTGCAGGGTATGCGTCTACTTTTAATTTCCATACATACGGGAAGAACACATTGAATATCATTAATTATTCCTAATTTCTAACACGTTTCAATTTGCAGCGATCCCAATCTGCACTTTGTAGAAACTCCTGCATTGGCTCCACCAGAAGTTCAGATTGATCTAGCTGCACAACAACTGTAAGCTATCTGTCATCGATTTATTTAATTGTTTATCAAACAACCATTCATCATTGGCATACTGTCGTAGTAATTCAAATCTGTCTTATAGAATTAAATGGTCACGGTCATTATGGATATGAAGGGTAGGAAATAGTTTTATTGCAGTTCATTAAAAAGTGTTTATCATATAAGAGCTTAGTGGTTTAAATGTTGGATATCCTCTATAAGTTATTTTAGGGAGTTCATGAAAGGTAGTTTAAAAACAGCTTATGAAGGCATATAATTGGTTTTTTTTTACAAGATTTTCCAACAACACAAGTGTTCTTTACTTCAATCATTCACTTCAAGCTGCCACCATATTGCTGTTGGATTTGTGTATGTAATGAGAAGAGAGGGTCATGGGAATTGAACATTTATAAAAAAAAATTACAAACATCAGGAAATAATTTTGCGATCATCATACTCATCCCTTCCTTCCTCTATTTGTTCCCACAATTAGGAACATACAATAATATACTAAACAACCATAACAAATTAACAATGACCTTTAGTCTGTTCCGCCGCTGTATAATAGTATTACTCTTCTCATTGAATTTGAAGTGTTTCTTTTGAGTTTCTTATGGTTTGTTTCTTTTGCAGGCATGAGGACGAGCTTCATAAAGCTGCCAATCAACCTCTTCCTGATGACGATGATGATGCATTTGAGTAGGACCCTTGCAAATGACTTTTGTCTTGAGTTTGTGTTGTGTATGCTATGCTATGCTATATTTATATGCTTGAGGTTGTACTATTGATGTTTTTGGTTATGGATTTGGGGATTTGGATTTAATCATTGTAAGATTGAGATGTTTTACTTCAATGTAAAGCCTCATGCTATAGCCATATTGTTACTCTGTCTCAGGCATTACTTTTCTTTAGTGTTTCTCTATGCTACGCATCTCGCTTGGAAATGAAGGTTACTTGTTTTTGTCGTAGTTATTATACTGTTTGATGATATAGTTTGAAGGGTGAAGATTGTTTCCATGTCCAAATCCCAACAAGAAACCTGTCACAGTCTTGTAGATGTAGTTATTTAATTTAATTGGGTACTTGTGTTCAGTCTGCCAATGGTTGTTGCTTGTTACTAGCTCCTTCAGCTTAAGATCTCTATCATTTTTCTAGTATATATAATCCATTAATTGAAAAAGGTTACTCAGGGAGCGTGTATTGTGTACCAAATGGGTCATACCCGAAACAAACTTGTCCCCTGCCTTTGCATGAGAGAAGTACGGGGTTTGATGCCCCACATCTCCACAATATGTAAACAAATCTGGTTTTACTACCATAACCAATGGACCATAATTTAAACTCTTCAATTTTAGTACACAACCGTATTAATTCCCTTCCAAAGAGATCAATCAGTAGGCTTAACAATGAACTAATCATCCTTGTTTCTATCTCTACCATATTTCCCCCATAACACATCACTACACAACCATTTCTCTCACTCTAGACATTTTCATAAGACTCTTCAGGAATAGTCCTCCACAGCGTATAGGCTTTGTAAATGAATTCCCAGCTGACCTTTTCATTCTCTCTAGCATCCCAAATAAAGGCTCTTTGGAATTTTCAATTTCAACCTTTTAAGAATAGACACGGTCATCATCGGATAAATAAGGATATCATGAATAACATAGTATTTCGCAAGAGACTATTGTTGATTTTCTCGATTAGATATTGAAAATCTTGGATTTTTGTTCTTCCTTAAGCTGTTACATCAAATATTTCCCTATATAGCAGACGCCTTAAAAAACCAAATCTCTCTACAAGCTTCATTTACATTACGGGGGCAAAAGATGTACGTATGATTTAGCATGATTCACTTGTTTTGGCTACACAAAACATATCCAAAGTCTTCATGACTACTTCAATGGAATCATTGAAAAGTTGTTCTTTACTATGAGATACACTCACAAGCCTAAATAAAATCAATTTAAGCACACGCGCACACACATTAGTATATATTAAAGTAAATTTTTAAGAATTACATTTAGTTATTCTAATATATTTTATACTTTTAATAAAATTACAATGACTGACACACCGTAATTCTTAATCTGACAAACTTAAAATGATATCAAACATTCGTTTGTCATTTATAAATGATGATATTTTTGATAAACCGTGATAATAAACTGTGATCTCAAACGAGCTAACGCGTATTTTATTAGCTTACAGTTTAAATAAAATACAAGGTTCCATAAATATATTTTGACAACACAACACAACACAACGTTCTTCTTCTTCTTCATCTTTCGACTATGGTATCATTCTAACTCCGTTGATTTTACGCTAACATTTCACTTTTTTTTTCTTCCTTTCTTCAATTGATAATTCATCGTGATTTTATGCCTTAGGCTTTGCCGAATCAGCAAACCGTTGATTACCCGAGCTTCAAGCTCGTCATCGTCGGAGATGGTGGCACAGGTTTGTATATCTTTCCTTTTTGCTTGAAATCTATAACGTAAAAATTACTGATTCAGTAATAATCTGTTGCAGGAAAGACAACATTCGTCAAGAGGCATCTTACTGGAGAGTTTGAGAAGAAATATGAACGTACGTAAGATTCATTCATTTTTAATTATATTTGATCTAGGGTTAAAAAAAATTGATTTATTTGTTTTGATTTGTTGATAAACAGCAACAATTGGTGTGGAAGTGCATCCATTGGATTTCTTCACTAACTGTGGCAAAATCCGTTTCTACTGCTGGGATACTGCTGGACAAGAGAAGTTTGGTGGCCTCAGGGATGGATACTAGTAAGTATCATTCCTCATTTGTTTAAATGTCTATTGTGCTCGATGTCGCCGTAACCTGTTTAAGCAAATAGCTTGTGTGGTTTATTTAACACTTCAATCCAATTTGAAGTTTTTGAGTAGTCTTCTACTTGCAGTTGCATGTTGTGAAATTTCACTTCAACTATGAATTAAATTGGTCATAGGTCATCTATATTTGTTTTGTTATCATGTTGTTGTGCTTACAATAAAAGGGGTTGCTCGGTGTTTCTGCAATGAATTTGTTGCATGTCCGTAAGCGTAGGCATTATAGCTGTTTGTTGGTAATGATACCCTTTAATTTATCAAAAATGTGGGTATTGCATACTTTGCTTCTTTAGTCTTTATATTACCTAATTTGCGTGTCTTTTCTATATGTATATGAACTATAGCATTTTGGTAGTTTTTACACCGTGATAGAAATCCCCTTCACTCTTGTTGATGCTTGCTTTACTTGCTATGTGTTGCTTTTAACCTGTCATCTTTATATTGCAGTATCCACGGGCAATGTGCAATTATAATGTTTGATGTTACTGCCCGGCTGACATACAAAAATGTTCCTACTTGGCACCGTGATCTTTGTCGGTTAGTAAATGATGTATTTGAAACCTTTTTTTACACTTTGTTTGAAGTTGTTCCGCACTATGTTCCTTATATTGCTTTATGTATGCTTACTTTTGCTGCTGATTTTCAGGGTGTGTGAAAACATCCCAATTGTTCTTTGCGGCAACAAGGTTGATGTGAAGAACAGACAAGTGAAGGCAAAGCAGGTTACTTTCCACAGGAAGAAGAATTTGCAGTACTACGAGATATCAGCCAAGAGCAACTATAACTTCGAGAAGCCTTTCCTATACCTTGCTAGGAAACTTGCAGGGTAGGTGCCTACTTTTTATTTTCCATACAGACAGGAAGAACACATTGAATATTATTAACTATTTATTTCTAATTTCTAACACGTGTCAATTTGCAGAGATCCCAATCTGCACTTTGTAGAATCCCCTGCATTGCTTCCCCCAGAAGTTCAAATCGATTTAGTTGCACAACAACAGTAAGCTATCCGTTATCAATTTTGTTAATTTTTTATCAAACAACCATTGGGATATCGTGGTTGTAATTTAAAGCGGTCTTATGAAATTAAATGTCACAATCATCTTTGATATGAATTATGAAGGGTAGCTAATAGTTTTATTGCAGTTCATTAATAAGTGTTTATCATATAAGAGCATGGTGGTTTAAATGTTGCATACCCTCTATAAGCCATTTTATTGTGTTTATTTGATAACAGCTTATGAAGGCACATATCATTCTTTTTTTTTCTTTCTTCAGAAAACCCAAGTGTTCCTAACCTCAAATATTCTCTTCAAGCTGCCACCATATTTATAAAAAAGAAATTACAAACATTTTGGGTTCATCACACCCTGCCCTTCCTCTCCTCTATTTGTTCCCTCAGTTAGGAACATACAATAGCATACTAATAGACTATAACATTAACATCCTTTAAGTTTTCCAGTGTTATATAAGTATTACTCTTATTGAATTTTGAAGTGTTTCTTTTGAATTTCTTATGTTTTGGTGTTTTTTTTTTTGCAGGCAAGAGGATGAGCTTAATAAAGCTGCCAATCAACCCCTTCCTGATGACGATGATGATGCCTTTGAGTAGGGCCCTTGCGACTGACCTGATCTTGAGTTTGTGTCGTGTATGCTACATTATATGTTTGAGGTTGTACTATTGACATTTTTTGTTATGGATTTGGGGATTTGAATTTAAGCATTGGATGATTGAGAAATTTTACTTCAATATAATTGGATTATATTCATTGTTTCTCTATGCTACCCATCTCTCTTGGAATATAGGGTTATTTGTTTTAGCATGTTTTAGTATAATAGGTTGTTTGTTTTGGCGGTGAATTAGATGTCTCTTTGCGATTTTTAAAGAGAAGCTTGTATTTCTAGCTACACAAATTGTGGTTAAATTAGCATTGTGATGTGAGAATTATTAGTCTAAACGCTAGTTATAGTGTTTGTTGATATTGGGTGATTGACTTATTGGTGAAGAGTGTGTCCATGTTCAATTCCTAATAAGAAATTTAATAGGGTGTCAGAAATTCCTATTATTTAATTTAATAGGAGTAGTTTGTAAAGATTAATTCCTATTATTTAATTTAATAGGAGTAGTTTGTAAAGATTCTAGAGAAATTTGTGAAAAACAACTTACAGTAACAATACAAAAATAAGTGTCTACCGATACGGCGATACTAGTGGTTCTCTTTAATCTGAAGATGTCTATCACTTAACTAGGATATATATAAATCATCAATGGAACAAGATTACACGAGGGACCATTTATTGTATGTCTAGGGTGTGATTATATTAAGGTTACCACAGTCCACAAATATTCTTGAGAAAATGAGTCCGGAATATAACACTTTGTGCTTAGGGATAAAATTTACACAATTTCTATTTTCATTTTGTATGGTGTAGAAAACTAAATCTCAAATCTATCTATAATCTTGACAATAAGTCCTCTACTTTATGCACTATAGTATTGCAAAATTGGTGATTTGGGCAATTTTCACATCATTAATTCTTTTCTATTTATTTTTCACAAATTGGTGATTATTTTTTCATAGGTGTCTCAGTTTTTTCAAGGATTTCATGTTTAACAAAGGTAAAGAAATTTTTTGAATTGTTGTTTTTCTATAAAAACATAATTAGATGAAGATTTTATTTGTGAATGAAATTGTAGTGATATCTATAAAATTGTGCAATTAACTTACATATATTTTTCTAAAAATTGACAATGCAAACATGGTATTACAAACAACAGTTTTAATTACATATTATTATAGTAGAAGTTTCTATTTAGTTATTATTAGTTCTAGACATTGACATACATATCAATTTATAATCTTAACCAAGGGAAACTCAAATTCTATAGATTGCAAATATTGTTTAGACCTCCTTTATTACCACCCTAATATTTTCTACTACGTATAGTTTATGTTAGAAAATTATGACATTTATTCTTTTAAGTTTGGAGTAAAAGAAGAGCATGCACTACTAATGAAAAAAAGGATTACATAAAAAAGGAGCAAAGTAAACAAGCTTTTGGAATTCCACACTTAGTGATGATCACATACTCACCAAAACATATACCACAACATAAAAATTAATTTTACCATATACCTATGATATAGACTTTTTCAAGAAGAATTATTATACTGAGATCATCTAACACACAAGACAAATACATAAATTAAACCACATATTCTATTATAAACATGTTAGATGTAAAAGAAGCAATATGATGCTAAAGTATATCACTTTGGATTCATTTAAGAATTTTTTAAGTTTAACTAATTACTTTTGTCAAAAAAAAAAGTTTAACTAATTACTATTACTTTATACATGTCTAATTCTCAACTTAACATCAGAACTTCAGGCAACAAAAGCATCAGTCGAAAACTACATAAATGGATGATTGGATGAATGAATGAAAAAAATCCTCACATATCATCAACATAAGTGCTCAAAAATTTTAATATTAATGAATCAAACCTTCTTCAAATCGGTAGCCTTGCACTTAATGATTTAAATCCATCTCCATTTTGTAGTCAAATTTAATAACTCTAACTTTATCCTATTTTATTTGTGAAATTAACATATTGAAAAAAACTTGATAAAAGTAAAACAAAGTGATACTGACTGATACATGCAGGAGCTCGACTACATGACTAACCATTGCTACTTGAAAAGCTTCAACGTTTCTCCATTAGCCCCTAGATCAAGTATTGGTTCTTTATATCTTGCAAAATTTTGTTTATTTTATATTGAACAAAATATGAATTAAAAAAACATAAAGTAAGAGGAAGAGATACAGTACTTTAGTCCAGACAGTAACCTTTGCATCAGATATGACTTCTAGCACAGTGTCGCTGATAACAGTACTCGGATCTACAAATAAAGCAATCTAATAGAGTGTATATGTAATGAGTATTACAGATCTGATAATCAGTTCTACAGAATAGCTCATAAGTGGTCGAAATGGAGCTTTTAACGGCGATGATTTATTAACAAACAAGAGGTTCTTTGGTGATTTTGTTGTAATAAATATATAGATATGTATAGAGAGAGTTGAGGAGATGATGAAAATTGTATTGGGCTAGCAAAACTAATGGACTTATGGCTGAGATAATACAGCCCAATACCACTTAGACCTAGTATACCACCCGGTCCACTAGGGCCGAGTGGCCTCTCAACAAGTCTGACATCATGAAAACGTGTTTGTATTAAATCACATGAAAAACGACTTTCTATTATTTAGTGTAGGTTATTCCTACCTTATACCTGACATGCAATGGCTTCTTCGAGCACTACTATACAGATTTCAGATGCACGTTTCAATCATCAAAGGATATCTCAATCACGAAACATTTCAATATTTAGACTCTATACTAAAATGTGTCCACCTTTTTGTGTTAGTTGAATCATCAGAGGTGTGAGATGTTGATTTGTCTCAATACTTCATTGTGTCTTTTAAGAACTTCTCACTCCATCCATTAAACATAAAAGAGGTGTGTAATGTTGTGTGTAATGTTATTTGTTTTTATTATCTATTCTTATTATCTCAATTAAAATTAACTTTTTTTTTGTAGGAGGAAAAAGATAGGTTTCTTGCTCTTAACCTGAGCATATCAGTTATATTCTTTGAATTACACCAATTTATTTCGGATGAACTTGGTGATTTGTTTAATGAATTTACTGGGTTTATCAAATATATTTTGTAGGGGAATGTTTGACCACTTATAATTTAAATTAGTTAGAAATATTGCATTTCAAATTTCAAACCAATGTTATTTTTAATTCTTTTGTTTAAAATGTAGTTGTGTACTGCTGCTGATTCACCCCAATCTGTTTGGGGAATGCATTTGATTTCATTTGTTTTGGACCTCATTGCAGATACAATATACAACAATGTTCTTCCTCATGTTTGAATTACAAATTAGTTTTTTTATTTAGGCTTAAATGCACTTTTAGTGCTCTTATTTTGATATTATTTGGTTCCTCTATTTTAAAGCAAATGTTTTTTATAGTCCCCTCTCATTTATTGATATTGTGTGTTTTATAGGGTTTACAACTAGGCAACCGCATTCTTGTTTAAATTTGGCTTGCTTATTTGCCGCAAAGGAAATGTTGTTTCTTGTGATATTTTGACTTTTGACATGCTTATTAAGCTTACCAATGAGATATAAATTTTTTTGATCATCTTCTTAACTTACTTATCTAAATGTAGATGGACAATACTTTCGCAACCCATCAGTCAATCATGTCTCAAAATTCAAAGTACATCTCACCAATAATGGAATGGATGGGGGAAATTGTTCCGTTGTTAATGAAACTCGAAAACAAATATCTTTTGGTAGGGGTTATACTTTTTTATGTGTAATTGTCAACTTTATAACTTATGTTTAATGTTTAATAATTTTGTTCGTTTTAGATTGGATTTCAAGTCCTAAAAGGGTCGGGAAAGTGGACTCGGAAGCATGTATCCCTGCAACTCAAATATGATAGCTTGCAGACTGATTTAGCAAAGTTTTTTGGTAACTGTGATGGAGATAAACCTTAAAATTCACTTGAATTCTAATATATTATAATATATTGTTATGTTTTGACTTCTGGTTACTGTAATGTTCTAATTTTTTTTGTTGCAGACCCCATATACGGGTCATTTCTCAGTCTTCCCACATAATTGAAAGATATCATTTTGTGCTGCTTATTGTACTTTTCTCGCTTAGACTATCCTATGCTGCAATCATTGCTAAAGTGTTGTCTAAGGGCATGATTTGGCTTTATTTCATTATCTTCTATTTTTTTCGTAACATTGATTTTTTTTGTGTACTGCAGGCTTTGATGTGAAATTTGAATTGATGTTTCACATTGTGGATATAGTAATTTCTTTTAGAGTGCCAGCTGGAATCAGAGTTACAGACTATATAGCCTTTTTTGTTGAGCTTGTTTCAAAATTCAACTTAATCCTGGTATCTCCTTCTTACATACAATATGAACAAAATTATTCTTGATTTGGTTAGTGGCTTAGTGATGTCCCTTTTTTTGTAGAAGCTTAACAATGGTCCTTAAAAACATGTTTTGTTGTTAGTACTAAGAACATTGTTTTTTATTGTTGTTAACATATTTATTTTTTTAATTTTGCAGAGATTTATGCTTACCATCAAGATTAAACATTTGTTTTGAAACATATGACAACGTATTTTTGTTCTTGTATGAAAGAGTGGAAGCAGCAAATTGATCAATATTTTCACATTATAGAGAAACAAATTGTTGAGCCGTTTGTAAGTTTTCTTGTTTTGTAATTTGTTTGTATTTATTAGAGTATTATTTAAGTTGATTGCTAAAATCTTATTGTTATATTTTGTGTCTCAGCTGCAAAGTTCTAATTTTGATAATGGCTTGTCGGTTCTTACGACACTTGGTACCGTGGAAGCCGAGGAAATTTGACTTAAGGATGATACCATAACGAAACTATATTCTTGTATCTATCGTTATCTACAGAGTTTAAAGGTAGTGATGTTGTCTACACTTTTACATTTTGATGAATCCATCTCATGTCTCAACTGTTTTCATTATTTTTAAACATTTTGATATTTTTAACAAAATGAATATTTGTTTAAAATACATATTCAATCAATACATGCGCAGTATCATTATTTTCAATCTTGCCATTGTTAGTGATAATGACATTCACAGTTGGTGCATCAACAACACTGATATTCTACAAATTATCAAAAAAAATTATCATAATAAATTATTAATATTATTAAGTGATTATGTTTAAAGATATATACAATAGACATTAAAAAAAAGATATATGAAAATTATAATCACATTATTGTCAGATTGTGTTTCTTTAGACTTCATAATCAATTATTATGTATTACATATCTTCTTCACTATATAAGATGATTCAAACTTAGAGTCACTTTATAAGTTTAATGTTGATGTTTGACTTATAAACACAGGGTATGTTTCAATTGTGTGGCATGAATCTTGATTCCATGTGCAATACAATGAATTGTTTTTTTTTCTTTTCAATACAATGAATTGTTTTTAACATAATACATGATGGAAACAAATAATATTAGTGATTATAAATACAAAAAAATTATATTGTCAAAAAAATAATAATGTAACTTTGTATAACAATTCTTACCTTTGAATCCATTAGTATCATGTCTAGTGAAAATGTTTGGTTGTTGCGAGCTAAATCTCGAACAAACCACAACTGAACTACATAAACAACAACATTCAAACTCTCAGTATTTGCGTTGATTTCAGACAATTGATTAATTTTGAGAGTCATTTTATATTGACTTAAACAAATGAGAAACACAACAATATAGATGGATATGAAATGAGAAACAAAAAAATTGATGGATATGAAATGAAATTGTGAAGTTGTTGTGAAAATCTACAATATATTTATAGTGAGTTTTAGAAACACAAAAATAAATTAAATTTGCAGAGTTCTACAATATATTTATATGAAATTATCTGTTTGTATTTATTTTAGTATTATTTAGGTTGATTGTTAAAATCTTATTGTTATATTTTGTGTCTCAACTGCAAAGTTATAGTTTTGATAATGGCTTGTCGGTTCTTACGATACTTGGTACCGTGGAAGCCGAGCGAAGTAGACTTACTGATGATACCATAACGAAACTATATTCTTTTATCTATGGTTATCTGCAGAGTTTAAAGGTAGTGATTTTATCTACACTTTTTAATTTTGATGTATCCATCTCATGTTTCAACTGTTTTCGTTATTTTTCTTGTCTAAAAGCTACAGCTAGATCCTGATGACATCCGCCAACTACCGAAGAGCGTGTGGGAAATGGCTAAGAAGAATCTCCTTGCTTGATCTGTTATGAAGCAATCATCTTTTCATTGTGTTCACCATAGAACTATTTTATGCATAAAGCATCTTGGTGTTATTACTAGAGAATGAAAAACAGTTGAGCTTAAAATTTTTATAGCATGTTTGAGTAGATAACTGGTTGTCATATATTAATGGCTTAAATTCATTTTTGGTCCTTCTGGTTACATATTTTAAACTTTTAGTCCATCATTTTTTAAAACCAAATTTTACTTCAATATAATGATTTTGTTCATTGTTTCTCTATGTTACCCATCTTGCTTGGATAGTACGTTTTTAGTCTAAACACTAGTTATAGTGTTTCTTGATATTGGGCGAATGACTGAAGGGTGGAGAGTGTGTCCATGCTCAATTCCTAACAAGAAATTTAATATGGTACCAGAAATTCCTAAATGTAGTTATTTAATAAGAGTAATTTGTAAAGATTATATAGAAATTTGTGAAAAACAACTTGCAGTAATAAGACATAAATAAGTGTCTGCCAAATGCCAATGATTGTTTGTTACTATTTCTTTAATCTGAAGATGTCTATCACTTTACTAGTTGTTAGGATATATATAAACCATCAATGGAACAGAATTACACAAGGAGCATGTATTGTATGTCTAGGGTGTGATTATACTAAGGTACACAAATATTCTTGAGAAAATTTGTATGGTGTAGAAAACTAAAAATATGAAATGCTTTTACAAATTAACTGGATCTATTTTTTGGTTTCTCAATTTTTGTCATGGATATTCGTTATTGATAGAACTAGTTCTTTACTAAATAAGCTATATCACTCAACCTAATTATCATAAACCTAATTAATGCGTTTAACACTACATAAACATACCTTGGAACTATTTTAAGCCATATATGTAAGGTCCTCAATTTGATTTGGAAAGTACACTAATATTAATCTGAAATATGAATTGGTATTTGTATAGATATAAAAAAACAAAATGTTCATATTCATTTTCTCCTTTTCAACTAGGTTCCAATTTTACGCCTTTAAAATTATACCCATGAAAATGAATCAACTGAACTATAGTGCTGTCAAATTATTGGTAGCATATATATAGCATTTTTATGTAGGTGTGCATCATGCCATCATACTTCTGGCATTAGCTTCTTCTAAAACAAATCATGTCATTTTGAACAAACCTCTAAAGACATCAATCGAAATATTTGAGTTGGAAATAAGTTGAAGTTTATTATCAAAATTTGTCGAAAAACATTAAAAAAAATTTTTGCTAGGCTTGACTCTTGTACATGAAAAGAAGGAAATGTGGTTAGGAACTTCTCAAACTTTTTTCAAAAGCAAATGTGGTTAGGAGGCATGATTTGTTCAAAACAAAAATTCCTCCATAGTTGAAATTAAGTTTCATTGAACACTATTAATATAAACAATCCTTTCTCTTCGTTTCTTATTATTTAAGCACATCCCTTAGTTTAACACACTATTAATATAAACAAATTATATTATTTAAATGTGTGACATAAAAAAAAACATAATTATTGTATTGGAAGAACAACTTCAATACATGACACAAACAAAATTATTTTAATACATGACACGTTCAATAATGTATGCTAGACAAAATGAACAAACTCCCTACAAATCTGATCAAAACAGTAAGCTGTTTATATGTGGCTTACATATATAACAGTGTTGGTTGAGCTATAACAAGTAACAACTAGTATACTCTAAAATGTGGATTAAACACAAGCTGTGAAGGAACTGATATTAAGCTAAGATGATATTGAACCTCAACAGAGAGCGTTAGCTGCAAGCATAAATTTAAAACAAATGGATTAAATGGTAACGTAAGAAATAATACGAACATTTTGAACTGCAACCTGTGCATAAAGTTGTTTGTTCAGATCATCTTCAGAGAAACAAAGTTTTAGATGCATCACACTTATTTGTTGGTATCATCTTTTCAAATACTTCCTTCTTTCCATAAGCCTTTCCATATTGAAAGGCAAAACTTGATGAGCTTATAAATAATAATAACAGTAAAAATGTAAAATAGTCAGAGAAACATAGTCAACAACAAGAATGACCTAAATGAACTTCAAATCATCTTTCGAAAAAATGCATATAACCAAAATGTATAGCTATAAGCTTTAGAATTGCTAAGACGAGGTTGTACATGAATAATAAGGCTACATGCTAGCATGACAAATAATTGACAGTTAAAAATGTGTCTACTAAGGTAAGTCGCAAAGCTAGCACAATGTATCACCCCAAATAATTTGAAAACGGTAGATGTACCAATAAGCCAAAACACCCTATAAACAATAAAATCAATTAGAGACACAATAAAATGAATCTACCCTCAACACCATCGGTGAACAAAACTATGATCAATCTAAAATCAGTCAAGTTCAAGTTTAGAGTAATCGCTGACTAACCTAGTGGATTGTGGAAAATAAGGAAAAGGTAATGGTTTTTACCAGTCATCAAAGTTGCACAGCAGTAAAATTTGTACTAAAGAGATGACAACATCGAATACCGAGAAAACCACATGACAAGACATGAAGACATGAGTGGAAAAATCAACTATCCTAGAACACATACTGTAACATTCTAGCATAACTTGCTTTTCAACTGGTGGGATAGAGTATTCAAGTCACATGAATATAATCCACATGGCAATGCAAATAAATAAAAGACTACCATTATTTGAATAATGCTTTAGAAGATCAACCATACGAGGGCTGTGCCTGCAGCTCTTAAGCAAGTTCATGTTCTGAACATGACATGTCAAGTGTGAGTTCTAAGCACACCTGAGATATCCAACATTATTGGACAACACATAAACAATCATAACAAACAGAGGTCAGAAATCTAATATCTCTGAGATTATTATTGGTAGATGTCACCAATTAATTTGCAGAGAGAAATAGAGGCAAACCTTGGATAATATTTAGCCATTGGAAGCAAGGCATGCAAGCCTCCTACACTGGCCCTGTAAAATGATTTTGATACATCAATATCTTTCAATAATCAAATAGTAGAAAAAATTCACACTATAAAATAGAAAGCAAATAATGTTTATTTTAATTAAGCAATGTTTTAAATCGAGTAGTATTGCAATAAATATATATATAGACATAGCATCAGAAAGCATACGAATAAACAATCACATGAATCTCACATAGCTCTCTTTGAAAGTAAGGAAGCTCACCGTATAATACTGAAAAGAAAAAAAACAACAAATAAGATTTGAAAATCCAAAAAAAGGATAAAATAAAATAAAGAGCATTGATAATTGATATGCTCATATCGAGTGTTGTATCATAATTTCTAGAATAGAATAAATAGGAGAAAATGAATAGTACAAATATTATCTTGTTTAGAACCTAATATAAAGCTGTACATGGGTTTTCAAAAATGAAAAATTGAACCAATGCAAATATTTAAGAATTCTGACCAGACAAAACTAAGTTTTTAATCCCCCTCAAATGTTCATCATTGGTGATATTGAGTGAAATACGAAGATTAGTCAATAAATCTTCTTTTTCCCAACTTAAAGGACCAGAAGCATACATTGCCCCTAAGGTACAAAGATATGCATTCAACTCTAACCTATGGATTCTTTCTGCTTCAATCTCTTTTGGAAAAATGTTGCAACCTTCATCTACATCTACATCTTCAACATCTAGAGATTCTGCATTACTGCTAATGGTATCTTCATTACTTTGGCAAGGATGTGCTAGCCTATCACCATAAAATCCATCTACATCTTCAACATCTAGATATTTTGCACTACTGCAAAGGGTATCTTCTTGACAAGGACCTGCTAACGTATCACCAAAAAATTCACTACCACTCATTACACTACAGCTTCCAACTGAACTCAGATTACTATAAGAACAATCTGGTTTTTCAATGGTTTCAGGAAAGTGTGGTGTAACATTACAAGGTTTCCTCGTTTCATATAATTGATTGGTACAATTAGTATGCATGTATTTTTCACCCATATTATTTTGTGGGTAAGCAATAGCATCTACCTTTTCCGGAACAGTGGATACTGCTTTGAATCTTTTCGACTCATTCATAATCACCGTAGCCCTCTTTTTTCTGGGATGATAATCCTCAATACAAGATGCGTCGTGAGAGGACACTCTTTTCATCATCTTTTTCATCGTCTTATAGTTGTTTGAAATCAAATTCCAGCTAAACTTCACAACTCCAGATTTGGCTGGTCCCTGCATAGCACACAAGCAAATATAATAAGGAAACAGCACGGCAAAATTTTCAGAATAATAGTAATAACGGTAAATACAAATCATCTCAATTCTCGAGCAATATGGATTAACCAATTAGCGTTCATGGCATGATACTCTTTCAAAATATTATCCGGAAATTGCCAAAAGAGTGGATCTATTCTCAATAGTTAGATGAATCCAACGGTTCAGACTTCAGATAGAAAATAAATAAATAAATAAATAAAAACTGATGCAAAAAATGGAATCAAATATCTACGGCAGCGAATAAGCGCTCTACTATGATACAATTCACCAAATTATCTCATTGATTCATCGATGACGAAGCATGATGGTTACATTCATAAGCGTGATTTTTCAAATATGAATGAAGCTGCTGCTATTTTAACAATACGAATGAGAAAACAAATCAAATTCGAACAGGTCATGAAAAGAGAGATAGAACAAAATTAAAAAAATTCACAAAGGAAAATACCTAGAATCAATAGATATCACGATTACAGAAAGAGATTGAATTAATCGAAAGAAGTGAAATAAAATAAAGTTGGAAGAAGATTGATGCTACTAACCTTTGTCGATTTGATTAAGGCTATAATCTTGAGATTAGTCGCTTTCGGTGCGAGTAATTGGAGGAGAATGAGAGCAAAATAGGGTTTCCTAAACTCAGAGATGACAACAGAATAATAACTTGCAAACGTCCTAATGCGCTTGCTTGCTTCAACGGAAAATAAATAAATAAATAAATAACTTGGTGTGCGGTACAAGTTTGGGTCAACAAACAGCCCTTATGGGCCCACTTATTCAGGCCCGTTTCACAATTAGATTAGTTTTCTTTGTTACGATTACATTAGATTAAATAAATTAAGATGTGTTCTGACCAAAAATAAAATAAAATTAAGATGTGTTTTTCTCTCTTGTAACCAAAAAAAAGATTAAAGAAATTAAGATTAGACAAGATACTATTATAAGAGTTGGTCTTCTTACAAATATAATATTTTGTACCAAAAAACAAAAAAAAACAAATACATATTTAAGTTTTCACCAAAAAAAAATAGATATTTAAGTTTGAGTTCTAGAACATATTTTCAAACGAGTTTAATTGTTATGCACGTAAACTTTTTTTACACATACATCATATTATATCACAACATAATGCTAATTATATAACTAAATTTCTAAAATATATCTTCAAATATGTATATAACATGATTTGATTAGATATATATCACATGTATAAAAAAAATATCACATTGTCAATATTAAATAGAGGAGGGTGAGAAATTTAGGGGATAGAAAAAAAAATTCTCTAAAATTTTCAATTTGAGTTTAGCATCTTTCAAAATATATATTTTTCTTAAAAAAAAAGTATTTTATCGCTAAAGTTAGATTTTTTTTCCTAAAGAATTTTTTTTATAAACTACTTATAATGTCCATGTAGGATAAGTGGTAAGAGTTTGGAACATGGGTTGGGTAGGGAAAGGTTCAGGGTTCAAATCCTGATGAAAACATTTATGTTTTTGATGTATAAAAAAAAACTGCCTATAAGAGATGAGATGTTCAATAATGTACCGCCTTTAGATCTATATTAACGGTCTAATGAAATTTATTTATTTGTTTAAAAAAATTACAATGTTTTGTCTCTTCTTTGTAACAGGTGAGAGGACCATATTTTTCCTGCTTATGATTCCCCTCCTTCGCATGAAGAGGTAGATAGATATCCACAAAAATAAAACTTGAGTTACATTAGCTCGTTGATGATGCACCAAAAATTGTTTCACTAATAGATTAGATTGCATATACTACAATTTAGATTAAATATAGTACCTAACTATAAGATTATACTTACCCTACATTATAATTTCTCAACCTCACAAAAAATGAGGTTAACACTTTATTTGTCTTTGAATTGTCAATTTTTCTACATTTTACCACCAATATTTTTTAATATATAGACGAAATGATAAGTCATTAAAATATCACATACAAAGTGGAGAAATTGTGGTTCGAACTCCGGTTATAAACGTTCGACCTAACCTAACGATTTCGACATATTTATATTTGTTGAAGTAGTACTTCTAGACACTACCAACTTTTTCAATTTGACACTGTTTTTTTTTATGATCCAAAGGGGCTATGCCCCATTCAACTTTCTAGTGTTCGAAGTAACAGCATATTCTAAATTAGATCATCATCTGTTCACTTTTCATCACTTATGTTTGTTAATTATTTCCCTTTTACTAATTTTGAATAACAAATTTTTTCACTAAGTTGTGTATGTTCTGAAAAAGACCTTGTTAATTGTTATCACTAGTAACTGTTTGTATTGGTTTCTCGGTGATGTTAGATTTGCTATATCAAATCTGATTTCACCTTCATTTTGTAAGTATTTAAGCTATATATGATAAAACAAATCCTCCCTTGTAATGATTTAAGTTGTCTTTTTTTAAACTTAAACTTTTTTCTTTCTTTTTCAATTTGCTAATTATTAAGTCATTTCAAAGTTGTCTAACCACAATTGGACATAGTCGCAAGTGACAAATTTGAGACCTTATGATAGAGTGACAATTAACCCCGCAACGAGATTTTAGATCTCTCAAAGCAATGATAGTTTTACCGAGATGTTAATAGTTAGTATAATAATAATTGACGTTGATTTTGATAGGGGAAATTACAGTTCGATCTCTCGTTAGTGTGATTGAAAGGGGGACAAAACTATTAAATAACATAATTTATCCCAAACTGGATTAGCTGGCTCAGTGGACTAGATACTGATGGTGAAAATAAAAAAATAAAAAACAATGACATTGAGAGGATATGTTTAGGAAGTAGGAGGGAAATGTGCATGATTATAATTTGGGAGTAAAGAAGGAAATAACATCGAGTATTGACAAAATAAATGGTGAAGAATTATCTATAAACTGGATGAAATTTACATGTTACATGTTAGTTATAAACGAAAATAGATTCTCTCATGTATAATTTACACATAAGAGAGGAAAATATGATCTCTCACCATTCATAAAGAGAAAGAAATAATTTTATTTAAATTTATTATATGTTTCTCTCTCTTTTGATGAAGGATATGAGAGAATTCATTCTCATTTCCATTCCCATTATAGACATATAACATTCCTGTAAAATAAAACCAATAAGTAAAATATTTGTATAGAGAAAATTATGAATTATTTTGCTAAATTGTCTTTAGTTATTATATTAGTTTTGAAAAATATAAATTACAAGAATTAAAAGATAGAGTAGTAAATGGTTGAAGATTAACAAGAAATGCAAAATTAAAATTTATTGATATCGTAAAGTGATATAATAGGTTTCACCCTAGGCTACATCTTTGAAACAATAATATATGGGTGCCATATAGCTTTTACCAATTTGCAACTTAATATTGGAAAGGAAAAATAAAACTGATTAACCAATAATGAACCTTGACAAAATAGACAAATACATATCTGATTTCATTGGCAAGCGCCCTGAGTAACAACTTAGACAAATACATATCATACCCAAATTAGTGAGTGAAAAGATGAATATTATTATTATTATTATAGAAAAAGAAGATAAATAACAATGTTGATTGTGCTACAGCAGCTATACTCTAAAATGACAATGAACTTGAATACACAGCAAACATAAACTTTAAACGAATGCAATCAAAGGTAACTGAAGAACTAATACAACATTTTGAACTGCAAAGTGTGCTGTGTACATAAAGCTGCTTGTTCGAATCTTCTTCTGAAATACTTGGTTTCCACAAGCCTTTCGATAGAAAACTCAAAGCTTGATTATCTCAGGAGCAATCAGAGTAAGTTGCACTTCACACATACATACAGAGGGGCAAAATCAATATGCATCATACTTATTTGTTGGTATCATCTTTTCAAATAATTCCTTTCCACAAGCCTTTTTGATATCAAAGTAACAACTTTATTAGTTCAGCAGTGATCATAGTAAATTAGTCAGAAACATATTTAACAGCCAGAATGACTAAACAAAGTTCAGAATGTTTTTCCAAAAAAATAGCTACTTAAGCCTGCGAATTGCCAGCATGAGGTTGTTTTAAAATCATAGATACATGCCACTAAATCCAAAATAATTGACCGTTAAAAATCATGGGTCTAATAAGGTAAATAGCAAGGTTAGCACAACTATCAACCCACTAAATCCAAAATCAGTAGATGTACTCATAAACCCCAACACATAAAACTAATAAGAGACAAACTATAAAATGAATCTACCCTTGATGAGGTCCGTGATTAAAACTATGCTCTGTCTCACAGTGGTCAATTCAATTTTAAGAGTGCTCTTCTTGAAAGAATACACACGCACACAAAATAACTTCGATCAGTATTTAAATCAGGAGATAATGGTACAGTGTGAATGTGTGATATATGTAACACTGGCATAAATTTATTTTCAACTGGTGGGATAGAGTATTCAAGTCACAAGAAGATACTCCACACATGGCATGCAAATAAATAAAATAGACTAGCGTTGTCTGAATAAAGGTATAAGAAGATCATCCATACGAGGGATGTGTTTGCAGCTTTAAAGCAAGTTCATGTTCTGGCCAGGACATGGCAAGTGTGAGTTCTAATCACACCTGAGATATCATATTTAGCCAATTGTAAGCGAGGCAAGCAAAGCCTCCAACATCTTTTTCAAAAGAGATGACACCGTAGAATAACAGGGAGACTACATGACAAGAAATGAAGACATAGTGGCACGGTTAACTACATAGAATTAACATATTGTAACATCCTAGCATAACTTGCTTTTCAATAGGTGGGATAGAGTATTCAAGTCACATGAAGATAATTCACATGGCAAGCAAATAAATAAAAGACTACCATTATCTGAATAATGCTTTAGAAGAGCATCCATACGAGGGTTGTGCCTGCTCTGCAGCTTTTAAGCAAGTTCATGTTCTGGCCATGACATGGCAAGTGTGAATTCTACTAAGCACACCTGAGAGATCCAATATTATTGGAAAGCACATAAACATTCATAACAAACAGAGGTCAGAAATTTCTTATCTCTGAGATAATTATTGGTAGATGTCACCAATTAATTTTGCAGAGAGAAAAAGAGGCAAACCTAGCATCATATTTAGCCATTGGAAGCAAGGCATGCAAGCCTCCTACACTGGCCCTGGAAAATGAGTTTGATTCATCAATAAAAATCAATAATCAAATGGTGGAAAATTTCTATACAATAAAATAGACAGCAAATAAAGTTTACTGAAATTAAGCAATATTTTAGGTTGCAATAACTATATATATGTGCATGAAGTTGTTTATCACTGCTTGGCAATTAAATCATATATGCATAGCTTCAGAAAGTAATTGAATAAACAATAAGATGAACCTATCATAGCTGTTTCAAGGTGTGGAAGCTCAACTTATAATATTGAAAAGAAAATAAATGAAAAAAAAAGACAACAAACAAGATCCCAAAATTCAAAACAAGACAAATAAAATAAAGAGCATTGTAACTTGATAATTTATATGTTCATATTGAGTGTGACATCATAATTTATAGAACAGAATGAATGGGAGAAAGTGATGAATCGGAAAAAATGTTATCTTGTTCAGAACCTAATAATGCTGTACAGGGGTTTTCAAAAATGAAGTGTGCGGCAATCTACCCTAAGTAAACATTTAAAAATTCTGACCAGCGGAAACTAAGTACTTTATACCCCTCAAGTGTTCATCATTTGAGATACCGAGTGAAATACGAAGATTAGTCAATAATCCTTCTTTTTCCCAACTTAAAGGACCAGAAGCATACATTGCCTCTAAGGTACGGTGATAAGCATTCAACTCTAACCTATGGATTCTTTCTTCTACAACCTCTTTTGGAAGAATGGTGCATTCTTCGTCCACATCTAGTGATTCAGCTGCATCAGTGCATATGGGATCTTCATCCCTTTGGCGTGGACCTGGTATCGTATCATCATAAAACACATCCATATCTTCATCTTCAACATTGAGAGATTCTGCATCACTGCGAAGGGTGTCTTCATTGTCTTGGCAAGGACCTGCTAATGTATCACCAAAAAATTCATTTGCACTACCGCATATTACACTACAACTGCCAACTGAACTCAGATTACTATAAGAACAATCTGGTTTTTCAATGGTTTCAGGAAAGTGTGGTGTAACATTACAAGGTTTCTGCGATTCATATAATTGATTGGTGCAATTAAGGAATGAATAATGCATGTATTTATCACCCGTATTATTCTGTGGGTGAACAATAGCATCTACCTTTTCCAGCAATGGAGCAGTGGATACCGCTTCGAGTCTTTTAGACTCACCCATAATCACAACAGCACTCTTTTTTCTGGGATATTCCTCAATACAAGATGATGGTGACACTCTTTTCAAGGTTGAAGGTGAGGGTTGATAAAGACATCTGGCATCCAATCCTGGTGAACAAACATCTTTATTGTGCTGAACATCCGCCACCGCCTTATATTTGTTTGAAATCAAATTCGGGCCGAACTTCACAACTACAGACTTGGCTGGTCCCTGGATCAAGCACAAGCAAACGTAATAAGGAAAAGGAATAAAAAAAATTGAATAAGATATAAACTACCACTAAGAAACTGCAAAAATTGAATAATTTTTATAAGCGATAAAAATAAAATTACCTTCGGACTTATGATCCATCGACCATCTAGCCATGATTGGCATATCCTCATGTTAACTTCGTGGACCTTCAACTCCGTGCAAGATCCTTGCAACCTTACCAAGTAGAATTCTCCGGTCATGTACTCCAATACAGTAGCTTCTTTCCAACAGCGTGCATCCCAAACTTCCACAGTTTCTTTAACTTTCCAACTCCCAATATTTTCCACAGCAGGGGGACAAGGTCTGATGGCTTTCCTTGAAACTCTCTTTGAAACAGCCTTGTCAGTCTCACTAGTATAGTCATACTCAACTTCATAGGTGTGCCCGTTACCAGAAATGATACGAGCACCGTGCCATTCCACTCCACGTCCCTGGGCATTGACAAGGATCTCCACTTTACTTCCTTTTACTAATCTCATGGTGACTACTTCAATTCAATCTCTAACCTGTAACATCGATAAGTATACGTTATTGCCAAACACAAAACTTACAATTTTATCAACACTTCAAGAAAATAATCATAGCTTGTCAAGACAACATCTATCAATGCAATTAATTTCTTTTTAAAAAATAATTTTATCTTAATTTTGAAATGGTAATCGCATCATCGACAACGATAATAATAATGATAATTATAATTTCAAAATAGCGAGAGCGAAAAACAGATGAAATTCTAAAGAAACGTAAATACCTAGAATCGAATAGATAAACGCGATTACTGAAAGAGATTACATGAATCGAAACAAGTGAAAATAAAATAAAGTTCGAAGAAGATTGATGGTACTGACCTTTGTCGACGATTGCCGGTTTGGTTAAGTCGAAAATCTTTGGATGAATCGCTTCGCCGCGAATATTTTTCACTAATTCGAGGAGAATTAGTATCGAATGAAGGAGGAAATTAGGGTTTCCGAAACTCAGATTGATCGATTGTAACAGAATAACAACAACCTTGTGCGCTTGCTTCAAAGGGGAAATATGGAGTAACTTGCTATGCGGCACAGGTTTGGATCAACACCCATTTATACGAATTTATTTATTTTAAGTTTTTTTTTTTTATTCAAAAAAAAATGATTTTTTTAAAAAGATATATTTAATAGGTAATACTACCTTTTTAAAAAATACATTTTTTTATACCTTTTAAAATATTATTAGTTTGACTTTTGCCCCTATTAAAAACTTTATTAATTATGTAATAAAAAAAAACTTCATTAATTTTAGCTATTTTTATAATTATTAATTTTAATGGTGTGGTCGTATTTTTAAAGCAACAATTGTCACATTTTAAGAGTCTGTTTGGATTGATGGTAAGTGGTGGAATGGAATGGAATGGGATGGGATGAAACTAGATTCCATTGTTTGGTTTTGCAAAATATGAATGAAATGGAATGGAGTGGGATGGAACTCATTCCATCTAATACCACCCATTACTCCAATTTTTCATTCCGCCCAATTTGAGGCGTATGTGATGGAATAGAATAGATTAATTTAACAATTCCAACTTTATCCCTAATTTTATAATATTATTCTCATTCTTCACTCTCTTCTTCTTGCGTCACTCCCTATATATTGTGTTGTTTGCTTTTCACATACTTGTTGTTTCTTCCTCATATTAGTAAGGGTCTTGCAAACCAATGCACCTTATGCAATGGTTAAGGAACCCAAAAATAGTAAATTATACATTGAAACAAACATAATTTACACTTTAAAAAAGTTTGATACACAAGTTCCAAGATAATTTTACTATTTATAGTTCCTTAACTAGTGCAAGGGGTGCAATGTTTAGCATTTGCCTATTAGTAATATGCATCATGAACATGACTTTCTTTGTTTATAATGTTTCTGTACAAAAGAAAGAAAAATAAAATTGAAAAAAAGGATCACTTTCAATTGAAAAAAAAAGATTGGTTTACGTAAAAGGGATTGATTCAATTGAAAAAAAATTTGTTTCCCACTTAGTTTCGGTAAAATTAATTTTTCTCTTTTCATTGAAAAAATATTAATGAAAGGGATTGGTTTGTAGAACAAGAAAGAGATTAGTTTAGATCTATAAAATTGAATCCTAAAAAAAAGGGATTGATATTGAAAAAAAAATGTTTTTTCTTTCAAAAAATATTGTTTTATAAAGGGAAAATTACATTGACCTCCCTTGAGGTTTAATTAAACAACACAAACACCCCCTCTATTTTACAAAAAGCACTCACCTCCCCTCAAGTTAACACCGTTAACACACCGTTACTCATATTCTTATCTACACTGCACTCTCTCGTTTTTTTTTTGTTTTTTCTGCACTTTTCAATAAATTAATTGAAACAAGTTCTAGATTCTGTCCTTCTATCCTTTGCCATCATTTTTTTAAACTGTTTTGCATCTTCTTTTGCATTTTTGTTGGGTGTATATGCTTGTAACATTTGCTAAAAAAGAACAAGTGAGTTTGTGTGAACAAGATGATTCTACTGCCCGTATTAATAATATCGGTGTCAATTTTTTAGCACTAGAAACTTCATGTGCTTGTTGTCATGATAACAACTTGGCTTAAGATACATCTGATTCTGAAGATCTGTACATATCTAATGGTTTAAAATACAGAGAAAAAAAAAAGAATAATGTGGAAGATCAAGAACTTAGTGGATGGAAGAAAGGAAAGGAAAGAATCAGCCCGTGTCAAATTTGGAAGAAAGGAAGTGGAAGGAAACTTAATGACTGTGAAAGGGAGCTTATTCTAACGGAAGCAAACAGTGTTAAGATTTTAGAGAGATGTTTATTACATTGAAATTTGTGTAGGGGAGGTTAGTGTTTAAGTTAAAATTAAGTAGGGGAGGTTTGTGTCTTATTGAAAAATAGAGGGGATGTTAGTGCTATTTTAACATACCTCAAGGGAGGTTAGTATAATTTGCTCTTTTATAAATAAAGGATAAAATTGGAATAAACAAGTTATACTTCATTCCGCTCCGTCTACTTTCCAAACAATGGAGTGAAACATTAACCCCATTCCATCGTAAAATATCCAAACAATGGAATGGAATGTCTATTCCATTCCATTCCGCTCCATTCCATTCCGTTATGTTCCATTCCACTCCGCTCCATTCTATACCATCAATCCAAACAGACCCTGAGAGAGAGGAACTACCACGCAAAATGATTATGTGCATGCTTTGTCCATTCAACAACTCATGAGATCACACACTGAGCAATAGGATGAGGGACAAATTAATGCATTGTTTTTTGAAAAAGTTGCAAGTACTATTATGCATGTCCCTTTGTTAAACATGGTTGAGGAGGATAAACTTATAAACTTATATGGAACAATGAGAGTGATGGAATTTATACTGTTCGATCGGGGTACTGATAAAGGAGGGGAAAATTATGCATAGGCAGGGAGAAGCATGGGAGAGTTTAAGGAAGACTAAAACACCCGCAAAAACAAAACACTCGTTGTGGAGAAATTGCAAGGAGTCCTTACCGACACAAACTAGATTGAGAAATTGTTATGTCGATTGTCCGGAAGAATGTCATTTGTGTTTAGTGGCACCGAAAGATGAGTGACATATTTTCTTTGATTGTGAAAGGGAACCGAGAAGCGTGGCTGTTGGCAGATTTGAACCAGATATTACAACCACATAGTAACATAACTCACAATACTTGTGCCTTAATTTTTGACATTTGGACACTATAAGATAAAAAGGAAACAGACATGGTAGCAATCTTGCTTCGGTGCATGAGGCATAATTGAAACAACGGGGTATGGAATAATAGCAAAATCAGTGCACGCCAAGTTGGTCTACAAGCAACTCACACGTGGAATTAATGGGCGGCGGTTCAAGACCTACTCGGTGATCAACTCACACGAACATCAACAACTTTTACACACAGACCAGCAGTGGCAAAAACCACCGTCGGACTATCTAAAATGCAACGTGGATGCGAGTTTCTACGATACATCATTGGTGACGGGTTCGGGATGGTGTGTATGTGACCATGCAGGACGCTTTGTACTAGCAATAACCATTATCATGCAGGCTAAACTTAATAATCTATAGGGAGAAGTCATGGAAATCATAGATGTATTGTGGTAAATGTCACAGATAGGTTTGTCTCATGTTATATTTGAAAGTGACTAAAAAATTGCAGTGGATGATACATCCTCTAGGCACGTAGGATTATCTGAGTTTAGTAAAAAAAATTCTTACATTAAGTCATTGTTAGTGTTGAATCAAAATTTTGAGAACAAGTTTGTCATGCGTCAAGCGAATCAGGCTACTCATTCATTAACAAGGGTGGTATATTCTACGTCTAGTCGTCGTATTTTTGAGTCCATTTCTTGTTGTATTACTATTCGTTTGGTTAATGAAATTAATTCAATTTCCTATTGTCAACAAAGATAGAGAGAGGAACAAATGCGATGATTTCTTAGCAAAATTTAGAGCCTCACCTATGGTGTTGATCTCATAGTTCATTCTTAACCTCTAAACCGACTATTCTCAAGTGTTATGGTAAAAAATAAAAAAATTCCCGAGTGTCCACGGTCTTTTGCCACTGACTCTTGGATGACATTGTAAATAGTAACATGATCACCATACGAAAATAGAGCAAAACGATAAATTGAACCATCAATTTTGATTAACCTCCCTAATCTCATAATCTTGCACCAATGTTTGACTTATTCTTGTGCGTTCTGAATTCATTTGACACATCATTTTGCACTTCTACTTGTGAAACTCATACACAATACTTACGACGGGAAGAATTATAAGGTTAACCCGCATTTGAACATATTACATATCAAATATTTTTATATTTTTCCAATAAATTTGTATTCACATAACAGTTTTTTTTTAAACAAATAAAAATAAAATATATTAAAAAAGAGTATGGACTAGCACAAACAGTACTAGAAAAAACCTTTAAAGAAGTACGTCAACAACATCAGATAAAACAAAATAAATAAGAACAATGCCTATATTAACTAAAATGTTCGACCACCATAAATGAGTGAATACATTTACAAAAATTGATGAATAAAGTACATTTACTTGTTCCATTTTTTTTTTATATATTATATGTATTTTTATGGATATACTGTATACACAAAATAACAAACATCATTTGAATTCATCAATGCAATGTTTTATTCGAATCCAAATGAGTGTATTTAGTTTAATGATATCAACATTGTCAATTTAAGCTTCATTCATTCAAAATCAAAGAATACATGATATGCTTATAAAAAAAAATACATGATATAACACAGATTCAAGTTCGCTAAAAATTAAAATGGATGAATCTGCGAACAAACTCACAACATCCTAGTTAATAGCATACAACGGTAAAATACCTACAAATATGACAAAATTAGAGTGTCTGGAATAACCATGTTTCCACTTCTGCAACGTTGACGACGCTAAAGTCATTGATATATTGAATCTGCACTTGATGAATATAATCTGAGAATTTGAACCGAACAAGCAACTCCGCACTAAGACGACGAACAACAAAATGCCATACCAAAACAACGAACAACAAAATATCGCACAATAAGAATGCAAAATCACAAAAGAAAAGACAAAAACTACGTGAAATTTACTTATTTTAACAAAAAAAAAACAAATTAGAAGAGTAATTTTAGTGGAAGATTAAAGTAAAAAAAGACTTTCACAAAAAAAAAAAAGTACAAAAAGACTCATAGTTACTACTGTATTTTTTTTTTTTTTTGACTCACCATTATTAACCGCTGATGACAATGACATATAAATACAGCTTATATTTGAGAAAGAAGAAACAGCTGGGATTGTAATCCCAAAGCCCAATCCATTTCCTTTCATAGAGGCCCTTAATAAAACCCTAAAACATCGAAACTCAGCCGCTGCAACAACTACAGAACCAACTCGGAGTCCCACTGAACTCCACTCCCGGAAAACGCAATCGAACTTGCTCCCCGTAGCAAGCAAAACCGCCACCAACGGTGAGTAAATCTACCTTTTACTTTTCCTTCCCGGACTTCCCCTTCCATCTACAATTGCGCCGCTGTAGCGCGCGCGATAATTCGATTCCAGGGCGATTTGCGGCCGCGATTGCCGCCCCTGAGAAATGGCAACGAATCAGATAATTGCGTCGCAGCAGAACTCTACTCCATAACAATCTGTTTTTCATTTTTTATTTATATTGATTAAATAATGAACGCGATATATAATAAACATGTGTTATTAAATTACGTATTTTATCTAATTTATTCTATAGATTTGCATACAAACTTTTTTTTCTTTAATTTATTTATTAGAGTATTTTATTTTCTGTGATATTTTAGGATTATTTCAATACTTATTAGACATGGATACTTTGCCCATCGTTATGTACCAATGCAATAGATTGTGATAAATGCATCCACATGTATAGCTATCACTAAGTAGATAAAATTTAAACCGTTCATATTTTGATCTCCGCAACTTCGTTTTGGAGGGGATTGGAACCACTTGATGCCATAACTCACCCGGAACTTTACCAGGGCCCCTTCCCCTAGGAACCAGAGAGTGAAAACCAATTTTTTTTAAACTGTTGATATTTTGATCACCAGTTATAATTATTCATTTTATCCTATAAAGTGAGCCCTTCACACTAGAGGAGCTGAATAATATTTTATTCTATCTACAATGTTTCTTTCTAACTTCTAAAGTTTGAGTTTATTTCTCATTTTAAGTTTTTCTTTAGTTAAGTTCATTTTATGTGCTGCATTATGGCGTATAATATCTGGGTTGATAGTGCATTTGTGTCACGTTCTCTTGGTACATTTGACATGTTTAACTACAAATGCTGTTTGTTCCCTTATCATGTTTATTTCAAATCAACTAATAAACGATCTCTGTTTAATAATGCCTTGTTACTTTAGGTCAATGATTATTCTGTTTTAAAATTTGATGAGTAAGATGAAGGCTATGGCAAAGAAAAAGGATCCTCTGGTGTTTATGGACGTGTCTATTGATGGGGATCCTGTTGAAAGGATGGTTTTTGAGGTGCATTATATTCTTTCTATACATTATTATTTGTGCTGCAGTTATTCTAATGTGCAACCTAACAAGCGATCATCGTGCTGTTGCAGCTCTTCTATGATGTTGCTCCCAAGACTGCAGAAAATTTCCGTGCATTATCTACAGGTATTTTAAATTCATGTTTAATTTGCTTTAAGAATTTCTTCAATTCAAGCTTTTGTTTGCTGGACATCTCCTTTTCCTTTTTAAAAGTTGCATTTTCTACCATCACAGTTACACATTCACCAAGTTCTTGGACATGTTTATGCACTTAACATCCGTGCAAGTACTGTTTATGCTTTTGGTTGCAAGTTGACTTTTGCTTAAAAATTGTCTACCTAATGAAATATGCACTTATTCCTCCCTTTTTCTGTGAAATTCTGATTGTGTTCAGGAGAGAAAGGTATCAGTCCAAATACTGGAAAATCGCTGCACTACAAGGGTTCTTTTTTCCATCGTGTTATAAAAGGCTCCATTGTGAAGGTATGTTGTTTTATCTGGTCTTTTATCTAAATTTTTCTACGGTATTTTTATATATGTCCTCTCATTGTGGTTGAACATGGCTTAGCAGTCGTTTCCATTACCCTTGTTTATGCTGTAGGATACACAGGGCTGATGGTCACAACTGCTTTTCTTGTGATGTAGTTTTAAGGTTGTACTTATGATGTTGTTTGTTGCACTTACAAAGTTGTCCATCATCATAACTCTAATTAAGCTTCTTGATGCCCCAGCCCACTTTGAATACATTATTGAACTGTTATTATGTGTACTAACTGCTGGTTTTACTTTTGTACAGGGTGGTGATTTTGTCAATCGTAATGGTATGTATTTTATCAATAACAATATATTGCATCCCATTATGAGTTTTGCTGTCCATTTTTTGATGGTTGCAATTTGATACAATATATGTAGTCACTTCCTTTGTGTTTTTATTATTTGATCATTCAGTTGTCCGAGTTGCAAGCCTTGTTCCATTTGCATGTTTCCTGTGACAATGGTAATTTCTTTTCTAAGTCAATTGGGAACATCTTTAACACAGTTCCTTCACTTGAACACAAATTGGTCTGTAATTGAGTAGGTATTAGAACTTTTTGATTTGAATTTAGAAACTTGGTTTAGTTTTGATATTGGTAATATTGATATTAATAAGTCTCTTCAAGATATTGATTTATAATCTGAGTTATGTGGCCTTTGTATTTTAATATTGAAAGCATCGCATCCTCTTAAATACCACATCTCCTTGGTGTTTCCTAAAAGTTATTTTCATGGCATATAGTTTAGTTTAGGTTCAAGTTTTTTTTTTTTTTTTTTAATTTTTTTATAATTTCTTTGATATGTTGGTTTTTCCCCTATCCATTAATTTTCAACTTATCTGTGCACTTGATTTTCTATGTTTCCAGGGACTGGTGGAGAAAGCATATATGGTTCAAACTTCCCAGGTAAGAATACTTCGTCCTGCACCCAAGAACATACTATACAGTATACATTGTAACTTGTGATTTATCTCAATATTAACGTAGTTTGTATTTTGATTTATTTTAGACGAGTCGCCTAGGCTAAAGCATGATGCCCCTGGGCTTTTGTCGATGGCAATTGCTGACCGTGACACATTTGGTTCTCATTTTATTATCACTTTAAAAGCGGATCATCATCTTGATAGGTTTGTAAATCTGATATTTTTGGTGGCATTTTACTTCTTACTCAGATGTTATAGATTTGTTTGAGAGGGTGAGGTATGATAAATTGCCTGATTGTGGTGCGATTTAGCAGGAAGCATGTAGTATTTGGGAAGCTTGTTGAAGGGCTTCATGTATTGAAGAGAATTGAAGATGTTGGTGACGATGAAGGGAATCCAACTGTAACTGTTAAAATCATTTATTGTGGCGAATATAACGAGGGTACACATTCTTATTTTATTTTCAATAATACAGTTCTACTCATAATGTGAATGTAAATTAATCTACTTTCAAAAAATCCCTTTTCCAACTCTTTAAATGTCAGAGCATAGTTTATTTTGTGCTCTGAATAATTGAAGGCACTCTGTTCTTGACCACTAATTAATTTTTTGATATATTATTAAACCCCTGATTTAAATATTCATATTTATAGATGGGATGAAGGTAAATAAATCAAAAGCAGGAAAGGATGGATCCAATGAAGGGACTAATCATGAAACACGGAAGAAGGGAAAGCACAAAAGATCTTCAAAAGACAGAAGGAAAAGGAGAAGATACCACTCATCTGAATCGGAGAGTTCTTCAGATTCAGACTTGGAATCTTCGGAAACTGATAGTGATTCCGACTCAGATATGTCTTCATCATCTGATATAAGTTCATCTAGTGATGACAGGCGAAGAAAGAGAAAGAGATCTAAGAAAGATAAATATAAACGCGGAAAAAGGAGAGATAAACGCCGTGACAAAAGGCGAAGAAGAAGGGACAAGAGATCTAAGCGTAGATCAAAAAGGTATTGATGCTTAATATTTTGATTGAACCTTCAGTTGTTACGTATGAATTCAATATTTCAGTAATTTATCTATCTTTTGATGATTGTATTATCATGTATGATGTATGAATATGATAATACACAATTTTAGGCAGGTTATTTCCCACGCTGTGCATATTTATATGAATTTGTCAGCCTTGACTTGTGCTTTGTATGCATTGAATAATCTATTTCAGAGATTCTTTATCCAGTTTTTTACATTTTCACGTGAATGGTGTTTTCCTGGCATTATTGACACTCGGAATTTGTTGATGGTTTGAAGTGTATGAATTTGATTATTGATTAATGCGGTGGTTATTTTAATTTATGGTGTTCTTCTAAGACTTAACTATAAGTCTATAATATATTGTGAATTTGCATATTTTCACACGTTTAACAATTCATACTTAAGTTAAAATCACATTTTCAAGGTCTCAAACTGAATGTCATATTTTACTAGGGAATCTGACAGTGATTCAGATAGCGAGAGCAACAGTAGCTCTGATGGTGAAAGTCTTGATACTCAACAGAAAGAGCTGAAACGAAAAGACCGTTCTCAGAAAAAAGGTAATTTTGAAGTAGTTTAATTGTTTCACCACGTCAAATCTTTTTTTGTAACCCATAGTTATCTTTCAATAAACAAACTGTTGAATCCATCTCATAACAACTTTTTTGTTGTTAAGTTTAATTCTTTGGTTATATGCATAATATGTTTCTCTCTCCATTTTTTCTATGTTCAGCTGAAATTAAGTCTCCCTCAGTTGTGGAGAAAGATGCAGCCACCATCCATCATAAAAAGGAAGAGGTGGCTATGCCCGAGAGTAAGGAAACTATTGTAAAAGAAAATGGAGAGCGGCATATCAATGGTACTGGAGCTACCTATAGATCTGACAGAAGTGAAGAGAGGCAGCCGGACGTGATGGATGATCATTTGGGCAAATCTAGGTTTACCCCCCCTCTCTCTCTCTCTCTCTCTCTCTCTCTCTCTCTCTCTCTCTCTCTCTCTCTCGTGTCACACCTTAGTTATTTGTTATGCTTATAATTTCTTTCAATTACAAAAAATTAATGAGCAGGAGTCGAAGCATGAGTCCTACGCGACCCATGAGTAAGAGTATGAGTATTAGTCCTAGGAGGACTAGGAGCAAGAGCCGTAGCATTACCCCAAAAAGAAGATTGAGTAGAAGTCCCAGTCTTGGTAGAAGCCCTCGTCGTCCATCAAGGAGGAGCTTGAGCAGGAGTCCTGTCAGAAGCATCAGAAGTCCTGTTAGAATCACTGGCAGGAGTCCAAGCAGAAGCATCAGCAGGAGCCCAGTGAGGGGCAGGAAGGGGAGAAAGGTTAGTAGAAGTCCTGTGATAACTCGTCCTCTTAAGAGTGTCAGCAAGAGTCCTGTAAGATCCCGCCGGAGCAGAAGTTCTCCTAGAGCATCATCACGAAAAACAATCAGCAGAAGCCCTGTAAGAGTTTCAAGAAAGAGTGTAAGTCGCAGTCCAGTTAGATCTCCAGTTAGATCACCTGCAAGAAGCTTAAGCAGAAGCCCTGCAAGAGTGTCAAGAAAGAGTTTAAGTCGCAGTCCAGTTGGATCACCTGCAAGAAGCTTAAGTAGAAACTCTGGTAGGGTCCCATCAAAGAGAAGCATTAGCCGAAGTCCTGTCAGGGCACCCAGTAGAAGCAATCGCCGCAGTTATTCTAGGAGTCCTAGCCCTGTACGTAGGAGAAGGACACCTCGTGGGGGTAGTTTGTCTAGGAGTGCTTCACCTGATGCTTCACCAAAGCGTATCAGAAGGGGTAGAGGTTTCAGCGAAAGATACTCCTATGCAAGAAGGTATAGAACCCCTTCTCGGTCTCCTGTGAGGTCATACCGGTACAATGGAAGAATTGATCGTGATAGGTAATGTTATATGCAGTTTTCAATTTGTTGCCTCACCGCTGGTATTGGAATTTTATAGTTTGAATGATAGACTGAACATTTTGTTTGCAGATATTCAAATTACCGAAGGTATTCCCCTAGGCGTTTCAGAAGCCCGCCACCACGTGGAAGAACTCCTCCCAGGTTTTTTCCCCTCATTAACTACAGTTATTTTGTTTTGATGCTTAGTTTATAGTTATTTTGTTTTGATGCTTAATTTTTTACCATTGTTAGTTCCTTGTGCTATATTTAACAATGATAGCTGTAGAGTACTTATAATTATTTGTGACTTTATACTTAGGTACCGAAGGAGGAGCAGAACGCCATCTGTCTCGCCGAACCCACGGTATCGAGCTCGAAGATATAGCAGAAGCCGCAGCCCAGTTCACATTCGCTCCCCAGTCCGGAGTACTTCCCCAGATCGATCTCGCCCCTCTCCTCGTGTAGAAAGGCATTCATATTCTCGTAGCAGGAGCAGGAGTCCAGCAAAATCTAGGTCTCCTGTACAATCACCATCTCCAAGAAAGGCAAGTAGAGACAGAAGGTCAGGGTCATCATCCAGAAGTCCAGATGGAAAGAAAGGCTTGGTCTCATATGATGATGGTTCTCCCGACTCGGGCCAAAGGTGAAAATACTCGGTCCCCCGAGGGTTGTGGTTACTGCTGTCACTTTTTGAGCTTGTGGCTATGATATTTGAACACATTCGACTTTGTTTGCATGCTGGAATCTGTGGATGTCATGTTTGTATTTTCTTTGTAAACCGCAATGACATGTTGAAAGATTCTAATGCTAGAATAAGTAAGACAGTACTTGTGAAATTAGGACGTGGTCTTAGTAGTTGAGTTATTGCGGTATTTGGTGGAACTAAAATTGTAGAATACTCGTATGTCTGTCTGCCATGTCTTCGGTAGCACAAGCATTTGAGTTGAATTTATTAAATTTAACGCTTATTAGATACTATGATGATCCTTAATATTCCTCCGAAAATGGAAATAACCTCCTCTCCCTATATAAAGAGGTTCTTAAAGCAACCTTTTTTCTATTTTGTTTTAGTTGCACTGTTTTATTTACAAAAAACTTAATAGTAACCGTCTTATAGACAATTGGATTAAAAAATTGGTCCGGTAGAAAAGTTAAGGTTAGTATATACCCTGGTTTGTATATGTAATGTTAGAATTAGTATTTTTAGCAACAATGTAATGCATATCACTTTAATTAATTAGCTACTACCAAGGGGAAGCACAATGAGATGGATTAAAGATCCAAAGAGTCAGACAAATATCCTAGGTAGTGTAGCAGTTTCCAATGCTAACAAAACATTGTACCTATCAAAACCCAATTAGTTTGTAAATAAAAAAACCATTTGCGTTCTTGTTATAGCCTATGCATTATCAGCAAATATATAACGTTTTAAGCTCATTAAGCACGCCACAACTTCTGTTATTGAAACTGGACACAGGACACCATAGATCAAAAGCCTAGAAATGTCGGTATCATCGTCATCTTCATCACGTTTTTTTGACACCATTAACGAATGTCTCACCCTGGTACAATCAGATTCTCATGAAGCTCAAGAGAAAGGTCTTCAAACGTTGGCTGCCATCACCAAAGTAAGTCCCCAAAACAGAGCCTTGCTAGCTCAAACAGATGGAGCAATTCCAACATTAGCTACGCTCACAAATGCTCCCTCTTCCATTATCCAAACTCTTTCCTTGTTGACCCTTTTTAACCTTTCCCTCAACTCTGATCTAAAGCAATCTCTTGCAGATATGGAAACCATTTATCACCTCAATTCCCTCATTAACTCATCATGTTGTCTTGATTCATGCAAACTTGCCTCTTCATTGATTTGTAGTTTAGCCATGTTTGATAAAAACAAAGCCAAATTTGGTGTAGCAGGTACTGTTCAGTTACTGGTGAAGGCTATCGAAAACTCTCTTCTTGACTCTTCTGATGCTCATCACCTTTTGAGTTCTTTAGCTGAACTTGTTCAATTCCATGGAAATTGTACTTTGGCCGTCCGAGGCGGAGCGGTTCCGGTGCTGCTACAAGTTGTAAAAAGTACTGATAATAATGAAGATTTAGCTGGAACATCTCTTACTGTTCTTGGTCTCCTCGTAAGGTTTGATGAAGGGTTGATTGCAGTAAAGAAAACAAATGAGATAATAAGTTCAATGTTGAGTGTGTTGAAAGGAAGGTCTTTGTTGTGTAAAGAAGGTGCAGTTGATATTCTTATTAGACTTTTTGATGACAGTGAAGAGTCTGTTAGAGAGGCTTTGATGTTATCAGAATTCTCAAGTGTATTGGCTGATCTTTCTGTGAGAGGTTCTGCAAGAGTGAGAGATAAGACTGATTTATTAATGAGGAAAATTGCTAAGGTGAGCTTAGAGATTAACATGGAATTAGCATGCTCCATATATGATTAGTAACATTAATCATGTTAGTAAAAGTTTAATGATGTTCTGCTTCAGTGTTATTTTCACCAATTCTGTTGAGAATTTTGTATGTCATTAAACAGACTAAAACTCACTTATAGCCGCGAGATATTAGTTCGAACTCAGAGAAGCATCAACTTAATAATATCGATATTTACCAATTGAAATATGACTTGTAGACATTGTATTTGGTTTTATCTAACACAAGACAAACTAAACAAGGCTAATACATCGCATAGAACCGGATATGAGTTCTATTAGTGTGAAGTATAAAAATTATTAAGGGACTAGCTATTTGGATACCACATATTATGCTACATTTGTTTCTTTTTAAGCATCGTTAAATCGTTTCTATAAATTAAGAAAAGTAGTAAACATTTTTTTATATGAAATCATGTCTTTTTATATAATTCTTTTTGACTTTTTTCTAATCTAATTGTAAGCATTTCTCTTGCAAAAATAAATAATTAGAAATCGGGTGAAGAAAAGAAGAAAAAAAAAACTCGAGAGTCGAGAGCTATTATCAGAGAATTACCGGTTTTCTTTTATTTTGTACTACTAGCTACTTAGATTTCTTAAAAAATTGTAATATTTTCTTAAAAAAATTGAAACATTTATAAATAGTGTTTGAAATGAAGGAGTAATATATGCCGTTAATTTTTCCTATGTTTTCTTTTTCTCATTCCAACGATTAACAACATTACACAAGTAACATCACATATTCACATGCATATATATAAAGTTTTCTTTTGTTGCTGTCCAATATTCTACAGCAACATCACCATGTAATAACTTTTTTGAAGCATATCTCATTGATTTTTCAACCCTAGCCACGAAAAATGCATGTCAAGTTTTGTTTTAAATATTAATTATCATAGCATAAGCATCTTCACTCTTTTAGAAGTCAGAACCTTAAAAATGTGTTTAGACTAGTGTCACTACCATACAGAAGAATATCAACGGTGTGATATATAACAATTTTAAATTTCTAAAGATGCCCCACACACATAACTCGAAAATATACCCTCCGTTTGTAATTATAAATATTCTTTAGGAAAAAAAATTGTATACCTCAATATAAAGTTTTTTTCAAATGACTAGATGTATTTCTCATTATTTTTAAACATATATAATTGTAATATTTTCTTCTTACCTAGTAATTTATAAGCTAAGCACCTATTGAGAAACAATTAAACATATATAATGTGTGTGGGTATATATCCTCATTAGATTTCTTAGGGAAAAATAAGTGAGGGTTTATATTTTGTTGTTTTTGCTATGTTTTTTGTTAATGTGAAGAGTTAAGTAACAAAACAAAAAGAGGAGAGGGAAAGTTGTGGGAACGAGGCAAATATGAAGAAAAACATCAAAGCCCATATGCTTTTTTAGGTTTGTTTCTCACTTGGAGGTTTATGTAAAGATTAAAGAACAAATATATGTATTACTTTACAATTTTTTTTGTTAATGTAAGATTATAGTAATCTATGTATATAATAAAATACTAAATAAAAATTATGGTAAACTTTGGTATCCTATTATATAAATAATTTTGTATACATTTTTTAGAGATGGAACTCTGTATCAAATAGTTAAAAGATATTATTTATACCGCATACTGTTAATATTATATTATTATTATTATTATTATTATTATTATTATTATTATTATTGTAATATAGGAGAATTTTATCAACAAAAAATAAATAGAATATAGTTGATACCCACGAGTAGGAGCAACATCATTCAACTAGGAAAAGGTTTCAACTTTCAACTTCATTTTCTTAATTAATGCAACTATTTAACAAATTAATTTCATTTTCTATTAGAAAAAAATGGAAGGTGGCAAATGTCAAAGAAAATATAAGTTTTTATAATAGCCAAAATATTCTTCTTGTTTTTTTGGCATCCTAATTTACTTTATTCAATTTCCACAAGCCTAAGCATAGATTCTCCAATCTTATTATTCTCTTTGCCTCTTTCTCTGCATTTTTGCTTCATTTCTTGTATGTGGATTCTAGCTCACAAAGGGTTACAACTTTTATTTCCCATCTACTTTTCTTTTTTAGTGCTTTTCACTTTCTGTCAATTTTTTAAGAGGTTTTAGCTAATGTTATATGTAGGGTAGCTGATGCAGATTCATTGATATTATTATTAATATTTTTCTTTTATTCTCTCATTTGGGTATAAATAGATGTTGCTAATGTTGGTTTTCTTTCATTCAGAAACTCAGCATAAGCATTTTTCCAATTACCTGAACATTTACCTGTTTGAGTTGAAAATATGAGCCACAGGAACTTCTCAACTAGTTCTGGTTAGTTGCAATATGAACCAATGCCATTTCTATTGCACTTCAAACTACATTTATCAATTTACTTGTTTTTTTGGGTATACTGATGTTGGTATATTAGTTGTTATGTTAGTGTTTTTTTTTATTCATCAGGGTTCGAACTTCGGTCCTTTAACTCCTGCAACTTCTTTATCGACTTACTAATTAACAACCTTTGTAGAAACTAAATGTATTTTGTTGGTTTCATGTTTCAGGTAGTGGAAATGCTAGCAGGACATTTGAATTTGGAAGGACTCATGTGGTTAGACCTAAAGGGAAGCATCAAGCAACTATAGTTTGGTTACATGGTATTGGCGATAACGGTTCGAGGTATGTTGCTAATTTGAATGTTGGTCTTGTAGCCTAGTGGCTAGAATTCCACTTTATAAGGTGGATAAGTGGGCGTACCGAGGTTTGAACCACGGTCCCTGCATATAACATGCAATGTCCCTAATAACTGAGTTATGCTCACAGGGACAATACATCTGAAGATTATTTGAATTGAGGGAAAAGTGTTGTTTTGTATGAGCTATGTAGCACTGACACTTCAGATTGAAAATGGACACTTCAGATTGATTATATTTAATTACTTCCATTTTTTCAAAATATTATTGGTGTCAACGTGTCTATTTCAGTGTCATGTCCAATGTCCCATGTGTTGCTTCATAGTATATGAGCTGGTTGCCAAATGAAATTAAAGGATATGTTGTGAAAAGTGATTGTGCTCACAAGTCACAACAATAGATTATCATGCATTTTCTCAATGTCTATGTTTGCATGGCTCAACAGTTTGGTATTAGTTTTGTTTGGAAATTTAATATTTGAAATTTTATGATTCCTTTTTATTGGTAAACTTAGTTTGAGTGGATACCTTCTCTTTATGCTTGAGAATATACCTTTAGTGAAACAATGAATATGTTTTCTTCTAACAAAATTAAGGGACATAGTAATTAGCAACTAGCAAGGGAATGTCAATATCTTGTCTTCTTCTGTTAAGGTTTGTTCATTAATAAGTTCTTAAACTACATATCCTCTTTTAGAAAATTCTTACCAATTGATTTGGTAGATAACACAAAAGGTACCTCTAGGCTCTAGCATTCTTTTTTAAGTATAGTTTATAGTTTAGATAGTGACAACTAATAAAGAAAACATAATAAACTCTTGATTTCCATAATTTTGAAATCATGTTGATCAGTGCATTGAGTGATATAATACAAGTTGTGCCATTTATAAATATATGGTGTGGTCCCAAAATAGGGCAGGGGTATAATATAATGTGTATTTTCTTGAAGAAACCTTAAACTAGTTTCAAAAGTCATTTTTACTGGCAGAACACTTATACCATAAATAGTTCTTATATTTTTTAAATTAGCTTGTATTCTTTTATTTATTTTTATCAAGTTGACTAGTTAAAGAATGATCTATGGTGAATAACATGACTTTATTTTGTCTTGCAGCTGGTCCCAACTATTGGAAACTCTTCCTCTTCCAAATGTAAGGATATATGTATATTTGACATTAGCATTTTTTGAATAGATACCTGCAATATTTGGAAACGGTATGTACTTAATAAGCAGATACTGTTTGTGATCTTGAAATTTATGTTTCAGATTAAATGGATTTGTCCAACCGCTCCTACGAGGCCTGTAGCCTTATTTGGTGGATTTCCTTGCACTTCTTGTAAGGCTCATTGATTTAAAGTTCTACATTAGTCACTTGAAAACACCATTGATCTTTGACCATTTCCCTTTCCTGCAAAGTTCGACTTCTGTATATTTGGTCTAGAACTATAATACTGGCTTCATTTCACCTGTCTTCAATCGTCTAATTAGATTGACGTATCTCTACCAGGGTCTGATGTTGGTGATATTTCCGAAGACGGTCCTAATGATTTGGAGGGCTTAGATGCTTCTGCAGCACATGTTGCCAATCTTTTGTCAACAGAACCTCCAAATAGTATGTTTTCTATTTTCGCTTGAGAAGCATATTGGTGTGATCTTCTATAGCTTTTTCTTTCTTTCTTGAGGATATGATTATATGAATCATTACATTAACTATATCTGTGATAACAAAACCATAACATAAATCATGACAGACGTTGCTAAATCTATGATAATTGATAACAATAACTTGTTTAAAATTTAGATGTATGCTCCAGTAGCAGCACAAAAAATATTCTTTTACTTCATTTGTTCTTCAGATGCACAATATTTCATATGCCGCTATAGCAAGAAAACAGTGCATGCTTAGTTGCGTACTAGACCAAAAAGCATTCTCGAGGCTTTGTAAAAACCTGTCCACATTTCCTATCGATAAGCTTTCAGTAGTTGGTCATTTAAGAAATCGGAGCCACGCCACCTTTTATTAGATTATATACCTTGGACTGTTTTTACCAAATTTACAGTGCTTGTAATTTTACATAAATGCTAATGCTTACTGTACAGTCAAACTTGGTATTGGGGGTTTCAGTAATGGTGCTGCAACTGCACTTCACTCAGCTACATGTCATGTTTTGCGACGCTATGGAAATGGAAACGTTTATCCTATCAACTTAAGTGCAATTGTTTCATTAAGTGGCTGGCTTCCTTGTTCAAGGTTTGATTTCTAGTTTCTACCATTTGACAATGAGGGATACATAAATACACTAACCAATAAGGCACATTCATTCATACATTTCCTTTTTCTTTAAGCTATATACTATATGCATAACTCAGAAGGTTTTAATTGATATAGGACCTTGCAAAGCCGGATCGAGGGATCACGTGATGGTATAAGGCGTGCAGCGTCGTTACCCTTATTTATCGGCCACGGAAGGGGTATTTATAATTTTTATCACTTTCTTAATTTTCTATTGAGAGGCCTGCACGTTACTTGATTTTTCTGATTAGTATAGTTTCAAAAAATTTCAAAAGTAATTTATAGCTCTTGTTCTTTAACCTCAAAGAAAAACGAAAAATGATTTGCAGGAGGTATTGTTTAACACTATTAACTCACATGTATGAAATTCCTTATTTGAGTTTTTACTGATTTATCACATGTCGCAATTACCATTCTAAATTTAATGATTCCTTTAATGACATCTCAATATCTTCATGTAGTTCAACTTTGACATTTTTCTTGTTTCTGCAAATCATCAGAATTTCAACAAGCTTTATATAATACCAGATTGTACTAGTAGCCACAATAGTCTGTCCATGTTTGGATTCACTTTTAGAAGTTACTTAAGTGATTCTGAAAACATACAATTGTTTTGGCATGTTATGAGGTTCTTGATTAGAATTGATTCTAACTTGAAGCTAAGATTTATAGCTTTGGCTTCCAATCCAAACTTGATTTTTATACTCAAATTTATTGTTCGACTCATTTTCACGTAACAGTGTCCGAACATAAATCATTTTATCTCAAACTCGCTTTTAACTAATGTCAATTCAATCAAAATCAATTTTTGCCACTGATAAACCATATATACACACTTAGCATGCTTCTGTTACTGTAATTTAAGCTTCAAAGTTGTATGATACAATTTTAAATCATGCAATATCGAACTGATTACATACCTGATCATCGTGATGTTTATGCTTTGAATTGTATTTGTAGCCGATGATGTGGTTGCATACGAACACGGAGAGAATTCTGCAAGGACCTTAAGCTCAGCTGGATTCCAGAATCTTATATTTAGAAGCTACAACGGGTATTCAACTTTTTTAAGTATATCCAAAGTGCAAAGATAATCAATCATATTTGTTAATCACATGAATTTAATGTAATGTATTATTTGTGTGCAGGTTGGGTCATTATACAGTTCCTGAAGAGACTGATGAAGTTTCTAGATGGCTAACTGCAAATTTGGCACTTGAGGGGTTAAGATTGAACTAGAGGAATAAAGCTCAATTATCATGTTACAAATATAGAAGCATACTTTTAATTTAAGCAATGAAAAAGGGGTTATAGAATAGATAGTGGTGTGGGGTATATTGGTAATGGTATAGCCTCTTCATTCTCTCCTATTATCTTAGTACTAAATAAAACTTTCTTTCTTTTTTACTTTTAAGGGTTACTCATTTTTTTTTGGTGTGTGGGATTGGAAATGCTTTGGTTGGAGGATATGGATAATTTGCTCTACATGTAGCAAATTTTCAACTCAGCCATGGTTATATTATATGTTGCTTTATGTATTTCTTTTTTTGTAACAGGCTTTATGTATTTCTATTATGTCTTTGAGACAAAATGTAATAAGCCAAACGGGAATAAAACGCCGAGTTCATTACATCATTATACCATCGGTACCTCATGGATATGTTATAATTTTTTTCTCGTGTAAGTACAATTCAGTTAGTAGTTTTGAGAATATTGATATGCAGGGGTCCGGGTTCCACATCTCTACACTTAAGGTGTGAGAATCTAGCCTAGTGGCTACTTGATCGAAAAATTCACGATAATTTCTACTGCAAAGAATAATCTTTTGAAGTATTGTTGGGTACCTATTTCAACATAATTTGCTCTATTCACAGGAACAAACATCAGGGTCCCAAGATATTAGAGTTTGAGCCTCTTTATGAATTTGTGTCTTAGAAAGAAAAAAGGGTGCAAAAAGCAAGTTAGTGAAGGTATACTTAGTTAAGGGCCCAACAAATAAAGACCATTGTACTATTTATGCCAATCTTAACCGAAGTCCAGTAAATAAATAAAACACCTTACCAAATGCAAAATTGATCTCTAGTAACTAGTAAGACATAACTTGCCTATATAATCTCACATAATAATGCCTACATAATCTCACATAACTTGCCATTAGGTTTAGTGGCCCAAGGTTAGCATACAAAAATGGGTAGGAAAAGCACCACGAGGATTTTATTTTGAACGACAAATACATTATTATTAATAACCAAGTCTCTGTACAAGACGAACATAGATTGATAAAAGAGGAACTACAAACAAATATGTCTTATATAAACAGAACACCAATGAAAAAAAAATTCGAGGATTGATTTGAAGGAGTAGCATGAGGAGTTAGAGACTTGAGTATAATTTATATAAAGTCAGAATTTAAATTCTATTGTCATTATTATGAAAGTTGAATTAACATATGAACATGCATAGCAACAAACTGAGAAATCTTGATAAATTTAAAGTCTATGGCATGAAAACAGAGAGGTGGTGTAGAAAAAAAAAAATAACATTTGTCGATTTATGATTTTTCCTTAGCTGGGTTATGCAGGGTAGTACTTTGTCATTTTTTGCACCTTTACTTTTTGCTACTAACTAATACTAGTAGATAATACAACACTTGTTTTGCTTTCAATGTCAAACCTAGTATATATCCGAACAAGAATAATGCTAGGAACACGTATTCTAAGATACACATCTCAAAATCTCCAAAGTTTAAAAATAATTAAGATACACAATTCAACTTTCTCTGTTTTTTTTTTCACCACTTATATCCGCTCTATTAGACTGACTAATTTGGTTCGGGGTCAATTCTAATATAAGTGATTTTAGTCTTCTTCCAAACACAGTTGCAAATGATCGAATAGTAATCATCTCTATCAAGTTCAACGCTAATTTTTACTAGACCAATTAACATTTAGTCCAACGGTCTCTATTCTATTAGTAGAAATTTATATGGATTCCATCAAATTACGCGGGTTCCATTTTAATAAGATATAATATATATAGTGTCTTAGAATGTAGGTTAATTGCACGTATATCTAGTCTTTTACGTTTAGGTTTTAATTTAGTCTCTTACGTTTAAAAAGTTATGAATTGATCTCTTATATTATTGATGTTAACATAAGTTCGTCCTTTTCGTTAATTTTGAGTTAGTTTCGTTTAAAGTTTTTAGATAGTACCCTCTCAAATTATCCATGTATGCAAATGTTTATAGCCACAAGGACGATTTAAATAGAAATTTAACTAAAAAAACATAACTTAAAATTTTGTAAACGTAAAAGGATTAAATTGAAATATAAAATAAATGTAAGACGATATAAGACCAAATATGCAATTAAGCCTATAATAATATAATGTACTAATGTATTTAGTTAGTGTGTTACTAACATTCCTGATCAACCCTACAAACAAAGGTTAAAGTTATAAAGGAAAGAACACCATTGTTTTTTATCATAACCTAAGTGATTTTTATTTTTGTTTACAAAAGATTAGAAGATCGAATCCAGACCAAATATAATGGCTTAAACCTGGGTGGTTTTAGTACTTAATTGAGAGGTCGATGTTTGTTTGAAGGTTGTGCACTTAAGATGAAAGAAGATGAATATTAATTTGTGGAGTCCCAGAGAGCATATTATAAAAGATATTGGAGCTCTAAAAAGTAAAAGAAAAGAAAAGAAAAAACTTTTATCATTTTGATGGCGTCACTCGTCTTTCTATCAAACTCACGTGCATGCAACAATTAAAATCAAATCAAAATTACATACATATACACGTATGTACGTATTATATATTGTCATTTTGAATAGTATTGTACTTTGAGAAAAAGGAACATATATGATATACCAGCATATATAGTACTGAATTTTTTTTAATTTTTTTTGAGATAGTCTAGTGACAAAAATGTCATCTTTTAATAATGAATTAAGTGGGCTTACCATCATATATAAAATAATAATTATATATTTCGTCACATCATTCCACTTCCTTCATTTTCTTAATATGATATAAAAGTTTGAATTATTATGTTGGATATCATCAATATCAAATTAACTTGTATTGACTATACATATCCTTTAAATTCTTATACTTTCAAGGCAAATCGATAGTTCCTGCTCAACAATTTCTAATAAGTAGTGAGATTTAAACTCTTTCATATGTTCATTGATCCTTCAAAATTGCTTTTTATATTGAGGGGTCTGTGTAAGCATACAAAGGGATCTCATAAGAAAGAATTTTCTTTAATATATGTCACTTATGTTGTCTTTTGGAAAAAATTATTGGGCCAATCCAATAATTTTCAATAGTTAGGGAGACTTAAAGTAATTTTTTGTTTGTTTGTATATAGGTTTTATCTTTTTTCTAATAAAAAAAGTAATGACAAAATAAATTTTTATTAAGATATCTGAAATTACGACTTTAGTAGTTTTAACATTAATTTGAATAGACCTGAATTCAAATGTGATGTTATAAGGTCTTGAGATCTCGACCTTTAAATTGTAATGGAATACTTCAAATAAAAGTGTCAAGTTAGATATTCCTACATAAAATTAGTGATCAACAACTTAAAGTGGATAAATTGGCAACAATAACATGATTAAAAAAAGATTATACAAAAAAGACAAAGTAAATAGTAGTACTATTAGGAGTACTATATAATGGGTTTGATCATGATATGGTAATGCATGGAAGCATTTCCCAATGAGAGAATCGAATCAGTACTCTCTACCCAGCTAGCTCCTCTTTCTTTTTGCTTTCAACAGCTTGCTGCAGCCTTCTTTACCATTCCCCAATAAATTTAAATGGTAAATTTCTATTAGTTTCAATTTTAATTTTTTAAGAAAATTTGGTTGTTCACTGTATGTTATCCGGCCAATGCTTCTATATACAAGTAAATCATATTGTGCATGGTACATAACTCATTAATTTTATTATAATTGATATAAATTTTGTAAAATTCACCGTTGAATTGAAACTTTATATCGTATGGATCATCTATATGTAAAAATTAAAAAAAATTAAGAATCATTTGATATGCATGTTACTGAGACTCGTCAAAATTAACTGTATTTAATAAAGATCTATAAACTGTTATTCTTGATGGGTCTCAATAATATATCAAATGAGTTTCAATTTTTTAAAAAGTGCATGAATAATGTATATGATGTAAACTTTCAATTCAACGATGAATTTGTTACAATGATATCAACAATTTATGCACCATATGCACTACTTGTGCATGTTAGAATTTGGCTATATTACCCCCTATATATCTCTCTAAGCTTCTTTTTATTTTTATCACAAAAGAGAAAGGAAAAGGGTGAGAGAATATATGACAATGTGGGAAAGGAAAAGGAACAATGACAGCGAAAAAGGCATATAAGTGTAATAAAAAAGAAAAGAAGAGAAAAGAAAAGAAAAAGAAAAGATGGTCAAAATTTGAACCTCGAAGACTTGTCTACCATCATCATCATCTTCAAATTATCTTTATCGAAACTATACCAAGTTTTGCTCTTCTTTCTTTGGTTTAGTCATCAATGAGAATCGTTTCTCTTTCACTAAATGGAGAGACGTTCCTTGAAGTAATATATATTGCCATGCAACTTTAATTTACTTTTACAATTCTCCTACCTAAGTCTTGGACCTATACACATTTTTGGAATATATGCTCAACTCACATATCTAAATTTTTTTACCACTCTCTCTTTGCACTCAATTTTTATGTAACTAAGAGATAAAGAGAGAGGAGAAATTCAAATTTCATTCTCTCTTTTACTTTTTGCCATAAAAGATGGAATGCTAATTAATATCAATTTTAAATATGTGAGAAAATCAGATTCCACTTAGAATAGACATAATGTATAAAATATGTCTATATAAATTGATTTTTTTAATAATGAATCATGTCCAACATAATGTGTGATAATAGAGTTATTCATTGAGCCATCTATTTATATTTGTTGCACCAAACTCAATTGTGTACACTCATCACTGTTGAAGCCTTGAAGGTGTGAGGTATATATATTGAGAAAAATTCATAATTTATGAGTGGTCAAAAAATGCCCAAAAATGAAGACTATTATTCAAGTCACAAACTTGGTTATCGGTGGTTGAGAATTTGAGTCCATTGGCCATTAATTGGTTTGAATTTTTGAACTAGTAGTCTACTCTAAAAAAACCCAGATAAATCTTAGTATTATGTCACATTCCAATTGGTCATGTGATTAATGTTCACATTAATAAATATTATTGGAAAATATATTACATAGTATATATCATATGTGATATTATAATGATTTAATTTGACTTATGGCCAAAAGAAATTAAGTCTCAAGTACAAAAAGAGGAATATTCAAAATTGAAAAGCATGACCCATTTTTACTATATGGTTTTTGACGACCCTCTCATTACTCTCAACCTAGGTTGTGAAAGTATATTATTCAAAGTGAGATATGACACCTCACCTCCTTGGCAATTATTTTTGAATATATAAGCTGCATGGGCCATACAAGCTGGTCAACAATCTCTCTAATCAATCTTAAAATGTTTCCTTGTAGTGTAAGGAATATTCATTTTGTCTGGTGATATAAAACAAATGAATTGCTTTCCTTCTTATCCAAACTTCTCATTGATAAATAGCATCAAAAATGAAGAAAGCAAAAAATAAATAAAAATGAGGAGACAAATGAGCATGTGGTGATTGTATAAGGTATAGTAGCATGAGGGCCATTTTGTTGTGATTCTAATTTCCCCGCCAATATAATTCACTGTTGAGAGTCCAATTAATTCAGTCAAAAAGGTCTTTTGCTATTATTTATGGACAACAACTACAAGATTTCAAATAGGGCATGGGCAATGCGGTGTTAGAGAGGTTACAATGCATGCTAATTTTGCTTTGTGTGGAACCAAAAAGTGCAGCTTGACAAAGTTGAACAAACTATGTTTCAATAGTTCATCTATAATTATTCAGTTGAGCGTGGTCCATTTGAAAGTTCTGGAACAATTTTCGGTTGTGTGGTCTATTTCGAAGTCATGAAATAAGTTTATTGTATGTGGGAAGATGTGGATCGAATGTTAAGTAATTGGTAGATATGATTAAATTCTCCTCTCGTTATTCCTATACATGCTACGAGTGGGAAACAAATTTTGTGTTGTGTTGGAGTCGATAGAAATGGACCGGGTTATAGTTGGTCCCTAGGGTGAGCTCTTTTCCATATTGTTTCTCACGATCAAGTCCTCTTCGGTTGCCCTCTCCCTCTAATTGGTTTGGGCGTGTATCTAGTAGGCAGAAGCCATATGGGAGTTCTTTATTTTTACCCCATTTTTCTCTTTTCTTGCTAGGTTATTTTTTTTAATTTCCTCTTCCCTTCTGTCACTTTGCGGTTTGAACCCGGGTACACCTTGTACTCTTTCTGTATATCTTTTCTCATTCAAAAAGAGAAGTTAATCTTTGTTATTCTTTTATTTATATGCATGGTTATAAGAATTATAAATGTGTTTAGAAAACATCAAAATTATGGCGGAAAATACAAAATTCTCAACAGTCAACTCAATCACACATTAAGGACGACATATTGGTGATCTTGATCCAAAGGTTTAAAGAAAATCAGATTTTACTTTATGTTTTATAATTTAAAATACCAAACTTAAATCTAAATTGTCCAATCTTAATCAAACGACCGTCAATATCTCAAATATGTGATTGCGTGAAAAACTTATTGCAGTGAACCATGATCTAAAAAATACATACTCTAAACTATACATGGACTCTTTTAAAATTCACCATAATTTCGGCCAGCTACCCCTACTAAATTATTGCAATCAATATACTATAGGGTTTAGATTTTCTATAGCCACTGAATAGTACTAGGCGATCTCGGTCTTTGATTTCCATCAAATACGAGCAATCAACACTATAGTATAATTGATGGACGTTTCAGATTAAAGCAAGACACATAAAACTAGAATTGAAGAGCACCAGAGGACCCGATCTAATTTTATTTTTTTGGTCGAGACCGGGGTATCCAGCGCCGAACGCAATGACTAATTTCTCGCTAGATTGGAGGCACCTCGATGAGTGGGATAGCTGGCCCAAGGATTTAAAGCTGCTCTATACCCAAGGTGAGGATCAAACCCTCAACCCTTAGTTAAGAGAGGATGAACCCCAACCGCTCAACCACATCCCTTGGGTTACCCAATCTAATTTACTAGTATGTATATATATGGGGTGAATGGAGTGGCAGTTGAAAAATCCCTTAAACCCTTTTTCTAAATATAGTTTTTGATGAAATGAAATAAGAAATACTACTAGTTTGAAGGAAGCCAAAAAGAAGAAAGAGGGTTACCCTACCCTACCTGGTGCGCACTGGCTGGTTAGAGTTAAAGGGTGGGCTAAAGATCTGTCCGAATTTCGAGGAACTTGGAATAATTTTGGCAGTATATAAACCAACACAATCTCATATTATTCTTCTCATCTCATCATCATCTTCAACTAACTCACTCTACTACCTCACTCTTGTAAGTATATATTGTTACAACAAACATAACTGAGTGAATGTTACGGCTTTAGATAAACCATGCATATTCTAATTATGTTTGGATCTTTGTGAATGATTATTGCAGGGAAAGAATGAGCAGACCAGGAGATTGGAACTGCAGGACATGCAACCACCTCAACTTCCAGAGAAGAGAATCTTGCCAACGATGTGGAGAATCAAGATTGACATCTGGCGTTGCTGATTTTGGCGCCGCCTTTGTTGGTGGAAGAGGCTCTAGTTCGCCTTTTCCTTTCACCACAGGCCCTGATGTCCGTCCTGGTGATTGGTATTGTACGGTTGGAAACTGTGGGGCACACAACTTTGCTAGTCGCTCTAGCTGTTTCAAATGTGGTGCACCTAAGGATATTGACACCTTCTCTTCTGACTCGTCCGACATGCCACGGTTATTGAGGTCGCCATACGGTTTTGGAGGCGGTAGCAGCGGCAACTCCACCCGCCCCGGCTGGAAATCCGGTGATTGGATATGTACCAGGTTATCAAATCATTTATTTAATTATATACCATCATGAGTGTCATATGCATATTAGAGAATATTTGACATAATTTTAAAAAAATAACTAATGCGACATTTATAATGGAACAGGTCTGGATGTAACGAGCATAACTTCGCTAATAGAATGGAGTGCTACCGATGCAATGGTCCGAGGGACTCCAATACCGGAAGATCTTCCTATTTATCTTGAACTTCATTTCTCCATCAGGTAATTCATTGTGATCATATAATTGATTATCCAATTCATTATAGCTAGGAGTACTACATTACATGCATTAATGTGTTCTTTTTATTTTTGTTGTTTCAAATTTCAGGTTTGGTGTCAAAGAAGAAAGAATTGAGAGAGGCTATTATATTTCCTAGCTAGAGATAGTTTTACTTAATTTTGGTCTCAATCAATGTTACTACTTTCTTCAATGGGGCATTTATTTTTGGTTCTTTTTATTTTCTTGTATCCAGCTAGCTAGGAATCTTTAGGTTTGATTTTGAGTATGTACTTTTTTTCAGTATCAACAATTTAATAGTATTATTAGTGTTGTTCGTTTTGAGATGGAGTTTCTATGCTTCAGTACTATGATGAATGATGATGATGATGATTAGTTTGGTGCAAAGGTGTTGTTTATCTAATTCTCTCAGAGATGTGTTCTGAAAAGAATAAATAAAAGATGCTCCTTCTCTTTTCTTTCTCTTTATTACTCTCTCAGTCTCAGCTATTACACACACACCTTTATTTTAAGTGGAGCCAGTTTCCAATGATTGATTGCATATACATATAGTACTTCATCCGTTCTAAAATAACCGATTTAAGTGATCATTTCACACTTTAAAAAGGCGTATAAATAAAAGATATCGAGATAATATTTAAGGCTTTTGTATTAGAAGAGTTCTACAACTACACAATTCAAAGCATGAAAAAACTCAATATTATGCTTAGAGTTTTGGATCGATATGGCAAATTTACTATAGTCATATTTAAATCCAACATGTAATATTTAACGTCTTGATTTCGATAGGATAAACCCAACCTACAATCACTTTTAAGTTTTAAGTCGAGTGAGAAAGCTAAGGCCTAAAATAATGATTTCGAGTTACATAGTTTATAGCCAATGAATCAACAACATATTGTTGATAGACTAGCTAAGAGGAGATACATTCGAAGATTAAATTCAAAGTGTTTGATAAACTTTTTGAACTAAAAAACTGATAAACATTCTAAATATAGTAACTGGTGTGGTCAATTTGAAATTCCCGCAATGGTGATATGTTCTTATGTGCGACTATGACAATTGAGGAATTGCTTGATATAATCAAGTTCTGCTCTTGAAAATGATTTCTGGATAAGATTTCAGATTGCTCTTTTACCTTATATGAGTGAAGATGAAACATGTATTGCGTTTGAGCCGATAATTATTTGTGATGTTGGTTGCTTAGTTTTATCTTTGTTTTATGTTGATTGCACTTCTTTTTCGCTTTTGGTTTTTGCGTGTGTTCTTGTTTCGGTTGGTTTTGTGAAGTTTGTATCTGGTGATGTGTGTTTGTATGTTGGTTGTATCTCTTAGGCCTCTTTGTTTGAGTTTATTGTTGTCTATTTGTATTTTTCTCGAGTATTGATCTATTTTGTAAGGGTTCGAGTATCTCTAGTAAATTTTTCGAACAAGTTCGTCACACAAAATTAAATAACTTCAAGTTCCTTTTCGGACCCTTGCAGATAAGGATTATGATTCTATATTAAGATTTCAAGTCATTTAATCAACTGTCTCAAGGAATAGTAATCAACTAGTACTAATTTCTTATTAATCAACGGAGAGGGTTTAATCATGCTGCTTAATAAAAATGAATTATGCTTGGTGGTTCCAATCAAGCAGATAAAAAATACTAATTAATTAACATAGGATTCCATAACTTTACAAGCTTATGATATATTCCCTAGGTTTCCCCATTGACATGTTGGATTACGTTTAATAGCAACATTCATTGGTCAAAAGTAACCACAATTTCATTAGTGTCTGCTACTACACTCCATTATATAGCTTTTAACAAGATTCTCTAAATTCACTTTAGTCTAAGCTTTATGTTACTTCATATGCTTTGTTCAATCATATGCTTTAATGAAGTACCCTCTTCCTGTGCTAGCTAGCTTGCTCAATCATGTGCTTTGAGGTTCCAAATTTTCATTACATTGCCATTCATCCTCATCATTATATTTGGTTGTAGGAGTTGCATGCACTCATTACATAAGAGCTTAAATCAAAAATCATATGCTAAAGATTGATCCTTTATATATAGTCCAAATTTTGAAATAAATACTACATCAATTTTCTTTGACCAATTTTTACTTGGAGGATTTGAACTTAGTGTAGTAATCATGTGATGCAATTACTGATATCAATCGTCAAACCTTAAGAAACGACCAAAATCGTTTAAAGCTATTTTTAATATCATTTAATCATCTATGTCACCCTATCTCAAATTAACGATTGAGATCATTTACTGCGTGCAACTGAATGGAGTAGATTTCATTATGCTATTTAAAATCAAAGTGTTGGAACATTTAATATTTTTTTTTCAACTTATTATAAGTCAAGTTTTCAAGCATTAACATTCATAACTAGAAATAGTGTGCATGCACATACTCTTTTTAATTGAGTGCTGTTTCTTTTGTGAGTGTTTGTGAATTTGTCTCTTACATGTCAATCTAACAAAGACAAGACCTACCAAAGAACTTTGTTGATGAAAGCATAAAAAAACATCTTTAATCATGAGGATTTTGTAATGTCACATGGGTCCCTAATAAATACACCATTTAAATTAAACTAGATGAGATTGAAAATCCTATATACTGTGGTAGTCAAGGTTAGCAAAAATAAGAGGACTTTTTATCCAATTCAATGCACTAAAAATATGAGATACACTTTCAAGCTTTAGTTTCCCTTTTATTTTCTTTTTAACCCAAGTAAGCATGTTTAAAGGCTTCTTTTTTCTTCCTTTAAAATAAATGGTTATAGCTTTGGTTTACAGGTCAAAGTTCAAACACACTAACTCTCTCAAAGTAATACATATATAATTGAGATTCATATTATGTGCTACGTGGGAAAAAGTAGGGAACATCATGTACCCAAACTCAAAAATAAAAGGAAAAAAGTACATATATCAATACACTTTTTTTCTTTATTAATTTGATATATATTATAATAACTGTAGCTAATAAAGTGAAGCATGGATTCTCAGTTACAACATAAAGATAAATTTTTACAAACATATATTGTAAGACTAAACAATGCATTTGATTTTTATATATGTAGATTGTGGAAATTAACTCAATAATAGTCCGTGTTTTTAAATTGTAGTTTGCATTTGCAATTGTGACCGCAATATTACTGATATGATAGTCTCCGCAACCACTTCACACCACAATTGCATTAGAGAAAGAATGCTATCCTTTATCAAATATTGCTGTGTCAAATGCCAATGGACACCTATAAGTAACTATATTCTATTATTGGTGTGTAAAATTTTTAAAAACTGAAGAAGTAAAACAGAGTAGTGAATGTGTTTATGTTCTATATAAATTAAGAAAGGATATGTAAAATTCTATAATATTTTGCAAGACTACAATTGCATCTCTATGCAAGCTTTATTTTTAAGAAAATAAAAATGGAAAATATGGTTACTTATAAATCTTTCAAATTAGAAAACTAATTCAAACTATTTCAACTTCTGCTCTACTCTTAGATTGAGACAATTTTAGTGATAAAGTACTTTTTGGAAAGCTTTTTATTTTTATTTTTTATGTAACCAATTCTTACATGTATCACTTTTAAAGGCTGCTAATGCAGAGGTTATATGTAAGAAAGGTTCTTCTACAACAACAAATTTTTTGTTTATAAATTTTTATTTTTATTGGTGACACTGGTGGTGAGAGACTCAAAGAAAACAAGTTAAGAACCTAAGCTTAGTTCTATTATTGGACTGAAAACCACATGGTGTCCTGGGAGTTGTTAGAAAGTTGTTCTCTGCCTCTCTAATTGCTCACACACAAAAAATACTACAGAAAGATATCTTCTGGTAAAATTTACACCATCGGTAACACATCTCACGATAGAATTTACACTACTAAAAAACATATTCTTTCAGTAAAATTTGGACTACCAGAAAATATCTACCGATAGATGAGGGCATATAGAGAGATTCTGATCAAATCACAAAGACAGATGAGCAATCATCCGGTCCTTAAATCCTATGTAGTATGTAACATTGTAGGACCTACTAAAAGAGGGTTTAGAGCCCCAAATTTAATTCTTTCATTGACAGTTCTTGGTAGGGTTATTAGAGGGGCTACTAAAAGAGGGTTTAGGGCCCAAGTTTGATTCATCTAAATTGGAGCTTACAGCTCAAGTTATTAACCAAACACTACTACTTAGCAACTATCGCGACAATACCCTTATCCTGACTTTTTTTAGGGGTAAACTTAGCACATTTCGTGAATAATAAAATCTTATCAATGCAAATGTACTTCAATGAAAAAGTGCTAGAGATGTGGTCGCCCTTCTAACATTTATCCCGCTACTTTACCTTTACATTTTGAGGGAACTTACTATTTTGTCCTCATATATAAACCAAAAATTAAATAAAATCATTTTCTTTATTTTTCCTCACATTTCTCACAAGTTTCTCAGACATCAATCTTCATGAAATGCTCATTTTTTATTAATTTTTTTATGCTGGATAAGAATAAGACTGAGGTTGATGCATCAGAAAAATTTTAGTCCCGATAAACTTGGTTTAGTTTATCAAAATTATTTACAACTCCATGAAACTATTACATACTGGGAAATTATTGTGAGGACAATTGAGGTGATTTTGGAAGGGGTAAGATTGACATTTTTTATGATTTGTAGAGTTAGAGGGATAAATTTAGAGTTGGGTGTACGGGTTAGCCCGTCCCGTTTAACCCGCCCCGCATAAGTCCGCATATTAAACGGGGCAAACAAGTCCGTCATTAAATATAAACGGATTATAATTGTTAGTCTGAGTACGGTCAGCATAAACCCGCGGGTTAAACGGTTAACCCGCGGACTATTACATTTATATAAAAAAAACTAAAATATTTAATATTGTAAAAATTCTTTGAGACATTTTTAAATTTATCTATCTTCTTTTTGCAAGTAATGAAACCAAAATCAAATTCAACTGATTCACATTATCATTCTTTCTCTCCACACCACAGTTCTCAAATCCATAAGATAAACACAAATTATATTTAATAAGAACTTCAATAGTCTTGTTAAAATTATTAATGAAAATAACTCTAATAGTTCAAACCAATATTAAAAGTACAACAAAAAATTTTATATCAACCTATTTAAAAATAAAATAGCAATGTATTAATATATTGTATACGATTTACTAATTTTTTAAAAAAAATAATAATGCGGGATATACGGGCCAACCCGCAAACCCACGAATTTAACCCGTATAACCCACGGTTTTAACGGTCCAACCCACACGGGCCAAAATATAAACGAGTCAAAGAAAAAAAGACTTAAGTCCGCGCGGGCTGCGGGTTAAAAGGGTTGGTCCGCGGACCTCAGCCCATATACCCAGCTATAGATAAATGTAGGAGTGTGGGGTTAATAAATTCTTCTAGTTAATCAACCCACAAGCATTTCTTTGGACCAAATCGGCCCATAAAAGTTTTGGCATGTGTGTATTTCTTCCTTAATTTAGGGCTTGTATCCTCGTTTCTTGGATAAAAGAAAATGATATTAGTTGGGAGCTGCTACTTCCACCCCTAGGTTTTGTCTACTACACCTTTACACCCGTTTTGTTCCACAATTTCGTAAATTAAATCATTTTTAGTGTTTTAAAGGTAAAATTCTAAAATAAATTGTATCTTTAAAAACCAAAATTCCAGAATACATATTTGCATTATAGAACAAATTCCCCTCATTCCAAATATTTGTCTAAGATTTTTCACACATTATGGTAAATTTTATACGTAAATTCATGATAAAATTTTCTTTCACTAAGTTTTAATGAAGTGTCAAAATTCCGTTGTTTTGCCTCATTATGGGAACTTTCTCTTCTGCTCTCCAAATACAGATGGAGGAATCGCTGCTTCGTGCAGAAGAGTTCAATGCCATATAGCAGTTAGCTGCAACCAATCTCAAAGTTGATACATCGTACAAATTAATTGGCATTGTTTTTAACAATCTTGCCTCATAATTCTTTGATGCGCAACCAAATTCACTAACAACATTAACAACTAAAATCAGCTAAAAACTAGTGTTTAAGTGGCAAAATCAAACTCAAGTAAAAGATGCATATCATTAGTAATTTGTAGCTCCAATCAACTTGGTGTATGAATTTTAATCCGTAGATAAATAAAAAATGTATAAAGTTAATGCATTGAAAATTGTACTGTTTAATTTTTTGAATAAAAAGCTTCTTTAAATACTATGTTTAAAGAGTGCACCGAGTGCACTCGTTAGCAAAACCCTAACTTTAATTAACAAATGCAAAGAAACTTTCATTAAAGCAAAAGCATAAGAAAAATACATAGTTGCCAACTTGCAATGATAGTTATTAAGGAACGTAGTATATTACAGCAAACATTGTTGCAGCATCAATCATGTCTTCATTCTATCAGGTTGATGCACAAAATAATATACTTACAGGGTTGCCACGGTACGGGTACGGTACCCGGTACTGGTACGGGTACGGGGTACGGTATTTTTAAAAAAACTAAGATACGGGTACGTTAGTATAAATATTTTTTTTGAATATAATTATATAAATAAAATAATAAAAACATACTTTTAAAACACTTGATTAAACATAAAAAGTACCACACTTTAAAATAATTAAAATTGTTCAAAACCATCAAAACAATTATATCAAATTAAAAAACAAATTGCTCAAAAAAATATTATTTTACATTTTCTTGCAACTCTAGGTTAATACTCTTTTTATAAGCAAATAAAAGATATTTTTATGACAAAATATTTCTAAAAAAATATGAAAAAAAAACAATTTTTTTTAATTTTAATAGTCGTTGGAGTACCCGGTAAGTACCCAACGAGTACCAAGACCAAAAAAAATAAAATAAAAAAGGGTGCGGCGTCGGTGCGTATCCACTGAGTACCGGGTGCGTACTGGTACCCGGTACGTACCCGGTACCGGTACTCTTTTTAAAACGGAGTACCCGTGCATCATTGTATACTAATAATCTAATAACAGATATGCTAACTTTTACAAATTATCCAAGTAATAAAAGCACCAAAGACTTGCCTTAATTTTATTGGTTTAACTTTTTCACGTATCTCCATGTATGGTCATTGATCCACAGACTAACTATTTAATGCAAAATCTATTTATATGCAATGACAATTTTGATATTTTTTTTGGTTACAGGAGATAAAAACAAAAAAGAAATAGAGGGACTAATCCCTAACAAAAGTAACTCCTTGAGCATCAGCAAGAAGGACAAGAGACAACTCAATAGGAGGCGTATCTAAAACCATAAGAGGTGAATCCGAGAAAGCTCCCAACTTAGCCAAACAGTCTATACACGCGTTCCACTTCGAAGGCTGTGGTGAATCACCACATTCCAATCTCTACATACCAATAGTCGAATACGTTGAATTTCATTCGCAAATCTATGATGCGGAGAGACACCTTCTGTAATTAAAGTAACAGCTTGCAAGAAGTCAGAGTAGCAAGTTATATTCCTATGGCAATTTTGATCTGATACAACACACAAAATTATGTAACGATTTCAGTATATATTAGTAATAATAATTACAGTAATTATGAATTTAACAATGAATGGACTTCCTTTAAAAAAACAATGAATGAACTTACTAGGCGTCGTTTTATTGCTGTACAACTTGCAAGACAGAACAAACAGATTGAAGTATAGTGAGAACAAGGATTAAAATTCCAGCAATGGAAGCAGTAGTTTGCCAACGCCTGAGAGAAGCCTTCAATTTATGCCAAGGATCACTACAGAAAGCATTCAAGTCTTCACATAGAACAAAGTATTGAGAACTAAAATTCGACGGTGTAACATTTTTCCATAGACTATTAAACAAATTAACCAGAGAATCACTATCCCCAAGCCAATTAAGAAGTATTCTCTTCTTAACAAGTATATCCACATCCTTTCCAGTATTAATAAGGAAATTCAAAACAGCAACATAATCAGTAATATATGACTCATAAGGATAGTGACACTGCTCCAAAGCAACCATATTCCGAAACAAAATCTCAGTCGAATCTTCAACTTTCAATTGAGGGATTTCGAGAACTCGTCCCGAGAATCTCAAGTCAAGTAAACACTCACTTTTGGTATTCACTTTAAACCTAACCCCTGCTTCTAACAACTCGGTTACACTCGGAAGATATTTAGCATCTATAATCCTATGCGGCTGTTCATCGATCCTATGCGGCCATCTTTCCAATGGATGTGGCAAGTGGAAAACCCTAATCAGATCAGTGAAATGCCTAATACTAATATTACTATTATTAGAAGAAAGCAAGTTTGATTTATTGTAACATGCAAAATAATCATAAGTAAGGTTAAAAAAAGAAGGGATATCAGTCTTAGCAGTAGTAGTACTAGCATGTGATAAATTACCATTACTATTACTAAATGAAAGATTGAAGATATTTTCAAGAACAAAGAAAGGTAATTGATTTTCAAGTAACAACAAATCTAATCTTATAATAGAAAGCAGCCAAGGTTTTAAGAGAAAACCATCATCTTGAGACCAATCATCATAAAAGGATCTCCAAAAAAGCTCAATTATGAAACCGGAATCGATTAAGATTAATTTCAGAAGCTCCTCATTGGTAAAATCTAGAGTTTCGGAATAAGAACGATTGAAATTAGGTAAGGAATGAAGGTGTGTAAAGTTGAATTGGTTCTTTGGAGAAAAGATTTGAAGTAAATGAGTTTGTGACGTTCCATGTTTTGGAGGTTGGGGTGGTGATGGAAAGGGCCGATGGAAATGAGTTTGGGGGTGTATGCGCTTTGGTTGAGGTTGCGAATAGTAAAAGGAACTTTGTAGATGCAACAATCAGCAGTTACAGGGGGTTCTGCATTGTTGAAGATTCTGTTAATATCAATCACCATGTCGTCGTGGTTCATGATTGTTGAGTGTTGATTGATGTAGTAGCCAAGACTCAAGAGTGTGGTCCTCGATCACAGCAAAAAATGTGCTGTTTCTACTTGACTTCTGGCTTCAAAAGAGTAGATGAGACTATATTGGTTTATGATAAAAATAAAGACCGGTAGGTAGTCATTACTCATTATCCTGAAGTCAATAAAGAAGTGGTCTTAGTCAAAAAAATAATAATAAAGAAGTGGACAGCTTGGTATCATTGGTTTATGACAAAAGAGTATCATACATTCTACTATTTATTTGAGCTTGGTATCATTAGCAGGTGTATAGTTTAGTACTAAGCGCCTGTTTGGTTCAACGAATGAGGAGAGAGCATAAATTTTTAAGAAGGGGAGATACTCTCTCCGTTTTAAGATGAGTGTCATTTTAGCTCAAAAATTTTGTTTTAAAATGAGTGTCACTTTTCAATTCGCAATACACTATTTCCAAGAAAAAAAATAGGCTTAATTTAGTAAAAGTGTTGTTACTTTTAACATAATGATTGCATTTCTTAATATGTGTGAAAACACTAAAAAACAACACTCATTTTAAAATGAAGAGAGTAAAACATAATTTATTATGTTAACAAAATTATTTTCATTTTTTTTATGGGGCTGCTAACCAATGCACCTATGACGCTGTTTAAGAAAAATAAATTCTAATAGGATCCACTAGTATATCAAAAACTCTTTTTCTTAGAAATTAATTTTATTTTCTCTTCTCTCCTTTATCATATGTCTTTCTAATTTGCTCATTATCATATGGCCGAGATCTGAGGACGGTGGCCATATCCACTTACATCCAATTAAAAAAGAACACCTTAAGTTTTCACCGGCGATGGCGGGCAGTAGGTGGCCGGCGAGAATCATGATCACCTTGGAGGTGTATTTGCTAATTAAAATGAGATATTTGCAGCGGTTTGTTTTGGTTATGGTGGAAGATCTCCAAAGAAAGAGAAAAAGTGAGTAAACGTGAATGAGAGAGAAAATAGGAGAAAAGAAAGAGAAATTAAAATAGGAGAGAGAGAAGAAAAAGTAATTATTGAATTTATTTTTCACATACTACCTCAGGTCCTAAATATAAGAAACTAAAATAAAAAGTAAAAAGTTTCACATGGAATCATTGATGTATTTGGTCTTATGAACCAAATACATCAATGATTCCATGAACCTAAAAAGTAAAAAATTTCTTATATTTAGAACCAGAGGGAGTATATCCAAATAAAAGGTTAATGTTAACATGTGCCCTAAGGGCACATTTTAAAGATACTCTATTTAGTAATTTTATCTTGAAAACAAATAATGTTTAATTTTGAAAAATATGAAATGCACAAGTTCCAAGACCAAATTTCTTTTATTAGTATTCTAAAGAGTACCTTAGGGTACATGTTAACATTTCTTTTTCGTACTTTTAATAGCAACATTCATTGGTCAAAAGTAAACACAATTTCATTAGTGTCTGCTACTACACTCCATTATTAGCTTTTAACAAGATTCTCTAAATTCACTTTAGTCTAAGCTTTGTGTTACTTCATATGCTTTGTTCAATCATATGCTTTAATGAAGTACCCTCCTCCTGTGCTGGCTAGCTTGCTCAATCATGTGCTTTGGGGTTCCAAATTTTCAGAATTTGCACTACCAGAAGATATCTTCCGGTAGATGAAGGGATATGGAGATATTTTGATCAAATTAAAAAGACATATGATAATGAGCAATCATCGAGACCTTAAATCCTATGTAACATTGTAGGACCTACTAAAAGAGGGTTTGGACTTTGGAGCCCCAAATTTGATTCTTTCATCGACAGTTCTTGGTAGGGTTGTTAGAGGGGCTACTAAAAGAGGGTTTAGGGCCCAAATTTGATTCATCTTAATTGGAGCTTACAGCTCAAGTTATTAACCAAACACTACTAGTTAGCAACTATGAATACCCTTATTTTGACTTTTTCTTACATTTCTCTCAAGTTTCTCAGACAACACGATCTTTATGAAATATTTTTTATTAATTTTTTTAAGCTGGACAAAAATAAGTTTGAGATTGGTGCATCAGAAAACTTGCATCAAGTTTACCGGTTCAAAAAGTTTACCTAAGTTACTTACATCTCCATGAAACTTTTACATACTGGGAATCTATTCTGAGGACAATTGAGGTGATTTTGGAAGGGGTAAGAATGACACTTTTATGGTTTGCAGAGGTAAAGGGATAAATGTAAGAGTGGGAGTAATAAATTCTTCTAGTTACAACCCACAAGTTATATGTAAAAGGTAAAACTCTAAAAGAAATTGTATCTTTAAAAACCTAAATTCCAGAATACATATTTGCATATTTTTCACACATTATTTGAAAATCTTGGTCAAATTAAATTCATCACTAAATTTTACTCAGTTTTTATGAAGTGTCAAAATTCCGTTATTTTGCCTCAACCTGGAAACTTTCTATTCTGCCCTCCAAATAGATGGAGGAATCGCTGCTTCATGTAGAAGAGTTTGATGCCATATAGCAGTTAGCTACAACCGATCTCGACCAAATTTACTAAAAACATTAACCACCAAAATCAGCTAAAAACTTAAGGAGTTCAAGTGGGCAAAATCAAACTCAAGTAAAAAAAGATGCAGATCATTAGTAATCTGTAGCCCCTACCAACTTAGTGTATGAATTTTAACCAGTAGATAAATAGGATAACTTTAATTAACATATGCAAACTTGCAATGATAGTAGTTATTAAGGAATTCTATTCCAGGAAGCATTGTTGAAGCATCAATCACGTTTTCATTCTATCAAGTTGATGCACAAAATAATAAATAATCTAATAACAGAGATGCTAACTTTACAAATTATCCGAGTAATAAAAGCACCAAAGACTTACCTTAATTTGATTGGTTTAACTTTTTTCACTTATCTCCTTGTATGGTCATTGATCCACAGACAAACTATTTAATGCAAAATCTATTTATATGCAATGGCAATTTTGATCTGATACAACACACAGAATTACGAAATGATTCCAGTATATATTGGTAATAATAATTACAACATTATGAATACAACAAAGAACAAACTTACTAGGAGTCGAATTATTGCTGTACAACTTGCAAGACAGAACAAACTGATTGAAGTAAAGTGAGAACAAGGATAAAAATTCCAGCAATGGAAGCAGCAGTTTGCCAAGGACTATTGCAATAATCGCGCCTTAGAGTAGCCTTCAATTTATGCCAAGGATCACTACAAAAACCATTCAAGTCTTCACATATAACAGAGTATTGAGAACTAAAATTCGAATGTGTAACATTCTTCCAAAGACTATTAAACAAGTTAGCCACAGAATCACTATCCCCAAGCCAATTAACAAGTATTCTCTTCTGAACAAGTATATCCACATCCTTGCCAGTATTAACAAGAAAATCCAAAACAGCAACATAATCAGTAATATACGACTCATAAGGATAGTGACACTGCTCCAAAGCAACCATATTCCGAAACAAAATCTCAGTCCAATCCTCAACTTTCAATTGAGGAATTTCAAGAACTCGTCCCGAAAACCTCAAGTCAAGTAAACACTCACTTTTACTATTCACTTTAAACCTAACCCCCGCTTCTAACAACTCAGTTACACTAGGAAGATGTTTCGTCGGTTCATCAAGCCTACGCGGTCGTCTTTCCAACGGATGTTGCAAGTGGAAAACCCTAATCAAATCAGTAAAATGCCTAATACTAATATTACTATTATTTTCAGAAACCAAATTTGATTTATTGTAATATGCAAAATAATCAAAAGTAAGTTCAAGAAAAGAAGGGATCTTAGTCTTAGCAGCAACACTAGCATGTGATGAATTACTATTACTAAGTGAAATATTGAAAATATTTTCAAGAACAAAAAAAGGTAATTGATTTTCAAGTAACAACAAATCTAATCTTATATTAGAAAACAACCAAGGTTTTAAGAGAAAACCATCATCTTGAGACCAATCATCATAATAGGATCGCCAAAAAAGCTCAATTATGAAACCTGAATCGAATAAGATTAATTTCACAAGTTCCTGATTGGTAAAATTTAGGGTTTCGGAATAAGAACGATTGAAATTAGGTAAAATAGATTGTATGTAGTGAATGAAGGTTTGTAAAGTTGAATCGGTTCGATGAAGAAAAGCTTTGAAGTAAATGAGTTTGTGACGTTCCATATTTTGGAGGCGGTGGTTGTGGTGGTGGAAAGGACCGATGGAAATGAGTTTGGGGGTGTATGCGTGTTGGTTGAGGGTGCGAATAGTAAAAGGGACTTTGTAGATGCAACAATCGACGGTTATCGGTGGTTCTGCATTGTTGAGGATTGTGTTAATGTCATTTACCATGTCGTCGGGATTCATGTTCATGGTTGTTGGTTACTATGTTGAGAAAATAACAGAAACTGTTTTGTCCAAATTAGTATATTTCAAGCATTTTACTTACGACTGTGCGAAGCTTCTTCTTGTTCAATGTTGAGCGTTGGTGGTGATCTTTGACCATAGTCAATAGTGTGGTCCCCACAGCCGAAAAATGTTGTGTCTACCGTCGGTTTTTTTTTTTTTGGAATGTTAATCTGTGATAGGATTTGATATTGAAAATTGTGTATTTTAACTATTGTAAAAATAAAAGATGTTTTATCCTATATTTGTAGAATCCTTAACATGTATCTTTAGGGCACACGTTAATATGATTTTTTTTTTAATTGCAATTTTAGTCTTCTAATTTCATTTTTTATTTCCTTTCACCTTCTTGTTATGGGGAAGACTTATCGAATGGTGAATGTGGATGTGCCAAATTGTGGTGATCTATCGTAATTTTGCAGAAGTTTCTGGAAATCACGGTAGGTCACCGTGATTCTGACACACCCACCATGTTACCAAACATACACTTAATCTTCTATCAAACTTAATTGTAGAGATTAAATTGCCGTCGAACGCAGTGATTAATCCTTCGCTAGATTGAAGATACTTCCATGAGTGGGATCATTGGCTTAAAGATTTAAAGTTGTTCTTATATCTAAGGTGAAGATCGAACTCTCAACCTTTAGGTAAGAGAGGATGAGCCCCAACCGCTCAACCACACCTCCTTGAATTTCACATATATTTATTTTGAGACCGATGAAATATTATAATTATTTTTTATTTTTTTTATATTATCTATCTACCGTCTGTCTAGTGTCTACCTCTATTCGGAGTTTGGGTTTGGGGGTTTTATGATAAGTGTAAACGGTGTGTCTGGTGAAGTCCGAAACAATGAAGAATGGCAATAAGTATCTCCATCACCTCTGAATAATAAGGTGTAACCATAGCCATCATGTCTACCACACTCTCCTTCAAATTCAAACCCTCCTTCCCCTTCCCATGCCGCCAACAATTTCCAACCACCACTAAATTCCAAGCTTTTAACCCTCCTCAATTCACGCCGAATGGTACTGGGCTTTCCCTCAAACCTCTAAGACTCTCCCCGGTGAAGCGTTTCGCCGTAAACGATGGTGACAGTGCTGTTATTGGGTTGGATGAAGCTGAGAAGGATCCTAGAGAGTCGAGTACTATGCCGGAACGGTTTAAGGAGCACGTGAAAGAAGCTCCTGAACCCCCTATCAAGTGGCCATGGTTTGTAGGTCAGTTCCTTATGCTTCATCATTCTCTCAATCTAATGTTATTGTGGCTAGCTATGCTCCTGAATTTACTATAATTATAAAAAAAAATAAACATGTACCTTTTGCTCTTCAAATATGTACTGTAATTGTTACTTGTTAGGTTTGCTCCTCAAATGCTTCTTGTGTCACACACTTTGGTCTAATAAATTACTAACAACAAAATACACTCAGGGATTTGCTTGCATTTTTCATACATTTATGGTGCGATTGATTTGTTAAAAATAAGGAACTACTGACTAGACAAGACAACTTCAATTTTCTTGGTACTTGACAAATTGGGCGGCAAGAGACCGGGCAAAAACTGAAATTTTTGTCTATCACATAACCACATGACAACTTTTTATCCAAAATACAAGTTATCTAAAATACCAAACTAACTTTTCGTTTACCAAACATAGTATAAGACAAAAAAGTTGCTCAATATTTTATCTTGTGATGTTATGTCAAGTATTTACCTTTTGCAGATTAAAAGGATACTTAGAAAATAGAAACTATAGTCAAATTCACTTGCATATCTAGGAACAAAATTAACCCCTCACTTGAAAAATAACATTTTCTTTATCTCACTCGCTTGATGAAAGTACGAATTTTGGTGTTTCATGACTTGGGCAATGGGTAAGCATCCTATACTGTCATGTTACTTTTATTGAACACCGTTAATTATTAGGTGCTGAGAATTTGACATGTACAATTTAGCTACATGAAAATTTTCATTCCTGTTGAAATTCAGTTCCATCTTTTGTAGTATTTTGTTGGAGTGTTAATGATGATAAATGAATAAGTTGTTCTATTAGGGTGCGTTTGATTCGCAAAGTAATAAGTACTGGACAGAACAGTACAGGACAGAACAAGATAGTATAGGACAAAATAAGATGGTACAGGACAGGACAAAATTGTATCAAAAAGAGATACGGAGATAATTTTTTCATATTTGAAAATAAAAAGGGTATTTTCATATTTTTTTTTATAGTTGTACTGTGGTCTGTGGACAAAAAGTTGTCATGTGGTTTAGTGAAGAACAAAAATTCCTGATTTTGTCATGTCCCTTGCTACCTATTTTGTCCAGTCCCATAACCAGTTTTTACAACAAATAGAGTACAAAAAGTTGTCATGTCCAGTACTCTGTTTTTTAGCAGATCAAACGCACCCTTAGAAAAGAAACCATAGAATAATTTTTGTAGTCGATAGTTGATGCATGTTAGAGTTAAAAGTTTTGTGCTATATGCTCTGAGTTTGCATTGGATCTTGTAACAATTTCATTCTATGTTGATGTACAGCACTGGCATTTCTCGTCTATGCATGGAAAGCTGTTCTATTTGAACTGTCAAACTGGAAGAATGCTGCATTAGGAATAATTCGATTTATAGGATACATCTTGAAATATGCTTTTGCATTAGTCTACCAATTCATAGGAAATCCAATCACTTTTACAATCAGATGCATTGAGGATTTGATTTACGGTGTTCAGGCCTTCTATTCTTGGATAATTACCAGTGCCCCTGTACCAGACCTGACCATCGTCATCGTCATGGCATCAATTGTTTTAGCTGTTGCTGAAACTACTGTTCCAAATTGTATCAGCGTCCAACCTTATGTTCTGACTGTAACTGGTCTTATTGGCTATGCTGCTGTTAGAGGCGTTATTTCTGAACCACTATTTTGGACTCTTTTGGTTGGGATCTATGGTTTTTCAAAATTTATCAAAAAGAGAGACGATGTTTCTTCTGCAATGCCTGTTGCAGCTGTACTTGCTGCTGTTGGGGAGCCTTGGGTTAGATTTGTGGTGATTGTTTCATACACGGCGTTGGCTATTTATCAGCATTCAAAAATGCTTTCGGAAGGAAAAGAAGTTGAAGATATTGAACCGCACAAGAGGAAACTTCCAGTTCCGCTTTTTCTTGCAGCCTTAGCAATTGGCTTACGAGTTGCTGCTCAGTGGGCCGGATATCGGCACTTAACCTGGATGGTAGTATGACTGTCGAGATGCAATTCATTCGAGTGCGAAGAAGAATGAAGTTTGATGGTCTGTAAAGTTTGAGGCAGGATATGATTAGATAACTTTAATTTTGTTGCAACTGTTGTAATTTTTAAATCACTTCCCATCCAAGCTTGTCATTTGATTATTTTAGTTGTTGCATTTGCATTTTTGGTATAGCAACAATGCACTCCACATATTTTTTAATTTTATTTTTAAAACCATAACTATTAAGGGGCCAATTTTTAGTAATGAAAATAATGATGCCCTCATAATCATGTCATTAGAACTATATCATTTGTGCAATTTTTATTGTAAAAACATTAATAATCTTTTTAAGAATTAATTTGATTCAATAGTTCTAGTCTTGAAAATTCTCACTATCTAATTAAATCTCTTTAATATTCTTTTAAAAAATATATTCCTTTTGTCTATAAAAGGAAGACCACAATTCCACATCATTCACAAGCATTCTACACGTAAAAGTGTTCTGTGAAAAAAGAGATACGGTTATAACATCTTTGCTTAATTGCTACTACTCTGCAATAGTTCCAAACATGGCCAATTGTTTCATGCAAACAATGTTTGAGAACATGGTCAATTGTTTCAACACTGGAGAGAAAAACAACCACCACCAAGTTATAGGGACAGTTGTGTTGATGAAGAAAAGTGTGTTGGATTTCAACAACTTCACTGCCTCCATGCTTGATGGTCTTCATGAGCTTGTTGGTAAAGGAGTTTCTCTGCAACTCATTAGTGCTGTTAACACTGACCCTGGTTAGTTTATGTTCTTCCTTTTGTTCTCTGCTTTTTCTTTCATGGTTCTCGATCTGTTTTAGCATATACCACTAAACTATATTGTTCTTGATTAAAAGAAAGAAAGAAAAAAACCAAGAAAAAAGCAAATCATGACCTTTAGTTTACCTTTTTTTTTGTTATAAATTTTAAGAAGTTTATTCTTTATATTTCAAAGAAAGATTTTGATTTGTACATAGAGAAGTGTTTTGGTACATTTTCTTTCTAACATATTCACTATTCTATAAACGATCATTTTCTCATAAAAATATTCACTATTCACTATTATGATTAATAAAAAAAAAGCATTTTGATGACAATTTCGGTAAATAACATTTAGTTTTTATAATATTTTAAATTACAAAAAAAATTATTTTAAAAAATACTCATTTAAATATTAATTTAAAGACCAAATATTTTGGTATATTCAAAATTTCATATGTATTGTAGAAATTCCGATCAGCTAACTTCTGATATGTTCTCTGTTTTTTTGTCATGGTTTTTACTATCTGTTTTTTATTATAATATATTCTTTTCTTTGTGTCCAAGAAAAGTATAAAACATATGAAAAGTAAATCCTGATCTCTACTTTAATTGATTTTTTCTCTTAAATAAATTTTTGTATAAATTAATTTAAATAATATTATTCTCATCGTTTATAACTCCATGTAATGTAGTGATAAAAGTCTTTGTTTCACAAGACTCATTAACTCTTTTATGTACCAAAAATAAAAAGTACCAAAGACTCATTAACTCTTTCTGTAAGAATGGTCCTATAAGAGTGTCTAGAATAAATGGTTTCACACCATAAAATTGAAAGCTCACATCACATGATAAAAGAGAAAGCGATTGAAAGAAAAGAAAAAAAGTAACCATAAAAGACTTTTCTTCACTGATCAATGTAGTGGAATTCTAATCAAATTGGTTATACAACATTTAATACTATAATTCTTAATATTATATACTAGTGTAATGTATATTACTTATTTTGTGGTCTTGCAAAAATTAGCTAGTCCCTTATCCTTTCACAAATAAAACCGTCCAACCTTATCAGGAAAAAAACAAAAACAAAGAAAAAATGAAACAGACAATGAAATAAATACTGAAACAGTACAGTTCAGTACTAATGATGCTGACTTTTTTCACTGCAATCCTCTCAAGTCTCACAAATTTACTTTTTTAGATTATGCTCCTCACTATTTTCTTATTTATTATAATATTATGAAAATATTATCTGAATTTATATTGAATACTATGTTCTAACCTTTTTGTTATGAAAATATTAACAAACAAACTTAATATTTGCAGAGAATGGATTGAAGGGGAAACTTGGGAAGCCTGCTAATTTAGATTGGATTACCACATCAACATCCACAACTCTACAAACTGGAGAATCAGCATTCAAGGTTACATTTGATTGGGATGACGAGATAGGAATACCAGGAGCATTCTTAATAAGGAATAATCATGACAATGAGTTCTACCTCAAAAGCTTGACACTTAATGGTGTTCCTGGTCAAGATGTTATCCACTTTGTCTGCAACTCTTGGATTTACCCTGCTAAAAAATATGAAAATGTTCGCATTTTCTTCTCCAACGAGGTATAACTACAAATATAACTATATGTGTGCGCGCAAGCGCGCTTTAAGTAATAGTAACTGTATTATAGTCATGTTTTATTTGCAATGTATGCTACATGTTAATATGTTTTGCATTTCATATGTAGACATATCTTCCAAGTGAAACACCGATGCCACTACTTAAGTATAGAGAAGAAGAATTAGAGACTTTAAGAGGTGATGGAAAGGGCCAGCTTGAAAAGTGGGATAGAGTTTATGATTATGCATGCTACAATGATTTGGGAAACCCTGATAAGGGTCCCGAACATGCTCGTCCCATTCTTGGAGGTTCTACCGAATACCCCTACCCTCGTAGAGGAAGAACCGGCAGACAACCTGCAAAATCAGGTTAGCCTTTTTTATATTTGTTGTCTTGTTTTTCATTTAAGTTTATTTTTGAATATTTAGATTTTTTTTAAATATTTAGATGTTAGTGAAACCTAATGCCTTGCTTTCTAGAATCACACTAATAAATTGCGTGTCATTCCACTAGACTTTTACTCAATATATGAATTTGAACTTTTGAGCTTAAAAAATGCAATTTAACTCATTAGGCTTAAACCACTCTTTTGTTATTTGGAGCTATTAATTGATATTATTGTCTTGCAGATCCTAATTATGAGAGTAGGCTGGATCTTGAGATGAGCTTAAAGATCTATGTTCCGAGAGATGAAAGATTTGGTCACCTAAAAATGTCGGATTTTCTTGCTTATGCACTGAAATCCATAGTTCAAGTTCTCAAGCCTGAACTAGAGTCTCTATTTGATAGCACCCCCAATGAGTTTGATAGCTTTGAAGATGTACTAAAACTCTATGAAAGTGGGATTGATGTGCCTGAGGGTTTACTTAAGGAAGTTAGGGATAACATCCATGGAGAAATACTTAAGGAAATCTTGCGAACCGATGGGGAAAAGCTCCTCAAATTTCCCATGCCTCAAGTGATTGCAGGTACAATATAACATAAAATATTCATGCATTTGTAAAACCATTATAATTTAGTAGTAATGTTCTTAATGATGTGGTTGGATTTTGGAGCAGCTGATAAAAATGCATGGAGAACAGATGAAGAGTTTGCTAGGGAGATGTTGGCCGGTATAAACCCCGTCATGATCTGTAGTCTTCAAGTAAGTTTCAGTATTATCATTTTGTTATAATCAAAAGAAATAAGACATCTCTTTCAGTTGTTGAATTAAATTAATGAAGAATTGACTATGACTTCTTGTTCCTCACAATCTCCAAAATAACTGCAGGAGTTCCCACCACACAGCAAGTTGGATCATAAAGCCTATGGTGATCAATCAAGTAAAATAGTCAAAGAACATATTGAAATCAATTTGGATGGGCTCACTGTGGATGATGTAATTTTATGAAGCTTAACAGTTAGTTTCTTTTTTTTCCTTCTACTCAATGTTAAGATGCATGATATTTATTTGTTTTTGGTTAAATAGGCAATTAGAGACAGGAAGTTGTTCGTATTAGATTACCATGACACAATGATGCCATACTTGAGAAGGATAAACTCCACATCAACAAAGATATATGCTAGCAGGACTATTCTGTTCTTGCAAAAGAATGGAACTTTAAAGCCACTAGCCATTGAGTTGAGTTTGCCACATTCTGAGGGAGATCAATATGGTGCCATTAGTAAGGTTTACTTGCCTGCGAAAAACGGTGTTGAAAATTCTATTTGGCAATTAGCCAAAGCTTATGTTGCAGTAGTTGACTCAGGCTATCATCAACTTATCAGCCACTGGTATGATATGAATTTTAAGTCTAACTTAACACAATCTTATTTTGTATATTATTGCAATTAATTTTTTATTCTTATGTATAACAGGTTGCATACTCATGCTGTCGTTGAGCCGTTTATCATAGCTTCAAACAGGCAACTTAGTGTACTTCACCCTATTCACAAGTTATTACATCCTCACTTCCGTGATACCATGAATATAAATGGACTCGCAAGACAGATCCTCATCAATGCAGGTGGTGCTCTAGAGTCAACTGTTTTTCCATCAAAGTATTCTATGGAGTTTTCATCCTTTCTTTATAAGGACTGGACTTTCCCTGATCAGTCACTGCCTGTCGATCTTGTTAAGAGGTAAAACCGTTCAAGCAAAATATCATTGCTAATAACTATATGATATTTTTTATTTTTATAATAAGACTGAATTCAATAGAACATATAAGTTGTCAAATATAAGTATAACCGTAATAACTTTGTTTATATTATGTTAAATTAGAAGTTGTGAAATGAATTTTGATGTTGTTGCATCTTTCAGGGGAATGGCCGTTAAGGACTCAACTTCCCCACACGGTCTTCGATTATTAATTGAGGACTACCCTTATGCAGTTGATGGACTAGAGATTTGGTTTGCCATTAAGACATGGGTTGAGGATTACTGTTCCATTTACTATAAAGATGATGACTCGATCAAGAAAGACTCCGAACTCCAATCATGGTGGAAGGAAATAATGGAAAAAGGTCACGGCGACAAGAAAGATGAGCCTTGGTGGCCAAAGATGCATACTCTTGAAGAGCTTATTGAAACTTGCACTATTATTATATGGATTGCTTCAGCTCTCCATGCTGCTGTCAACTTTGGACAGTATCCATATGGAGGCTATCCACCGAGTCGTCCTTCTATGAGTCGACGACTCATGCCTGAAAAAGGAACTCAAGAATACAATGAACTTGTGAAAAATCCTGATAAAGCTTTTCTGAAAACAATTACTTCACAGTTTCAAGCTGTTCTTGGTCTTTCACTTGTGGAAATCTTGTCTAGGCATTCTAGTGATGAGGTCTACCTTGGGCAGAGAGACACCCAACATTGGACTTCTGATGCAAAGGCATTGGAGGCTTTTGAGAAGTTTGGCAATAAACTTGCTGAAATTGAGAGAAGGATTCTGCAGAGGAACAATGATGAGAAACTAAGAAACAGGTTTGGCCCAGTGAAGATGCCATACACTTTGCTTAAACCTACTAGTGAAGGTGGATTAACTGGCATGGGGATTCCTAATAGCATCTCAATTTAATATGGTTGAGGGTCTTGTCTTTAGTTATTTTATTTATTAAAGGATAATAGTAGCAGTGAACTTGGTAATTGAGTTTTATTTATTTGTTTTAGAATAGGAAAACAAGAGTATTTTTAATTTTTATCAAGTCTCTTGATTATGGTGTGTAACTTGTAGAATGTCATACAATACTGCTTTATCTATAAATATTTGAATTATTATTTTGGTTGAGTGGTATAATATCCAACAATTATTATATGAGCTCGTCCTCTATTCAAAAATCCCATTGAACACCAATTCATCAAGGATGAACTATATGAGCTCACTTTGGGGAATTATAAACTCCTCCATCACTTATTTTTTTTCATTTATGGACTTAGAAGTCAAAACCTTATATACTGATAACAAAAAAACACCTTTGAATATCAGTTTCCAATATTATCTCTTACATGTGTGCTTCCCTAACCTAGAACAAGATGAATTGCATGAATTGAATAACCATTTTAATCAGTTACTTGAAGCATGTTTGTAAAAATTGGTAATTCTTAAATTTAACTTGTACCATCAACAAGCTCAATCAATTAATAGTAATACTGTAAAATGAAAATTTAACAATTCTGGAAAAAAAACTGAACTATGTCTATCTGTTCGAAAAGAAAATTGGGAGAAACGCGTACAAGTTTAACAAGTCATAATGAGAATCAGTTATTTCAGCTTAGACTTTGTTGAGCTCTTAAGAGGTTTAGCGGTGGACCGTACAGGGGCTGACCTAGTAGCAACCTTCTTCATATCATACTTTACAGATGAGAAGGCACATATCATCGCAAACAACATTGTTGGGTAGACGTAGACAGCTTTTGAAGGATCGGTATTTACTGGTTTCCCTAAAATCCCTTCTTTCACCAGTCCCCATATCACAAGAAGTGATCCAAATATGGTCATTCTCCCGGGTTTCAGAATACCAACAAGTGCTCCTGCCACTGAGAAGTAGCTTCCCGCAAGGACCTGATAAATAATTGACATATATTCAGACTATATGAAAAGTACCAACACACACCTAATGGAAAAATAGAATTAGCTGCTACAGTGAAAATAGTTGAAACATCCAAAGGGACTTGTTAAACGGCTGATGAAGGTAAACCAAAATGCAAATAGGCAAGAACAACTATATAGTACATTTTACGAGAGTATTAGAAAATCATGCCTCTTTAGTTTATCACCAGAGTATTCACATAAATCTAAAATTTCCTTAGCAGGTAAAACTTCAAATCCAATAACCAACTGCTATGCAGTGTGCTTATGTGTAAGCTATCTCAAAAACAAAGTCAAACTATTTTCATATAATCTATAATTGTGTTAACAAGGTAGTCAGGCAAGCTTATGGAAATCAGCTGAAGACAGTTAGAGGACATGCTATAAATTGTTTCCATACGCTCTTTCAAACAGTCTCATAACTATGAAGCACAGACACTTCTCGGATTAGGCGTGTCCTGGTGTCGGACACACGACACTTATGATTACACTGAATTATATCATATTTTTATCCTGTGATTCCTGTCCGTGTTTCATAGCTCATAAGTGTTTATGTCCAGTAGATGAACTCAAATAAACTAATCCAAATTCCAAATATGTCCTAGAAGGGTTAACTCAACAAGAAAGAAGATAAAAAAAAGCCCACTCAATACATGAAAATAATGGAATTTAAATACAAAACACTTGAATCATGAAAAGAGACAGATGGTTCTAACCTCCAAACGTTGAAGATCAGTAACTGCAGAAGCTTCCTTTATAGTGGTTAAGTTATACAAATCCAACAAACTATCCCAAGTAGGAACAGTTCTGTTGTTGATAAGGCCATTCAAAGCAGCACCCGGGTACAAAAGAGCCTTAATAATTGGAACAGGAAAAATCTCACTTGCAACTAACTGTGATGATGTGACGTGTAAAGGGGTTGTACATACACCAGATCTACAAGTTACCCTGTGATAATCAAAGTAACATCAAAATCATAAATTTCAATTCAATTATGCTCAATTCAATAAATAACCCTAGTATAGTATATTATGATTTTAACTATAAAATACAAACAAAGGGGTCATGTGAATGAATTATGATATCACATGATGAGAGTGTTCGAAATTAATAGAATTAGAAGAAGGAAGAAAGTAAGAAAGGAAATTGGAGTACCTACCTAAAAAGAGGGACTTGAAAGATGATGAGGAGAAAGTAGATACGAGCAGCAATTGAAGAAATGTTTTTGGTCCATGATGATTTCGATGAAGATGATGATCTGGAAGTTACCACTGGTGTTGCCATGGAGAAGAAGAAGGAAGATGCGGTGCTTGTTCAGTGTTGACGATGGAATCAACCTCTTTCCAGTAACAACAGAACAGAACAGGGTGTCCCCATCTGGTTTTCTCTACTTTATTTTGGAATCACTCTATTTTTTTTATAAAATTTAATGGATATTCACACTAACGTAAATTGAGTTTTTTTATTAAAAAAAAATTTATTTTTTTTGTCAAGTAACCTAGCGGCTAGAAAATCCACCTATAAAGTGGATAAGTGGGATGACCAAAGTTCGAACCCCGATCCCCTGCATATAAAATGCAATGTCCTACCAAATGAGCTAAGCTCACGGGACAAAACTTATTATTTTTGTTAATACAATACACAAGAATGACTTGTGTATGCATAATTCATCGATTACATTATAACAAATATAAATTTTATAAAAAATTGATTTGATTGAAAGTTTATATATATTGCCACGTTGCGTTTTTTTTATTGGACCTCACATAAAAATTAACGTTTTTGATATTTTTCTAACGTTAGGATCAAGTAGACTAACGGAATGAAAATTAAAAGACTAAAACAAAACGAAAAAATAATTAAAAGACTAAAGTGGAATTTTAAAAATACTTAAAAGACCAAAAGTGTATTTAAACTTCCTTTAATTTAACTTAGATATTAGTTAAGTAATATTTTAGGGCTAAAATTTTAATATAGACAATATATGGAGATAAAAATGCATTTTTTCTAAAACAATTATTCATAAAATATGGTTTTTACAAAATCCTAAAAGTATATTAAAATTTGTAAACTCATAAAAAAATTGGTTACGAACTTTTATTTATTTAATTATAAAAAAACTTTAATTTATTTAAATTTGTTTTATAATTGGAAATGATAGAATATCTAAAACCTTGAACCCCATCCCCGCGGTGGTAAAAGAAGATATTCAGAGAACAATGGCCGCAACGATTCAATGTCTATCATGTGCTCGTTTCGTCAATCGTTCATTTCCTCTTCAACGCAAACCTCTTCTCTTCTCCGTCACTCTTTCTTCTCCTTCTCGCAACCTCCACTCCTCAATTCTCGCCGCCGCCTCTCCCAGAAAGAAATACAACAAGGTTACTTTTCTCATTTTCAACTATACCACTCGAAATCCAATACAATTCATACTTCATTTACGCTTTTTAATTTCTGCAGAAAAAATTATCTCATGTTACCAAACGGAATGATGATGACGATGAAGAGGATGATCCATTTGAGTTGCTATTCAAGCAACTCGAAGAAGATCTCAAAGACGACAAAGATTTATCAAAAGACCATGATAGCGGTGATGATGATGATATAAGTGAAGAAGAAATTGCTTTGCTTGAACGTGAGTTAGAAAGTGTGTTGGGTGATGATTTTGATGATGAATTGTTGAACTTAGATACAAGTGAAACACAAGGTGATAATGATGCTGAAAAAAGTAATGGTGATGGAAATGAGAATTCATTGCAGCTTAGAACTTGGCAATTGAATAAATTGGCTAGAGCAATGAAAACTGGACGCCGCAAAACTAGTGTAAGCGTTTTCAGTGTGTAACATTTTACACATCTTTCACTTTGTTCTAATTTCATTTCTTTATGTAATTACTTTTCAGTTTGAATCTCATACTTACACTGCTAGGGTAAAAAGTTTAACAATGTTAACCAATTAAAACCAATCATATGTGTGATGTCAGTAGGTTTTTTGGTTTTCACCACCGGTTTAATCTGGTTCGGGGGTCAGTTCTGGCATCAAGTGGTTCCATCCCCCTCCCGAAGTTGCCGGGAATCAAACTGTGGTCTTTTCTATCAAGCCCAACACCAATAACCACTGGACCAACTAATGTTTGGTTGTGATGTTAGTAGTTATGATGATTGAAATCAAACTTTTTTAATGATATGACAATTATCATTGATTGACATTGCACAAACATTTACAATGATATATATGAATTAAATCAAACAAGTTAGTATATAGCTAATAAAAATATTTGTGTATGCTTTGTACCATAGTTAAATGTATCAGATGATGGCATTATTTGGTTATAGCTTGAAGATGTTAAGTGCTCTAGTTTCTTCCCTACTTGAAATACATGTATGATCAGCATTTGAGTGATGGCATACAAGACATTTGTTTAAATGTGTTTAAGAAACCAAAACGTTTGTAGAAAATAGTTGACTGTTTGTTGAAACTTTTAATTCTTTCTGAATACCGTCAACATAATCACAAGAAAAACCTGTGTCAGTTGTCGGGTCAATCCCTAATGTTGACTTCGGGACTCATTTCTCAATTTCATCTTTATAATTTGTTGTAGATAAAAAGTCTTGCTGCTGAGCTCTGTCTTAATAGATCCCTTGTTCTTAATTTGCTCCGTAACCCTCCTCCGAATCTTCTGATGTTGAGCCTATCGATACCCGATGAACCCAAAGCATCAACAATAGTACCTGAAACTACGCCAGGGGAGACTCTTTATAAAGAAACAGGCACAGATCGCGCAGATCATGCAGAATCTGGACCCAAGGCTAACTTACCTATTCATACCATGCAAGAGAATTGGTCTTCTCGAAAGAGATTGAAAAAGGTCCAACTTGACACTCTGGAGAGAGTTTACATGAGATCAAAGCGACCCACTGTAAGTAAAACTTGTCATGCTTCATTATCACAAGTTTTATGATGCTAAATCATGAAAAAACTATTAAAATCTTCATTGGCTTATTTAACTACTCGTTCTGATTTAATGTACTCCATTTTTCTAGTCCGGTAGTAATTTCCTCCTAAATCAGAAGTTATGTTTGAGAAACTTGAAGTAAATGATGCTTGTGTTAGTATTCTGTTTGAGAAATTAGTACATGAATGATGCATAGTTGTATCATCATGTATGCTTTTCACCGTGTTCCATGATCATTTTCGGTACTCATACTTTATGTCATATGATTGTGTAAGTGTAATGCACTTTTACTCTATGTTAACAAATCGAAGACTTGCAATAAAATTGCCAAAATGATAGTTAATCAATTGCTCTCATTCTCAGTCCTCAAGCTAACTTTTTGACTTGAACTAAATGGGGTAAATGTCATATAGGGGACATGTGATATATTTAGCATCGGTTGAGAGCATGACTGCATGAGATATAAGAGGTGCTATATGTATCCATTACTATATAGTATTATGCACTAGTTAATTGCGACAAACATGAGTCTTGTTAGTTAATACAATCATTCTGCAATTCTCCTTATTGCATAATTTGTTAACTTCAATATGCTTATCTGTCTGTCTTGAATTACAATGCAGAATGCAATGATTAGTAATATTGTGCATGTCACAAACATTCCGCGAAGAACGGTTATTAAGTGGTTTGAAGAAAAACGTGCCGAGGAGGGAGTTCCAGAACGCCGTCTTCCTTACCAGCACTCTACTCACAAAACTGGTTGAAGATTTTTTTTTCTTCATTCTTTGATTTCTTTTTATTGATGCAAGCTATATGAGAAATGTTATACCTGTATGGGAAAAAAATATTTCACCAGCCTTGGTCACGCTCTAGTAATCATTGGTTTGATTCTTACACCAACTATCAAAACTAGGATGCAGCAGTCCATTGATACTAATAGAGTTAACATTAGTTAATCATTTAGTTTGTTTTTGAAGTTGGTTAGTCAGCTACGAAGTGTCGCCGATTGCATTCAAAATCTTTTTGTTCTTTATTTTTTTTTTTTCTTTTTGAAAATTCGGTATTCGATATAAAGACTACATTTCCATCTCTCCTCTCTATCCCCCTCCTTGCTGCTCTCTCTCCTACCTCATCTCTCTTAGGGTGCGTTTGATCTGCTAAAAAATAAGGTACTGAACAGGACAACTTCTGTTTTACTGTGTTTGATTTTAAAACTGCTGCTGGGACTGGACAAACTGGGGATCAAGGGACTGGACAAAATCAGATATTCTTGTCCCCCACAGAACCATGAGACAACTTTTTGTCCTCAGCACAACTTATCTAAATCAGCAAAATAACATTTTCTCTATCAAGTATCATACAAAACAAAATTTGTTCAATACTATAAATTTTTGTCCTATGCTGTTCTTTCTTGTGCTGTACTGTTCTGTCCAGTATTTTCATTTTACAGATCAAACGGACCCTTACTCTGCTCAATCTCTCATTTATGTCTCTCCTCCCTCCGTCTCCTTTATTTCTCTCTCTTTCTATCGCGTATTTTTCACTTGTCTCTCTCATGTGTTTATATTTTACATGCATAGTAAAATTTATCTTACTTTATCTGTCATGTTCATTATTCACCAAATATTGATAAGAATAAAAAATTGTCTTATACCTTAATGATTCGTTGCCCTACCCATTTGGGAATCAAATAGACCTTTAAATACTAGTAGTATTTGATCTTACCAAATTAAAAAGGATGGTCGATGGTCTGCTCCACTGTATAAGTTGTAGAAGTGGAGAGGGTGCGTAACTGCAAAATGGGAACTTTCTAAATTTAGTCTACAAAAATTTATTTTATAGTTAAATATGTTTTTAGTTGATAGAAAATGGGAACTTTCTAAGTTTAGTCCTCGGTTAATTTTTAATATATTTTTAGTTCCTATAAAAAAGATTTTGCACATAATTTTAGTCCCTATTAAAATTAAATTTGTTTAATTATCATTAAACTCTTATATTTTTTGAATGATTTTTTTTATAGTCTTGTTTAAAATATCTTATAATTTTTTAACATGATGTATATTAAATATGAATTTTTTTAAGTATGAATATTGAGTCAAAAAAAAATTAAAGATATATAAAAGTAACGAAAATCATGATCTAGAAATTAAATTTTGATCTCGCTTTTTTAGAAAAAAAAATTTGACTTAAACGTCATTTTGGTCTCTGTATGTACACCTAATTTTGGTTTTAGTCTCTGTATGTGATTTTATTTTAGAATAAAATTATATACAGGACTAAAATCAAAATTGGATGTACATACAAGAATCAAAATGACGTTTAAGCCAATTTTTTATGATGTTGTAAACATACATGTGAAAAAATTATTTAAAAATACACGCTGACTTAAGAATAGGAATGAAAAGTGAGTGCATGGGTTGATTTTTTTCGAAATATAATCATCTTGTTGTGATAGAAAACATATTTAACTATTTTATAATTTAAAATACCAAATTTAAATTTAAATTGTTTGATTCAACAATTATATCAATGTTTTGATCTTTAAGATGTGTGAACACTGAACTGCGAGCCGGTGAACACTATTTCGAGAAAAAACAAGTTTTCGTGTGAATGGGTTGAAAAGCAAATTTCCATCTCCACTTGCTTTCAAATTTTCGTGTGATTCTTTTCATATTCTTTTTGCAATTTTCATGAGACTAACTTCCATGCGCTTGTTTCCACTTTGGATTGCAATAAAATAAGACTAGGGGGACAATGGAAAGAACATATGTTTAATGGAATATAACCACTCCAACTTTAATTCTATAATAATATAATAAAAAGAAAAGGTGCCTCCAATACTCACACCAATTTTAATTCTACAAAAATGTTAATGAGGTTTTGTAATCATGTTAATAATATTATAAAAAATACTCATACCAAAATTCATAATTTTTTAACAAATGATAAATTAACTATGAAATTTTAAGCGTAAATATTTCAAAAATTTATAATTAATTCATCATTAACTAAAAAAAATTGAAATTTTGCACATCAATTCAATTTTTAATATACTAAACATGATTGTTGTAATACATAATTTCAATTTTTAAATAGTATGCATGAGTAGACTTAAAAGTAGAGACCAAAATTCATGTTAGAGAATTTTGTAGTGACTAAAAAGTGAGAAAAAAGTTTAGAGGAACTAAAAGTAAAAGATTCAAATTTTTTTTTTTTGGTCAGGTAAGTGGCTAGAAAATTCACCTCTTAAAGGTGAATAAATGGGCATACCGGGTTCGAATACCGGTCCCTGCACAAATGTGCAATGTCCTTTACCAATTGAGCTAAGCTCGTGAGGACAAAGATTCAAATATTTATAGATACTAAAAATATATATATATATATATTTTTTTTGGTGAAGTTACTAAAGTAACAAAGTAAAAGAAAAAAAAAAACTAAAAAATTAAATAGCTACTTTGTCTCTTAGGAGAAGAGACTCTAAACCAGCTGGAGGGCAACGATACTAAAAATATATTTAATTCTATAATAATATAATAAAAAGAAAAGGGAAAAAAAGGAATGCTTTGTATTGCTTTTGGCGCCTGGCAATTGAGTGTGGGAGAAAAACACGTTGCGGAATTATTTCCTTGGATATATAAATAGACAACGAAGTATGTATGATGAACTATTCTATTTAATTTCTGCTGTGTGATTCAGAGAAAGAAGAAGAATGAGTAGTGAATCAGGTGATGAATTGGAGAACTCATCGCTAGAGTTCACTCCAACCTGGGTAGTGGCAGTCGTTTGTTTTGTCATCGTCGCCATTTCTCTTGCCGTGCACCATACTTTTTCCTTTGTTGAAAAATTCCTCATAAAGAAGAAGAAAATATCGTTTTGCAAAGCTCTCCAAAAGATCAAAGAAGGTAATTAAGCTGGTGGTCTAATAATTTCTTTTATTATGATCTTTTGTTTAATTAATTAATTAATTAGTCTCCTTTCTATTTCAACGTACTCAACTCAACGTTTGTTAATTTGTGTATTGTGTTGTCGACAGAGTTGATGCTTGTTGGTTTTATTTCCCTACTTCTGGCTGTTTCTCAAAATCAACTTACCAAAATATGCGTTCCTCCCGGTGTGTTCCACCACATGCATCCTTGTACTGATCGCGCCGATCGCCTCCTAGCAGAAGCACTTTCTAAAACCACTTTCTGCTCGAGAATGGTATATATATTATTATTGTTGTTATCATCAATATCATTTCCCTTTGATCCATACACACTAATATCTTTCCTCTTAGAATTGAGTGTTGGGCCTAACTCAACCTCACAAAATCGGCTGAAGATTGCCCCTCACTTATCCTCGCGCCCAGCACTATTGGGCTTGGAGCGCGAATATAAATGGTGGATGGCCCGATCGATAGCAGGCAGTCATGCGGTTGATGACCCAATCGATAGCAGGCGGCCATCGGAAGTGACCCAGCGAATCGTGGATAGACTCTGATACCATCTTAGAATTGAGTGTTGAGCCTAACTCAACCCCACAAAACCAGCTTGTAAGGTGGTGAGGATTGCCCCTGACTTATAAACACATATTCAAGCCATCTCACAACCGATGTGGGACTTCTTAACATTTCCTTAATTTTAATTTTCAGAACAAGATTCCTTTATTATCCGTTGAAGTTGTGCATCACATTCACATCTTTGTTTTCCTCTTCGGCATAGTCCACGTCGCATTGACCCTTCTCATCTTTGTTTTTGGACGGGCAAGAGTGAGCACTCTTTTCTTCTTCTTCTTCTTCTTCTTCTTTATTTATATATTACTAACAATCAAATAGGCCCAACTATACTCTATTGTCTGTCATTTTGTAGATCTATCATTATGATTATGATTGTATTATTTATATGATAACAGATAAAACATTTGGAAAAATCTATTGCAAACAAAACCCTTACTGATTATGATAAAGGTAATTAACTTTCATCCATTCTTTCTATTGATTCATGTAATACCAACTCTAATTCTATTTTCATTGTTGCATTGGGTATATTTTAATTTGGGTCTTTAAGTTTTCACTTTGATCCTGTTAGCAGTTGAATAGGATAATGTGATTGATTTATTGGATGCTCAATTTACATGGTTGGAGTTGGAGTATCTATTTATAGGCTTATAATACACATTACTTACTAGATAAGTATACTAATTACGAACTATGAACTATATGATTCTAGATAGCTTATACATAATACTAGATAATATAGTAATTGTTGTGAAAGGAGAGTAAGTGAAAGAATAGAGAGTTTCTCATTATCATTAGGATTAGGGTTACATACATAGTGTCTATATATAAGTGATTACATGGGCCTATGATATGAGCCAAGACTAATGGACATCTACTATATTATATTCATAACACTCCCCCTTGGATGTCCATTAAGGATATGCCTCGTTAAAACCTTTACTAGAAAAAACCCAGTGGAAAAAATTCTAGTGAAGGAAAAAGAGTACAACATCCTTTGTGTTTAAATCTGCTTCGTTAAAAACCTTACCAGGAAAACCCAATGGAATAAAACCATGGTTAAGGGAAAAAGAGTGCAGAACACAATTATATCTCCCCCTCATGAAGACAATTATATCTAAGACGAATAAGACCAATTAATCTTCTATATAGTTGATCAAAAGCTTTACTTGGTGAAGACACTTTACTTGATGAAGACTTTGTAGAAAGATCTAATTTATCTCCTTTTATATACTCTTCTCTGAATTAGGCGTTGATGCAATATTAACTTCTTCAAGTTTCTTGTATGTGTAGAATCACAAACCTCAACAAAATTATAATCTCAACTTTCTAGATGTAGTGCTGAAACTTCCCCTTATTTGGATGATATTGCCGCATCTTTAAGATATATATCATATGCTCGACTTTATTCTAATATCTTCAAGTTTATTGATATTGACAAATACAAAATACCACTATATGCAATTGCAAAATGCAATAATGTTCTCAATTGAACTAATTAAAATATGATACTTCAAGACTAATTCAAGTAAATCATCTTTTTCTTGAGACGTGGAATAATGTAATATTTGTTCACGTCAAGTGACATCATACACAACCAATTATATCTTTTCAGATCAATTTGTTTAGTACCTTTGATATATATAATTTTCTTCATGCACAAAACCTCATTGAAGTACTAAGTTTGCAATTTCAAACAAACTTTGATCATCGGATATATTTCATTTCAAAATTCTTTTGTACTCGACAGATGTCATAAGCTCTTCAAGAGTTATGATAGTATTATAGTGTTTGATGTGGTTCTTCAGGATCACCTAATGAATCATCATTTTCTCAAACTCTAATGAGATGTTTGTTCATAATGAGTGGCCTTACAACAACTAGGGCACAACTGATATATATTTCATATTTCACCTCAATTTCTATAAGAAATCAACTTTCTAAAACTCTTCAGGAGTTATGATTACATTCATGTGATCAAACTTGTTTTCAAATCTTTTCTTAAAATTTGACAAATGATGTTTGTATCATATTTCTTATTTGGAAATATTCACTAAAATTGGTATACAATATACATATATATTATTTGAGTAACAATGAGACTTATACATTTTGTTAAATCATCTATTCAATAGTTTGAATAGTATGTCTCATGAAATGAAATCCTTCAAGGAGTTTCATATAATCATCACTAAAAAGTGAGCCATACACAAGTATATTGTAATACTTTCAATAAATTGAATCTTTCAATTGTTACTAAAACTTAATCAAGTAAGAGAAATACTTTCATTTCACTTCAGGTGAATATTTCTCTTCACAATCAATGACAAACTTTGATCGATATTCTTGTATATCATTATTTCGTATTTGCACAAAAATTGATTCATATCTCATCATTTTCACATCTTCAGATGTACGGACTGCTGGTCCAAAAATCTTTCACTTTGCAAAAGTGATTTTAACTACGTAGCAATTGCGTATTTTCATATAGCCAATTATAGCTAACCATTGCATGGTCTATAACCCTCAATAGACTTTGTTTCATGATCCTCATTATCTCTTATCATATATAGCGTTATATTATATATAAAAATATTGTCAACGTTGACTTCCTTTTGGTTCCATCGTATTTTATTCATGACATAATTTTTTTTTTGAGAACTCTTTATTTATCAAAAATTTCAGGTACCTGATAAGTACTTCTTGAACTTAAAAATCAATTATGTCAATACTCTTTTGGAGTTTTCATATCCTCACTTGAGTCATCTTTCTTTTTAACTCCTTTTCTTATTTGAGGATTTTTTTTCTTGGAACCAAATTTCACACCATACTTCAAGTGTGGTTGAACTCATTTGCAATACCGGATTGTTCAACAGGAACATCCATTTTGATTGGAGCATTAGCAGCTTGATAATTGATTTCATAAATTTTGCAAATGATTTATCTTATGAACATCATGTTCAAACTATTTTATACGAGGATCAAGATAATAATTATGTTCATATTTTTAGCTGCTTATTCTCTCCCCCTAATGTTGGAAAAACTAATTCATAAATTAGTAATTAGCCTTCTAGGCTATAAACTAGTCTCCAATTTTTGGCTCAAGATAATAGGAGATTCATATCAAATATATTTTCCCAACATTACTTAAAAAAATCATCTTAGTGTATTATATTGGAGCAATTGAAATACACACAACACATCCAAAAATGTACTAAGACGAAGAATAATAAGTTATTAATTTAAAATTATAAATTAAGGGGAAGACTTGCATATAATAATTTGTTGGCTTGATGCGTATCAATGTCTCACGATATGAGATTGAGAGTTCCCAAAATATGAGCTAGAAGTTATGATCTCATAAGTATCAGCCACAATGAACTTTAGACGTCTAAAGAATGGATCTTCAAGTCCATTTTTTTTATGAATATATATTCTACAAGATGTTCATTATCAATTTCAAATGGCAATACGATACTTAATAAATACTTTCTAGAAAATGAACTCTTAAAAAATAGTCGAGAAAACAATCTCACAAACTTCTGACTGTGAGGTGACAATAAACAAATTATCAACTTTCTTTGGATACTAGTAATGCACAAAAGCTACTATGTTGAAGAAGCTTCTGGCTCTTCAATACATTTTTTTCACATCATAATAAATTCGGGATGACCCAACCGGTATTGCCAACAATAACTTATTATTATTTGTAAACTTCTGGTTTACTATAAATCTATATCAATAACGACCAAAGAAAAATTACAATGTCCAATCCTTCAAGGATATTTGATATAATATATTTTCTCAATTTTGCTACTTTGGGAGCATATCCATTTTAGCGTTATAGATTTCAATCATGCTCTAAATGTTTTTAGTTATACATGAATTCAATCACAAATTTTCATAAATAATGAGCACGAAAATTCACTTGTAGCAATCCTACAAGAATGCTTGATGATATATTACTAGTTCTTCAAGAACTTTATCCTTAATTATTAAAATAATATAAGAAAAAAACTTTATTCTTTGAACAATTCTTCAAAGATGCTTCAATATTAAGATTTTTTTCTACTATAGTTCTTCTGGAACTATATCACAAATGATTAGTGATCAAATTTTTCTTTTAAACAATTCCATAAAACAAGGGGATCTTTTACAATAAGGTATTCATTTTTAAGATCCTCATGGAGATGGTGACAAAGAAATATCATGATTTTTGTCTTTTGTTGAGCAGATGTTTCATTTCCTTCTTTGATTGTGTCACCATTACCTTCCGCTTCTAAATGAATTTCAGCGTACAAAATCCAAGATAAATAATTCTTTCCAGAGATGTCAAGGGCTTCAAACTCAAGTTTTGAAAAATTTGTCATTTTAATGCTATTATCAAGTGTAAGAAAATAAACAAGTCAGATTAATAAAATAAACTAGCAGCTTAATTGGAAAGATAGCAAGACTAGTGGACTGAGTTTGATTACCGAAAAAAAATATTTATCATAACCATGATAAAATATAGCATTTGCTGTTATGAGATAATTTAGTTTGATTTTGGCAAAAAAAACGTATTTAACAAAAACGTAACATTGATTCAAAAAAAACAAAAACGTAACATAATATGAATTTTGTAATAAATTACTGTCATGTTCAATCTTAAAAAAAATGATGAACATTTTAATTCTTCTGCAAATTTATAAAAGAGAGAATAGAATTATTTTAGGTTCATCAAGAATTCTATGACTAAGTAATATAAAATTATTTTTACGTGCAATCTTTCAGGAATGCATAATTAAAATCATTTCCATGTGCAATCTATTAGAGATGAATAATTATTAAAATTCTTCGAGAATTCATAATAAAAATTGAAATTCTTTCTTATAAGTTCTTCAGGAACTTATTGAATTCTTCCAAAATTCATGTTAAAAATGAAGTTTTTTTTTTCTTTTTTTTTCCTCATAAGTTATTCAAGAATTAGTCTATTGAATTCTTCAAGAATTCATATAGTGATAAAATATAATTGAGTTTCTATTTAAGTTCTTCAGAAACTTTACTGTATATTGAATTCTTCCGGAATTTAAAGAAAATAAAAATAAATTTTTTCTACGTTCTTCGGGAACTATAATATTGAATTCTTCCGGAATTCATAGATTAAATTCCTCTAAGTTCATCTGGAACTCGATTTATTGAATTATTCGGGAATTCATGTATTACAATAACATAGGAATTCTTCAAGAATTCATTAAATAACAAAAAAAAATTCTTCAGGAACTCATAGAAAATAAATTTGAGTTTGTAAGTTCTTCAGGAACTTTTCATAATAAATGGTTATACTTCGTAAGTTCTTCAAGAACTTAATTAGTGAATTCTTCCAGAATTCTTGATGGAAAAATTTGTGTATTATAAGATCTTCAGGAACTAAGTTTATTAAATTCTTTCAAAATTCATAGATTAAATTTAAAGTTCATCAGGAACTAAAATTATTGAATTCTTTAGAAATTCATTATAATAACATATATAGGGATTCTTCCGGAATCCATTCTAATAACATATGAATTCTTCAGGAATTCATTATAATAACAGATGTAGAAATTCTTCCGAAATCCATTATAATAATTTTCTTTTGCAATCCCTTAGGGATGCATGAATATATTTCTTATTTAAATACATAGGGAATTGATAAATTACTATAACAAATAATTATAATATATTATGATACAAAGAAACATGGAATAATAAAGAAATATAATTCTAAATTAGATTAAACTAAAAGGTATGTACGGTGCAAAATCAAAGTGAAAACAAATAGTATGTTGGGGAAAAACCTCAACAAAAAACTAAGAGAAGAACTGAACTAATTGTGTTGAAAAAGTTTATTGAGAAAAGTGTTATTTACAACGATCACTTTAACACCTATTTATAGGTGAAGTAAGTGTAACTACTTCCTAATAACAAGGAAACTAACAACTAACTAAGTCCAGCTGGCATAACTGTCAAACAGCTGATACTAACTACCTTAAAAGAAACAAAAATACAATAAGCCAGAAAAATAACAGAAAACTACACGTGCTTTTGATGCTCTGCTTCTGATCAGAACAGCTTTTGATCATGTCTGCTTCTGATAAGCTTTGCTTCTGATAAGCTCTGCTTCTCATGCGCAGCTTCTAACACAGTTTGAATTATATGAGAACCAATACTCCTCCTTAATTCAAGCTGTCAAAATTAACCACTCCTAGTTCTCTTCTGAGCTTGATAAACTGATCCCTCTTCACAGCCTTGGTCAGTATATCAGCTAGTTGATCATTTGTGGTACAATACTCCAAACACAATTTACCTTTAGTGACTTGGTCTCTAATGAAATGAAACCTGGTTTCAATGTGTTTGCTTTTGCCATGACTGACTGGATTCTTAGCCAGATTGATTGCTGATTTGTTGTCAATGTACAACACCACAGTCATGCTTTCCACAATCTTCATTTCACTAAGAAGTGATTGAAGCCAATTTGCTTGGCAAGCTGCAAAAGACCCTGCCACATACTCAGCTTCACAGCTAGAGAGTGCAATGACACTTTGCTTCTTTGAACACCATGATACTGGAGCATTTTGAAACTTGAACAAGTAACCACTTGTGCTCCTCCTATCCACCTTGTCACCACACCAGTCAGCATCTGAGAAGCCTATTAGCTCCAATTTTCCATTATCCTTTGCAAATGGAAATAGAACACCAAAATGAATGGTGCCATTAATATACCTGAGAATCCTCTTGGCTAGCAGTAGTGAGACCTTAGTGGTTTACTCATAAACCTACTCACATAACCCACTGCATAACTGATATCTAGTCTTGTTTGGCATAGATATCTTAATGATCCAATCAATTGTCTTAAATTTGTTGGATCCACATCATCACCAGTTATCATTTCTTCAGTTTTGACTCTTGGATTTGTAGGTGTGACTGAGGAATTACAGTCAAGCATTTCAAATTTCTTCAAAATTTCAGTAGCATATTTGGCTTGATGTAATATCAGTCCCTTTAGGAGTTTCCAACAACTCCATTCCTAGGAAGTATGTCAACTTTCCTAGATCAGTCATTTCAAATTCACACTTCATTTGTGATTTGAACTTGTCAATCTCTATTGGTGAGCTGCCAGTCACCAATAAGTCATCTACATACAAACATATGATCAGCATATGTTTATCATCACTATGTTTCACATACACACCATATTCTACACTGCATTTTCTGAAACCTTGCTCAACAAAAAATTGGTCAATTCTCTTGTTCCATGCGCTAGGAGCTTGCTTCAATCCGTACAAGGCTTTGTTCAGCTTCAGTACCTTGTCTTCTTTTCCTTTCAGCTCAAATCCTGGTGGTTGTTTCACATAGACATCTTCCTCTAATGTTCCATTTAGGAATGCAGATTTCACACCTAAATGAAATAGAGGTCATCTTCTACTACAGGCCAGAGCAATTACTAACCTTATAGTCTCATGTCTTACAACTGGAGAGAAAACTTCATCATAGTCTAGCCCTTGTTTCTGTAGAAATCCCTTTGCAACTAGCCTTGCCTTGTGCTTTATAACTTTGCCTTCAGGATTCTGCTTCACTTTGTAGACCCATTTCACACCAATTGCTTTCTTGTCAGAAGGTAATGTGCATAAGTCCCATGTCTTATTCTTTTCTATTGACTTCAGCTCATCAATCATTGCATTCATCCACACTTTGCTCTTTAGTGCATTTCCAACATCTAAAGGCTCAGTGTCTGCAAGCATAGCATAGTGAACAATTTCACCTTCATCATTCACTGTATTATCCGAGACTATTTCACATTCTTCCAATCTTCTTGGAATCTGAATTGTTCTCTGAGATCTAGCTCTCAGCTGTGGTTGTAGCTCTTCATCTGAGCTTTCATCATTTGCTGGATTATTAGTGCCTTGGACTGGATTAACAAATGTCACAGTCTCATTGTTAACCAATCCATCATCTAAATCAACTTCACAAGTGTTTTTAGATATGGATTTCTTCTTCCAGTCCCAGTTCTCATTCTCTAAGAACTTCACATCTCTACTAATCTCCAATTTATCTGATATGGGATTATAGAGTCTATAAGCACCAGTTCTATGATAACCAATAAATATCATAGGCTCACTCTTGTCATCTAGTTTCTTCCTTCTAGCATCAGGAATGTGTTTATAACATAATGAGCCAAACACCTTGAAATGAGCCACACTTGACTTATTTACAGTCCATACCTCATCAGGAACTCTATCCTTTATCTTCTTGGTAGGACATCTGTTTAGTATGTATACAGTTGTAGACACAGCTTCACCCCAGAACTTGTGAGGCAGCTGCTTCTGCTTCACCATGCTTCTAGCCATATCTAGAATGTTTCTGTTTCTTCTTTCAGCAAGGCCATTATGTTGAGGAGTGTATGGTGCAGTAACTTCATGAATTATGCCTTCATCTTTGCAATAATTCTCAAACTCTTTTGATGTATACTCACCTCCACCATCTGTTCTCAACACCTTCAAAGACTTGCCACTCTGCTTCTCAACTAAGGCTTTGAATCTTTTGAACACATCAAAAGCTTCACTCTTTGCCTTAATATGATATAACCATATCATTCTTGAGAATTCATCAACAAAAGTGATGAAGTACTTGTTCCCACCAGTTGATAACACATCAATTGGTCCACAAATATCTGAATGAACCACATTCAACAGTTCCTTAGACCTCATAGGTAAACTGTTTTTGAAAGAAGCTCTTGGATGCTTTCCCAGCAAACAAGTAGTACAAGCATCACCTGGAATTATGACTCTAGACAATCCAATAACCATATCCTTTGAATTAAGCTGTGACAAGCTTTTGAAATTCAAATGGTCATTCCTTTTGTGCCATAATTCACTATCCTTGCTTTCTATAGTTGCAGAGAGACATTCTGCCTCAATGGCTTTGAATTGAATCTTGAATATCCTATTTTTGCTTTGTGCTGACTTCAGAATCGGATTCTTTTTTGAATCGTAGAGCTTCAGGGTTTCATCTTCTAGCACAATTTTGAATCCCTTCTCTAGTAACTGACCTACACTCATCAGGTTACACTTCATGCTAGGCACATATAGGACCTTCTCAATTACTGTCTTCTAGCCATTCTTCTTCTGAATAACAACATTCCCCATACCTCCTGCTTTGATGGAGTTGCTATCAGCCAATTTGATCTTGGTATTGACACATTTATCAAAAACAGTCATGATGCTTTTGTTGCCAGTCATGTGATTTGAACAGCTTGTATCAAAATACCATTCCATGGAATCACTACTTTCTTCAGTGATGGTAACCATGAAACTTACATCATCATCTGTGCTTGATTGATCTTCTGCAACATTTGCTTCTTCACTTACTTGGTTCTTCTTCTTCTTTGGATTCTTGCATTCATTTGCATAGTGACCATACTTGTTACAATTGTAACATTTGATCTTGCTCTTATCAATGGGTTTCTTCTTTCCATTGATATTCTGTTTCCCTCCTCCTCCATTTGAGGATTCAGGCTTGTCTTCACTTTTCTCACTGGTTTTCTTGAAATCTTTCTTTTTCTACCACTTCTTGAATTTTGCAAAGAGAGCTTGCTCGTCTTCCTTGCCATGATCTTTCTCTGTATGCTTCAGTTCATGTGCTTCAAGAGTACTCTGCAGATCTTCAATTTTGATTTCACTCAGATCTTTAGTTTCTTCGATGGTGACCACAATGTGCTTGAAGCTTGTGGTTAAAGTTCTGAGTACTTTTTCAACCTGTTCTTGTTCATCAATCGTTCCCCCACAACTCTTCATTTGATTAGTGAGTGTCACTAATCTTGTGAAGTACTCTGCAATCTTCTCATCATCCTTCATCTGAAGGAGTTCATATTGCCTCTTCAATCCTTGCAACTTCACCTTCTTGACCTTCGCATCACCACCATAAATCTTCTGTAGTGTGTCCCATGCTCCTTTTGCAGTTTCTTCATCTGCAATCTTCTCTAACACGATGGAGTTCACACATTGATGTATGAGGTATAGGCCTTTGATGTCTTTCTTCTTTGCAAGTCTGAATGTTGTTCTTTGTTCTTCATTCGGATTTGCTGGTAATGGAGTAACTGCAGTTGTAACTTGATCATACACTTCATGAAAGTTGAATACGACCTTCATCTGTTTTACCCAAATGTCCCAGTTCTTAGATCCTTCAAGAACGGGAAAATTCACATGGAAATTGTTTGTACCAGCCATGGTTGATTCACTGCAACCACAAGGAGTCTTTCTTGGATTCAAAAAAAAATCAAGAATCGATCCCTAGGATCGTATAAGCTCTGATACCACTTTGTTTGGGAAAAACCTCAACAAAGAACAACTCAACAAAGAACTAAGAGAAGAACTGAACTAATTGTGTTAAAAAGTTTATTGAGAAAAGTGTTATTTATAACGATCACTTTAACACCTATTTATAGGTGAAGTAAGTGTAACTACTTCCTAATAACAAGGAAACTAACAACTAACTAAGTCCAGCTGGCATAACTGTCAAACAGCTGATACTAACTACCTTAAAAGAAACAAAAATACAATAAGCCAGAAAAATAACAGAAAACTACACGTGCTTCTGATGCTCTGCTTCTGATCAGAATAGCTTCTGATCATGTCTGCTTCTGATAAGGTCTGCTTCTGATAAGCTTTGCTTCTGATAAGCTCTGCTTCTCATGCGCAACTTCTAACACAATTTGAATTATATGAGAACCAATATAGTATAGATCTAGTTAAAATCAAATAGATCAAACAAGGTAATATGTGGCGATGAAAAAAAAATAGGATCTATATTAGCTAGCCCATATTTTGTACCGTGAAAATGAAATAAAAGGTTTGGTGTACATACCTTTGAAAATGATGGTTTGGTAGAGACTCGTGCTGATAACGTGTTGTGAAACTAATGAAAACAAGAGTAACAATAGAGATGCAAAGGAGAGTAAGGGAAAGAATAGAGAGTTTCTCATTATCATTAGGATTAGGATTACATATATAATGTCTATATATAAGTGATTACATGGGCCTATGACATGGGTCAAGACTAATGAGCATCCACTATATTATATTCATAGCAGTAATCTAGATTTTTCTACCTTTACAATGTATCAAGTAGTAGTTTCTATACTTAAAAAAAATGTAGTAGTTTTTAGAAATTTTCATCATGTTTCAACAGATCCTTTACTAAAAATTGTTTTATTTTAATCCTTTAAATTGAATTAGAATGTTATACAATTTAATGAGTTAAACCCAATGAGGACCGTATATTCCACTATGTCACCCATTTCACTCCACTTTCATAATTAATATGACATGGAAGATTGGTTGTTTCTAATTAAATGACCATGAAAACTATTTTATACTGTCAGCCTAAAATGAAACTAAAAATTAACTTAATTAACAAAAAATATAATTTAACTTTTTTTTTTACTAATTTAGCCTTTTGTTAATCCCCCGTCAAAAGATTTCTGTAAAATTATATATTTCACATTTTACTCTCTCCTCACTACTATATATGCATTTTGTTTTCTCTTCATTCATTGCAGCTCTGAACCAAAACGTTCGACAACGTGGCTTTTATGGTTTCATGGGTATTTTGGTAAGTTAATTTCTAGTTTTTCATGCGCTACATTTTTTATTAAAACAAGGTGACAACTTGTATACCCTCACAAGATTTGGGGGTATATCAGGGGCGGCTTCAATGGGCGTGCAAAGTGTGCGACGGCACAGGGCCTCAAAATATTGATAAATTTTAAGGGCCTCAAAATTGTAAATTCTTATAATAATAGTTATATATTTTAAATGTTCATATAATATTACTTGTGCAATAATAGACTAGTGGTTAACTATATTCATAGTGAGTGTAAGGTCAAAGGTTCAAAACTTAGCTTTTACATTTTTAATGCATAATTTTTATTTTTTAAGGTATTAGACTAAATCATTATATCATTTAAAATCTTTGCAATAAATTTAATCATTCTTAGGATATGTTTCTTTTGGATGATAATTATTTTTTTATATGTTATTTATAATTTAAATTATAAGATATTTTATTTTATTTTTAAAAATCATTTTTTTATAAAGGGTCTATTTTTAATATTCGAACAGGGCCTCTTAAATATTTGGGCCGGCTCTACCTCCAATCACTATAAAAAGTTTTAAGCGATATAATTTTTTATAAAATACACCGTTGGATTGAAAGTTTATATCATATAGATCATTTGTGTAAAAATTCAGACAAATTTAAAATCATTTGATATGTTATTGAGACACATAAAGATTAACGGTGTTTAAGATATCACATAAACTGTTAATTTTGATGTGTCTCGATAACATATCAAATGATTTTAAATTTGTCTGAAATTTTACACAAATGATCTATATGATATAAACTTTCAATCCAACGGTGTATTTTATAAAAATTTATATCGGTTAAATATTTTTTAAGTGATTGGGGGTAAATACCCCTAAATCTTAAGGGGGTAGACAAGAAAAAGCCTTAAAACAAACATAAACGCTGTCACTATACCATGATTTTGGGTAAGAGGGTAGTAACAAAACACCCTAATCCGGCCGGTAATCTATAAATATGGATTTCATTTAGTGTGTTTTTGCTCTGCTAGAAAATTAAAATTAAAATTAGAAACAAGACAAGATAATTTTAGTTGCATTGTGTTTGATTTTAAAACGCACCTCATGTTTATATATATATATATATATTGTCTTGTTGTCTTTTGTTGTGGGATTTCTGTTCTCCTTGGATGATATTACAAAAGATGTTGACCTTTTACAAAGTCTAATCTAAGTGAGTTTCTATGCCATGATTTTCTTTAACTTTTTATTTTTACTAGTAATGTTTTATAGTACTTCTTTCAGCGGTCCATTTTCAAGCAATTTTACGATCCTGTGACAGTATCACATTATATGACATTAAGACATGGTTTCTGCATGGTAAGATTCTGTTGTACCATATTTGTTGTCAAATATATCTCAGTTTGATTTTATCCGGTGGCCCCAATATAATGAATACTAACCGCTCTTTCTTATATAGTCCCATCAATGCTATCCATATGTGGGGGATAGGTTTCACGACTACATGAATCCTGTCTTTGATGATTATTTCGAGCAAGTGATTGGCATAAAGTAAGTGCTTCCGTAGAATAACTTTGTTATTATACAACATAATTGTTGTTCTAATGCATAATCACATGTTTTCATTAGTTTGGTTGTCAAGATTACTTTATTTTTTATCATCTCGATCATTGCATAAAGTTATTGCTTAGTTACTATAATAGCATTTTAATTCTATTTTCATGGTTGCAGTTGGTATCTTTGGCCCTTTGTGGTCATCTTCTTGTTGGTAAATATCTATGGTATGCTTTGAAAAATACAAATATGCTTCATGTCATCATTTAATCGACTCTTGTGAATTGTGATATATTAAGATGTCTGCTTTACTTTTTCAGGTGGGCATGCATATTTCTGGATTTCTTTTGTTCCTGTTATTGTAAGTACCTCGATAAAATGTTTTCCGATTTTTCATGCAAATTGATGTGTTAACCCTTAACAATCGTTATATTGAGAATATCCTTTATTTCCATGGATTTTATATTTCAGCTTTTACTTGCAATGGGAACTAGTTTGGAGCGTACAATAACCAAAGTAGCTAATGAAATATCTATAATATGTGCACCCTTAGAAATAGAAGAAGATGACATGATACCGAATATTCCACCATCAGATAATCACTTTTGGTTTCATAGGCCTCGCTTCTTTCTCGTCTTGATTCACTTCATCCTTTTCCTAAATGCTTTTGGGATAGCATCTATTTTCTGGATATCTGTAAGCAAATTCTTTTGAAGAAAACAAATTAGTGATGTTTGTTGTTTGCCAACCATTTTGCTTATTCTTCTTTTCATTTTCATAAGGACATATTAATTTAGAATACAATCTATTTTGTACTCTTAGATTACATATGGATTTAACTCATGTATGATGGGACAACTTTACTTCACCGTTCTACGCCTCATTATTGGGTAACTGCAATTTCTCTTTTAATTTCTTTTGTTTATCTATGATTTCTTTATTTGCTTGTAAAGTATCAAGTCTCAAATATTTGTTTCCGCTTCAATTGCTCTTTTTAGGGGATATATTGTGTTTGTGTGTGGCTACAGTACCCTACCACTCTATGCACTTGTTGCACAGGTACCTCTGCATGCATTGTGTCATTCAAACTGAAACATAGAAATATATAAGAATAATTATCTGAATTGCAATTTTGTGCTCTTTGAGTTGAATATTGTTATTTTCTCATTGCAGATGGGAACTGACTTTAAGTGGGAAATATTGAATGAGATATTGCATGAGAGTATTACTAGTAGAAAAGTGATGTGTGTTTGAATGGAGAAGGCTCTGCTCGGAAGAGGGTCTTTAAGGGGGAAATATTGAATGAGATATTGCAAGAGGGTATTGAATGGAGTATAACTACGAAGAATGATATATATTTGCAATAGGTCTTGTTATTATATTGGAGGATTAATGTGATTGATAATCATACTAGTGAATTATGATATATATTTGCAATGTTGGTGTTTTGAACAATAGTGAAATTTAGGCAGTTAAAATCAAATAATTGAATTATTAATGCAAAACCTCTGTGGAAAATCACACGGGATAGACACATAGTTAATATATCATTCAATATAATTATTTTTTTCTTATAAATTTATAAGAAAACACACGAGATATACACACATTCAACATACCATTTAGAAACACGCGGGGCACACATTAAAAAAATTATAAGAAAACACACGGGGTACAAACAAATTTAAAAGCATATTTTATTTAAAATATCACATTAGTTATTTGTTAATTAAAAAAAGTCAATGGGACTAGAAAATGCAAAATGGGATAAACTTGATGGCCAAAATCGAACAATTGAAATTTAGGTGACTAAAATCAAACAATTGTGAAACTTAGGGAGTTTGTTAAAATCAAATAATTGAATTAGCGATGCAATATCTCTGTGGAAAATCACATAGGATACAAAACATGGTAAACTTGAGGGCCAAAATTGAACAATTGAAATTTAGGTTATTAAAATTGAGCAACAGTAAAATTTAGGGAGTTAAAATCAAATAATTGAATTATCAATACAAAACCTCTGCGAAAAATCACACAATCAATATACCATTCAATATAATTAATTTTTTTCTAATTTTTTTTTATAACAAAACACAAGAGATACACACACATTCAAGATACCATTTAGAAACACACAGAGCAAACACATTAAAAAAATTATAAGAAAACACACGGGGTACAAACAAATTTAAAAGTATATTTTATTTAAAATACCAAATAAGTAATTTTTAAATAAAAAAAGTCCATGAGACTAGGAAATACAAAATGGGGTAAATTTGAGGGCCAAAATCGAAAATTGAAATTTAAGTGACTAAAATCAAATAATTGTGAAACTTAGGGAGTTCGTTAAAATCAAATAATTGAGTTAACGATGCAAAATTTCTATGAAAAATTACATGGGATGCAAACAAATTCAAGATACCATTCAATATAAATGTTATTTTTTTTAAAAAAAATTATAAGAAGACACACGTGACACACACACATTCAAGATATCATTTAGAAACACACGGGGTAAACACACATTCAAAAAATTATAAAAAACACACAGGATACAAACACACTTAAAAACATAATTTATTTAAAATACCACATTAGTAATTTTTATTTAAAAAAAGACAACGGGGTTAGGAAATACGAAACATGGTAAACTTGAGGGTCAAGATTGAACAACTGAAATTTAAGTTACTAAAATTGAACAATTATGAAATTTAGGGAGTTAAAATCAAATAATTAAATTATCAATGCAAAACCTCTCAAGAAAATCACACGAGATAGACACACAGTCAATATACCATTCAATATAATTATTTTTTTCTTAAAAAATTTATAAGAAAACACACGGGAAACACACACATTCAAGATACCATTTAGAAACACACGAGGCACACACTTTAAAAAAATTATAACAAAATACAGAGGGTACAAACAAATTTAAAAGCATATTTTTTTTAAAATACCACATAAGTAATTTTAATTAAAAAAAAGTCAACAGAACTAGGAAATGCAAAATGGGGTAAACTTGAGGGCCAAAATAGAACAATTGAAATTTAGGTGACTAAAATCAAACAATTGTGAAACTTAGAGAATTAAAATCAAGTAATTGAGTTAAAATCTCTTTAATCAAGAAAGTTATTCTTCTTCTTCTCTGTTATTTAAAATATCACTGTGGAAATTTTTTATCAGTTGAATTATCGATGAAAAAATATTTATAAATTTCAGTTAACCTAATATTCATTTTATAATGTTAAAATGTTAAAATAAATAGACAAGGTAAAAATAAAATTAATTTTAGAAATTAAATATTGTGCACGAATTTTATTTTTCTTTCCTGCCAAGTAGTTTAGTGGTAAAAAACTTACCTCTTAAAAAAATTAGGCAGGGTATCTTGATTTCAAACTCTGATTGGGACGTCTCGACTCTTATCAAATAAATTATATTCATAGGAATTATTGTACAAAAAACTCTAACTAATCAAAATATGATGATTTTTATATTATTATTAAAATCAATACAAAGAAATACAATATCAATTATATATGAGACAAGTGATAGATATTCATGTACCTAAATTTTCTCTATGGGTACGGTATCCGACAATGTAAATTGGACACCAAATTTTATTTTAAAATATTATATACACATTTAAAAATAAGTATATTTAAATTTAATTATTATTAAAATAATTTAAAAAAAAACTTATATCATAATTAAACAATTTATATTTTTATAAGTAAAAACTATACTAGTTATGATATATATTTGCAATGTTGGTGTTTTGGAGAATTTTGTTTATAACTACATTATGAAAGTTGAAATGATTTTTATATATCGCCCATTTATAATTTTTATCTTGGTTTATCTAAAGGAAAAAGTGAATATTTGCCCTTAAAATCTTTTTCTTGAAATTTGTCTAATCAACTTTATTAAAACTTTTAATGATATCATACAATATAATAAAGCAATAGTAGATATTTGGCAAGTTTGCCATTTGTCAACTTTTAAGCAAGCTTACTATTTTAAAAGTTGCTATTATTAGTAACATTTCTATAATTATTTTTAATTATTTTATTTGTTAATTCCTAAATATTTAATTTTTTTTATTGTTAAAATATTAAACAACATAGTAGTAATAATTATCTTGGAAGAAACAAATTCTCTTAAAAAAAATAACTTGGGAATGTACCAGAAAAAAAATTCTTGGGAGAAAATTTCATGTTATTGGAATACACACGAGTTATTAATTTTTTTTAGGCAATGTTGTTAATTTTTTTATCATACATTGAACCATAGGATGAGAACAATTAACAAGGCAAAAAAAATTGAACCACCTCACAATATGAATTTGTTTTTGGTTAGTGTTCTCAAATTCTTTTCTCAAGGCAAATCATTGACTCTTAAATGCTAATTTCTCTTTTTCAAACTTCTCATCATCAATGTCATTTCTTCTCGCAATTCATATCACTCCTATTTTCAGTTTTTTTTATTTTTAATTTCTATTGCTTTCACCTATATAAATAGGATCAACTTCATCAACTCTTATAGAGTATTTCATACTTTTTAGTTTAAAAGGTTATATACTTCATACTTAAATTATGTTATACTTGCAAATGAATTTCAGCTTTTTTATTCTATTAATCCATTCCATTATTTTCTTTGTGCTACCCATCCAGCATTTCACAATTAAATATCAAGTTTGTCTAATGCTATCTATGATACTTTACCTTTATTATAATTCTTTTGGTGTTGCCTTCTTTGCATGATTGATCAAATATTTCTATTCATTTTCTAGGTAGTGATTAAGGTGAGTACCTCAAGATATCAGACTCAAAATGACAGCATATAATTCATATTTTTACCCACTCTCAATCCTCTAATACTCATTTTAAGGTAATATTGGATTCTAATTTGTTGTTCTTCTAACAAAATTGAAGTTTCCAACCATCTTTAAAGAATACATTTACTAGCTTCGTTTTTTTTTTTTTGATAATACTAGCTTCGTTTTTCTTTGTTATATTTGCTTTACTTAATTTTATAGTTTTTTTGACAGATTTTGGGACAAGCTTCACCGTATTCAATTTTAAAGTAAACATTTTTATTTTTAGAGAGATTTGTCAACTTGGTTTTTTGGTGTCTTCCGACATATTTTAGTAGAGCTTGCAAATGCTGGATTGGGAAGCTTGGTGCAGATTTCTTATTGTGCATTTGTTCAGTTTTTGTTCTTAAGTTATTTGAATTTGGTATCTTTATTACTTTGATCTATTGTACAACATAAAAAGATCAAATTTGATCTTTGAAATCTAAATGCGTGGGCGGAGCTGGTTTTTTAGGGTCATTGTATCTATTTTTAGATATCATCATTGTATTATATATCTTTGTTAGATTGTATAATGTCCCGAATAGTATTGCTAGATTGGTTAGCCTTTTTAACACTTAAATAATACATGGGTTGAAAAGCTTAAGATAAAAGAACAATTTGGTTGTGGAGATTTTATAACAGAGTTTTAGTCATGTTTTTGTTTTTCACCCCCCCCCCCCCCCCCCCCCCCTTTCTGTGTACAAAATATAACTTCATATAGTTATTATATTTACAAATTTAACTACAAGTGTTTACAATTACAATGTAAATTGATTTAAACTTTTTTTCTTTTATTAGTATAACTTTTGATTATGTGCAATTGTTATCTTTAGTAGGATTTGTGTCACTGAAGCTACGCAAATTATGGTTAAACAATTTCAAGTAGAAGAGTTATCTTGGTTTTTATGCTACCTTATGAAGTTCAGGCGTGATGTTTCTAAGTAAAGCGACATCTGTTGTAAATTGTAATATAATTTGTTTACAAAATTACAATTATCTTATATAACAATTATAATTTGTTTCTAAGTAAGACTCTTCAAGTTGCTAGATTTAATTCAGCGTTTAAGTGTTTTGTAAAATTTTGGTTTAGGTTTGTATTGGTGTTTTGTATATACAGTGTTGGAGCTTAGAATTTTATTCAAATCATGTTTATGCGATGCATTTTTTTATATAATATTTATGTGTGGGTCGGACGTCTATGAGTGGGGTTCGAATTCAAGTCCCTCCACTTTGTGTGTGATAGTTTTTAATAGGATGTCAATTTGTCTATTTACTAAGAAAGAAGAAAAAAACAATTTGTTTTGATTGATAGGTATTAATATAATAGGGCATCTTTCCACAAATAAAAAAATTCTCTTATTTTTAGATTTTGATTTTTCATTTTACTTCCAAAAATTTATCTAAAATATAAAGCAATGATATATGAAATATAACTTTTATTTTTTAAAAAACCTATTTTACTTCCCCGTGCATGGCACGGGTATACACACTAGTGTTTCTTTATTTAGATAGTTTAACATGTGGTCTTATCTAAAATTATGATTTTTATATAAACAATAAGTGTAGAAACAAGTGAACCCACAACCACATTACAACCAGACCGGTCCGACCAAACCCAAGACAATCTTACAGAACTGGAAAACAAAACTGAGAAGAAAGGTCGCAGAGCAGAGAAGGCGGAGGAAAATCATATCAGTACTGAATTGGCCCAGCATTTTTTATCGGCAGGTCCTGGCAGCCAGGACTGCTGGGACCAATGATCATTCTTAGCTGGAATTGTAAGGGATTGAGCAAACCTAATGCAATTCCTAATCTCAAGGGGCTTGCTCACTGTCACAAACCTGATATGATTTTTCTCTCAGAAACACTTTCGAATGGCAGAACTATGGAACATATTAGAATTTTGTTGGGGTATGACTCTTGCTTATCTATTGATGTTGTTGGTCGAAGTGGAGGACTAGCAGTTCTGTGGAGAAATTCATGCCACTGCAAAAATTGTTAGTTACAGCAGAAACTTTATTAATATGATTGTAGAGGATGAGACAAAGGGTGAATGGAGACTGACATGCTACTATGGTTATCCGGAAAGGGATAGACGACGAGATGCTTGGCAAATGTTACATGAGCTGAAAGTAATGGACAGCCTTCCGTGGTGTATTTTAGGTGATTTCAATGATCTCCTTTCCCAAGAAGACAAGCGGGGTTTACATTCGCATCCGGACTGGTTGTGTGATGGTTTTCGAGAAACAATTACCGACTGTGATTTGTTAGATATTAAGCTTGATGGGTACCCGTTCACTTGGGTGAAGAGTAGAGGCGCGCCACACATGATTGAGGAACGCCTTGATAGAGCGATGGCAACACCGGGATGGTTACAAATTTTTCCTCATGTGAAGCTTTCTAACTTATTGGCTTCACACTCGGATCATTACCCGATTCTGCTCCAATCGGACCCCCTTCCTCCGAGACATTATCAATACTGGTTCAAGTTTGAAAACAATTGGCTTTAAGAGGAAGAGTTGAATGATGTTGTTGCGGACGGTTGGGGAGTAGGCGAACACATTGTTATTGAAGACCGAGTGGCTAGGTGTGCAAGTAAACTTAGTAAATGGGGAAGAAGGAAGAGAGGAAGGTTTAAGGAAGATCTGCTAGAGTGTCATAAGGCGATGGAGGAGTTTCGAAGGAGTACTAATGCGGCAGGCCATCATCAATACAAAGTGGCAGCTGAACGCCATGCCACAATTCTTATTCAGGAGGAGTTATTTTGGAAGCAAAGAGCCAAGATGCATTGGCTTCAAGAAGGAGACATGAATACCAAGTTTTTCCATATGTCGGCATCTATAAGGAATGGTAGAAAACGTGTCAATAAATTAGTTGATGAAAGCGGAAATGATGTAACTGATCAGGCTGGGTTATGTGTGGTGGCACAACGATACTTTGAAGATGTTTTTAGTCAAAATGTGGGGAATCATGATCCTGTTCTTAATTTGATTCATCTAAGAGTCCAAATGTCGACCAATAGAAAAGGAGGAGATTCGCCAAGCTCTTTTCCAAATGCACTCAGACAAGGCTCCGGGTCCGGATGGTTTCAATCCGGCTTTTTTCAAAAATTATTGGGATGTATCTGGGGAGGATATTTGGCGGGCAGCCATAGTTTGGCTTGACCGGGGATTTTTTCCCTCAAATCTTAATGAAACCAATATTTGCCTTATACCAAAGTGTGAGAATCCTATGTCCCTAAAAGATATGAGACCCATCTCTTTGTGTAATGTTCTATATAAGATGATTTCTAAGGTTCTAGCAAATCGCCTTAAAATGATTCTTGATCAAATTATCTCACCGGAGCAATCGGCTTTTGTCGAAGGGCGATCCATTATTGATAATGCTCTTGTTGCTATCGAAATCATACATGCCATGAAGAGGAAGACGGGGGGCACTAGTGGTGACTTGGCTCTAAAAAATCGACATTAGCAAGGCATATGATCGTGTAGATTGGGGATTCTTGAGGGGTATGTTGGAGAGGTTGGGTTTCAATGAGGTATGGGTCAAGTGGATGATGATGTGTATTAGCACAGTTAATTACTATGTGCTTATGAATTTTGAGATGGTGGGACCTATTATTCCGGGGAGAGGCCTACGGCAAGGAGACCCTCTTTCTCCGTATCTTTTTATTCTAGTAGCGGAAGGGTTAACAGCTCTCATAAAGCAAGTTATAGGAACGGGTGATATCCATGGTGTGAGAATTTGTCGTGGGGCACCGAAAGTGTCTCACCTTCTTTTTGCTGACGATTGTTTCCTTTTCTGCAGGGCTTCAGCTCTAGAGGCTACTAATTTACTAAATATTTTACATACTTATGAAATTGCAACAGGTCAACAAGTGAATTTATCAAAATCTGAGGTCTTTATTAGCCGCAATATTAGTGTAGCGGCAAGGGAGGATCTGGCTTCAATACTTGGTGTTAAGCATGTCCTAGCCATGGTGGGTAGAAGCAAGAAGGCTGTGTTTTCTTTCATTAAAGACCGCATTTGGAGGAGACTGAATTCATGGAGGGGTCGTCCGTTATCTAAAGCAGGTAAAGAAGTTATGATAAAATCTGTGTTACAAGCGATACCGGCTTACATTATGAGTGTGTACTTGATTCCGGCCTCCGTCATTGAGGAAATTGAACGGATGATAAATGGCTTTTGGTGGGGTGGAGGTGTTAATAACAAGGGGATAAGATGGATGGCGTGGGACAAAATGACTAGTCCCAAACGCTTAGGGGGGATGGGTTTTCGCGATTTCGGAGCGTTTAATAAAGCCATGATCGCAAAACAAGGTTGGCGCATATTGCAAAATCCGAATACCTTAGTTTCTCAAGTGCTTAAGGCGCGTTATTTTCCTCAATGCTCTTTCCTTGAGCTAGCCTTGGCAATAATCCAAGTTTCTCTTGGAGAAGTTTGTGGTGCTCTAGAGAAGTGCTAATCAAAGGGTGTAGGTGGAGTATTGGGGATGGGAGTAAGGTGAGAGTTATGCATGATGCTTGGCTTAGAGAAGAGATGGGAAGGTGGGTGAGCTCCCCTCAAAAAGAGGAGGCATATTCTTTACATGTTAGTAATCTAATGATTCAAGGGGAGAAGAGGTGGGATAGAGGAAAAGTGGAGAGTATTTTTACAAGAGAAGAAGCGGAAAAAATTATGTCCACTTCGCTGTTTGAGTCGATTCAATATGACCGCTTAGTTTGGGAGGGTGACAAGGATGGAGTGTACACGGTGAAGTTGGGTTATCGCCTCTTAATGAGAGAGGCTTGGGACAAAATTCATGATTCACGGGGAGTGTTGTGGGGAAATTTATGGGAGGTTAATAGCCCTCTGAAGAGCCGTAATTTTTTATGGAGGTTAAGTACAGAATGTATTCCAACACGGATGCGGTTAGTTCAACGTCATGTGAACTGTCCTACCACATGTCCGCTGTGCAACAATGAATTAGAAGATGATTTCCATGCTTTCTTTACTTGTCCACATGTTTTAGCTTGTTGGCATGCTGCTGGTCTTTCTCATATTATTTTTCACAGGTTGCATGATTTTAATAATGTTTCGGAGCTAATTCTCAATATTTGCAGTCACGAAGATGCGGATAGTGCTGGCCGAGTTGCACTCTTATTGTGGCATATTTGGCAAAACCGTAATGACGCGGTTTGGAACTCTCATGTATCAACGGCTGCCACAATTGGACAGCAAGCAACAATGGCGTGGCATGTCTGGAACAACGCAAAACAGCAGCTGCAACAGCGCGCCATGCATCCGAGGCAGCAGCATCAACAGACCACCGATAGCACAAGCTGGTCTAGTCCACCACTTGGTTGGCTTAAGTGCAATGTGGATGTAGCTATTCCCAATGATGGAGGAAGCACGGTAACAGCAGTGTGTTTTAGAGACCATAGAGGTGCTTTGATTTGTGCTCAAACTCAATATTATAATGCACGAATGACAGTTCTAGAAGGAGAAGGAATGGCACTACTTGATGCAGTCCAACTTGCTTACTTGAAAGGCTTCAACAATGTAATTTTTGAAAGTGATTCTAAGACTCTTGTGCACTGTATTGATAACCATCATAGCAAGTTAGGATTCTCTGAGTTTAATTCTATTGTCACTAGGATTAGGCATGCTCTATCTAGTTTTCAAAACTTTGAGGTTAAGTTTGTTAGGAGACAAGCTAATATGGTCGCTCATTCCCTAGCCCGGGCGGCCATCTCATGGTCTTGTCACCGTTTTTTTGATTTTGTACCTCCTTGTATTACTTTTTTGATTAATAATGAAAGGTGTTAAGTTTGTTGGCTTCAAAAAAAAAAAAAAGTGAACCCACACCATGCTTCACTATCACAAATTTTATGTTGCTAAATTCAATGATAAAAGCTTAATTATGTAACTTCAAATTCAATGTATAGAGTTTAAATCTCCTCGTAAACAAGTTTCAAAAGAGTCAGAAAAGATTTCCCTTTCTCTAATCTCCTCATAAACAAGTTTTAAAAGAGTCAAAAAAGATTTCCCTTTCTCTAATTTGAACTTAAATCAAGTTTGAGAATCTTAAAATAAATTATGCTTGTATTAGTATTCTGGTTATATAAAACATGATTAAAATGCATAGTTATGTCTTTTACTCAGTTTCATGATTATGTTTTGGACTAATATTTTACAAAATCTTTGATGCATGAATACTGGACACGACACTAACACATCGATACGAATACTTTTTAAAAAAAATGATATAATTTAATATAATTATAAATGTCAGATGTCGGACGACGGACACGTAGAGACATGTCTAGTCTAAGAAGTGTTGTTTTACCATATATACCCCTTTCAGAAACACTTATTACGAGTATGTCAGCTCAAAAACACTGAACAATAAAAATTGTACTACTCCATTTCCAGCCTAAGTAAAACTGCATGCATTTCATTCTTTTTCATGGAGTTAGAGTGAGAGTGAGATTGTGAGAGAGAAGAAAACCCTTTCACCTTCCTTAACCCTAAATTGAAATTCTCAACAATAACAACAACAACCATGATGGGTCACGTTGGTTCAAGCAAAGACGCTGCTAACAAAGCTGAAATCCTACACTACAATCTCGACGACACTGAAATGGAAGACATTGACATAGAAGAAGACGAAGATGATCCATCTTCAAACGCTGAAATCCTCAACGAGTTAAGTCCTGATTTGGTCAAGTATTTCTGCAAAAAAGCTTCCATCATGTTCTTTGATGAATACGGATTAATCAGTCACCAAATTAACTCCCACAATCAATTCATCACTTCTGGATTACAATCTGCTTTCGATTCCTTTGGAGATCTCACTGTTACTCCTGGTTTTGATCCTTCTAAGAAAGGTGATAACGACCATTATCGTTATGCTACTGTCAAGTTTGGGAATGTAAGCCTTGATAGACCTATGTTTTGGTGTGGTGAAGGTAGTAATGCTCAAGAGTTGAAGATGCTTCCTAGACATGCTCGCCTACAGAGAATGACTTATGCTTCTAAAATCAAAGTTCATGTTCAAGTTCAGGTTAGAAACCTTTTTTCTCACTTCTTCAACTTTTCAGTTTGGTTAAGTGTTCATAAGAAATTACTGAGTTGTTGTGGCTTTGAAATTTGTGGTTCATGTTACTGAGAAATGATTTTTTTATATCAATATTACTAGGGTGTATTTTTGAAATGTGTGTTAATTTAGTTGCAGAAGATAAAAAGTGAGATAGATATAAACATATATGGTGTCTTTGATGATTGGATGATTTAATTGTGTTTTTATCACATGACAGGTATATATTCCGAAGAAGGTTCGGAGTGATAAATTTAAGACTGGGAAAGAGGAATACATTGATAGAGATATTATCATGGATGAGAAGAGAGAAATTACTATTGGCAGACTTCCTGTTATGGTTAAGTCTGATCTTTGTTGGATGAGTGAAGCTGAAAAAGCTGATTGTGAATATTGTTGCGGGATTTTTGAGACATACCCCACTACAGTTTTATTTTTCATTTTTAAAGGAGGGGAAAAATTGAAAACCTTTAAAAGAAGAGATTCTAGGTACGGGGGTTAGTTGCACTTGAGGAAGGTATTAGCACCCCAAGCGCCCATGGTATTCCATGGTAACCTCTTATATGTTTTTGTGCTTTTTTGATACATGCTTTTAAGAATGGAGGGAGAAATTGTATAGAAGAAAAAAGAAAGTGGAAAAAAAATAAGTAAATTTTATTTCATAAAGTAAATAAAAGAAAAGAAGTGTAAATATTTTTTGTTTGTAAAAAGATTTTTTTTGAGAGAATTGTAGTTGTTGTGAGAGAGAGATTGTAAGAAAAGATGTTGTAAAGAAAGAAAAAAAAAGTTGTTGTTTGAAAACGAAAGTGTATTCGTTTTTTGGTGTTGAAAAAGTGTGTTGTAGAGAAAAGAAGTTCTTGTTGTCAAAAAATTGTAAGAAAAGATGTTATATATAAAAAAGAGTTGTGATAAAAGCATGTTAAAATGATTGTAGTGACGTTGAGATTAAGGTGAACTTGCGTTTGTCTTATAAAAAGATCGTACATTTGTTTTAAAAGGTTTTTCGTTTCAAAAAAAATCTCGTAATCAATTTAAAATCAATTACGAATTCTCTCCCTTGGAAATGAATTTTTTTGGCGTTGTGTGTGATGTGTGAGCTAGGAAAGCAATAAAAGCATAAATAAAGTCCTACGCTATTACAACCCAATTGAATGATTAATATTTACAACCATATCGAATTTGAATAAATAATAATAACAATAAGCAATAAATAGATAAAAGGGCGATGCATATAAAATAAAAAAAATGCAAGCGCGGAAAATAAATATGATGATGAATATGCACATAGGAGGAGAAAAGGAAAACATCGCAAAATAACATCCTAATTAAGTGGAGTGTGTGAAAGAAATGTGTCTGAAGCAAAGACATGATAATAGCATTTTCGAAAGTCACTCACATCAACAAACAATCCTAATTAACATATACAAGCAAAAACATTTTATTTAGCAAAAAAGAAAAGTTTTTATTTTATTATGGAAAGAATGAATTTAGGCCAAAAGGTCCTTCACTATTAATGCTAATGTTAGAGCTCAATGATCTTATTAATTAAAATATTGTCTCTAACATGCATTTTTAAAATGATGCATTGTCCTAATCTAAATGCAATGCATGTATGCATGAAAAAAATGTGGAGTAAAATTGTAATGTGAGATTGTAGTGTGATGCAAAAAATTAGTGTCAAATGTCATGTGAAATGCAAAATGTAGATTATGATGCAATGTAAAGTAGAAGTGTAAAAAGAAATGTGTAGTGTAAATGTAATGAAAAATGTGATATGATATAGAATTTTTGTAAAAAAGAGTTGTGTGACATGAAAAATGCATAAATGTGATGTAGTGTAAAAATGTAAGATTTTTAAATGCATGTATGTATGAATTTTTCTAATAAAAGCATGTTATATATTTTCATAAAATGAAATTAACAAAGACATAATCAATCATCACAAAAAAAAAAGAATTCAAACATAGCATATTTAAATTTCTCTAATATTTTTGTTATTTTCATATATTTTTTGCATTCTAAATAACTAAGAAAGGACAAAACAAACTAACATTTTTTGTTTCTTTTATTTTATATTTTTTTGCACTTTTCTAAACAAATAATTAAAAAAAGTCATAAACAAATATTTTTATTTTTCTTGACATAAAAAGGTTAGAAAGAAAGTATTTTTTGCTTTTTCTATTTTTTTTCTAAATGACCAATAAAAAAGGGAGTGAAGTCATGATAAATAAACATTTTTTGACATCAAAATAGTTAGAAAAGTTTTTTTGGGTTTTATTAAAGAAGAGTTCTTTTTTGAATATTAGTGTAAGCGTTTAAGCTCAATAAGCTTAAAATAAGCTATTGTCCCAAACAAATACTTATTGAATAAGCTAGTAAAACAAACAAAATTGCAGTGGTGTAGCAGTAAAAAAAGTTGTGAAATAGTAAAACTGAAAATAAACCAAAAGGATAGCTCCAGCCCAGAATACAGGATGGCCCAGAATCTCTTTCTAAACCGGACCGGGTCGGTTAACCCATGGGTTAAACCAGACCCGGTCAAAACCAATGACCAGAAATAAAATAAAATAATGTGCGCGCCAATGGAGGCGCGACACGTGGCATAGAGGTTCCCCCTTCTTCAACCTCACAAACAACAATAACAGTACGGGAACAAAAACCATGGAAATGAAAATTTCAAGGTTCAAATAACACAAAACTCAAATAAACACCAAATCAAGCAAATAGATAGTGATTTTCATAGTATTTTTCGTGTAGATAATGAATACGCAATTGAATTTTGAAATAGATACATGATTTATGAAAAACGAAGCCCCAAAGTTCAAACCCCAAAAATGAAAAATGAGATTCATGCAAAATTAAGAGAAAGTGCATAAAGGAAAAGATAATACACTATGTCATGAGTTCACTGCAACACAAATCATGCAAAATGATGGTCTATGGAGTTCAAAATGGTTACCTCAAAATAGCAACCAAAATGGTTCCGAAGTTGTTGATTCCAGCGCTCCAACTCGCATTTACGGTTGGCTTGATGTCCCTTTTGAGCTCCTGAGTTCGTTTGTGAACTTGTAAACCGGCTTGGAGGATATTTGATTGAAGTTTGAGTGAAATGAAAATTTCAAAACCCTCACTAAAAGTGATTTCGGTTTTGAGTGTTTTTGAGTGGTTTTGATGGTGATTTGTGGTTGTTTTGAGTGTTTGAATGTGTTTTGATGATAATAGATTGGATAGGAGTGAGTTTGGTTGGAGTTTGTATGAGTTTTGATTTTTTAATGTAGTTGAAAAAAATGGATTAAAATGGAGCATGAATTTGGTGTTTGTGATGGTGTTTATTGCTGATTGTTGTTGTGTTTGAGAGGTGGATGATGGTTCGTTTTTAAATCTGTTATGGTGAAGTAAAGGAATTGGTGAAGATTGTTTGTAATTTGATTTAAATTGATATGATGAAAGATGGAATGTGAAGGATGAAGGAATTGTTTGTAGTGTTGTTGTTGTTACTGCTCCCTCCCTCCTTCGTCTACTTTTTTTTTCTTTTTTTCTTTTGTTTGTTTTTTTTGAGTTGAGAGAGATGTGGATTGGTGGTGGCTAGGTTTTTGATGATTTTCTCTCTAGTTTTTTCAGATTTTTTTGATACACTCTTATCCTCAAGATTTAGGGTTTGTATAGTTAATAGATGAAAGAAAACATATGGCTTTTTGGTTAGTAAGTTTGTTGAAATTTTTGGTCTATATTGAGGAAGAAAACAAATTTGTATAGTTGTTAATGTGTGGTTTTGCTTTGGATTCCTTTTCCTTCTCTTTCAAATTTTGTTGTTTTGTTTTGAATAATAATAATAATAATAGTAGTAATAACATTGTACTAATAATACTAAAAAGATAAAAAGTTTTTTTTTGAATGCTACTTGTAAAAATGAAAAAAATATGGAAAAACATGAAAATAATTAGCAAAATAAATGCATGGAAACAAGAATAAAATAAAAACCATAATCACACATATTTTTTGGAATTTTAATATGAAAAATAAAGAAAACGGATTTTAGGTCCAAAATTGGGGTACAATAAATATGACCATGGAGGCTACTTTCTCATCAAGGGTGCTGAGAAGGTTAGCTATATTATTATGATTTATGTACCTGTATTTCTGTCTTGTTTGTTATGGTTTTTTATACATTGTAGGTTAAATATGTTCTTAGTCACGATTGTTTAAGTTTAATCCCTTCTTAAATTTTCTCAAATTTTAATACCTATTTTTCTGTAGGGATTAAAAGTACTCGGTTTTGTAAAATGCTTTCAAATTAGGGACTAAAATTGAAGAAAAACGGAGAATTATGCTTACGCTTACTTTGTTTCTGTACACCTTAAATGTTTTTAAAAATGAGAAAAATATTTTCTTGAGTTAGGATTAAATTTATGATTATGAATAGTGACTAATATTGTCCAATATTATTCTCTTACAGTATTATTTTATTGCTTGCTGTCATTTCTTTTTGAGTGCGTGCTAGTTTAGATTTTACTTCACATAAACACTTGGATTGGTGTGAAATTTGGAATACACTAGTAGATTTCACATGTAGAACATATGATTTTGTAATGTTCGTTGTGACTCAAAATTAAAAAGTTTATTCACAGGAAGTCAACTTTATTTTAAAAACACACTTGAAACTGAATTTGTAGTAAAATGTAAAGCAAAATAAATCAAAAGGTTGTTATTTTCAAAAACTGACATGATGTAATCTACAATATTTTCATGTAATTTTATCAGTTCATTAATGTTGAAATCGTACTTTTATGTTTTATTATTTAATGTCTATATTATGTCTTCTCAATGTATTTATTTGCTGCTGTTTGTAAATTGCTTTTGTTGCAGATTTTTATTGCACAGGAGCAAATATTTCTGAAGAGGCTCTGGGTTTCTAATATTCTGTATTGGGCAGTTGCATACAAGTCACAGATGAAGAGAAATAGGATGGTTGTTAAATTGGTGGAAAATTCCGCTCTCGAAGGAGTTAAAAATGGCGAGAAGATGCTGACAATATATTTTCTGTCTGTCGAGATTCCTGTATGGATACTGTTTTTTGCTCTTGGTGTTACTTCTGACAAAGAGACTGTTGATCTAATTGATTACGGCGAGGGAGATGGAAGAGTTCATAACATTCTCTTTGCATCCATTCGGGAGGCTGATGAGAGATGCGAAACATTTCGCAGGGGAAAGAATGCGCTTGTTTTCTTAGAGGAACGTGTAAAAGGTGTACAATTTCCACCGCCGGAATCTATTGATGAGTGCCTTAACATGTATTGCTTTCCAAGCATTAAAGGATTAAAAAGAAAGGCACGGTACCTGGCATACATGGTGAAAGTTCTCTTACTGGCATATACTGGCCGCCGAAAAACTGATAACAGGGACGACTTTAAAAATAAGAGTCTTGATTTGGCTGGTGAGCTGCTTGAGCGCGAGATTAAAGTGCACTTTGCACATGCTCGGAAGCGAATGGGGAAGGCTCTGCAGAGAGATCTATATGAAGATCGAGATGTTCGTCAAATTGAGCACTATCTTGATGCTTCCATTATTACAAATGGTCTCCAAAGAGCGTTTTCTACCGGAGCATGGACACATCCTTTTAAAAGGATGGAAAGGATTTCTGGCGTGGTTGCAACTCTTGGCCGAACAAATCCATTACAAACCATGGCTGAATTAAGAAGAACAAGGCAACAGGTTCAGTACACAGGAAAGGTTGGGGATGCTAGATACCCGTAAGTTGTCTTAACTGTCTATTTTGATCTTTCTGTAGTTTGTTTGGTGGGCGAAGAGCATTAATAGAATCTTATAACTAAATCTTTTTTCTTAGTCAATATAATTAATATCAGCATCATACTAAATCTTATAACTAATAATCTTTATTTTAGTCAATATAACTAATAGATGTGAAGGTCCCTTGGAGTATTTACTATAAACTAGACCAAAACTAAATCAAACTACTGACCGTCTGGTCTTTAAAACTCATGGTTCATCAATTCTATACTTTATAGTTTATATCACTGCCCGTGTAGTGTGTACACTAGATGCTGAGTTTTTATGGTGATTATCTTGGTCTCTTCCATTTCATTTTCGGTATCAGCTTCTGTAAAGTGTCTTTTTTGAGGGAATGTATCTGTAAAATGAGCAAGTTCTGATTTAAATGGTTGGATACGAAATCATGTTGAAATCTGTAATCTCTTCTTTAGTCATCATCACTGGCTCGAGTATTACACGTATCAACTTCTCAAACATTTACAGGGGTTGATCTGGTCTCTGGCATTGTCTTAGCAGCTTTAGCTGTGTATTTGTTCTCTAGTTAAGGGATTGATGTATGTAGTTGTTATCTAGTTAAGGGATTGATGTGTGTAGTACAATGAAGTTTTGATTTCTCTGAATTGTTTTATTATAAAAGTTTAAATTTTTTCATTTATTTTTACGGAAGTTTGTGGCTGCAGGCATCCTTCTCACTGGGGTAAGGTTTGTTTCCTCTCTACCCCAGATGGTGAAAATTGTGGACTAGTAAAAAATTTGGCTGTCACAGGATTAGTAAGTACCAATGTAACTGAATCTATACTTCCTCAGCTGTTTGATTGTGGGATGGAAGAACTTGTTGATGATACTACCACTGTTCTTGGAAACAAAGACAAAGTCTTCCTAAATGGGGACTGGGTTGGAGTTTGTTCAGATTCCACATCATTTGTGTCAGAGCTACGGAATAGAAGGCGGAGAAATGAATTGCCTCATCAGGTTCACTTTTATTTCTTCCTCTTATGTTATGTTTTCAATTGTGGTGACTTTGAAAGCTGTCTATTGTAATTGTTTCTCTAATTGTTTTCCCTAGTTCATATATAAAAAAAATGCTGTCATAATTGCAATAAGTTTGTGATTTAGTTTCTTTTGAGCCTAGTGTTAACCATTTCTATCAGGTGGAAGTCAAAAGAGATCAAAATCAACGAGAAGTGCGCATACTATCAGATGCAGGAAGGATTCTCCGTCCTCTCTTGGTAGTTAGTAATCTGCTCAAGATTAAAGGATCCAAGTCAGACCATAAATCTTTCAAGGCCCTATTGGATAATGGTGTGATTGAGCTGATTGGTCCTGAAGAAGAAGAGGACTTCAAGACTGCTTGGAGTGTTCAGTATTTATTTGGCAAAGAGGGAAAATCTTCTGTGAAGTACACCCATTGTGAACTGGATATGTCATTCTTGTTGGGTCTAAGCTGTTCACTTGTTCCATTTGCTAATCATGACCATGCTAGGAGAGTGTTGTATCAGTCCCAGAAGCATTCTTCACAGGCTATAGGATTTTCTGCAACAAACCCCAATATAAGAGTAGATGCTTTGTCTCACCAATTATTTTATCCTCAAAAACCACTATTTCAGACAATGACAGCTGATTGTCTTGGAAAACCTGGATATCTAGGTCAAAGTAAAGTTCTTCCAAAGTCCGAGTTCTTTAATGGGCAGAATGCAATTGTGGCTGTCAATGTACATCTCGGATACAATCAAGAAGATTCCTTGGTTATGAATGAAGGTACGAAAAACACAAGAAGGGGGGGGGTTGAATTGTGTTTTAGATAGTTTAAAAACTTCTTCAAAGTTCTTTCGAACTTATCAGATTTGGCAGCGGATAACACAATAAAGGAGAGTGGAGAGAGAGAGAGACACAAGCGATTTTATACTGGTTCCTCTCACAAGTTGAGAGTAGTCCAGTCCCCTTGCACTTCCAAGAGAGTTCACTAAAAACACTTAAGTTACAATTGCTCAAACACAATAGTAAGAGACTTCCAAATGCTCAAGTATACTAACAAGAGACTTCCTAAACTAGATGAGAAAGTATATGTTTTTCAGGACCTTTGAGTACTTGATAAAATCAAATACTCAAGGCAAATTACAACACTAAACACAAGAACTACACTTAAGTTTCTAAAGAACAGTAAGTGAATAAAGCAAGGTTGTTTGGTTATCAGAAGCGCTATTTGCTTTCTTGTGAGTATGATCAGTTTTTGCTAGTTGTAATCCACACTTGACTTCAAGTACGAGGTCTCTATATATATGACAAGATAGATACGTTGCAGATTTGACCGTTGTCAAGCTATTTTGTCCGCTGGAGCAGTTTCTAGGTGGTCACATGTGATTAAGCTCAACAAGGAAACTTGTTGACTTCTCTTTGCAGGTTAAGGCTTTGTGTGTGTCCAAATGCGGTAATGGGAAAATGACTAATGCATATATTATCTTCCCAAGATAATATTATAACGTGCTTTGATTTTCCTTCACACGAATTTGAACTTGACCGTTGTTAATCCCTAAGCCAACCATGTGATTTCCTTTCATGAATCTTCCAGCGCAAGACTGATCTCAGAAGCTTGTATTCCCAGTACAGCTTCTGGTGTTGTATACTTCTGATGACTTATGCTTCTGATGATCATCCTTCTGATAGATCATCAGAACTCGCGTTAGTGCTTCTGATCAGAACTTGTGTTAATGCTTCTGATCATCATCAGAACTTCTAAGCTTCAGTGCATTGTTTACTTTTCACTGATGTTCCTGCACACTTAGATTAAATATTAAAATACCCTATTGTTCATTAATACTTTGTTATCATCAAAACTTCAGCAGATAATCATCAGAACCACTTTTGTTCCAACAATGAACCGTGCTTCTTTGCAGCGCGGTATGTTCAGATCTGAGCACATAAGGAGTTACAAAGCTGAAATTGAAAATAAGGAATCTTCTGATAAGAGAAAGAAACCTGAAGACATCGTAAACTTTGGAAAGATACAGAGTAAAATTGGTCGAGTTGATAGCCTTGATGATGATGGCTTTCCATATGTTGGCGCGAATTTGCAGAGTGGGGATATTATTATTGGGCGGTGTGCTGATTCTGGGACAGACCATAGCATAAAGTTAAAACACACCGAAAGGGGTTATGTTCAAAAGGTTGTGCTAACCTCGAATGATGAAGGGAAGAATTTTGCTGTTGTTTCCTTAAGACAGGTAACTTTTGTAACCAAAAACTTCTTTAATGATAAGTGGAACCCAAAACTACTTTAATTATAATGCGAGTTGCTTTACTACTGCATTGGACAAACATACTGAACATGGATGTTTTATTTACGTTTTGCAACTGCGATGTACATTTTTTAACTAACTGCTATGTTGTATTTGATAACTAAGAAAAACTGTTATTTAATAATTTTTGCAGGTTCGAAGTCCAGTTCTTGGAGATAAGTTCTCCAGCATGCACGGACAGAAGGGTGTTTTAGGATTTCTGGAATCTCAGGAAAATTTTCCTTTCACAAAACAAGGCATTGTTCCTGATATTGTCATAAATCCACATGCATTTCCCTCAAGACAAACTCCTGGGCAACTCCTTGAAGCTGCTTTAGGAAAGGGTATTGCTTGTATTGGTTCATTGAGAAATGCTACTCCTTTCTCCACTTCATCTGTTGAAGCCATCACTGACCAGCTTCACAGGTAATGTTTCATCGTTACTTAGTTTGATTTAATTACAATTTCGGTTGTTTATAGTATATAGGAGGAACTTGTATTTCAAATTTTTGATCCTGCTCACTTCATGACTATGATGTTTCTTATATACTAATAATGCCTTCCCAGTTATAGAATTTCAGAGTGTATTGAGTTCTGAACTTTCACTTTTCATTCCAAATGTGAAGTTAGTTACAACAGTTTTGAGGCTTGCCTTTTATAGGCTTACAAAGTATCACCTGCTCTAGCAGGTGAAGCTAACCTGATACTGACACTTGTCAGTTTACATAATAGTCCTACTAATGCTGATCTTATCTCTAATACCAGTCGTAGTTCCTCTTTTTGGCATTGGCTCCACTCTCACTTTAAAGTTTCCAAAGTTTGACTTTTAAGTTGCTATATTATCTTGCTGTACTGAGCCCGATTTATGTTCCACATGTGACAGAGCTGGCTTTTCAAGATGGGGAAACGAGCGAGTGTACAATGGGAGGACTGGTGAGATGGTCCGCTCACTCATCTTTATGGGCCCGACTTTCTATCAGCGGCTGCACCACATGTCGGAAGACAAAGTGAAATTCAGGAACACCGGACCAGTTCACCCACTGACTCGACAGCCTGTTGCTGACAGGAAGCGATTTGGAGGTATCAAGTTTGGTGAGATGGAGCGTGATTGTCTGATAGCTCATGGTGCATCGGCCAACTTGTATGAACGGCTCTTCACCCTCAGTGATTCGTCTCAGATACACATTTGTAGTAAATGCAAAAATGTGGCAAATGTGATCTTGCGACCGGTATCTGGTGGACGGAAAATACGAGGTCCCTATTGCCGATTCTGTGAGTCAGCAGATGATATTGTTGTGGCCAGTGTTCCATATGGAGCAAAGCTATTATCTCAGGAGCTGTTCAGCATGGGCATTAATCTCAAATTTGAAACTGAGCTTTGCTAGTGATGAGGCTACTTTCCCACTTGATCCCGAGGCCACTTTGAAGTTTAGTCAAGTTGTAGGATAGCTTTTGAAAGTGTGAAGTTTGATTTAGGCACCAAAATATTGTTGCTGGTTAAAACTTATGTATGTCTGGTTTTATATAACATAATTAAGATGCATAATATTAGTTATATGTATGTCTTTCAGTCTGTTTCATGATTATTTGTTGGACTAATATTCTGCAAAATCCAAGATTAGTAATACAAGTTCCACCAATATCGAAGGTTCAAATCAAACTAATCAGTTGTTCTCATTTTAAGTTCTCAAGATAAGTGTTTGACTGGATAGTAATAGTATAGTATCGGTTGAGAGCATAAGATGTAAGAGTTGTTAATCTTGACTAATATTTGTACATAATTGGTGATCAAATTCACAATTGAATTAAAAATGATGTTTGGTGGAAGTCTCACCGTCGGTCACATAAAATATTAATATAATCCAACTATAATCCCTTTTTATTTATTGTCCAAGAAGGACAAGATCTAGATTTACAAAAATTGTCTGTCAATTTGTAACCATCATCGATATTATTCTTTTCTAAAGTATAGTACAATTTTTTTAGTTAAGTTCAATTGTGATTGTTGTCCTCGTTTTAACTTTATATAGTATTTTACAGGGGTTGTTACGAACTTACGAGCAAAATAAACAAGAAAATTGATGAAGCATTATATAATCACATTAATATAGAATTGAAAATTTAGATTCACATTATCAAAAACTTATATTAGGCACTTTTTTATCTATATCATATTTTTACTCGCTTAAAACTTATATGAATTTAGTTTAGAAATCCTAGCTCAAATGACAAATGCCGAAATTGTTAGGCTGGACGTCGTGACCTAGGTTCGAACTCAGAATCTCACAGTTGTGTGAGTTATTTAATTTTAGCGGATTACCACTTTATCTAAGAAAAAAAAAACTTATATGAATTTATTTCTTTGAATATATTTAGTGACTCAAATTTTATGAAATTGTTTGGGAGAATTTAAGAAAATATGACAATTTTCATTAGTTGTTATCAGCTTATAAATATAAGTTCTGAAAATCACTTATAAGATATGTGTAAATAATTTTATTTTATCAATTGTTATTAATTTTTTTTATGTAATCTTATACATTCGTACTCATTATGATAATCATTTATGTTATAAGTTGCAAATAAGTTGTTTATTCAAATATTACTTAAATATTGAGTAATCATATTTTTCGTATGTCATTTTTATACTGATAAACTAGTTTAACCGTTAATTATTTGATATAAATTAGTTTATCAACTATCTGGTTTTTTTATCAAACAAAATTATAAATTAATAAAAATAAACTATAAACTCATGAACAAAAATGTTAGAACTCAAATGTGTGTTAAAACGGTACAGAACAACTTTAAATATCTGGGTCAGTTATTCCACCTCTTAAGGTGACTCTAATCAAACGAAAGAAATAGTCAATGTATTTGGCGGTAGACACGACCAAATACACAAAAATATTATCAAAAGATTTTTCTTTCAAATAAACTATAAGCTCAACGGAGTCTTGAAGGATACGATGGCGAAATTTATAAAACAAAAGCAGGATAATAAAAGAAGGGACAAACTCTTATATATCAAAAAAAAAGTTGCAAACTAAAAAAATCCTAAATAATCATGCAATATTTATAGCAGAATTTAATTAAAATATATACCTTGTTATGTGATGCATCATCATTTATAAGTACAACAGAAGCAAAATTTCTATATAGAAAATGAAATATGTTTTTCTCCCCCACATTTTCCTTTTTGGTCCAAATGAAAGCTAATAATTTGGAGGATTCTGATAATAACAACTGAGAAAAAATAAAACAGTCTCTATCTGAAATACTACACAGTAGTGTAGACATAAAAAATAAAATAAAAAGTAGTTATGAATATTATTTTATTTTTTTAGAAGAATATTAGTATTATTTTCTGTTAAATGGATTTAGACAGCAAGATTATTAATAGGTAATAGTTGGATCCATGGTAAGCGTGTAATAAAAGGTGAATTATGTAATTTGATCAATGATGAGTACATTTCAACTAACCGATAATATATGCACCGACAGCCACAAAGATCAAAACCGGATACAACCGGTATTAAATCCGACAGCTGGTGCCACCTCATAAATTATTCCTCATGCCAATAATCACAATCCGCCGTGTCTCTCTCAAAACCACCGACACGTGTAACCACCCCATTGGTTATTCCTAAATAAGTCAAATACTAACACTGAGCTAAGCCGTGGAATGTAGATCTTAAACGCCTCATCAACAAAACCGGGAACCTATTCTCCCGGTGATAAAACAAGCATAAATCAGACATAGAAAAAAAACACAACACTAGTTGTAGTTTGTTGTTGTTAGAAACAGCAAAGTGCAAAGTGAAAGAGAGAGAAAAAATGGCGTGTTAAACGGGCGAAGATTTTGATGCTTTGCCACCACTGAACTTTGTAGATCGTTAACTCAAAAACTTCTTCACTGATCTGCATCATGGAAGCTAATGCTGGCATGGTTGCTGGCTCCCACAATCGTAACGAACTTGTTCGGATTCGCCATGATTCTTCCGACAGCGGGGTTAGTTACTTACTTACTTAATTAGTTAACCTTAATAACAACAACAATGTTGTTCTACTTTTCTGATTCATCTACGTTTTTTGTCTTCAAGTTCAGATCAGATCTGTGTGGTCATAGACTCAATCTGATCTTCAAGTTTTATTAGAAATTGATTGATTGATTGATGTTATGAATTATGATTCTAATTTTGTATAATAGTATTATATTGATAATTGATATGTTAATGTTAATTACTTAATTATACTTTACAGCCAAAACCATTGAAGAATTTGAATGGACAAAACTGTCAAATATGTGGCGAGAATGTTGGATTAACAGCAACTAGTGATGTGTTTGTTGCTTGCAATGAGTGTGGTTACCCGGTTTGTCGTCCTTGTTATGAATATGAACGAAAAGATGGCAATCAATCTTGTCCTCAGTGCAAAACTAGATACAAAAGACTTAGAGGTTAGTTTGTTTGTTAATTTGTCCGATTGTGTTGTTGCTTTAGTTTTTTGGTCTGATCTTTAAGGTGTGTGAATTTTGATTTGAAATTAAATGTATCTGGATGTATTAGGGAGTCCTAGAGTGGATGGAGATGATGATGAAGATGACGGTGATGATATTGAGAATGAGTTCAATTACGCACAAGGAAATACAAAGTCAAGGAGACAGTGGGAAGATGATGCCGACCTCTCTTCATCTTCTAGACGTGATTATCAGCAACCAATTCCGCTTCTTACCAACGGCCAAATGGTAATCCATTCAACTGTTTTAGGATTCTATATTTGGTTTCCATGTGTGGATCTTACTTTAGATTGAAGAAGTCAATAACAACCGCCAAAAGATGTTAAGATGAACTTTTTCTTTATTCCATGTATTAATGTTTTGTCTTGTGTGTTCCTATCTAATAGTATACCGTATGTTACTGTGTATTACATGAAATATTGCTGAAAATTTTCATTTATCTTTCATTGACTATTGATATTGACAGATGTCTGGTGAGATCCCTACGCCCGATAATCAATCTGTCCGAACAACCTCGGGTCCTTTGGGCCCATCTGAGAAACCTCACTCACTTCCCTATATCGATCCAAGACTACCAGGTATAATGTTAAGTTGAAGCTGTGCTATATTTTGTAATGATTAGATTATTGTGATTTTCCAATTGACCGTATATTTGTTGTTATTGCAGTTCCGGTGAGAATTGTGGATCCATCGAAAGACTTAAATTCTTATGGTTTGGGAAATGTTGACTGGAAGGAAAGGGTTGAAGGTTGGAAGCTGAAGCACGAGAAAAATATGGTACAAATGACTGGTAGATACGCTGAGGGGAAAAGTGGAGGAGCAGGAGACATTGAAGGGACTGGTTCTAATGGAGAAGAACTTCAAATGTAAGCCACTTATACCATTTGTTTCAATGTTTAATCACCAGCTAATCATATTTGGTATAAGCCAGGGAGCAATATTATGTATGTTTCTCATTATGACATGTTTGCTTATGAATTTTCTGTTGCATTTACTTTGAATATTTACTCGGATTGAATTTCATTTCAAGTTAAAACGGTCCATTGTTTCTGTTTTTGCAGGGTTGATGATGCTCGACAACCTATGAGTCGGATTGTACCTATTCCTTCATCTCAGCTGACGCCTTATCGTGTTGTTATCGTACTCCGGCTGATAATTCTTGGCTTTTTCTTACAATATCGTGTAACTCACCCAGTTAAAGATGCATACCCACTTTGGTTGACATCAGTTATCTGTGAGATTTGGTTTGCCTTATCCTGGATTTTGGATCAGTTTCCAAAATGGTCTCCTATTAATCGCGAGACTTATCTTGACAGGCTTGCTATAAGGTTTGGATTGTTCTGGTTCCCTGCACTGTTGACTTGGCTTGGTTTAACTACGATGCGACATTTTTCTGTTCCACTAATCTTAGTTTGTCTTGTGTAGATATGATCGTGAAGGAGAACCGTCACAATTGGCTCCTGTTGACATTTTTGTTAGTACAGTGGACCCTCTCAAAGAGCCGCCTCTTGTAACTGCAAATACTGTTTTGTCTATACTTGCTGTTGATTACCCTGTCGACAAGGTTTCCTGCTATGTATCAGATGATGGTTCAGCTATGTTGACTTTTGAAGCCTTATCAGAAACAGCTGAGTTTGCAAAGTTGTGGGTGCCCTTTTGCAAAAAGCACAATATTGAGCCAAGAGCACCTGAATTTTATTTTGCTCAGAAGATTGATTACTTAAAGGACAAGATTCAACCCTCTTTTGTTAAGGAGCGACGAACAATGAAGGTTGTTTTTGAGGCATCAATCATGTTTCAATTTCCAGTTCTATATTTATATCTAAACTGAAATGTAGACATATTAAATATGGATATTTGTGCATAACAGAGAGAATATGAAGAATTCAAAGTAAGGATCAATTGCTATGTTGCTAAAGCTCAGAAGACGCCAGAGGAAGGTTGGACAATGCAGGATGGAACTCCTTGGCCTGGAAATAATTCCAGGGATCATCCTGGAATGATTCAGGTATTAGGATTTAATGCACATAACCTATGCTGTTATTGATATTTTCAGCTTGGTTAAATTATTTTGTGGTATGCAGGTGTTTTTAGGTCATAGTGGAGGGCTTGATACAGATGGTAATGAGCTTCCTAGGCTTGTTTATGTTTCTCGTGAAAAGCGACCTGGCTTCCAACATCACAAGAAGGCTGGAGCTATGAATGCATTGGTTTGTCATACTGAAGCTTCTTATTTTATGTGTTTTGTGGCATTGTCTGGTTTATTTTCTTCTTAATGGCTGTGTCCTGTCCTGTGTCTTGAAAGATGATGTCAAAAAGCTGAATCTATATGAAAAATAACTTATGAAGTGGTTCCGTGAGTCAACATAATACAATGATAGACAATGTTTAACTTATATATAGTGGTTTATTTTCTTCTTTAGGATGTGAATGATGTTGCTAGCCAGTGATTGGGTATGATTGTTGTGTTTTATTTATTTATTAGAAAGATTAGAAAGATAAGCTTCTTTAGGATGTGAAAATGATGTTGCTAGTCGATGGTTGTGCTTTTTTATTTATTAAAAAGATAGGTTTTGAACATATCTAACCATGGTTTATCTTGTGCAATGTAGATTCGAGTTTCTGCTGTCTTGACCAATGGTGCATATATGTTGAATGTTGATTGTGATCATTATTTCAATAATAGTAAAGCTCTTAAAGAAGCAATGTGTTTCATGATGGATCCGGCTTATGGAAAGAAGACCTGCTATGTACAATTTCCTCAGAGATTTGATGGCATTGATTTGCACGATCGATATGCCAATCGCAATATTGTGTTCTTCGATGTACGTCTTTAGTCTAGTGTAATTTTGTCAATTGTAACCAAGAAATTATTTTCTTTCCTTGCATTACTCTCCACTGCTTTGCCTAAACTTCATATGTTTCATCCGTCAGATCAACATGAAAGGTCATGATGGTATTCAGGGCCCAGTCTATGTGGGAACTGGTTGCTGTTTCAATAGGCAAGCTTTGTATGGTTATGATCCTGTTTTGACTGAGGAAGATCTCGAACCTAACATTGTTGTGAAGAGTTGTTGGGGTTCTAGAAAGAAGAGGGGTGGCAATAAGAAGTATAGTGACAAGAAGAGGGGAGTTAAAAGAACTGAATCCACTATTCCCATATTTAATATGGAGGATGACGAGGGTCTTGAAGGTATGCTATATCGCTGACGCGTTTAGAATTTGAAATGTTAATTTCATGCAAGAAAACTGATTGATGTAACTTGTTTGTCTGATATTAGATTTGCCTAAAAATGATAATACGTCTTTTTGCAGGTTATGACGATGAAAAGTCACTTCTTATGTCTCATAAGAGCTTGGAGAAGCGTTTCGGACAGTCACCAGTTTTTATTGCTGCTACCTTATTTGAGCAGGGTGGCATTCCACCTGCAACCAATCCTGCAACTCTTCTTAAAGAAGCAATCCACGTTATCAGCTGTGGTTATGAAGACAAAACAGAATGGGGCAAAGAGGTCAGCATGTCTTGTTTACAACGTGTTTTTGAATTCATGTCTTCTAGTATCAAGAAATGAGTTTAATTTTGATATAATGTCAGTGTACAATATTTTACAATGTCAATAAATCACAACTAACCATATGTATGATTTTAGAAGTAATCATGGTTTATGTATGATTTTAGAAGTAATCATGGTTAGTGTCAATTGATTGACCGTGTAAAATATATTTGCACAAACAGTATATAAACTCAATTCGTAAGAATATATGAGATTGATGAGTAACTTGTTTATTTAGCCTATTTATTGACATTTTTTCCTACTTCACCAGATTGGATGGATCTACGGTTCTGTGACTGAAGATATTTTGACTGGGTTTAAGATGCATGCGCGTGGTTGGATTTCCGTCTATTGCATGCCACCTCGTCCAGCATTTAAGGGTTCTGCGCCCATCAATCTTTCTGACCGTCTCAATCAAGTGCTTCGGTGGGCCTTGGGTTCTATCGAGATCTTCCTTAGCAGGCATTGTCCTCTATGGTATGGCTACAATGGAAGGATGAGGCCTCTCATGAGACTTGCTTATATCAACACAATTGTCTATCCCTTTACCTCACTCCCGCTGATTGCGTACTGTACGCTTCCTGCATTTTGTCTTATCACAAATAAATTTATTATTCCTGAGGTAAATGATTTCTTCTATCTCAATTCTGGCTGTTAAACTTATAACTACCGATTCTGGTTCTTGACAATTGGTTTATCTTATGCAGATAAGTAACTTTGCAAGTATGTGGTTTATTCTCCTCTTTATCTCCATTTTTACTACTTCGATTCTCGAGCTTAGGTGGAGTGGTGTCGGTATAGAAGATTGGTGGAGAAATGAACAGTTTTGGGTTATTGGTGGAACATCTGCACATCTTTTCGCCGTGTTCCAAGGACTTCTCAAAGTGCTTGCAGGGATTGACACAAATTTTACCGTTACATCAAAGGCATCAGATGAAGACGGAGACTTTGCCGAGCTATACGTGTTCAAATGGACATCACTTCTCATCCCTCCTACAACAGTGCTTATTGTGAATTTGATAGGTATTGTGGCTGGTGTATCCTATGCCATAAACAGTGGTTACCAATCTTGGGGTCCACTATTTGGAAAGCTTTTCTTTGCTATATGGGTCATTGCACATTTATACCCTTTCTTGAAGGGTCTTTTGGGGAAATCAAATCGTACCCCGACTATCGTTATTGTCTGGTCCATTCTCCTTGCTTCTATATTCTCTTTGTTGTGGGTGAGGATTGACCCCTTCATCAAGGATCCCAACAAAGCATCCAATGGTCAATGTGGTATCAACTGTTAATTTATGTTGAAGATTCATTGTGTTTTAATATCCCCCTTTTGATTGGAGACATTCAAGGTTGCACTAGTGTATATAAACAAGAATTCAGAATGGAGTCCTATTTATGCATGAAAAATAGGATGGGGGATAAAATGTAAACTTTCATAGGATTCTTGTTTCTTTTGTTTCTTTTATTTATTCACGTGCTTCCCTCTTGGGGGTCCTTACAAGGATAGTTATGGTGAGATGTATGTTGATGTTGTATTTTTTGTCCACATAATATAAAATTTGTTTATGACTATAATATATATAGTGAAAGCAAACAAAGGTACAATGTTCTGTTTGGTGGTTTTACCTATAATAACACTTTGATGAGCATTTATGTATAATGTTTTGATTTGATGTTCTAATATTTTGCATGAATGAATGTCTCTCACTCATCTTTCAGAACCTTCTCTTCTTTCTTCAACTCCCTTTGAGATGGTAACCATTAGCCTACTTGGAGTTCATATTAAACTTCTCAAGAAATCTTTGTAACAAATTAACAAAAAGGAGGAAGTTTAGAATTTTGCTTACTTTAAAGGAAAAACTTATCTACAACACTGAAGATGCTGTTTTGCACTAAAAATGTTCTTATAACTACCATGTCTTGGTTACTGTCATTAAATATCAATTTTTATGTACACATAGTATTGCAGGTGAATTTTGTTTCTAAATGTATTTACAAAAAAAAATGTAACTAAATGTAGACTTTATAGACGTTTTCTCATAATACTATGTGTACATACTGTTCTCAACCAAACTTCAAGTGACCCTAAATGATGTCTGAAGGTAAAACTTTCTATGCCAAGTCAACCAAGGCCATGCTCAACAAAAATGAACTTCATAAAATATGATTGGTTACACAGTCAATTTCCAAGAAGAAAAAGATTACAAAGAAAGTAGATTTTGATATTGAAGATGTTCAGCCAAGACACAAGGAAAAATCTGGCAGCAACATAAATAAACAAAAAACCAACATTCCATTCTCAGATGCGTATAAATGTGATTTTTGGGGTGGGAAAATCCAGTAATATAAGAGAAACCAAAAATAAGTTAACCGAATGAATGAAAAAGCTATGCACTAGTTCCAAACCTTGGCTTCAGTGAAAACAAAAACACTTTCTCATCCTATTGTTCCTCCTCGTCATTATCTATCAGTATCTTCTTGCATGCTTCGTAACACATGAAAGAGATTCCGGCGGCCGGCACTAACTTCATGCAACTAGGTCCAAGCCCTCTATATAGACCCTGGATCCCTTCTTGTTCTAGTATGCTAACAAGTGCATGAACCACATTTTTGTAAACCTGTCTCCCACTGAGAGCTCCAACTTGCATATGCTTGCGAGCCACCTCGAGTGGAAAAGTTGCAGTACTTGAAATAGCACCAGCTGCTGAACCAATCAAAAGGGTTTCAATGTTGCCAATCTCCTCTTGTTTAAAAACTTTTCTGTATGCTTTCCGTAGAGTGTCGTAGGCAAAGTAATTGGTAGCCGAATATGGAATAACTCCAATAAGACTAGGAGTCAGGCCTCTGTAAAGTTCTGCAGGACCCTCTTCTTTAATTATTTTCACAAATGCATCAAGGAGACCATTATAAACACCTCTCTGAAATATCACTAATAAAGTTTAAGTTTCACCTTCTATTTTAAAATATGATGCTAAAACATCAAACGGAAAAGCAAACTATGTATTCAGCCTAGATCTCGTTTGGATAAACAACTTAATTAAGCATTTATAGCATAAACATTTATCATATAACTCGATGTTATCATAAGCTATCCAAGAGTGTTTATGAAATTAAGCTGAAAACAACGTAAGGACATGTTATCTGCTATTTCTATAAACTTTTCCAAAAAGCCTCAAAAGTACTTATATCCGTAGATAAATTCAAATATTAGATGTGCATACCTGGATAGTTAGTCTAGTCTTGAGTAGTTCAAGCGGATACGTGCATATCGTTGAACTCACTCCAGCACAAGCACCTGCAATCAATGATGCAGGAACTGGGAGTTTGGACTGCTCCCCAGGCTTTGCGGAAAGGTTCTTGTTTACCGTATCATAAGCAAATAGCTGCAGAAACAGGTAAAGATAAATTGAGATAAAGCTACAACAATGGAGACTACAGATTCATTTATCATGTTCATTTGATTACAGGGATTTGGCGGACTTGTCAGAAATTTAATTAAACATGTTAACGAGACATACTTGCTCATTGACTTACCTGATGGGCCATTTATATATTTAAGACCCCCACCTAAAAAACAAGAAACAAGAACAAAGCACCATCATATGAAAGCTCTCGAGCATTATAAATCAAAGAAACTTAAGCCCAAAAAACTGCTACAGAATTAAAAGAGGGCCAGGAAGATGTAAAGCATAAAATTTAAAGCTTAAGAAGTAACTGAATTCTAAGAGCGATAAAACCAACTATTTGTCATGAAGATCATTCAAATAGGATGAACATGGCCAAAATATGCAAAACATAATCTAAAGCTCGTATTCTAATGCATACAGGTAAGGTGAATCCATCCTTGATTTAACTTAAGGTATAACATGATCTTTTTTTTATGAACTGGTATAACATAATCTAACATACTAAAATTCAAGAATAGCATATGCCCCTCTTATTTATAGACTTCACATACAAACTCACCCTTTTCGGCCAGACAAAGCAAAAAAAAATGTTAAAGACAAGCAAAAATATTAGAGCAAACTCACCCTTTTTGGAATAATGTTCAATGGTGACCTTTACAATTGTATAAAAATGATTAAAGACAGGCAAAGATAATAGAGGAAAGAGTTGGAGAAGCTATTCCCGGCATGTCTTCAAACAAAATTTGACACTCCCTTTGGCCCTGGAGTGCTAGAACTGAACAAGCCAATCTAAAACTCTATTTGTTTCTCGAATGCTAATAGTATGACAAAACTCCAAACAGTCAAACACCATAGCTGCCTGAGGATGTTGTCCATGGCTCTAGATATATCACAGGGGGGGACTATCATTGCAAATTTGCAACCATGTCCAATCATCTCTAAATCTACAAGGAGAATTAATTCCCAGCAAAACCTACTTAATTCACAATTGCTTCCTACCTCTAATCTAGAAATCATACCGGACTTTGGCGTATTAAATTCATTTTAGTTCTTATAAAAAGTATCTAAATAACTGTTTCTAATACCATAAGAATTGTTGGGATATAAAGCCGGTAGTGACTGTCATTGGAAGCAATCATGTGGAGTAGTAATTCAGTAACATTAACAAAACATCATTAAAAACAAACAAGTATCAAGTACAATAATTTAAGGATAATATCTCGAAAAGCAATGAAATGATATGATGCATTACCTCAATGGCTTTACTAGGCGCAACCCGAATAACATTAACAAGATTACCCCTAAACAAACCCTTCCAACCATCCGTTTTCATAATATCTTGAAAAACCTCAGTAGTAGTATGACCACTACTTCCAACCATCAAATGAGTCCTTATAGTCTCCAAAGGTGCCACAGTTGTTCTAGAAATAGCCCCAGCAATTGCTCCACTACACAACCTCCTAATAGAAGGATTCCTTATCTTAATCTTAAGTTTAAATCCACCATTTTTATTCTTCACTTTAACAACTTGTTCACCTTCACCTTCCCCTTTGACATTGTTAACATGATTTGAGTCAAATTTCCAGAGTGATTGAATATACTTTTCGTATAATTGGTTGAAAGGAATTTTTGGGTCATCAGTATTTTGAGCAACGCTAGCAAACAAAGGTCCACCAGGATAATAGTAATCCTGATGAGATTGAGAAGGCAAACCGGAAACTGAGAAAAAGCCATCAGTTTTATCGTCAAAAAGTTGGATATTTTTTCTTCTACCCATGAACTAAAAAGAGGTTGTGGATTGTTATGTGTGATAAATTTTGCAGCTTTTTGAGTGTAGTAGTAGTAGTAGACAGTGAATGAGTGAGTGACTACAACTACAACTACAAGAGAATCATTGTTTGAAGGTCTGAAATGGAAATGAATGATATTTGGTTATAATTAATGATGATGATTATGACAATAATAAATGTATATATATTTAAGGATTGAAGGTTTGGTTTTGGTTTTGTTTAGTTTAGTTTTGGTGCGGCTGGCTGGGTGGCTCTTGCAGTGCGGAGGGGAGAAGTAACAAAACAAAGTTAGGTTGTATTCGTTTACCTTTTGTGTAGCGTTGCTGTACCACCGAATCCATACCTTCTTTTCTTTATTCTCATTAAATAAAATAAATAAAGTATTCATGCAAGAGGATTTAGATGAGATGATGATAAGGAATTTCTTCGAGTTTAATTAAAATCATAATCATAGGATCGAAACCAATCCTAAAAATATAACAATATTAAATTCTTTTAAAGAAGAACTTTAATCACCTTTATAAGCGGACAAAGAATATGGTTCAAATAAAAAAACAAATAAAGCACTCCACACACAGTAATAAAATTTGATACAGCACTAGTACTCTAGTAGGACTAGGAGTACTTTTTGTTTGTTTGTTTGTTCGTAAAAAATGTGAGTGAAGTGAACCCAAGCCAAGGTCAAAGTGGATGTATACCTTAAACTGACATACAGAGGTTCAAAATCTATGGTAGTTAGTTGAGTTGAGTTGAGTTGAGTTGGTAAGGTAAAGTTCAATCAACCAAACACAATGCATCACGTGTTTCTTTCCTTCCTACTATTTACGGTATGGTACTAGGACTGAGTAGTAGCATTTCAACCAAATGGTCTCATTTTCACCAATGGGTGGGATTGCATTTTGACGCCATTTTACTTCTTTGCGAAAAAACATGAAAAAATGATTACCTTTTGTGGTTATGAAAATTGATTTACTTTTAACATTTTACATAAATCTAAAATGAAAACAAAATTTATAAAAAAATACAATTTAAAAGTGTTGTACATAATTAAATGATATAACTGAACTTATGTAAAAATATAGTATATATTAATTGAGAACTCCGTTATTTTTTTATGAACATTTCGAGGCATGTAAGCAGTAGAGAGACTCTGAGCATTTTTAGGAGAAGATTTTGAAGCTCTCAAGTCTTAAATCAAAAGACTCTAAAGATAGACTAAAATTAGTTAGTCAATCTACTAATATGTTTCTTTCACTCCAAATTTTAATTAAATGAATTCACCTCTTACATCTTTAACGGTGTCATTTTGAAATTTAGGAGGGCAAAAATTGGATTCAGATTTCAATAAATTTTATAAGACTTTTTTATGTTAAAAAAATATTGTGTGGTATTTATAAATTGTTAACAATTAGTTTCAATTGAGCGAATTTGACCCTTAATAAACCATCTTTTTAATTCCATAATTGCATAGTTTATTTAATAAGAAAAGTTTAAAGTGTCCCGTAAATCTAGTTCAATTGATAAGAGATTTGAACGTAATATACCGGCCTTGAGTCTGGGCTGGGCTTCAGCTTTGGGCCTCCGAATAATGAAGCCTAAAAAAAATTAGATAGTAATATGAGTAGGCCCAATTCATATGTAGTTTATCATTGTGTGAATAGGCCCAATTCATATGAGTTCATAGCAATTCAATGTAAAATTAGGTAGTAATATGAGTAGGCACAATTCATGTGTCATTCTGAACGTGTTCATAGCAATTTCATTTTTTTTATAGCAATTACATTGAATTCATATTACATTGAATCACTCTTGAGCAACATTTAAAGTGTGAACACCCACTTTAACAGAGGTACCCCATCATTGTGTGAAATAGTGTTGCTTTCTTTGTACCAAAAAACGCGACTCATTCACTTTATGCTATATCTAGGCCAAATGTTACATTGTATTTACAGTGACATTATTTAGTGGCTAATAAATAAATATATCTATATCGAGAGTGGTGACCTTAATACCAATTCACATTCACACTAGAGAACATCTCTAATACACTGTTCTAACATTTTTAAGAACAACCAACCAATAGGCTGGAACTAGCTAATGATGCATACATTTTGCGCGAAATGCAATACAATGTTCTGAGATCAAATTCTTTGATTGAAACTTTATAGTAATAATACGTACATTGAATCTTGAATTTACAAAAAGAAGAACAAAACTACCACTAATATTATATAACCAGTTGATAATGGTTTGCTTGCTCATGTTCCATTATGATCTTGGTGGGTCGTTTAATTTCTTTTCTTTATTTATTTAAGCTATAGTTTCATAAGCACGCTACAAATTGGATTACTACTACTTAATTGATGAATTAAAGAGATTAATCCCACAAAGCTCATCTACAAGTTTTTAAAATGAAATTAACTATAACATGACATGATTTCCATTCCTAAAAGTAACGATGATTAGTTTAATTTAAATGTCAAAACATGATAAACATGAAAAATTAATCTTGAATTTGATACACTAAAATGCCATCACCTTGTTGCTTATAAATTGAGAGTGCACACGCAGCCTTAATCACTCCTCATCAAGCCAAAATATCATAGTTTGAAAAAAGTCATGAAACTATTTACACTTGTAATAATTTCCAGCTTAATATTGCTCAAACATGTGAGCCTGATTCTTGCAGACGTTGGTACTGCTTCTTCTTACGGTCCTCCATATATACGTACGTTAGCGGACAATCTATTGAAGTTGTTTGCATTCTCACATTATTATATTTTTGGTCTGTTGCGTATAATTGTGCTCAGAAACCTTCACCTTTTGAGCTAACTTTTTAGATAAGATTCAAACACATGATAATTTTATATAATAACTTGATGTATACTAATTGTTAAAATGTGCATGCAGCTACAGCTTGTGATGGAAATAGGAGAGATCAGTTTCCAGCAGGAAATATATTTGTTGCAGTGAATGAAGGGTTATGGGACAATGGTGCTGCATGTGGAAGAAGATACAGAGTAAGGTGTGTGAGTGGAATCAATAAACCATGCAAAAGTGGTATTAGTGTTGATGTTAAAGTTGTTGATTCTATCACTTGTACAAGATCATCCTCATGCCCCCACACTTTTCACATGTCAACTGAGGCCTTTGCAGCTATCTCACGCTTCCCTAATGCAAATATCAATATTGAATACATCCAGTAAGTTAGTTAGTTTAACATATATATTCATCATTAATTTATACTATATATTTTTTTTTATAATATCCAACCTTATCATCCAATAAATTAGTGCAATGCTTAATTTTCATGCAGGATATGATATGACATTCCATTAAGAGGCCATTGTTGAAGTATAACACAAATGAATTGACAGAATACACAATGAATACAATGTTTGGTTTAAGAGTGTGATCAAGATTTTGTTTCTTGGTATACCAATAAAAGTGTAAAACATGCACATTTGACATATACTAATATAAATATTAAATATTAGTGCATCTTTGGCTATGTTACCGATAAAGTTTATATTTTGGTGAATATATATTGAACTAATTAACATCTTTGGCTATGTTTCCTGACAAAGCTTTGCCAGAAAACAAAACAGATTAATATATCAAGATGATGAATTTTGACCATGAATATTTAATTAAGCTGTGAGTGGTCACACTTACACAAAGGCTTAAGCCTCTCCACTCAGTCAACCCCATTTTTAGTTAGAAAGGTTTATCAGTTATATGTAGATATTATTAATTATATAATGTAAACTTGAGTTCAACATGCAGCATTAATATGGTGCATGGATAATGGATGTATATGCATCACAATTCACATCATACATGCACCACTAATTAAGTTGATTATATCAAGCATGCCAATTAGCACACGGGAACTCATCAACTTATAAGGGCTGCCATATATACAAGTAATCAGCTTATAATAACTTTATTTATTCTGTAGTTAGTGGCGTACATGTTGACTGTTGATAGTTAACAAGTAGTGCAAGAATTTCAATTAATTAAGCATAATGAAGAAACCTAGTCATACCAATCAAGCTAAGTTAGTTGGTTCAATGATGATTGACGCTAAACTTGATAAAGAATATCACGGTCCGATCTTCCGCTATTGCATTTGAGATGAGACTGAAACCACTATGAACCGGATTAGTAGCCCAGTAGATCAGATGCTGATAGTAAAAAAAATTCGTCGTGCCATATAAATATATTAGTAGTATATTGATGTAAATTAGTGTGTGATAGATAATTAATAAATACAGTATTACTTATGCCTCTAAATATGTATCTTCAAATTTTCAACTTAATTAAACATTTGTCACCATAATATTCCCATTCATTTTTATTTGTTTTAAGTAAAAAGTCATAAATATAGTGAAAGAGAAGAAAAAATAGTCTAAAATGTGAATGAAGAATGTGCCACAACACAACTTTTGCTTTGTATTTTGAAAAGAATGAAATTATTTGTGGTGAAAAAAAGTCACTTGAAAGTTGAAACACTCACTGTAGATTTATGCAATACGAGACTAGTCAAAGCCCGCAACGCAAGCTTAGGCTTTGCAAAAGCATCACAAAAGCAAATGAGTGAATGGTTATTACCGGGTGCTGGGAATGGATTAATTAAGTTTTTTTTTTACAACAAATGGATTAATTAAGTTAAGATGTGATTACTTTGTAAATACAACTTACTTAGTACTAGCTACAAGATGTTGATTTGCACCAATCTATGTTGGAACCACAAAATATAACACCAATATTTATAATTTATTGAATTAACTAGGATACTATGATTAGCTGATTAACAAAAATTATGTAAAAGAGATAGAATAACAAAAACATCATCATGAGTTTTTCTGTTTTTGTAAATAAAAAGAAAATCAATATTCATAAAATGAGGAAGTTCATGAACTAATCACTTTTAGTTTAGTACTACCTAAAAGAGGTACCTCCTCCTACTTATGGTCATATGTTCATTACTCACGGTTGAAGAAATTCAACACCATACCAGTACCACAAACATAGTGTCCTGCATAAAACATGTTACTAGATGCATAGACACAATCATATATGGGTACGGATGAAATTAATTCATTGATGGAGGCCTTACCCTCCAAAGACATTTTTGCAGTCAAAATTGTGTTTTCTTATAGAGAAGGTAGTAGTACTCTGTTTGGGAATATACTTAATCCTCAACGGCTACCAAACCATAATCTTATTACCTTTTCCCTCTACCAAGATTGTGAATGAGTATGTCGTATTGCTTACTTGTCAAAATCTATGAAGCATAGACGCATACGCTTTCAGAATATAGATATATCGACATCAATAATAATTTAAGAATGTGACATAATTTAACTTTCTTTGTCCCAAAATATAAGAGAAATTTGATCATAGACTAAATACATCAACTTTCTTTGACCAAACTTCTCTTATATTTTAATTGAATTCAAGTGATTAATGAGCTCTTTTATGGACAAATCATTTAGAAGAATCCGAATTCCATTTTTTTTTTTTTTTGAGAAGAACAATTTTTATCAAATTTATTTACAGCCGATGTAAACAAAACTATGCCTGCTACCATGTGTAACCCAAATCGATATAGACAAAAAATATGAATACTTACAATTACACGTGTTGACAATGGGTTTAAAAAAAGTGGTACAAAATTGTCGGTTGCTGATTCAAACACACGGAAGGACAAAAACTACAGTACAAGTGTGGTTGCAAATTACTCCATATATTGTACTGTACTGCTATAGTTTAATTTCCAAACAGATGATAGATTGATTATATGGACAATAAGCAACAGAACAAGGTCCTGCTAGATCACACAGCATGAATACAAAGACTACTATAAATCTAAGATACTATGTAAACAGTTCAATATCACCATTTAGCAAAGAAAACTAGTCTTTTTCAGTTTGTGGGAAAATCTGTTTTGTAGATTTGCAGACAGAAAGGGAAAAGTTGTTCTTTAAGAACAAAATGTTGGTGGACGTGTCAATGTCGGCAATTGTTTTCTACTGAGAGGAATAGAACAGGGTAGTGATAAGATTAAATTGTATTGTATACACCAGACAAATGAATACCAGATCATGTGCAACTTCATAATGGTTAAAACAACAAAACTGGTTTAACATCAACTTCTTGAAGTATGGTAAAAGTTCAAAAATAGATTAATCATACTTCTTGATCATAAAACCCAAATGACAGCAATGGAATAGTTTCATGTGGCCATGATGAGCCGAGTGAGCATCTGCACAAGTCACCGGCTTGGATGCAAGGTAAAAGAAAAACACCCAATATCATTACGAGTCTAGAACTATGTATGAAACCATAGAACAGAATGGAGTCATGGACTAAATGATCATTAAGTTACTCATTCAAACGATCAGATAAACCGGTGCATGTTGAGTTTAGCCTTATCACGGTGTAACCTTCACCATTATTTTGTTGATGCTCCAAAATGTAGTTGTTACCAAAATCACACCAGAACACCATACTTCTATCAAATTTACCGTTAATTCAAACATGCACTAAGAAACTGAAGAGACAGTGGACAGACAGAACAGAAGCAGATTAATTCCTCAACATCTTGGCTAAGAAACCAAGTATGTACTATTCAATATCTCATCAGAGTTAAACCTTAACATCCAGTTATTCTATTAGTACTCACCCAAGTTTTTTAATTGCTTTTCAAAATCATGAAGTTATAAACTTTGAATGACAAGTGAAATTTGTCACACCACAACCAAAGCAAAGATGTTGTTAGTTATCCTTTAACACATAATTCACAATACCAGATACAACTAGAGATACAGAATAGACATGTACTGGTATTCTGAATTAATAACCATTTAACCTCAAAATAATGAGAATCCCTACAACATAACATAAAAAATAAATAACAAGTAAAGGATTTGAGACAAAACATTTTACTCTAGTAACAGCATATTATTGGCTCTAATCAAATGCAAATCTCAAATTCCAGATAACACTATAGAAAGAAACAAAAAATTACTGGCTCTTGGCCATTTGCTCAGAGGATGCAAGTCAATTCCCTAGTTAGTTACCTCCAGATCAAAACACCAATTGCTCCTCTTCCTCTTGGTTCTTTATTCTGTTGCATACTATATTTTTATTTTCTTTTTCTGATTCTTCATCAATCAATTATATTAGCTAAATGCAATGAAAATGAAAATCAATTCATTTCTCTTCCTTTGATCCATCACCTTCTCTATCCTCAAGCAACCTTCCAGATTCCTCATCAGCCTGTGCAACCTTCTTCTGTAACTCTTTAGCCTTAAGTGCCTGCAACTTTGCATGATTATAATAAGCCACACCCAAGAAAGCAAGTCCATAACCAAACAAATTAATAGGTGTAACAGTATCCTTAATAACACTCCATGAAAAAGCAATCAAAAGCCAATCTTTAACAACACCAGCCACATTCATTGTCAAAGCACTTGTTTTCCCAACAAGAAGAAAAACAGCAAGATTCAAAGCAAATGCACACAATGAATTAGTCCCAAATACCACAAAATCAAATCGAAAAGTCGATTTCTCTTTCAAAATCGGGTACTCCACCAGGATCCAAGGAACAGACAAGAAAACCAAACAACAAGGTGCAACATAGTACAATGATGTAATAGGATTCAACGAAATCCCCTTAGAAGTAAGCAAGATTTGAATCATAACCAATCTAGTCGCTTCGAAAGCGACAGCGCCGAGCTGTAGAATAACACCCCACGTATCAAATCTAGCTTCCCCATAAGCAGCAACAGCAACACCCATTGAAATAGAAAGCATGTTAAACATTGTATCATTTTTATAAGATTCTTTTTTAAGAGCAACACCAATGGAATAAACAGCAACAGGCATAAGAGCTTTAAGCATTTGAATGAAAGAAACAGAGAGATAAATGTAAGCGGAATTAGAAAGCCATAAAGAAAGTGAGTAAAGTGCACCGATTGGAACAACGGAAGAGAGATAAACATCACGTGACATTGAAACGGGATCGACCATTTTGAAAATGCGAACGGCGAAAAAAGCAAGGGTTGCACAGAAAGACATGTGGATCATAGTTAAGGAAATTGGGTATGACCAATTGTACATCTTTTTGTCTAAGATGTATTTGTTGTAAACGATAACTGTGAATGAAAGAAAGATCCATATTGCTACGTATGTGTAAGAGAGAACGATTTTCTTCATTACACCATCGCTAACAGATCCACCTTTCCCCATTGTTGTTGTTGTTGCAGCTCTCCAACACGAAGAAAGAACGAACGAGAGGAGGAAGAAGAAGGAGAAGAAAGGGTCTGAGGTGAGAGAGAGAGAGAGAGAGAGAGAGAGAGAGTGTGTGTGTAATAATAACTGAATGAAGAATTTGCGACTAACAAGGATAGATAGAGAAACAAAACAATTACTAGTATTTAAATTAAGTTTAATTATTTTTTTATTTTTATTTTGTTTGTAGTAATAAATTAATAATATTACTATTATATTGTTAGTCAAAACGAAGAAAAAAATTATTATATGTTTTTATTTTATGATAGTAGTAATATTGTTATATTGTTGTATTGTGAACCAATATCGATTTGGGTCTTGTTAACTAGTGTTAATGAACCTATACCGATTTGGGTCTTGTTAACTAGTGTTAACATCTCTCCCGACTAAAATTTTGCGGCGGTTTTTTTGCGACGGTTCTGTTTTGCGCGCGGTTATATTATAGTTAACTGAGTTCAGAAGGGTTGTTTTGAATTCCTTGTGAATAAAGTCACACCAATAAGATTTTGATGTGTGGAGCAAAGTGATTAAGCAACCACGTATCAAAGAATATAGAGACAATGAATATTAATCCAACAATATGAAGCAAGAGAAAAATAGAGAAAGCAGTAATAGACACAATCGTTTGTTTACACAGTTCAGTCAAATTCCGACCTAATCCAGGGGAGAGAGCAGCCCCTCCGTTCCATTATTTCCAAAGTATCACCGTTACAATGAAACTCCCAAAAAAGGGTTAGAAAAATCAGAAACCTAATCCTACCCTAATCCCAAGTTTCTTCCCGTAACCTAGAAACTTAATATAGTGTTTCTAAGGTGAAGAATAAACAATTTAGAGAGTAATTGTTTCTTTCTTTCTTCACTTGTATTTTCCTTGGAGCTACATCTTTGCTCTCTTGTTTTTCTATGAAGAAACAACCTCTATTTATAGAGAAATATATCACTTAAAAATAGGAACAAACATGTCTTAAAATAAAACATAATCTTAATTTGTTTGAAATATATTTAATTTAAAACCAAACAAAATCTTCCATTGTTTTCAAACATATCTAGTTTAAAAACAAACATAATCTTTGTCCCTGATTTTCAAGTCAATCTTCACAATTCTCCACCTTGACTTCAAATCAGTGGTGATGCCAATTTACACCAACCACCATGCTGCTCTATCCATCTTGAACTTCTATTATTCAAGATCACATGTCAAGTCCAAGTCACACTTGAACCTTGACCTAGGCACTTGCTTCCACTTGCTTTCCGCAAGCATTGCTTCATTTCCTTCATCCCTCGGAATGTCTTCCTTCATGAAGTTCTTGTCTTCCACTACCATAGGGTGTTTAGGTAGCCCAACAAGATGCACCGCTTCCTCTTCATCCCCGGAGTGATCAAACTCGTCCTCCTGAAGATTTGCTTGCTCACAACTATCACCGGAATTTTAGATAGTTCAACAAGTTCAACCACCCTCCGATCCCTAGGAATACCTTCCGTCATCCGGAGTATTGCTTGGCACCAAACCAACATTGGAATTTTAGGTTGATCCACCTCAAGCTGCAACATCAAACTCCCCTTGCTTCCAACTACAACCCGTAATATAACAAGTTCTCTAGTTTGATTAAAGTTGCTTTCAATTGCCTCCTTGAAGTTCCTTTCAAGGTCTTGCACTTCTTCAGCCACAATTAAAACGTTACCACCAAGGTCCCCATGGCCACACCCCTTTGGTTCAACAATTCCACTCTCCTTCATATTTCCAAGAGTTAATGTTGTTTCTCTCCCACTATTGAAAGACTCCACCTCAATATGAGATTCCACCAAAGTAATTCCACCATGTACTCCCCCTTGTAATTGGCAAGACCTCTCTAATTTCTATGAAACTTCCAACCCGAAATCCTCTAACTCTACACCGTCATGAGAATCACAAGAGTTCAGAGATTCACTCTCCTCCGGTTTTCAACTATACACCAAAAGTGCTTCCGCATTCACATAACCCTCTTCCACAACATGCACAGAATTATTATTGACCTTTAGTTCCGGACAATCCTTCCTAAAGTGACCTTTCCTATTACAATGATGACAATTCCACTTAATGCTTCCTTTTGACCTTGCCTTCCTACCTCTATCTCCACCAAAAACATTTAACGCATCTGCAACGTTTTCCACCTTCAAGTTTTTAGACTTAGTTAGTTCTTTCGCCTTCAAGGCCAATTGAACTTCCTCCAAGGTAACAGCGCTTTCTCTACCATAGAGCATGGTATCCTTGAAACTTTCGTAGGAGTTAGGTAATGCACACAGTAAGTGCAAGGCTTGATCTCCATCTTCTATTTTCACATCAAGATTTGCCAAATCATCAATAATTTTATTGAATTCCGCCAGTTGCTCCGTTATGGATTTCGACTCCACCATTCGATAAAAGTAGAGCTTTTGTTTCAGAAACTTCTTATGTGCCGTCGACTTGGTCATGTACAATGAATCAAGTTTGGCCCACATAGACGCCGCATTGGTCTCCTTAGCTACTTCTCTCAGCACGTTGTCTCCAAGACACAAGACAATAGCACTAACCGCTTTTTTATTCAATTCAGATTTTTCATCAGCTGAAAGCTTCGTCGGCATTTGTGCTTCTCCCTTCAAGACTTCATCACAATTGTTATGGACTAAGACCGCCTTCATTTTTACCTTCCACAACCCAAAGTCGTTTTTTCCGGTAAACTTCTCAACATCAAACTTCAAAATCATGGTACCTAATTCACGATTTGATCCTTGCCCCACGGTGGGCGCCAATTGTTGTGAATTCCTTGTGAATAAAGTCACACCAATAAGATTTTGATGTGTGGAGTAAAGTGATTAAGCAACCACGTATCAAAGAATATAGAGACAATAAATATTAATCCAACAATATGAAGCAAGAGAAAAATAGAGAAAGTAGTAATAGACACAATCGTTTGTTTACCCAGTTCAGTCAAATTCCGACCTAATCTGGGGGAGAGAGCAGCCCCTCCGTTCCACTATTTCCAAAGTATCACCGTTACAATGAGACTCCTAAAAAAGGGTTACAAAAATCAGAAACCTAATCCTACCCTAATCCCAAGTTTCTTCCTGTAACCTAGAAACTTAATATAGTGTTTCCAAGGTGAAGAATAAACAATTTAGAGAGTAATTGTTTCTTTCCTTCTTCACTTGTGTTTTCCTTGGAGCTACATCTTTTCTCTCTTGTTTTTCTATGAAGAAACAACCTCTATTTATAGAGAAATATATCACTTAAAAATAGGAACAAATATGTCTTAAAATAAAACATAATCTTAATTTGTTTGAAATATATTTAATTTAAAACCAAACAAATTTTCCATTGTTTTCAAACATATCTAGTTTAAAAACAAACATAATCTTTGTCCCTGATTTTCAAGTCAATCTTCACAAGGGTATTGCAAAAAACCAAACATTACAAGGGGATTCTCAAAAAACAATTTATTTTAAAAAAGTAGAACGCATTTACCCTTATTATTTTAAAAAAGTAGAACGCACAAATTTTAAGAGTTTCTTTATTTGCTTTCTTAACTATTGTTCTAAGGGCAATGTTTATCATTTTTCATAAGATATTTGTATGTAATATTCAGGGACGTGATTCAAACTCTGATACGTTATTTATTCACTTTTAAAGAGTAAAATTTTAACTATTAAATTACCTGACAAAAAAATTGTTACACTATTGTTTAATGAAAAAATATGTTACTATTTTAATATTCAAACTAGTACGGTCATGAGCAAGTGACATATTTATTTGGCATAGTTAATTAAAATCTGCAGGAAAAATCAATAAAAAGTTATAAAATAAAATTATGAATTTTGATTTTAAAAACTAAAATTAAAATCATTTTAATATTTAAAGATAAATTCTAAAAAAATTAAGATTTTAAGGTCTAAAATAAAAAAACATGTCAACTTATAAAGACCAAAACACCATTTAAAAATATAAAATTATGTTATCTAAGCCAATAAATTTTGTCCGGTGAAAAGAGGTTTGAATTGTATGTTAGAAATTATAGATTAGATTTTCAGCTCCATTGTAAACAAAAAATTATGTTATCTTATTAATAATCAAATTATTGAAGAAATTAAGATTATTTTTGTTGGTCGAAAAAGTATGTTCTTTTCAAAGGAAAATGTAATAAATATTTGGATTTGTAAGTATGATTTGAACTTTGTTCTATTTTTTGTATTTTATTGGTTAAAGAACTTTGTTCTTTAATATCAATGGAGTTTGGATACTAACATTAGAGATGTATTTGTATTGGTATCATATACCGATATATTTTGTGAATTTGGTATTTTACGTGTGCAAGTGAATAAACAAATTTCTCGAGTTATTTTGTGAATTAAGTATTTTATGTATGTAAGTGAAAAGATTAATTTCTCAAGTTAATTAAGATTATAAAAGGTGATTAAACTTTTTAGGTGACAACTTGTCTACCCCTTAAGATTTGAGAGTATTTAGTCTTAATCATTAAAAAATATTTTAAACGATATAATTTTTTATAAAATACACCGATGGATTGAATGTATATATTATAGAAATACAAATCTAAAATCATTTGATATGTTATCGAGACACACAAAGATTAACGTTGTTTAAAAAATCATACAAATCGTTAATTTTGATGCATCTCAATAACATATCAAATGATTTTATATTTGTTTGAAATTTTACACAAATGATCTATATGATATAAACTGTTAATTCAACGGTGTATTTTGTAAAAAAATTATATCGATTAAACTTTTTTTGAGTAGTTGGGGTAAATACCCCCAAATCTTGAGGGGACGGACAAGAAAAAATCAATTTTTTAAGATAATTTAATACAACTGCATTTTTAGGATTGAATTCGAATTCCTAACATCTAATTAAGTCGAAAGAGATATTTTATCATATCATTTAAGTATGCTTAAGTAAATAGTGAAATATCTACTTCGATTTTATTCCTTCATTTAAATTTTCAAAAATATAATAATTTGGGGTATAGACTTTGATGATTGGGGTCAAAAACTAATAATCTAGAATCCAAACCCAAAATCACAACCATAAATTTAAATCTTATATTCCAAACCTAAATCAAAACAATAAACTTCAAACTATTGAATATGATATTGTTGGAATTTATCTGAAGTCCCACATTACTTAAATTTTTGAGTGTTAGGTATATAAATATATGAGGACAACATCATATTATGAACTAACTTTTGAAGTTGAAATTCAAACATATTTAACACAAACCTTAAATCTTACACTCATACCCTAAACTCCAAACCATAAACTCTAACCCTTTGATGTCTAATAAAATTGCAAATACGAGAAATTATAATCTCATGATTTATTAAATTCGATACTAGTTCACCTAACATTATACATTGCATCAACACATTGAAACAAACAAGTAAACCATTCATTCATTTCATTTTATGACTTAATTAACTAGGCGTGAAGGCAAGGAAGGTGACAAATACGCACAGAGAAGAAATTAACTCAATCGGTGCTTAGACATGTCATCACACTAAAGAAGAGATAGAGATAGCCCTTTAATTTGTTGACCTTCTTCAACCACTACAAAACAGAAATGGCATTAACCTGGAACGTCCACTTCCACTTGTTGGCGCAAACTATGGGCTCAACTCAATTGGGCCGTGTAGCCTTCTCAATTTCAATCGAAGATAACGACAGTAGTTGTGCGTTTTTTCTGTATTGTTCATACCGAAAAAAATACATTTTAAATTCAATAACATTTATACTATTAAAATAATATTTTTAATAAAATTTGTACTACTGGAAGATATTTTCCGATAATTAGGAGATACAGTACTAGCTAATTAAGTGATTCATTTCGAAGAGAAAAAAAAACCTAATTAAGTGTAGTGCAATGCATGGTTTAATTTGTTGAATACAGTACTAGCTAAACTAAAAAAAGTAGCTTCAAGCTTCTATTGCATTCACAAGACTCATAATTAATTCCAACACCACTTATTCCAATTTATTTGCCAAACTTCGCATGTCTACGATGATGACATTGTTTACTTTATGTTTCCTTGTGTTAGGTCTTTATTTTTGGTTGACTAAATTTTTGTGTTAGGTTATGATTGATGACTTATCGTTTGTGTGGGGTTGGGCTACATACCCAGAGAAGGCCATAGACTATGCTCCTTCCATCCTACGTAAATTATAAGGAAAGAAATAAAAATAATTTATTTTAAATATAGTAATAATTGAGAGTAATATTTTTGTGTTTTTTTTATCTATTATTGTTTATTATTGAGAAAAGAAGGGAAAGAGAAAAAGATTAAATGTAATTTGTATTTAATTTCATGAAAATAACTGAATAAGTAAAAAGAATTCTTGCAAAAATAGTGATTTATTTTTCTCCTCACAATTTGAGTTAAAGAATATGAATTTTTCCCTTATATTATTTGAAAGTGATAGAGTATCTTGATGTTGACACCATTACATTCATACTCACTTCACTCATAACTTCCCCAAATGCACCACATTGTTAAGGAATTTGAACTTGTTCTATTTATCTCTATTTATAAAAGATATAGACATAAAATGTAAGTTTTTTTTGTTGATAAAAGACATAAAATATAACTTAATGGGACACATTTTAATAAATTAATGAGACAAATTAATGAGACTCTCTCTCTCTCTATATGCTATAGACCATCCACAATGGCTTAAACTCTAAACACCCACTTTTTTCACTCCACACCATCTTTCAACACACGTTCAACTTTTATTCTCTCCATTGAACTATCCATTGGGCTGTTTTTGTTGGTTGAATCTGACATTCAACCCTTCATTAAGTGGCTATTGTAGATGGTCTTAGTATGAGAGTCACTTTGGTTGTAGTTTTTTTTTTGGTACAAGAAGAGGGCAAAGTCCATAAAAGAAAGAAGTATTAAACTATGAATATATTTTGAGGCATGCAAACTACAGATACATAATCAAAGAGGATCCTCTGAAGATTTGTAGGAGGCGTCTCCAGAGTCAATACATCAAAAAAACTTTGAGTAAAACTATGATTAACAAGTTAATTTGCGCTTCTGTTACTTTCTCGCCATTTGTGTTGAAATTGAGTTTGACAATCTATGTTGATAAACTCTTGTATTCGACGAACAACAATAGGGTGGCTCTACTAAGATTGCATCTATGGTTGTAGCTTGTTTTATTGGATTGAATTGAACCATACTTGTGACAATAAAGTAGTAGGCTTGATTTTATTCTATGCTTAAAATCCTGCATTTTAAAATGCTACTTCGGTTATAAATCTTTATAAATTCACTTTTTGATCGTCTTTGTAGTTGTAGTGATATAGAATAAATTTTGGGTCTTGTTAACTAGTGTCTTAGGGCACTAGTTAAGGTTACTAAAAAATGTAATATTTATATTGGAAATAGTGTTTTATTATTTTAGAAAAGTAAAATATAGGCTTAAATATATTTTTGGTCCTTTAACTATTTTCAAAGTTTCATATTAGTCCTTTAATTATTTTTCGTTCTGTTTTGGTCCTCTAACTTTCATTTCGTTAACCAAGTTAGTCCAAACCGTTAATTTTTAACTCTAAATGTATGAGGTGAACCAACATTATAAGTGGTCCACCGTAAACCCCACTAATTATTTTAATTTGAACCGTTTGATCTTTTTGTTAAAAATATAACCGTTGGATATTGCAAGTCTACCGAATCTAACGGTGAACCATCATAAAATAAGTATTTCTCTTGTTCTTCATCTCAATCACCACCTTCATCAAACAAACCCATAAAAATAACCAGATTCCTAATTTCAGAATTCAAAACCTAATTCAAGAAGAAACAAAATCATGATACTGCTTTTTCACCCAATCAACCAAAGCTACATAACGATTGTTTTTCTCCTTCAAATGAACACGATGAAAGTCAGAACTAAAATTTGTTATCCAATTTATCCTCACCATTTTTATTTTAGATCTGATATTTGTCCAATTTTCAGAAGGAAAAAAAAAACCGATAAATGAATTTAAGATATGGAATTAAAGACACAAGAAGTAACATTTTTTTTTGAACTGCAACCCAATTTATTGAACGGATATGAGTGGTACAAGGAGAATACAAAGCCAAAAAAAAGGCAAATTACACAAAAAGACAAAGCCTCAAGTTCACCACAAAACAAGCAATGGCGAAGAGGCATGAAATAGGTAACAAAGACATAACAAAAAGGACAGCAAAAATAAACTAAGGGCTACAGAAGAAAAACAAAAGCCAATCGCCAGAAGGTTAACCCAACTAACAGAGAAAGGAAAATTGTTTCTTTTAGATTTGTTGTTGGAAGATTTGAAATTGTTTGATGAAGATGATGAAGGAGATTCCAAAAATAAAGAAAAGGAAAACATAAAAACCATTTGTTGGATTTTAATTTTATAGATTTAAAGATGTTTTATGAGTTTGTTTGAAGATTTAGATTTTGTTGTTGAACTTTATGAAAATAAGATGAAGAATAAATGAATGGAGAAGATGAAAAAAGAAAATAAAATTAGATGTTGGTGGTTCTTTATTAGATACCATAAGTTTTACAAGATTTAGCGGTTTAGATTTTGATAAAATGATCAAACCGTTAAAATTTAAAATTTTATTGAAGTGTATGGTGGACCACTATGTATATTGATACATCTTAGATGGTCATATGCCACCTATTCACAAATTAACGTTTTTTTAATAAATTTAACGGTTTAGACAAACTTGATTAACAGAAGGAAAGTTAAATGACCAAAACGGAACGAAAAATAGTTAAAGAACTAGAGTGAAATTTTGAAAATAGTTAGAGGACCAAAGTGTAATTAAGCCTAAAATATACACATTTCAAGAGTTTCTTTACCATTTTTGTTTCCTTAATTATTACTCTTAAGATAATGTTTATCATTTTTCATAAATTTTTTACTAGTGTTTTTTTTGGTAGTAAATGAAAATTCAAAACACTAAGTGAAGCACCAAGGGTTGAATCTCAGTCATAGACGTTCTGTATAACAATTTCAAATTTTTATGTATCACAATTTTTTTTATACACATATGGCAGTATAACACCATAAAAATATACAATTTTTTATGTTTCAAAAAAAAAATACAATTTTTTTTTTATTTTTCTTTCTTCTCAAATAAAAAAGCACATATAATTGCACCTCTCTCATTTAGACACAAGCCGTATCTGAGGTCGGCAAGCAAGACTATGTCACCATGCCTCTCAAAAATAAGGTCTCAAAAAAATTAAAATTTAATAGTTATACCACTTAGTTGAAACAAGGAAAAATTGTCTTTCCACCCCTACACTTAACCTTTCACCCCTACAAACTATCTAATAATCTCATTTTACCCTTTTTATTATTAAATTTTTATATTATTATTTCTAGCATTCGTTTGATGTTATTACCGGAATAAAACTTTTCCAATCTTATTTACCGGAACACTTGATAAAAAGTTCCGGTTTGGTAAATAATATCAGAAGACGTTTAAAAGTATTCCGGTTTAGTTAATTTTTCAAAAATAGTTACCAAAACACTGTACAAAAGTGTTCCGGTTTGTATTTTTTATTGTATGATGCATGTCTTTTTCATCACTGCCAGAGCAGGGCAGGAAAATGAATTTCACGGATATACTTCCAATTCTTTCTTCTCTTCTTCACCTTCCCCAAATTCACATAAAAAATGAGATACCATGTCTGCTCAACCTCTTAATAACCAAAGCACCAGTTTCTTGTATTCTAGGAACAAATTGCAGTCCGTGAAATTGATGAAGTCCTCAATTAGGAAAAGCATAATGGGACTTGAGATCAAGAAAACGGTGTACAAGATTTAATTCGGAACACGCAAATTTTCGTTCCGGTGCAAACTTGCACTGAATATTGATCCCGGAACACGCATAAATCTATTCCGGTAAAAACTTGAACTTCAGATGCATACTAGAATAGCTTAAAAATCGTTCCGGTGAATCATATGCATCACATACCGGAACACATTGAAAAATTGTTCCGGTAAACACATCAAACCGGAAAAAAAATATTACCGGAATGATGTATTGTAGGGGTGAAATGAATGATAAAAAATAATAATTTAAAAAAATTAATAATAAAAAGGGCAAAATAGGAATATCAAGTGATTTGTAGGGGTGAAGGGCTAAGTGTTGGGGTGGGAGGGCAATTTTTCTGAAACAAGAGGTTCAATATATAAATGATTAATTTTAAATACAAGAGACCTAACCAATAGCTTTTGTTTATGTTAATTACACAAATAAATGATTATTTTTAAAGTTTTTAATACTATTTATAATTTAAATAGATGACATTTTTTTAAAAATATTGTTTATTAGGTACAATTTTTTTTATTAGAGGTCTATAAAATATATCATTTTAATAAATATTCTATATTATGTATGTAGAAAGTCAGATGTTTATTTCATCGAATGTAATATATAAATACATCTTTTATTTGTTTTATCTTTGAAAATAAATGTTATGATATACTCCGTACACTTTTCCATACCAAAATGCTCCGTACACTTTTTAGTTTTTTTTTTTTGGTGAAGTACACCTTTTATTAGGACAATCCAAAACATAAGATTTTCCTAAAATAGAAAAATAACTATATTATTCAAAAAAGCAAAAAATTAAATAAGTAAAGTGGATGATTATATTAGAGTTTGACTAAGAATAAAAGAGTTTGACTAAGAACAACTATACTATACAAATGAATTTATACAACACATATTTTATGATAAAACAAAATACTAAGTTTTATTATACAAAAAAGTTTAATAGCGCAGTTTTTTATCTGTCTATCATTTGTTCATACGTAATTATCTTAATATATAATTTGTATTTTATGTTGTTAATGAAAAATTAAATCCCTTTTTTAAAAAAAAAACCACAACCAAAATTATTCTAATACTAAAAAGTGCCAACAATAAATTAGTCTAAATAATAAGAGTTTTGCCCTATAAACAGGTGGTTTGGGATCCAAATTCTAATTTATGCTTGTATAAAAAAATTAGATTAGAAAACGAGAATTTACCTAATACATATATTGACTATTGAGGGAAGGAGGGAGAGATAGAGAGAGAATTAATCACTTTATTATAGAGTAGTTTATTGAGCCTTACATGTGTACTATTATTTGCGTAACATTTTATTCTCAAAAGTACTAAATTGTACTTTATCAAACAAAACAATAAAACATCGAAAAAAACTTAGGCTTTGTAGTAAATTATTATAATCCTCTCTTAGCAACTAAATTTATTCTCGGCGCTCATACTTACGAGCCCAAATATGCCTCCCATTAACATTAAATTTTGCAATGGGAATTCCATTTAAAATTCGATCAACTGTCTCCAAATTATTGACGACCATAGTTGCATCCAAAACTTGACCCTTATAAACTCTCTTTCCCATACGTATTGTCTTGATACAATAAACTCCATATTTGATTGTAAACAAATATATGATATCTTCTCTAGTAACCGGAAAACCTCTAGAAAATGTTAAGAATAGAGTTTTGTCTTCATCTACCACATCATCAAATAATTGTTTATTTTTCCATATCCTTCCATCAGATAAATCACGATTAAGTTCCTCAGAATTTTTTGGTGGGAATTCACCAAAAACTTTATGAGGTAATTTAGGAATAATCATGACTCTATAATAAGGGTAAGGTGGTAGTAATTTACTAACACAAGTCCTACCGAAAAGACCTAGTAAAATGTCATCAAAAATTCTAGCACATGTTTCACGTAGCACACTTTTTATACCGGCTATCATAGTGTACCGTTTTAGTTTGAAAAGTTGGAGAGAAATTTCCTTCCCCATTATAATTGTGGTTAGAAACAAACCACCATTATTTGGGACAAAATAATCATGTAACTCCAAACACTCCAAGCAAGATACAGCTTCTTGAGCCACACAGTTGATGGTCTTGAGAGAATGATCAACCAAATTTGAAACGAGGCTCGGATAACCAATGTGTTCTAGCCAAAGCCATAAGGCCATGACCAGAAGAGATTCTGATGGGTTACGGGACAATTGAAGTACTAAACATGAGAAAATGTTACGGTCCATTTTATGAAATGAACGGAGTTGTTCAATCGAAGTCGAAATCATCGCTTTGAGAAATGAAAATTAAGCGGATATCTTTTGCACAAACGACGGCTTATGAGGAAATAAGAATCGTTCAGAATCGCTAGGATGTAGTTGGTATAAATAATCAATTTTAAAGTTTTTGGTCACAGCGAGTCAACAACGTAGAGAGTAATAAATTATGCTTTATTTAATAGAGATTAAATTTGAAATAATGTTGATTTTGTAGGGACTAAAAACATATTTAACCTTAAATTATACTAGAAAAATTACAAATCAAAATTAATTCTCAAACATATTTAGTTTCAATAAGCAATGAAAGAAAAAAAAATTATGGTATCATATTATTATTATTAACCATTATAAAAAAAGTACATTATAAAACATGAAAAATGAAAATATTTACTTAAAAGTATTAATTTAAAAATCATCAGTATTATACTTCATATTAAAATTTTGGTCAAAAAAGCTCTTTATTTTTTAATAAATATTTCTTATTTTCTAATTAATTATTCATTTTTAAAATCCTTCCTTATATGATTATTATTATTATTATTATTATTATAATTTTTATTTTTATTATGTTTTGACTAATTCTTTTTTTATTTGACTAATTATTATTATTATTAACTATTTGTTACAACTTACTATTATTATTGTTATTATTATTTTTATAAAATCATCTTAACAATTAAGTAATAAAATGCAGCATTTTATTGATAAAAAATATATATTATTGGAAATTTTAATGTCATTCAATTTATGAGAAAGTATTGATAAAAATATATGTTAATGGAAATTTTAATGCGTTATTTTAGTTAAATTTTAACTTATCCACAATTGAAACTTCTACAGATAATTTTTTTTAAAATAAAAATAAAATAATCCATTCTTAAATTATCATAGGAAAATATGGTAAAGTTTTAGTAAGTTTTTATTAGATTTGCTTCCAAAAAAAATTATTACTCTTTTTTATTTTATTTTTATCAAGACCGGGGTATCCACCGCCGAACACAATGACTATTCTCTCGCTAGATTTGAGGCACCATGATGGATGGGATAGCTGGCCCAAGAATTTAAAGTTGCTCCATACCCAAGGTGAGGATCGAACTCTCGACCCTTAGTTAAGGGAGGATGAACCCCAACCGCTCAACCACACCCCTTGGATTATTACTCTTTTTTACTTGGTAACATGAGAAAAATAGAAAGAAATAAAAAAGAAATAAAAAATTAAGTCATCACAAAATACACACTTAACCCCAATCTCGACAAAAAAAAAAAAGACACCTAAAATATCACCTATTAATAAAGTAGATGATAAGTATAATGGTGGTTGACTAAACATAACAAGTTGATATGAACTATTAGCATCCATCATAGCAAGAATATTTGCACAAGCATTCTCCTCTCAAATAATATGATAAATAAAAATAGATCAATCTTTAACGAGATAAGTTCCAGATATCATTAGTCTTTTAGATTATATTTTCATTTTATTTACATATTTGTGTAAAATATTGTTTTTTATTAAAAAATAAAAATGTTATAAATTGATGATAATTGTTTGTTATTCCTTCCGTTCATTTTTAACTGTCATTCTAGCTCAATTTTTTTTATTCTTTTAAGTTTCATTTCGATAAATTAAGACTATAAATTGTCAAATATACACTTCTTTCATTATGTCAAATTTATAATTCCCATAAAAACTTATTTTTTTTGACGGATCCCATAAAAACTTATCGGAGAGTTGGATAATGTAATTTAATTTTATTGAAAAGATAAAGTAATTGATATATTAAAATAAGGATGGAATGAGAAAACCAACTCCAATAAGGCAATAACTTACAATGGTGGTTAAAGAAATTTTCGTTAAAATGACACTTAAAAAGAAACGAATAGGAGGAGTATAATATTTCTTCATTTTTTTTAATTTTTTTTTTATAATTATTACGAGTGACGAACCCTCTTTTGTATAATAACTATTTTTAAAAATGTACTGTATAAGGTACATTCTGACCTTTGTATACTATTTATTTTTCACATTTTTAATGTTTTATTTTAAAAAACCCATTGTTGACAATTTGTCTTGTGTATCATAATATTTTTTTATCTATTAGTAATTTAAAAGGGAGAATTCTTTTTGTTAATAAATTAAGATTATTATTTCTTAATTGTTTTTCATTCTATTGGTTTGTTACTTTTTTTATTGTTTGGTACTATAATATGTAAAAGATCTTATTAACACGTGTCATGTAAGTAATTCAAAAATAATAATTTTATATTAGAAAAAATATATAGACTTACAAAATTCTATATCTATATTATACCAAAAAAAAAATTCTATATCTATATTAGATTTCCTAACATGACTTTCTTCATAAGTAAATTATGAAAATTTAAAGAGCGACGTTAACTAGTGCACACCATACAATAGTTAAGAATATAAAATTTTTTAAGATTATATTAAAAAATAATACCTTTTGTATTTTATAAATATTGACTGCATAAATTTAATGTAGAAATATAATATAGAGAAACATGAACCCTAAATGCACAAAAGGCGGACCAAAATTTTTATTTTATTTATTGTGGACTACAAGGATGAAAAATCAAATCCCAAATTCAAATCTGATCATATTAAAACATCCCTGTCTCAACTAATTCTCGCATTTTTTTTTTACTCAATTCATCGCATGATTTTATGGGCACAAGTTATGGTGCATAAACTATATATTTATACACCGTGCATAAACACTCTAGATTACTTAGTGCACCTCTCAAATTTTTAGCACACCTCCCAAATTTTTAGCGCGCTCCAAAAATTGTTTAGCATACCCTTCAAATTTTTAGGGGGTGAGCTAGAAATTTGAAGGGTACGCTAATTAATCTGAGAGGTGTACTAAGCAATTTGATAATGTAATAAACAATTTTCATTACTTATGTATGGTGCATAAGAAAAAAACTTATGATGACTTATGCACCATAACCACTCCCTGATTTTATGATGTATATATATGTTTTTTCTTTAAATTTAAGTTCACTATCAATCAATACAATAACAACAACATATTCCGCCATTTCATCTCATTTTCTTAACAGTGTGACATGAAAATTTAAAAATTCTTATAAAATGTCAGTGATTAATTTCTACATATTATATTATCCCTTCCAATTGAGTTTAACAATACAATAATTAATATTGCACTAAAATTTAAAAGGACTGTTCATTTTAAGACAAATACTAACAGTCAAATAATTTTTCAAATATATTATTGACTCGAGAATAGAGGGAGCAAATTTAAAATATTAAGTTCACAATGATTATCACTTCAAGAAACTACATAACAGTCAAGTTCATGTGCAAAAATAGTGTTTCATACAATTTTAACAAAAATTATAGTCGGGCATTTCTCTCAGCAGATGCAAAAATAAAAATTGATGTTGCATGTTTTATAAAAGTCAAAAAAATTTGCATGAATATCATGCAGGCATTTACAAGAAAGAATACAATTGTGACATTCAGTGTGATACTGTAAAAAAACAGCTTTGCCTACCACTCACTATCGCATGCACACTAACACAACAAATAATCGCAAAAAATTCAGCAGAATATTCTTTGTTTATCAGACATTTCCGAAATATCTATTAATCAGACCAATTAAAAACCAGAATTTGTCCAACTTAATTTTCATCATAGAGAGTATATCCAATTCAACCACAGTACACATACTAACTCAAAACACATCATAAAAGCAGCAAGTACAACAAAATTACGGTAGCACATAGCTATCATACAGAATGTCTAACACCGATCAACGGTGAAGTAGCTTAGTCTGAGTAACATGGCCTGGCATAAGCATGGTTAAATCATCAAAGTTGGCCTGTTCAAAGAACTGTGACAAGTTCAGGAGATGTGGGCACTCATCCTAACAGCTCAGGCGTTGCCCAAAAGCAATATCCTCTAAGATGGCACTGCACATGGTTGAAATCAAGTCAGAAGAGACTAACAACAGAATGCAGAAGATATGTAGAATTAACAAAATAGTTCAACTTGGCCCCTCAGTTATTTTAGCCTGTCGTGTCGGAATTTTCTCGTTCAAAATCATACCTTATTTATATTAAAAGGGATAAAAGTGCAATTAAATTGTTTCAATATACAATAATTTGCAAAGTTTTAAAGGAAACGGAATGATCAGCATTTCTAAACTTCAAAGTACAATTTTGTGAGATAAAAATAAAATTTCAGAAAGAGATACTCAGCCAATTTTATCAAAGCACAATTCTTGCTTCTTTTAATGCATTGATAAAAAATCTAACGTTCAAAATTGGCAAATAAATACACTTTCAAAAAAGAAACACAAGTGAGGAAAATTGAAAATAAATTTCTGAACTATAACTCCAATTCTACAAATAAACAATTACAGGAAATAAATGAATGAAAAAGCACTTACTGTAGGTAGAGGTATCAATCTGCTCAGGAAGCTGCTTTATATCTATTTCAAACCTTGACTGAACCTGCAAATCACAACAAACATGATTAGAACTTAGAAGTGCTAATGGACAACAAAATAATGATAACGAAGTTAGTCCCTTACATTGTTGAGAACATCAACATCACTAGAACATGAAACAAATGTGATTGCAAGACCTTTGGTACCAAATCTTCCAGCTCGGCCAACCTGTACAGTATCCCTCCAAAAGAGTTAGACTACCCTAAACCAAAATTTGGTGATAAAAAATATCAAATTCAAGACAGATCATGTATATGTATACCCTGTGCAGGTAAGTGTCTGCAGAATCAGGCATGTCATAGTTTATAACAATGTTGACACGTTCAATGTCAATCCCTCTGCCAACCAAATCTGTTGCAACAAGAATCCTTGAATGTCCCTCCTTGAAACCTCTGTAACGCTTTAACCTATAAATAAAAAATTGAAGATCATACACAAATGTCAACATAATAAACCCACTGCAACAGAGTTGTCAATGAACACTTAAGGTCTAGGTACCAACAAACACTTCTTCTCTGAAATTCCTTTGTCAATCATACAGTTAAAAGATTTAAAAACATGCATTTGTTCTTTCAAATCAAAAGTAGTCTTTGCTAATGCATTCCTCATGTATGTCATGGCATTAACAAATTTCTTATATTAAAAAATCTAACATTGGCGCTACTTCCTTTTAAAAAATAATTTCAGATTCAATTAATGAGCTCTAAAAATGCATAATACAAGGTAAATTCTACATATAAGAATTCCAAGGGAACAAGCAATGACACCTACTTTCTGGACCATTATTGTGAGCTACAGATTAGTAAAGGTCAATACATTTTTGTGAAATCCAAACAAAATCCCCATAAACGTTTGAAAAAACTACATTAACAAAACAAACAAAATTTGGCCTTATGAATTGCCAAACATGAATTAAAAAAAAAATCCCCAGCATCCACAGAGATCTTATAAAACAAACCTTTCTTCTTGGGACATGCCAGAGTGAATGCATATTGATGGAAAATTGCACTCAATAAGTAGTCTGTCCAGCTCAGCAGCTCTACTAACACTTTTCACAAAGATAACAACTTGGTTGAAGTCTAGCGCATCAAGAAGATCGTTCAACTTGCGGTTTTTCTCCTCCTCTTTCAGTTTGATGTAGTGCTGCCACAAAAGAGAAGGTAAGCCGCCATACGAAATAATACATTCTACGAGGGAAAGTTTTAGAAAGATATAAGCAAAAAATTTGCAAAAAGCCAACCTGGACAAGCCCATGAAGGGTTAACTTGGCTTCATCGTCAACATAAATTTCCATAGGCTGAAAGGAACAAATTTGACAGTAAATCATGTTAGGGTTCATCCTCAGGCAAACGGAATCCACAATGAAATGAATGATTGATGCAGATCCCTTGAATCACAGTTCTTTTCCACCTGTTTTTTCTCCTTGCAGAAACTTTTTGTCACTGCCAAAGTGCCACCAACATTGGATACTTACACCCAAAGAAAAGTGACAGCAAAATATCCCCCCCAAAAAATCCTCACCCTCATTCAAGGAAAAGAACACCCAAAACAGTGAAAAGCCCATATCCAACACGAGCATATATTATTAACAAAATAAACTTACAACATGAACAGAAACTCTGAAAGAGAGAAGACAAAAGTACATAACCCCACTATGACTGTTAATGGTTTGGCTCAAGAAAAAAACTTAACCATTAATTGTTCGGCCTGAACCGATGTTACAGTTCAGGGCACCGGTTCTTTATTTTCAAATTGAACCGAACTGAAATCAAATATGTCCCAAATTGTTTCTTTTCTTTATTAGTTCCAATTTTTAAAATCTTAACAGAATGACATGAAAGCTTCTGTAAAATAATTTACTTATATGTCATCTCAAGAAACATCTTGATTCCTGATATAGGGAAGATAATGGTATCATTATCATGAACCTGCCATGTATTATCCACTTGTTGCAATTTGAACATCTGGTCATTGTCAAACAAATGCAGGTACAAAAGTGTCCTTCCCCGCTTGCAATGCAATGAATATACATACACCCCGATCAACATATCCCATGGATATAACTTTCACTGTGTCAATGTCATGAACCTCTTAATGCTCCTCTTGCAAAAAGATTGTGACTCATGACAATGAGATTCTTCAGTTTGTGACTGAAATCACACATGATTTAGGGATTTAGATTCTTCAGTTCATGACTTAAATTGCATAGATTTAGGGTCCTTCAGTATTTGAATCGTGAGGGGATTTAAGCTTCTTATGGTTCTGTGGATGAAACTGAACTTTGGAATAATTGAATTGTGAGGGGATTTTAAGTGTATGAAACTGAACTTCAGATATGAATGTGGGCAGCTCGCTCGGTTCTAATGGTTTGGTTCGGTTATTTGCAGTTCGGTTCTGATTAGTAAACTGTATTGAGAAATATAGGTTAGGTTTGTAAACTCTTAACATAGATCCGGTTAGTTTTAGTGCAGTTTGGTTCGTTTCGGCAGTTTATTTCGATCAGGCCTGAACCCCACAGTCAGGAGCATTACTAAAAAACCCATCCACGACTTCTACTACAATCCAGTGCCAACCTCACTCACCAGCTGGGTGTTCAGTAAAAATTGGACAAATGAAAAGCAGTACATAAACAGCAACCCTATCAGAAGTTAAGATTGATGAAACCACAGCATTTGAAACAACTAAAAACCTCTCGGGGAATGTGGGCAGTATGAAAAAGAGACTTCAAATTCAAGTAGTACTGGTCATGAGAGACATTACATCTTGCATAAATTTTTTGCAGACTGGCCGGATTTCCTTGCTGAGTGTTGCTGAAAACATCATAACTTGCTTATCATGGGGAGTCAACTTGAAAATGTCTTGAACGTCTTTCCTCATGTCTGCAAAAAATATCATATGAACAATAAAAATCATGTGGAAAATAAGAGAAGACCAGCTGTAATGCTAACTGCACAGGATGACAGACTATTCAGGACATACCCAGTGACTCAAGCATCTTATCGCATTCATCTAAAACAAAATGCCTAACATTCTTCAAAGAAAGATTCTTCTCCCTAGCCAATGCAAGTATTCTTCCAGGCGTTCCAACAACAATTTGAGGGCACTCATTTTTCAACAGGTCCTTGTGAACTTTGATATTGACCCCACCATAAAAGACAGCAACCTTCAGCTCGGGTAAGTAGGTACTAAATCTCTCAAACTCGTGGCATATCTGAAAGGAAAAAGGTTGAACATCTAAAATCAAAAGATTCAAGTAAAATGAATTCCATAACTTAACTATACTGAGTCCACAATAAATACCTGATAAGCTAGTTCTCTTGTATGACACAGAACAAGTGCAGAAACTTGGCCTGGAACAGGATCAATCTGCTGCAAAGTTGAGAGAACAAAGACAGCAGTCTTTCCCATTCCAGATTTGGCTTGACAAATTACATCCATTCCAAGGATTGCTTGAGGTATGCACTCATGTTGCACTGATGATGAAGCAAAGAAAAAAGGTCCGAAGGAACCAACGGTAAGTAAAATAAACCATTCTGACGCTTTTAATTTGATTTGATAGCGTTACCAAAGCATGTTAGTTCTCCATAACAAGGTTGTAATAGATGTATTACCTGTAAATTAAGTGTTAAACAAAGGTGAGTTCAGTTAATTTCTATGAATAAGCAGGCATACCATTCAACAACAATTACATAAGAATGAACGAAGAAACAGTCAGGCATGCAAGATGTATAGTTTTAACTATTATGTTAAAAACCTCCAAATCCAACATTCACAAGGGAAAAAAGAAAGAAACATAGAGTAAGAGGAAAAGGAGTGACAAATAAATAATTTAGAAGAGTAAATGGACTTAATCATACTTTTAGGCTCTCTACTATATGTGTGGTGTTAATTCGATCCTTCAACAATTTTTTGAAAAAAATTTTGTCCTCCAATTTTATAATTAAATCCCTTTACCTCTTAATCTTAAAAAAGCACAATTCATAATAACAAAATCACTCAATATTACAAAAAAATTCAAACCCTAACTACACCGGCCATCAAAATATAATTTAATAAAAAATTGCAAATTAATCAACGTCGCAGAATTATCTCATTTCATATCCCACATTCATCAATAGCCTCTAAATATTTGGATGGAAAATGATAGTGTAAGGATATTAGGTAGAAACTAATTATATGACACGATATTAATTGATTAACCATGAAATATAATATATAGAGATTAAAACTTGAAAAATCTCAAGGAATCAAAATTGTAGAAAAGTACAATTAAACTGAAAGCATATATAAATGAAAATATATGTAATTTAGAAATTTGCCTTCAGAAGGATGTTCAAATCCCGAATCGACGATAGCCCGTAGAAGCTCTGGTTTGAGAAGAAAGTCTCTAAATCCTGAACTGTGGATTCCTACATAGCCCCTGTCATAAAAAAAACAAAAATATATATATTAACTACATATAAAACATCATGGATCTATGTCTCAAACCTACCCAGCATGTACTAAACTCAAATCCGTACAGAACTAAATAAGTAAATAACAAATCCGGCATGTACTAGTACTACTACAAACTACATATGAAATAAAACATCATAGATCTGTGTCTTAAACCTAAACACCATGTACTAAACACGAATTTGGTACAGTAATACGTAAGCAACAAATCTGGAAGGAAACATGAGAAAACTCTTACTTCTTGGTAGCTTCACCGTTGACTTTAGCTCCGTTGGTGTCGGGAGCTTTGTCTTCTTCCTCCTCGTAGTCGAGAAGCTCTTCCTCGTAAGCTTCGTCCTTTGGTTCTCCCATTGGCTGCGATACGATACGAAGTGTTAAATTGAATCAATTATTATTATTCAAACGAATTAACAAACAGAAATCTAATCGATTGAAGGAGAAGAGAGTATTCTAGGGTTTTAGCGGAAGGATGGAGGAATTACCTGCGAGATGAAAGAGTGAAAGGAAGGTTGTGATTTGGGGAAATTAGGGTTAGGGTTTGTCTCGAGAGCTGCAACGTAAATTTGTTAGATGAATGAATGAATGAAAAATAATAAAGTGACTGAAACTTCCGCGATAGACAAATTTGTAGCTGTGCGTGCCGGTTTTGAGTGAACAACCGAGCGACAAATTGTGAATTTGGTAATGGATAGAAGTGCTTTATATTATGTCACCACCGCCATCATCATTTTATACATTTTTATTTTCTTTTTTTTACTATACATTTTTATTTTCTTATTTTCACTATTATTAATTTGATTTAATGGTAGAAGATAAAAAATAACATAAAACCAAAAAAAAAAAAATAACATCGATGAAATTATAAAATAAAAATTATTTTAATTATTTTATTTAAAACATGTCAATTTAAGGGGTGTAGTTGAGCGGGTGGGATTCATCCTCCCTTAATTAAGGGTCGAGGGTTCGATTTTCACCTTGAGTATGGAGCAGCTTTAAATTTTTGGGTCAGCTATCCCACCCAGGTACCTCCAATCTAGCGAGAGAATAGTCACTGCGTTTGGCGGTGGATACCCCGGTTTCGACAAAAAAAATTAAAACATGTTATATTTATTTGCAATATTTTAGATTAAATATTTGGTAGAGAAATCGAAATTATTAAAAGCAAAGTCATTGAAATTTTCTTTTTAAGAGAATAATTTATGTTTTTTTCTTTCTTTTATCTTTTGTTTGTTTTAATTAACTTTGTAATCGAAAATTTATTAAATTTTAAGACGGAGGACCTTCGTGAAATAGTAAAAATAACGGATCAAAATTTATAAAAAAAAACATAATTGCTAAATTATTAAAAAAATTGCTTTGAGTATTTTTTTTGGTACATAGACGAGATAGCAAAGTCACCAATAAACTCACACACACGAGTGGAGTGACTGGGGTTTGAACCCAAGACATAGACGTCCGGCCTAACAATTTCAGCACTGTCTGTCAGTTGAGCTAGGACTTCTAAACGCTTTGAGTATTTGCCAGTTGAGCTAGGACTTCTGGATGCTTTGAATATTTATTAGCTTTAGATACCTCAAAAATGTAATATATATAAAATAAAAAACCTTCTTTAAAGAAAGATTATTTCCAAAAAATTATAAAAATGATAACATATGTTTAATTTTCAACATGGGTTCAAATTGGGCCCAATGGATTAATGGATAAAAAGTGATGACAAAAATGAACAAAAATATCTTATCCAACCTATAATAATATCTCAAATTCAATCATCCATTGATTCTACTTCATTCAACATTACTGTCCAATGTTCTTCAACAACAGAATATATATGTACCACTCATAGAATCATAGTTCCAGTCATTGTTCATCACGCAGCTAAGTTTCCAATGGTATCTGCTTTATGTCTAACCCCTTCATGTCTTGGGACTAAGATTTTTTGTGTTCAAAATTCAGAATGTTCAGGTATCAACAATATTGAAACCCATACCAATACCAATAGGAAACATTTCAGGGTCAAATATGTTTTCCAATCCCCTCCCCAAGATAATAAATATTGCCTTATCACTACAAAGGTACATTTATGCTCACAAACTTCATACTTTAGTGTAAAATAATTAGCTCTATTTGTATTATTATTAGCCAAGGTACTATTTAATTTATGCAGGCTTCAAATAGCAATCAACAAAATACAAAACCAAATAGTGTCATTTGTGCTGACTGTGATGGAAATGGTAAGATGCTCTCTGATTTTACTTGGTTAGCTAGTAACTAATCATTTTTAATTTTCCCACCGAATGTATAAATTATTGATTGATATGCTTCTTGTACTTGTGTAATTAACAGGAGCTGTTGTCTGCTCTCAATGCAAAGGCAGTGGAGTAAACTCTGTTGATATTTTCAACGGACAGTTTAAAGCCGGTGCCTCCTGTTGGCTTTGCGGGTACCTAATTGACGATATCATTCTATCTTATACTAGTTTTCATTTTATCTGATACACAAAAACCTACTAGTTTTCATTTTTGATTTGATTCCACAATGTGCCTTATAAATATTCTTCTTTATTTTTTTCACTTCAGAGGTAGGAAGGAGATGTTATGTGGGAATTGCAATGGAGCTGGCTTTTGTGGTGGCTTCATGAGCACTCAAGATCAGTAGTGAGGGACAGATCAACGATTGCCTGCAAATTTAGTACATATATTGTTGCTTCAAATACTTTTCACTCTTTAAATTTTGTGTATTTGGTCATTCTCAATTCACTTGTAGCCATGGTGGTTACTTGAAAACAAATAAACAAAAATACGCAGTTCACATGTCTTACTTTTTGTTCAATTCATATATCAAATCAAATATGCATCCTAATACATACTTTATAGAATGGCAAAATAGCCTTAATTTCCTACTATGGACTGTATTTTTATTCTGTTATTCATCTAAAATAATATAAATATTCAGCTGATTACAATTCACAGCCATGATTGATGCTAATAGTAAGTAATATCTCTTTAAGACTTGGTTCATCTGATTTTGAGTAAGATAAGTTGCTTCAGATTCAGAATCCATGTAATGGAGCATGTGCTACCTTTTCCTTTTTTCTCCACTAGCTTCCCCTGATCTTTTAGTTTTTACCTCTTGCTCCTGCAAAAACTCTGCATACATGTGCTGCACAAAAATTATGCATACATGAGTTGTTTTCAATCACCTTGCAAATTGATAAGACTAAATCAACTATCCCAAACAGTATTACAATTACACGTAGATATGTCAATAGATAGGTTCAAATAAACCAACTCATGCTCAATCCAGGTAGATCCTAATTATAGAATGCTTACCATTGAGCTTCGACCCCTAATTTCTTCTAAGGTACGCAATGCTGATAAAGTTAGTTTGATGAACACATTCTCCATAATTTCAATTTCAGCAAGTTCTTTAGGAACCTGCACCAGCTTCTCTTTATTTTCATCCCCAATCATATTGGAGCTACTTGCATCTTCCTCATCTTCCTCATTTTCCTCAGTAGTTGATGCACAAGGGTCAGAAGGCTCATCATTGTTGGTAAAAAATATATTTAGTATCACCTCACACTCCTTAACAAGGCTATTAAGCACATCAGTTTCGAAAAAGGGCTGGTTCAGCACCTCTTGGATAAAAGGCAAGCGAAGTAGTCCGCCGGTTCGCTTATCATGTTTCTTTATTATCTTCACTAGGCCTGCATAAACATCCATCATATATAATCTAATAAGTTTATATTTCAAATGAGTTCAAAAAAACATACAAGTCAATAGTTTCATTATTCATGCATATATGAGATCTTAGATTATATAATTTAGACCATACCTGTGTAGTTAAGTGCACTATAATTCATTAACAAAACCATCTCTCCATGGAAATCAACTATTTCCCTCCCTAATGTCATCAACTCCGCGTCTGAATAATCCATGGCTCTGTCAACTCTGTCTTGCAACTCCTGCATAATGAAAAATGTGAAAATTACAACCGTTGTCAGGGTCGGACCAATACAAATTGAGGTCTAAGACGAATTTAAAAATAAAGAGCTACCTATGTTTATGTTACCTTCCATATGATGACGTATTCCTCTTCCTTGTTCACAAAGAAATTGTTGAACTTTTCAATCTCGACCGCCAATAGATAAAGAAAATGGTTGACCTGATAAGCTTCCAACTTAGCAGGGGTGTGAGCATCTTTAGGACACATAATCTTCAGCTGTTTCTTTAAGTTTTTGTAGGACAAGAACTGGTCGCGCCATTCGGGCAAGGTCTGCTCGATCTGGCTCTTCAAGATCTTCCAGAACTTCATAGCAATGTTAATTGATTATCTTTTCCTAACTTTGTTGCACAAGAGAGTGATCAAAGGGAGTGTTCAATTGGAGATGAGGGAAGTGTATTTAAACTGAAAAATATGAACCAATAACCGTCTATGTTCAGTAACATGCATTGGTATCAACGGTTTTTTCCTATATAATAATACAGTGTAGATGAGAGTATAATTCTAGTATATGCTACATATTTTATTGTCTTGTTGGATGAAGGATATTCTCTTGGACCAATATATAGTGTTACTCCATGGTGCTTGGATATTGGCCTGGTCATAGAATACACCGTAATGAATAATAATATGCCTTGGTTATCCATTTATCATTGCAATTGTCGAGGAGTTATATATTTGGACTCATTGTCTAAAATAGAATATTAGAATTTGAAAACTCTTGAATGAATACATAGAATATGGCAATATGCAATGGAACATTATTGTTAGTGGACAAGAAAAGGAGAAATAAAAAGAAAGTGAATTGTTAAATGTAACTCAACAAATTGGGAGTGTATCCTACATTTTTGTAATATGGTGAATAAGATTGAGATGCAGCCACCCCCACTTAGATTATGATAGACTCCTATTTATCTCCTGAAAATAAGTCTAGTTGAGTCAAATATAATTTAATTTGGGATTTGATTTGAGTTTTCCGCAAGTTTTTTTTAAACTTGATTAAAGATCATGAACAATTTGGTATACTTTTTTAAAAACTAAATATAGTTTACGATATGTGTCATACCCCAAATTTTACCCTCTTGATTTTTTTTTTATATATATATATATAGGGCGTGAACTTTTTGTACGTCGTATGCCTACTTTTTTTGAAACATTTCCGGTTGTTTTGGTAGACGGAGACGGAATTGTTAGAGCGAATGTTCCTTTTCGAAGGGCAGAATCGAAGTATAGTGTCGAACAAGTCGGTGTCACTGTTGAATTCTATGGTGGCGAACTCAACGGAGTCTATATATATATATATATATATATATATATATATATATATATTTTTAGTCAATTTACTTTTCAAAATATAATGACATTTAGGAATATTGCTAGCACAAGGTCATGAGTTCAAGTCTCACTGGGTACCTTTATTTTTATCCCATTAATTATACTAACTTTTGTAAATTATTTTTCTGACAAAAAACTTTTTTTATTAGTATTAAAGTATTTATTATCACTTTTTTTAGTTTGTCCAAAATTATAAAAATGAAGCATATATATAAAAAGAAGGAAAATATTTAAATTTGTGTAGAAAAAAAGAAAAAAGACAATAAACCATAAAAAAAAGAAGTAAATCAAAACAAAAGAGGACAAAATCTTTGGTCTTGGAGAGCAAGCAAGGGAATTAACACTAAAACATAAAATAAGAGTAAATCAATCATGATAAGAAGTAAAATCTGTCCATATTAATTTTCAAATCAAATCTTCATGAAATTCTTACAAGTTTTAAACCCCTAATTCTGAAGCTATAAATAGAGCCTCTTTTCTACACAATTAAACACAACACAAGAATCAGAAAAAACTGATTCCTCTTCACACAACAATTCTTCACAACTTATTCTCTACACAAACCAAAAAACCACTGAGAGTCAATTCTCTTTTCTACTTTCTAGTGTGTGTTCTTTCCCCAAAAACAACACATTCACCTTCATCACCATCAATCTCCACCACCATCCACAACACTCACCAAAAACAGCCACCATTTGCATAGAAAGAGAAAACACGAGCACAAGTAATTGGAGAAATTAACAAGCAATAGAAACAGAGGAAGAAAGAAAAACGGTACACTACTCTACTTTTTACAATCAAATTGTTTTCTTGCTTTAATATTGGTGCCTTGTTATTTGTTTTTTGTCACTTTAATTCACACTAACTATAATTTAGAGTCATGTATATAACATATATCAATAACAAAGCATATATTTAGTCAATTTAATTCATATATCAATAACAAAGCATATATTTAGTCAATTTAATTCATATAATTCATTCAATTCATTTAATTAATTTCAACTAATTTTAAATTAATTATTTAATCTAAGTGTAATATATAAACGCTAAAAAGCGATGCACAAATTTTACAATGCTAATTTTATGTTCTTGTAAACAAAATATTTTCTAAAAATAAATGTGGATTAAAAAGGGGACACCCGAATGTACATTCATCCCTCTCTCGAATAATTGAAGATTTAGTGCACGCTTTTTCTACCGATTACTTGTCTACCACTCTTAAAAAATACCAACACATTAAATTAAATTTTTCGCCTTTGGGTCAATTTTAAAATCAATTAAAATCTTTTTCATAAAACGAACATGTTTGCAATCAATTCGAACATGATACAAACAACGCTTAAGCCTCCACCGTGCGAGCATACAAGCGGCATTTAACCACTAGAATTCGATTAAAACATCGTTCCTTGAAAAACACCAACAAACAATTTTTACCCAGAACTATGTAGCTTTGATTTCCTCATTGCACCAAAGGATACGTAGGAGCAAGAGACATCTTGTCAAGTATAATAATAAAAAAATCTAAAATTTTCCCCCTTTTCTTGTAAATATGTTTAATAAAATAAAATTCTAATAAAACATGCAAACAAACTCTAAAAAATCCTTAATACCCTATAATTAATTAGGAGGTTCCCGTTGAGTACAACAGATGTGAGGGGTGCTAATATCTTACCCTTGCATAACCAACTGCCGAACCTGGAAATGGTTGCGATGACCATTTTTCCATTGTTTTTAAGGTTTTATCAATATTTTTCTTAACAAATAAAATTTGGTGGCGACTCTGTGTCATACTAAGTGTCCTAAATGCTCGGGTGATTTTTGCGGCGCGACAATATACAACATGATTAGTTTTTATAGAAAATAAAATTTCTCAAGGATGCCACTTATGTTTGTTGGCATTTTTTTTTATCTTCGGGTTCCGGTCTAGTAGTTTGGAGTTTGTGATTAGTTCTGACATGAAGTGATTTTAGTTGTCTCCCGAACATAGTTGTGGGGGATCAAACTATAATTCTCTTTATAAACTTCAGCACTTCAGCATCAATCATCACTGAACCAAATAACATTTAATTTTGTTGACGTATTTTATATACAGAAAAATACGAGAGTGTAAGTATAAAATTTAATGTGAAACTTGAATAGTAAAATTGAAAAAAAAAAAACTTTAAGTGTAAGATTTTCAAGGACACTTGGACTTAACTAAATAGCCCATTCCGAGCAATAATATACAATTTAAACAATTTTACTAACCTTCATGATATTCATAAAAAATATAGATAATATTTATAGTTTTTATATAATAAAATTTCATCTTAGAAGAAATTGTATAACTCAAAATATTATCCGTGAAAGTAGTTAATCGAAGCAACAAATACAATATCACAAACTTATTTAAAAACTATGCAGGAAAAATTGAATACTATGTTAGAATTTGAATTTTTTTAGAGTTGTCGCGTTATAGATACGAAATTTTCACTATCGTTAACGATGACTAATTTTTTTCAGAGAATCTGTAGAACACATAAAGTAAATTATCCCCTTCCAACATAATTCTTTCTATACACATGAATAAAGAATCGAACACCGATCATATGCTCAGAGCCGGCCCAGATATTTAAGAGGCCATGTTCGAAAATTAAAAATAGACCTTTTATAAAAAATGATTTTTAAAAATAAAATAAAATATCTTATAATTTAATTTATAAATAACATATAAAAAAAATTATCATCCAAAAGAAACATATCCTAAGAATGATTAAATTTATTGCAAAGATTTTAAATGATATAATGATTTAGACTAATAGCTTAAAAAATAAAAATTATGCATTAAAAATGTAAAAGCTAAGTTTTGAACCTTTGACTTTACACTCACTATGAATATCATTAACCACTAGTCTATTATTGCACAAGTGATATTATATTAACATTTAAAATATATAACTATTATTATAAGAATTTACGATTTTGAGGCCCTTAAAATTTATCGATATTTTGAGGCCTTGTGCCGTCGCACACCTTGCACGCCCGTTAGGGCTGCCCCTGCATATGCTTAAAGAGTCCAGAACTCTTACCACTTGAATCATTTTATTATTTAAACAAGAGTCGTGTTAACATATGTTATAAAAATACATGTTAGAGTGTGTTTGGTAGGAGATAAATAAAGAAGAGAGAAATAAAAATACAAAAATCAATGCATGAATTTAGACTAACATTAGTTCAAATTCATTCATTGGTTTCCGTGTTTTTATTTATCTTTTATCTATTTTTCTCCTAAAACAAAGTCTAAAGAAAAAATTTTATATTAAAAAAATATTACTTTGACTCTTTTAAAAATTGAATTCATATGTTTCAAGACTAATATTTCTAAATGAAATTCCTTAATATGTGACTTATTTTAAGGACACATTTTAACATTTTCCTTTAAACAAGTACTATAACTCAATATATATGAATTACATGTTTTTTGTCTGTAGTAAGATTATAACATATACAAATTTTATAAAATTCACTGTTGAATTGAAAATTTATATCATATATATATATACAAATTTTAAGAAAATTGGAAATAATTTGATATATTATTGAGACCCATTAAATTTAACGATTTAAAGGTTTTTATTGAATATTATTAATGTTAATGAATCTCAATAATATATCAAATAATTTTCAAATTTTATAAAATTTTTATACAAACCTCACGGTTGTCGAGGGTTACTTGGTAGATATTAAAGATATTTAAGTGATGTTAGGTTTGAAGATTTAGATGATGAGTATAACTTTGAAAGACCTATGTGTTACATTTTTAAAACTAAAGATTTCGTTTGGATTGATAGAATACAATGAAATGGAGCGGAGCAGAATATAGTGGAGTGATATGGAACAGAGCGGAATGAAATAATTATTCTATTTCATTGTTTGTATATTTTTTAATTCTATCTCATACTACCCAAATTTGAGGGGAACAAAAATGAAGGAAAATGGTAATATGTTATAGAATCCATTTCGTTTTATTTCATTCCATTGTCATTTTAACAATCCAAACAATAAAATACTGACTTATTCCATCTCATTCGAAGATGTCTTAAATTTTAACAATCCAATATATTATGTGTTAATTTTTTTATAAAAACTTATATAATATAAATCGAAAACTTAAAGATCCCAAAATATATTTGACCTATGACTAGCAGAAGATAAGAGAGGACTAGAAAAAGTAATTGCCATCTACTATTTCTTTAAATCGTTTACTCTCACTTTTTTCTCTTGAGTTAAATAGATTCTTATTTTAAAAAATAGTGATTTTTTTTTAAAAGAAATAAGATATTTAGTTTTCAAAATATTTTATTTTTTTTATACATAAATGAAACGATAAAATTATTAAAAATTCATACATAAAATACGAGATATAAACTATGAATATAGATGTTCGACCTAACAATTTCGATATTTTTAAATTGAGTTAAGTGTTATGAAACTATTTTTTATTTGTAATAATGAATTTATATTAATGTCAAAATTATAAACATTTTATGTGTACTTCTTTTTTCTTTTTCATCTCAATTGATTTCATCGTGTTGTCAAATCAAATTGATCAGAGCAGCAAAGTATTTGCAGATTGTGGAAGTTGTTCATAGTGAGTGTGGTCATATTAATCACATCACCAAACTACGATTACTCGTTGTTAACTGTGTTTTCTAATCACTTTAATTACGAGTACATTGAAAATAGTACACTCTCACTCTCACTCTAACTTTAACTCACTCAAACCGCGTGTGTACTTTGTGTTTGGTATTTGTTTCGTAACCGCAACAAAATCCAAAACTAACTTCAACTTCACTCACAATCGCATTTCTCTTCTTTCTTAAATCACTTTCTACTTTCACATTTTTCTACCCAACTTTTTTTCCATCTTTTTCATTCAATCAAAGGTATACTGTGTGTGTGTGATCGTACTTTTTCTGAGAATGAGAAAGGAGTGTAAAGTTTGATACTTTTTTTCTGTTTTCAATTTTGGGTATTTTATATTTTTTTTATTAATTCACATTTTCATTAATGGATGCAGGTTAAATAAACGTGGAAGTTGTTTTTCGTGTTGTTAAAGTGATCATAGCACCAAATTGTTTGTAGATTTGTAAGTTTTTATGTTTTTTGTTACATATGATTATGTTTTTACTATGTTTTTTGTTGGGTTTCATTCATACAAAACAAAATGACCAAAATTAACTGCAATCATCAGCATTGTACATTTGTTTGTATGTTCTTGTCATGTTTTTGTGCCCCTTTTGGGGTATTAATTTGTTTCTGTACGGTTAGTTTTCTAATTCATATATATTGGTGTGAACAAGTAAAGAGATAGAGAAAGGTGGGATTTTTATTGACTGTTTGATGAACAGCATTTTGATTTCTAGGGTTCGTTCTTTGAAGACAAAAAGTAATTTGCAGAAATGTTGATTCCTGAAAGCATAAAATAAAACCATGTTTAGGTTTTGAATTCAGTTCTCTTTGTGTCTGTACATCTGTGTCTCTTTCTCTCAATATGCTTTGTCAATTTTGGAATGTTTGATGACTGATTTGTTGAGTTTTCTTTACAAGATGGATATATTCGCTTTCCAGTACCCCATTTTTTGTTTTATATTAAGTATTGTTTTATGGAGGAAATATCAATTTGTGCGATTTTGAATTACAGACTATGGGCAGCATGTATTTAGAAGGAAGTGAAAAAGATTCTGTGCTTACTACTACTCAAGTGAGCATTGGTGGATTTGACACTGATGTCAAAGCTTATGATTTGGTGTCATACTTGGAATCGAAGATTGGATATGTAGACAGATGTCGGCTGAAGACTTCTTGCACTCCTCATGAGTCCTATCCAGAATTTGGAGTGATTGATATTGAAAAATCTGATGACTATAAAAAGGCGGCGCCTCATGCCTTTGTGCATTTTACTATACCGGAATCTGCAACTGAGGCCCTCAACGCTGCAGGTCGCTGTGACCTAGTTTTGAATAATAAGGTATTAAAGGTCATCAGTGGGCCACAGAATCCAAACTTCCTGAACCAAAAGAGGAGAACTGAGGCTCCTTTTAAGATGTCGGATGTAATCGTTGAAATTGGGACTTTGGTTGGCCCAACGGATTTTACTGTTGCTTGGAGAGGACCTGATAAAGGGGTAAATTTTCTAGTGGACCCTTTTGACAGCATGTGCAAGCTTTGTTTTAATCGGGATACTGTTTTTGACTTCAAAGATTCGGCTAAAAAAGTATTGATAAAGTGTGATTTTAAGGTGGGGTTCTTGGTTAGAGACATAGATGAGATGATAAGATATGATGATAGATCTTATCTTGTTGTTTTATTGCGTCTAGCTTCATCACCTTTGATTTGGTACAGAACCGCTGATGATGACATCGAAGAATCTGTCACCATTGATTTGTTGGATGACGATGATCCTTGGATAAGGACCACTGATTTTACCACTAGTGGAGCCATAGGTCGATGTAGTTATTATAGAATATCAATCCCACCTCGTTATGGTGCGAAATTGGATAGGGCCTTGGAATATCTGAGACGCCAAAGAGTGCAAAAGGTTTCTCTTAAACGGCCACTTAGGATACTCAATGAGCCTGATTTTGGGGTTCCCATGTCAAATGCTTTCTTCTACATAGATTTTCATCAGGAAATTTCTTTTGATATAATGTTCTTGATTAATGCAATTGTACACAAAGGAATATTCAATCAGTATAATTTATCCAACAAGTTTTTTGAGTTGCTGAGAAATCAACCGAAGGATGTCAATGTGGCTGCCCTGAAGCACTTGTGTACTTACAAGCGCCCAGTGTTTGATGCAGCTAAGAGGCTGGAAGCAGTCCAAAAATGGTTGCTGAGAAATCCAAAACTTTATGAGATCTCCAAGCAGTTCGATGAGATTATGGAGGTTAGAAGGCTGGTTGTTACTCCAACAAAAGCCTATTGTATAGCACCAGAAGTCGAACTGTCTAATAGGGTCCTCAGAAGATTTAAAGAAGTTTCAGACCGATTCTTGAGAGTCACCTTTATGGATGAGGGAATGCAGACACTTAATATGTATGCTCTGAACTATTATGTTGCTCCTATTGTGAAGGAAATCACATCAAACTCCTTCCCACAGAAGACAAGAATATTCAAAAGAGTGAAGACAATCCTGGAAGATGGGTTTTACTTTTGTGGCCGAAAATATTCATTTTTAGCCTTTTCATCCAATCAACTTAGAGATCGTTCTGCTTGGTTTTTTGCCGAAGAGAAGAACATTACTTGTGATGATATAAGAAATTGGATGGGTAAGTTTAATCAGAAAAATGTTGCAAAGTGTGCAGCCAGGATGGGCCAATGCTTCTCATCCACATATGCATCGGTGGAAGTTCCTGCTAATGAAGTTAACTCGATGCTACCTGATGTGGAGAGGAATAATTATGTTTTCTCTGACGGCATTGGTATTATCACTACCGATCTTGCAGTTGAAGTTGCTGAAAAGTTGAAACTGGACAAGGTACCCTCTGCTTACCAGATCAGGTATGCTGGTTTTAAAGGGGTTGTAGCCTGTTGGCCCGCTAAAGGGGATGGAATCAGACTTTCCTTGAGACCCAGCATGAACAAGTTTCAATCATCTCATACTACCTTGGAGATCTGTGCTTGGACTCGATTCCAACCTGGTTTTCTTAACAGGCAGATTATAACATTGGTTTCAGCTTTGGAAGTGCCTGATGAAATATTCTGGAAAATGCAGGAGGGGATGATTTCAAAGTTAAATCAAATGCTTGTTGATGCAGAAGTGGCCTATGATGTTCTGACCAAGTCTTGTGCTGAGCAGGGAAATGCTGCTGCAATAATGTTAAGTTGTGGCTTCAGTCCCAAAACAGAACCTCATCTTAGAGGCATGCTAAATTCTATACGTGCTGCACAGCTTTGGGGCCTTCGAGAAAAGTCCAGGATTTTTGTTTCATCTGGGAGATGGTTGATGGGTGTCTTAGATGAGTTGGCCGTGATTGAACAAGGGCAATGTTTTGTGCAAGTGTCTACTCCTTCTCTTGAAAATTGTTTCTCAAAGCACGGCTCAAGATTTTCAGAGACAAAAACCTCGCATGTGGTTAAAGGTCTCGTGGTCATAGCTAAAAATCCATGTCTTCACCCTGGAGATGTGAGAATTTTGGAGGCAGTTGATGTCCCGGCTTTACATCATTTATATGACTGTGTTGTTTTCCCTCAAAAGGGTGAAAGACCCCATACAAATGAAGCTTCTGGAAGTGACCTTGATGGGGATCTGTATTTTGTCACATGGGATGGAAATCTCATTCCACCTAGTAAGAGGAGCTGGCCACCTATGGATTACACTGCTCAAGAAAGCCGGCTTCAAACACGGCAAGTCACCATCAGGGTAAGTGCTTTTTGAATCTCATCTATGTAGTTCCATAGTTAATGCCTGTATGCTTTGCATATGAATGTAAATGGGTAATAATAATATAATAATACTATTGGTTTTCACATGAATTATTCATAGCATCGTGCCTTTGGTTAGCAATATGTTTACTACAAGGACTTGTATATATTTCTGATAGAGCATAAAAATTTGAGTATGCTAGGAACTGTTTTTATAATTCCACGGATAAAATTCATTATATCAGGAACTGTTTCTACACGTACAGTTATAGCGTCTGAGTTGAATGTTGTGAGTCTGTTATGTTGCACATGTTTCTCTATATACTCTGCAGTCTGCACATTGTCTATTAACTTGTCTTGATTTATCAAACATAGGGTTGAAGTTTCATGTGCTGTATTAAATTGTTTTCTTTTCTACACTGCAGGACATAATTGATTTTTTTGTAAGAAACATGGTGAACGAGCATTTGGGTTCAATTTGCAATGCCCATGTGGTACATGCTGATTCTAGTGGCGATGGTGCCTTGGATGAAAAATGTATACATTTGGCTGAGTTAGCAGCCACCGCTGTTGACTTCCCAAAGACTGGCAAGCTCGTTGCAATGCCTCCCAATCTGAAGCCTAAACTGTACCCCGATTTTATGGGGAAAGAGCATCACCAATCATACAAGTCGAAGAAAATTCTTGGCAAACTTTACCGACAGATTAAAGATGCGTACGACAAAGATATTGATGTTCCTGAATTGAACTGTGCATCTGGTGATGTTCATTATGATACAGATCTGGAGGTTCCAGGATCTGCTGAATTTATTGCTGAGGCATGGGAGCAAAAGTGCTCTTATGATGGGCAGTTAACTGGATTGTTGGGTCAGTATAAGGTGAAAACAGAAGAGGAAGTTGTAACCGGACAGATCTGGTCCATGCCGAGATATAACAGTCGAAAGCAAGGGGAGCTTAAGGAGAGGCTGAAGCACTCTTACAGTTCCCTGAAAAAAGAATTCAGGCATACCTTTGAGAAACTGAATTCGGATGGAGAGCTCAGCGATGAAGAAAAAAATTTGCTGTACGAACAGAAGGCTTCTGCCTGGTATCAGGTGACATATCATCCGAAATGGGTGCAAAAATCTCTTGATTTGCAAATGAAAGCCACAGATAACCAAGAGGCAGATAGTTCAGGGAATCTAGTGATGTTGAGTTTTCCGTGGATTGCAGTGGATTACCTGGCTCGTACAAAGATAAGGAATCGGAAAGCTAGAAATTTTGATTCAACCAAGCCAGTTGATTCTCTGGCGAAATATCTATCCGAAAGGTTATAGTTCTATTTAGCTTGATCATGGCTACAAGGCCACTCTGCCACCGTCAATTGGTTTTCTTTTTGGCATTTAGTTAAGTTACTTTGATTGTAACAAGTTATTTACATTTTTACTTGCTGAACTTGCATTTGCTTCTGCGACCGCAGACTGTAATCGGTGCTTTTGATTGTAGTCTGGCCCTGTTGTGCTTATGATTATATAGATTGAAGAAAGTATAATGTTGTGAAACTTTCAGACTTTCAGTATGTAAAATCAGTAAATTATTAGTTGCATTGCCATTTACAAAGGTCAAACTATTCAATAAAGAGTTAAATCCCCATTCCCCAATAAATATCAAGACTATGAGAACCCAGTTTTTTTACCCCCTCACCAAGCCTTCAAGATCTCCATTAAAAAATAAAATAAAATTAAAGGTCATTAAGTCATCATTGCAATTCAGTTATGGCTAGTTCTATGGTACACAATTGATGTAGGTGTTGCATCGTATTTTGTACCATGCACAAGTTTATTTTCATCATTGGTCAATAATTCCCACTCCCACCATTGGATCAAGTGAGACATGATAGGATTTATGGATCCAATGGTAGAAAAATAACTTGTACATGATAAAACTCAATTTTACTTTGTGCACCATACAATTAACCTTCAATTACATTCCTTCTTTAATTTATACTACTATATGAAAATGAGGCTGAATGTGATATTATGTGCTGTTGGATTTAACTCATCTTGGAAGATTTAATACTTACAACTCTTGATATAAATGTGATATTTTAATGACTCATGTTTGTTTTTAAAGTAGACTGGTTCAGCATTATGTTCCCTCTGTTTAATGGCAAACAAACTGAGTCACCAAACACTCAAACAGGTAATTTTGCAGTTGTTTTCAATAGTTTAAATTTTTGCTTCCATTCTGAAACGGCTCTAGTTTGAACTTTTTTTATATGTTCAGATCTTTGCTTTGTCAAGTATGTGCTAACTGCTTAGAGTAAAAACCTACATTTTGTTTGGTAATTGTTGTTCCTTGACAGATATAGCAGTTCACTTTACAGAGTGAAAACTTCAAACACACTGATGTATATAGCCACCAAAGAAACTTTACAAATCAAGTATTCCAAAAACTCTACTAGTTCCCCACAAAAGTACATAGAGAAAGACATTTATGAGATGACCTTGTATCATTTCCACAATCATAAATGAATGACATTAATACACACTGTAGCGTGATGTATACACACCAAAAAAAGCCTCTTCACCTCAACTTATACTACCTTCGCACCTAAATATAAGACTCTATTGAGATTTTTTTCTTATCCTTTTTGTTAAGAGTATCACTTAAAATTATGTTTATAAGTAGAGATAATTCTCACTTTACAAACCGGTTTTGTAAAGTTGAGTTAGGTCAAACTCAAAAGTTGTATGATAGTATCAGTGTCTCTCTAAGATACATTGGACCAACAACTATCAAGTTTTCGCTATCGGGCCACCCAAGTGGACTCAATCCTCACCATGCAAGTCGGTTTCGTAAAGTTAAGTAGGCAGCAAATTGTTAATAAATTGAATATTAACTTTTTTTAATGCTGGTAATTTAGTCTATGAAGTACTACTAAATTTAAAGACATAGTAGTGATAAAAAGTCTTATCTCATTGATGGCAACTGTATGCATTACTTTGCTCCATGATGCATGGGAGCATTTATTGATAAGCCAGCTACTTGTTTCATCTTCTCCTTTATGTCAATTTCTTCTTTATGATATTTTAGACTAGTGCCACACTGCCACCTATGCTTGTTTAACTCTGATAAATGTAGGCCATATACTTTTTTTAATACTCTGAGACCGTTATTTTTCATTCATTTTGCTACCTCTAAAGCTTTACAACCATTTGCTTTTAACTCAGCTTGGAAATTATGATAAGTACACACATGAGTACAATGGTGTCAGAGACTTTAGGAAAAAAATGGCCAGTGGCATGTGATTTTCATAGTCTTATTTATTTTGGTTGAAAATATTCATTTATAAACATAAAACATGTATGCCTAACCTAAACATGTGATTGCAGACAAAGTGGTTAGTAATACAGCTAAATCTCTTACTATCTTTTAAAACCTGTGAGTTATGGATAGGTATGCAAATGAAAGATGTAATTTTCATAACATGAAAAAATGGCATGTTATAGCAGTAAAATCTATACGGGGGAAAGGGAAAGGTAGATCAAGTTTTAATTACTTTTGGCCATGAAGAATGAGAATGAAGTATCTTAGTATGCATATTTTTCTTTTCTAATAATTAACAATTCTCTCTTGCACTTTCTTTTTCAGAGGAAAAATATTAAAAAGATATATAATCTTGAGAATTATTCCACCACAGGTCCATAGCTAAAAGAAAATGGTCCAAAGATGAACAACTAATAAAGGTGAAGGTGAATGGCCTATATTATACATGCCATTACTACGAGGGACACATTTCTAAGGCCAAAGTATTGTCGACATAAGATATTTGTAGAAGAGTAGGTATAAGGCACATAATAAGAAAATGATGTATCAATTCACAAATAGTTGATTGTCGTCTTTACATCGCCATTCTGGTACCACCGTGACCACCATCATTTTTCACATATCTTTCCGTACACTGCATTTTAGCACTCCTCCCTTGTTTCTCTCATGATTTTGTGAAATCTTTTCTGACTGTCATCTTCTAATCTGCCGTCCACCTCGACTGCCTCCTTACCTCTTCTTTTCAGTCATTTATGTATCGATATAAGTACACCTTATAGAATTTAGTAACATTCGTGAAAAAAGAAGAATTTAGTAACATGTGTTTAGAAAACAGGTAGGGAACTCTCATGAAAGTTACTTCTTTTTTTAGCAGACGCCAGGATCGGGAGATAGATGGATTACAGGTTTTGCTATAACAAGTTAGAACTCAGAATTCAGATGAAATATATAGAAGAAGAAAATAAAACAATATACTTTGCAGCTAAGTCAATTACAATTATTGCAATTATATATGAATCAGAGATTCCATTTGATAAGACAAATCTTTAATTAGGCCCCAAATGTTCCTTTACCTATCAGGTCATGTACTGATTGGTATAGCTAAGACTAGTTTTTCTTCAACCACTATTTGTTAATTCAAAACAACAATTGAAATTGACAGATTAAATTGCCTTTTATATAACTTTTCAATAATCCAAACACACCTTTCTTCTTAATTTGATTCAAATGTTTCCCAACCACAAATCAACAATATATTGCATACTGTATTATGTAACTATCAAAGTGGCTATTATCTATTTATCAGCACTTTGATAGCATATACATATATTTTACAGAAAAGTACATGAAAAATATATCAGAAAATAACGTGCATGGATTTGCTACAATTTTAAGTAAGAACCATGACATGAAATGTTCCTATTTTCTTCTTTCTGATATTTAATTAGTTGAAGTTGAAGCACATGGATAATTCCAATTAAGTAACTCTTCAATCATCTGCAAAGCAACTCTTTCCTCTTCATCTACTACTACACTATTTTCAATATCAGCATTACCATTATTACCACCAACACCATCAATAATGTCTTTTTTTGACACTATCTCTGATTCTACAGTCTTTTTCTTCCCACCAAGTTCAACCCTCATGACCCAATTAGAATCAGAATGTGCTCCAGCTCTTTTTTGCCACACGCCAATGTGAGAATTATCATTATCTAGCCTCAAACAAGTGAGTGAAGGAGAAGGGTCTTTGCAATACTTTCTAAGCTTTGTACTGAGTAGCTCAGAGAGTGCCTTGGGAGACAAGAAAGAATCATCTCCACCGCCGCCACCACCACCACCACCACCATTACCATTATATGATGTATGATCAATAGTAGAATCTTCACCTTGATTATTCTTTGGGAAATTAGTCTTAGCACTTTGACCATTCATCAAAATAGCAGCTTGATCATAAGCTCTTGCAGCTGCTTCTGCTGTCTCAAATGTCCCTAACCACACCCTTCTCTTTCTGCACATTATATAAAACACAAAAAAAAAAATGTAACTATATAGTAACACATAATTAATATAATGTGACAAAAAAATAGTAATATTTATAGGTGCATTGTGTGAATTACAGCAAAGGATGGCGAATTTCTGACACCCAAGAGCCCCACTGGCGTTGCCTGACTCCTCTGAACTTCTTTGTTTGTTGTACCATATTTTTTTTTCTTCTTTGTTGGGAATTAATAAAGCTTATGTTTTAGAAGTATATACATATAATGTGATGAATGATGTTGCTAAATTTATTTATATTGTTGTGTCGGTGTGGAAATTTGAGTGAGTATAGGACGGAAAGTGGGATTGTAACAGTACATATGCAATAAAAGTTTCACCAGCACAAGTTTGATAAAATCTTTAGCTAACTTCTTATTAATTAATTAACTACTGAAATAAATGAGGTGAAGCAGGTAGGGTTCACTTTTTTGGCTATAGATAGATACTGTAATGTAATGCATATGCAATGTTATAACTTACAAAGCTGTGATCTACTCATTAGACTAGACCACACTATATCCACATGTTACTTTTACTATATAGTATATAGAATGTGATAATCTTGTGAAGTTATAACATTAGTGCAAGTTAACTTGAAATATCAACAACTAATATTAGGTATTTTATGTTGAGAATTGAGACTAATATTTACACTTTTCTGTAATGTGATGTAGTAAGAATTTAGATTTTAAGTGGTGAAAGATTTCACTTTCACACATTTACATGGTCAATGTATCAGAAATTGTTGAAATAAGATCAAATAGTCTAAAATTGATTGTAGATTTTGATTTTTAAATATAAAAGTATAAAATTTTAAATTTGTATCACCTGAGATTTGTGAACGAAAAGAATTAGAATTTTTTTTTGGTACGTAAGCTAAAAAAAAAAAAACTAAAGAGAAAAGAATTAGAAATTTGGTGTAGTAGTATTTAACATTCATTTTTTTATGTATATTTTTAACATTATTTTGGTAATTTTTTGTTGATGTTTATTGATGTTAGGAGCATAAATATTTTTTAACATTATTTATAAGTCTCACTTTTGGGTAAGCCTAGATTCTTCTTTTTGACTCAATTATGTAACACTAACTAGCTAATGTTATCCTTTGAATTAATTCTTTGAAGGGATTTCAACCAAACACTTAATTTCCAATATATTTAGGCGTTTTATATATAATTTAATTCTAGAAGTTGGGAAACAAAATAGAAAAAATTAGGTATTTTCTTGTCTACCCCCACAAGATTTGGGGGTATTTACCCCCAATCACTTAAAAAAAATTTAACCGATATAAATTTTTATAAAATACACCGTTGGATTAAAAGTTTATATCATATAGATCATTTGTGTAAAATTTTAGAGAAATCTAAAATCATTTGATATGTTATTGAGACGCGTCAAAATTAATAGTTTCTGTGATTTCATAAACACCGTTAATCTTTATGTGTCTCAATAACATATCAAATGATTTTAGATTTGTCTGAAATTTTACACAAATGATCTATATGATATAAACTTTCAATCCAACGGTGTATTTTATAAAAAATTATATCGCTTAAAACTTTTTATAATGGTTGGGGGTATATACCCCCAAATCTTGTGGGGGTACACAAGTTGTCACCAAAAAATTAATGTTTCTTGCAAATGAATAATTGTATTGGATAGTCAAGCTGATTTGTCATACAATATTATTGCAAGAATATTAAGAAAATGATATTTATTTTTCAACATAAGAGACAAATCAAATCTCTTATAATTGTCATGTGATTAAGATAGCAATTGTTGTATAAATACTCTTATAAAAAAACAAAAAAAATCTTAAGACAATACCAACTTTTTTAATTATGCCTCTTTTTTTTTGTAATACTTGCTTATGCTTTTCTATTTATATTTCATATTAGTCGTGATCATAACAAAGCTTTTCTATTTTGTCCTTTTTTATACGTGTGGCTTAAGGCAAATAAGCCATTTATGGACACAACTAGCTAATTGACTTCATAGTCTTTGATCATTTTATGGCTGTAATGGTGTGTCTTAAGAATGGGTCTTTAATTGGTTGTTGAGATTGTTAACTATTTAACTAATTATTTAGAAAAAAAAACCAGATGTCACTTTATTATTTGAGCTTTTGTCACGTCAAATTTCATGTAGGCCAAATGTGTTTTTGGAAATATTGTGATTGGTGACACAATGCAGCCCGTGTACGATATTATTACATGTGCAAGTCCATTCCATTCACTATTGTTGAGGACATGAAAGACATAGAAAAATGCATATATGGGGCAAGTAGAGTAATGAAGTAGGGTATTAGTTTTATTTTGACAAAGTCTTTTATTTCAATTTCTTGTCTCTAAATCTTAAATAGAATTTGTCTATTGAAAATGCTAAAATTATTAAGTTGGATGTATTGAAGTTCGAATCTCAATCCCTCTATTTCATGTGTGTGAGTTTCAATCATTAACATCTCATCTATATATCCAAAAAAAATGTACATTATTAGATTTTTTATTATTTAAATTCATAATTTTTAAATAATTTAAAGGTTTAATTGCATGTGGTCTGCTATTTTATCACACTCATAGAAATAATTTCCCCGTTTAAAAATCAAATGTTTTAATTTGATAATGTTTTGTCCAAAAAAAAATTGCAATTTATCTGCACAAGTTGTAAGTTTGAAGAGAAAATACCATTTTTAGGCTTCGTCTGGTCCGACTTATTTTCTACTTTTTTTCTTCTCCTTAAAAATAGTAAAGAAGGTAAAAAATTGTATTTGACTCCACTTTTCTTTATTTTTTACTTCTTTACTTTATTTCTCTAATACTTTTAAGGAGAAATATGACTAAATTTAATTTTATAATTCTCTATTTCATTTTAAAAAAATAAATAAGTAGAAAATAAGGCGGGTCAAACGAAGCCTTAGTGTCAAAAGTCACCATTTTTGTGGTAAAAATTATGGGATGACACAAATTATCAAATTAACAAATATAATAATTGAGGGACCAAACAATTCAATTTAAAAATAAAAGACTAGTCCCATGAGCTTAACTCAATTGGTTGAATATATTGTTCGAAAAAGTAGGGATCCAGATTTGAATCCGGGTTCGCCCACTTATTCACATTTAAGAGTGAATTTCTATCCACTATGCTACATGACAAAAAAAAAAACAAAAGACTATTTACATGGGGGTTGTGTAATATTAATATACTTATATAATCCTCTCTCTAGTCCTATATATAAGAAAGAAAAAAAAATAGATTTATGGTAGAATTGATGTATTTATTTTACTATAATATTGCCTAACCATATCCATTTTACAACAATTTTAAAAAATAAGATTTTTCTTTTATATATATATATATATTAGTATAACTTACCCGTGCAATGCACGGGTTAATATTTAAATTTATAGTATATATTATTAAAATTAAAATAAATTAGTTGAGATATTAATTTTTTTAATTTAAGTTTTTTTTTAATTTAAGTTAATTAATATAATTTTTGTCAAATAATTTTATTTTTCCAATTACTTGTGAAATTAATTTTATATTTCTATTATTTAAATATAAAAATAATATATATTTAAGGATTTTAAAGAGATAAAATAGGGTGGAGAGTGATCTTCTGCTCCCCGTTTTGAACAATATCATATTTCATTGTTAGTCCCTATTGAAATTACAAAAAAGATAGGTCGTGTATTAATATATGAGTATAAATATTGATCATCGTGTAAATTATAAAATAAAAAAACATTCATATTAATATGAGTGTAAATATATGTCATACTATAAAAAATGGGTTTTCCGTATTAATATGTGTATAAATATTTAAGTTCCTATAAAAAAAGTATTTCGTCTCATATTAAAACATTGTAAAAAAATATAATTCTGTAAAAATTACGACAAAAAAACCCTGTACATGAGTATAAATATAGCTCCTATAAAAATTATAAAAAAATATATATAGTCATCGTATTAATATATGGATACAAATCTAGATCCTGATAGCAATATACGTTCTCGTGAAATTATAAAAAAGTCTTCGTATTAGTATATGGTTTTTATTTTTATATTACGTAGACGTTCATTTAATATTGATTTTATTCAAATATGAAAAATAATACAAATAATGTAAAGATTTAAAAGGATAAAATACTCTAGAGGGTGTGATCTCCCACTTTCCGTTCTCAATAATATAATATTTTCTCTCCCGTCTTCGTAGAAATTATAAAAAAAAATATATAGATGACCATGTATTGATATATGAATATAAATATAAGTCTCGTGTAAATTAAAAAAAAAAGAAGACACTTGTATTAATATATATTAGTATAAATATTGATCCCGTATAAATTAAAAAAAATCCAAGTATACTGATATAAGTGTAAATATTTTTCATAAGCAATAAAATAAAATATCATAAAATTGCCTAAAAAATAATCATAAAAATATAATTTTAGTTGTTTGTGGAAATCGAGCCGTGTGGTATTGAGCAACTTTAAATTTCTGAGACAGTTATCCCACCCTTTGAGGTGCCTCCTCCAATCTGGCGAGGGATTAGTCACTGCGTTCGGCGGTGGATACCCCGGTCTCAACAAAAAAAAAATTAAAACGTGTATCTCATACTAAATTTTGTTCGTGAGAAAGACATATATGAAACACATAAACTTTGGTTCATTATAGATTATCCTGTGAAATTTTGTTCATGAGAGAGACATCCGTAAATATATATTATAGAGATAGAGATTATAGAAATTAGTACTTTTTAAAAATTACGGTTAGTAACAATTAAGTAAAAAATTACATCATAAAAATAGATTTTTTTGTTGTAGGTGAGAATTGAACCATGTTCCTTTTGCTACAACTCCCAATTAAATCTACATAGTATAAGTACAAATATATATCATAAAAATAGATTTTTTGTTGCTGGTGAGAATCGAACCATGTTACTTTTACTAAAACTCTTAACTAAATCTAAGTAAAATAATATAAAATTAGAAAAGTGTTGCCGGAGGGAATCGAAGGGAGTATATTTAGCTTGCCTAATTGCTTAAAACTTGAAGCTTTGAAATCTTGCCACATAGACATATGAATACTTGGTTGCTTGCCACGTTGGATAATGATTGGGAGAGAGACATCCGTAATTATATTATATATATATATATATATATATATGTAATAGAAGATGAAATATTTTTATTTCTTTAAATTAGTTTTTTCTAATAGATTGTGATTTTTTTTGTGATAATTCTAATAGATTGTGATTTGACCACAAGATAATGAGATATTGAAGTAACACTTACTATTTTGAAGTAAGAATATATACATTATTATTATTATTACTGAAAAAAAAAATTAGAATAGTTTATACTTTATATAACTGCTAAAATAATAATACTACTACTTATGATATACATATACTAATTCACAAACTAAAATTGTAACTTGGATTGTGGACAACTCAGGTACCTTGTCAAAACGGGCTTCTAGTCCATTCCATGTAAGCAAGCAAGTGCTCTTTACAAGTCAAGAAGATAATGGATTATGGTTTTAGTCCTCCAAAGAGACTTCTCTTTCTTCAAACAAAATATTCCTTAGATTCTTTCTTTCATGTCTCTTCACATATAAATATGTAAATAACAACTCAAATATACCTTTATTTCCATACATACATTTACCAAATAAATAATTCCTAGTTTTTTTCAGCCATTATTTCCTCATCAGCCTACTAGCTAGATTTTGTTAAGAGAAATTAACTTTTGAATTTATCACCTTAATTATTATCCTCTGTGGTTAGGATAGAAAGTGTGACACAAAATGCCTCAGTTGCTACATGGGACACTTAAGGTAACCATAAGTGAAGTTGATAGATTACAAACTGGATGTAATTTGGATTTCTGTCGAAAGGTATATTCATAAAAACTCTCTCTTGTTTTTGATTATTAAAGAGGAAAAAAGTTAGTGTTTAAATTTATAAAAAGGCTCCTTCAAAAATATAAATTATAGAATACAAAATATATCATATGTTTCTTAAATTATATAAGGTTGAGTTAAACTCAATTCAAATTCTAAGATGATATTAGAATACATCCAAGATCCGTTGAACCATCTAGCACGATCACCCATCATTTATATTCATGCACAAAGTCTAATAGTGTTAGGTGTGACCGTGTGAGAGGTGTTAAAAGTCTCATATTAGATGAGAGATGACAGGAAGATAAGTTTATAAGTGGGGGCAATCCCCTATCAAACTCTACTTACAAAACCGGCTTGTAAGGCGGGATTATCTCTACTTATAAACATGTCTTCACGAATGCACGTGGTTACCATTTTTTTGAATTTCCATAACCGTAAAAATAATTTGAATAATTTTGATGTATAGGAAGCTCTTAGCTGAAAGTAAGTTCTTCAAAATAATGCAGAGTTGGATAGTTTTGAAAGCAGGACAGAAAAAAAAAACCTCTATACTTAGCAGCCATGTAAAAAATAGTTGTTGAAATAAATAATCTCTGTCATGAAAGTTCAGTAAAAGAGAACTATTGGCTGTTCTAAGTTCTAACATATTTCTATCTAAAAGCCACTTTTTTCATCCAATTCCAATCAGTTTGCACAATAGTAGCACACCATCTAATATGTTTTCTATTGCATCACTTTCTTTTCAAGACATATTAACATATTTATTGAAGCTTATTTATTTTCAATTTTTCTTACTATTTCATTTTCTTGTCAAATGTTGTCGAACAAAGGGCACGACAAACAAGGGGAAGAGACTTCTAGCTCAAGTCAAAGGTTGTCTGTTGTGCAGGCCTGAGGTACATACCTTAACCACATTTTAAAGCAACATGCTTCTTCATTTTAATGTAAAATATACTCCCTCCGTCCCATTTTAAGTGTCACAGTTGACCAAATCACACACTTTAAGAAAAGTGTGTAAAAAAAAGAGAGAGAATATGACTTTTACTAAAATACTCTCTCTTTTTATTGGTAGTAGACATTGAAATACTAAAAAGTAGATTTTTGAGTGTACTTTTTCTCTCACCTAATGATTGTTTTAAAGGATAAAATAGGAAAAATCAATGTTATAAATAGCATGTGACACTTATTTTGGGACAAACAATTTTGGCAAGTGTGACACTTATTTTGGGACGGAGGGAGTAATAATCTTCAAAATCTTAACATGCAAAACCACTTGTAATGAAGATTGTTGGGACGAGACTCTATGCAACAGTTGATTTAGATAAAGCAAGAGTTGGACGAACCAGAATGATAGGGAACCAACCCTCAAACCCGAAATGGAACGAGACGTTTGAAATCTATTGTGCTCATTACATATCACACATTGTATTCACTGTCAAAGATGATAATCCAATCGGAGCAACTCTAATTGGAAGAGCTTATATCCCTGCCGATAAAGTTCTCAAGGGCCCTATAATTAACAGATGGGTTGAGATATTAGATGAAGAAGATCACCGTCCTGTACCGGGTGGTTCCAAAATTCGTGTTAGCATTCAATTCTCTAGTGTCACCGAGGACATAAAATGTTTATGGTCTCAGGGAATACATATGCCATATTTGGGAGTTTCGCGTGCATTTTTCGACCAGAGACAAGGTTGTAGTGTTACTTTCTACCAAGATGCTCATGTCCCTGATAGTGTTCATCCATGGATTCCAATATCTGGAACAAAATATTATCTTCCTGGAAGATGTTGGGAAGATATTTACAATGCAATTATGGATGCTAAACTATTTATTTACATAACAGGTTGGTCTGTTCACACTGAAATAACCTTGATTAGGGACCCAAACAAGCCAATAGAAACTAGCATCACTCTTGGAGAAATGCTAAAGAGAAAGGCCAATGAAGGTGTTAATGTTCTTATGCTAGTTTGGGATGACAGAACTTCTGTTCCGGCTTTTAAGAAAGACGGTTTGATGGGAACACATGATCAAGAAACTGCTGAGTATTTTAGAAACACAAAGGTACATTGCGTTTTATGTCCGCGTAACCCTGATGGCGGAAAAAGCATAGTTCAAGGTTTTGAAATTTCAACTATGTTCACTCATCACCAAAAGACTATAGTTGTTGATGGCCATCATGTTGAAGGATCACAGAAGCGAACCGTTATCAGTTTCATAGGTGGTATTGATCTGTGTGATGGGAGATATGATACCATGGAGCACCCTTTGTTTTCAACATTGAATACAATCCATCATGATGATTTTCATCAACCGAATTTCCCCGGAGCTTCTATAAAGAAAGGCGGTCCTAGAGAACCGTGGCATGATATTCACTGTAAGTTAGAAGGACCTATTGCATGGGATGTGTTGTACAATTTTGAGCAAAGGTGGGAAAAGCAAGTTGGGAAACAATTTTTATTCCCAATTGAAGTGCTTGACAGAATTCTAATCCACCCTTCTGATGCAATGATATCAGAAGAAGATGGAGAGACTTGGAGTGTTCAGTTGTTTAGGTCGATCGATGGTGGCGCTGTTTCTAACTTCCCTCAAGCACCGGATGAAGTTATTGAATTAGGCCTTGTTAGTGGAAAAGATAACATCATTGATAGAAGTATTCAAGATGGTTATATAAACGCTATTCGGCGAGCGAAAAACTTCATCTACATTGAAAATCAGTATTTCCTAGGGAGTTCATATGGTTGGAAATCATCTGATATTAAAGTTGAGGACATTGGTGCTTTGCATCTCATACCAAAGGAATTGTCATTGAAAATTGTTAGCAAAATTGAAGCTGGAGAAAGGTTTGTTGTGTATGTGGTGATCCCTATGTGGCCAGAAGGTATACCTGAAAGTGCTTCAGTTCAAGCAATATTAGATTGGCAAAGAAGGACTATGGAGATGATGTATTCTGACATTGCTGATGCCATAAAAAGGAAGAACATTGAAGCACACCCTTGTGATTATTTGACATTTTATTGCCTTGGCAAAAGGGAAAGTAAGAAAGATGGAGAGTATACTCCTCCAGAGGAACCAGAACCTGGCAGTGACTATCATAGAGCACAAAAGTCTAGGAGGTTCATGATTTATGTTCATTCCAAGATGATGATAGGTAACATGTCAATTTAATCCTATAATATATAACCGATATATTCTTGTCCAAAGTTCAATCATACAAATAAAAAATTTAGGCGGTTTCTAATATGGGGGAGTGCTTCATATGGTTTTCAGTGGACTAATGCTTGAAAATTGTTCAAAACTCTATGTTGGTGATGTCGGTGGTCGTCAAAGTTTTGAGCGATTTTCAAGTATCAGTTCACCGCATACCACACAAGGCACTTCCCCACCTTAGAAATTGCCAATTACCCAACATATTTTCATCATTCAAGTGTCAAGTACCCCTTTCAGTTTCAAATAAGCAAGCAAAAAAAGAAAATTCCAGGGTTTAGTGATCTAAAATATAAGCAATTAAGCAAATCTAGACTAATTTTGTTACCTACCTAATTAGCATGATTTTTCGGTTTCTGCTTATATTCAAAACTCTAGAAAATATATATTTGGCATAAATAACATTTTTTAGCTGCTATAGTGTCAAATTGTGCATAGAGTAACAGACTAATTAACAATTAATTTTGTGCTTATTTGATTTTGTTGATTTAGTGGATGATGAATACATAATGATTGGTTCAGCAAACATAAACCAAAGATCAATGGATGGTGGAAGAGACACAGAGATTGCAATGGGTGCATTCCAACCTCATCATTTAACATCTACATCCAATGGTTCACAAAGACCACAAGGTCAAATTTATGGATTCAGGAGAGCATTATGGTATGAACATATTGGTGATAACAGCGATGATTTTGACGAACCTGAAAGCGTGGAATGTGTGAAACTTGTGAATCGTGTCGCTGAGAGGAATTGGAAATTATACTGTGATGATGCATTAGATGAAAGTGTAAACACTCACCTTTTGAGGTATCCTGTTGAAGTTGGTGAAGATGGAAGTGTAACATCACTTTCTGGTATGCAATTTTTTCCTGATACAATGGCTTTGATTCTTGGTTCAAAATCTGATTATCTTCCTCCCATACTTACCACCTAGCTAGCTAGCACAGTGAGTAGTTACTTCACATAAAAACATGTTATGCATATATTCATTCATGAGATAACAAACATAAAAACATTCCACTTTCATGATGTGGTATATGTTTGTAAAGATTGTAAAGATTATTTATTTGTAACATTTTAATTCTTTATTTTGTTTTTTTTCTCTCCATTTAGATCCTTTATCTTTGAAAAAGTGCACAATCACATGTTTTTTTGAGTTTTAAAAACCCCATCTTCTTCCCCTTCTCAGTGCATCTTTCCACGTTTTATGGTTTTTAACTAGATTTTTTTTATAAAAAAACATAATCATCAATTGTCCTCAAAATTTTCAGATTTGAAATCCAAAGTATCCAAACTAAAGAATCTAAATCCAAAATGTGAAAGAATAGTTCGAAATCTAAAGCAAGACATTAAAAAAATTACATCATTTCTTTTTACAAATATTGAGAACTAACATATATTTCCTCAAAAATAAAAAAGAACTATTGTCAAGAAGTGTTAAAATACATCATTTTATTTTTTTTACCAAATTCTTTATTTTATTATCAAAATTGAATAAAACATCAAATAGAATACTCCACGTATTTAAAAGAACTACTGATGTTTTTAGTAATGTCCTTTCGAACGGACATATGTTTTATTTTAAAAAGTGTACTTTCACACTGTATAAATATTGTACATTTTTTGAATGTGTGTGTCAAAAAAATATTAAGTGATCTAAAAGGCAAAATATTTATAGTAATGTTAGGGGTGGGAATAGGCTAGATCGACCTATAAAGGCCTATGTCCTAGTTTATATAGGTTTGGGCTTAGTTGTTTTCTTAAATAGAGAAAGCCTAAGCTTTTTTATAAGCATATATAACTAAATAGGTTAGACTACAGATCATTGAAAAAATCTTTTAAGCCTATTAGATTGACATATTTAAATAAATATTTAATTTTAAACTATATTTTAATTCCAAGAATTTTACAATAAACCACTTTTTTGCATATATAAATATTTATTATAAATTAGAATTGAAATATGAAGTTTATATAGTTAAACTCTTTAAAGTATTATGTGAAATATCATAAGAAACTTTAATTTCGTTGGTGAATTAGTTGATTAGTTCATACAAAATAGATTTTTAAACAGGCTAATAAGTCAGGTCAAGCTTTCCGAAGGCCAGACTGTAGGTCTAAAATCAAATTTATAACAGGCTACAGCCAAGCTTAATCTTTTAAATTTTTGACAGGTCAGACTCAAGCTTGACAAAGTCTAGCTCGACCTGACCTATTTCCACCCTTAGCACTATTTGGTTCGGGGTTTTTGGAGGGGAAGGGAGGGAATATTTTAAATTTTTATGTTTGGTTCAAATTTTTAACGAGAGGAGGGGAGACAATAATTAATTTACTTTTTTATCCTTAATCTTAACCTTATAAACTCAAAATAAAGATTAAATCATAATTGATATATTACGTCAAAAAAAATCTAAAGCTCTGTTTGGTTCGGGGTTTTTGGAGGAGAGGGAATGGGAGGGAATATTTTAAATTTTTGTGTTTGGTTCAACTTTTTAACGAGGGGAGGGGAGGGGAGCGAATAATTAATTTACTTTTTTATCCTTAACTATATAAACTTAAAATAAGGATTAAATTATAATGGATATATTACGTTAAAAAAAAATCTAAAGGATATATAACCTAAAAAAATCTAATGAGTAGAAAACCTAATTTTTTTTTGTTGTCAACAAAATAAAACCTAAATTTTTAATATTCCAACAAGGATAATTTAGGATTTTAATAAAAAAGTGTGTGGTAATTTTGTCAACATAATAAATTATATTTTCTCTCACTCCACCTCCTTAAAAATCCTTCCTCTCCCCCTCGGTTGAACCAAACAGGGCCTAAAGGATATACATAACAAAAAAAAATCTAATGAGTAGAAAACCTAATTTTTTTTTTGTTGTAAAAAAAATAAAACCTAAATTTTTAATATTCTAACAAAGATAATTTATGAATTTTAATGAAAAATTGAGGATAATTTTATCAATATAATAAGTTATATTTTCTCTCATTTCACCTCCTTAAAAATTCTTCTCACCTCTCATCCCCTTCGGTTGAACCAAAAAAGTCCTTACACGCAAGAAGAAAGTGAACAAGAGAAAACGAGGAGAAGAAAGTCAAGAAGACTCATCCACGGCTTGAAACTCCAACAACACGCCGCAAAGATTCTCGAAACCCACGACCTCTTGCCGCTTCAAGAGTATGCAAAATCCAAGAAAGATACGATAATCACCATCTTCAAATCATTGGCACGCCAGTACCATATTCATTTTCACTCAAACTCCCCAAAATCCACGGACTACAACCTCCGCTTCAAATCCTTTTAAGCTGACCAGTTGAGTTAAGGGTCAAGGAGCTACTGGAGGTCCAAGGTCCAGGTTCAAATTCTCGCAAAAGATATTGTAATATATTATTTACTAACAACTAACATTATATATAAAAAAAACAACATCCGCTTCAGATACGAACATAAGTCGTTATTCTTTTTATTACTCTTCCCGAAGGAGTAAACAAGCCAATGTATCAGTTCTAGTTTAATCGAACTCAAGAACTCTGTCCTTACCTCATTTTGATAAGAATCTAAAGAATCATGTCATGTAAACTGAATAGATACTTAGACTACCCACAATGGTTTCAACATTAAACATCCTCTCAACACCACTTTTTACACTTCACATCATCTCTCAACACACATTCAACTTTTATCCTCTCCAATGGTTTTTTCATTCAACACTCTACCCCACCACTTTCTCTACCCTACCACTTTTTATTTCATATTCTTATTTAAATTTAAATTTTTGTTTTTATAATTAAATAAAATTACAATTATCGATTAAAATTAAATTAAAATAATAAACACTTAACAAAATTTATTTAAATATTTTTTTTTAATTTTCTTAACTTAAAAAAAACCTTTAAACTTCAAAATTAACACTAATAAACACTAATAATATGATTAAGGTAGTAAAAAATTTGAATTTTTTTCTGTGTCCAAATCAAATGAACCAAGTCTCTATTTATAGAGAGAAAAAAATTACGAATTTTGGTGAAAAAATAAAAAAATATAAAATTAATTTGCAATGAAATAATTGAGTTAAAAGATAAGGGAAATAATTAAAATTGCGCCAGCCAATAAGAAGACGACACGCGTCCCTATTTATCTTCACAATCCTCTCTCTCCGCGTCGGTCTGCTCCTGACGCGCCCTGTCAGTGCGTGTCTTGCACGCGCCTGATTGCAACAAATAAACTCGTGCCGCGTGTCCTTTGCGTCAGTGTAAACAAGTGATTAATGCTCTTATCTTCTCTCTCCTGTAAAGAAGTCATTGCCTATTATTTTAATATTTTTATGACATTCAACAAGGTCTAAACAGACTATTGTAGATAGTCTTAGACATTAGACATATGTCAATGTACATCTTTGATAAAAAATATTTTTAATTAATCATAGTTCAACTATGTTAGATAATAGTAGTATATTTAGGAAAACTTAAAAATAACATGTAATAGAATATAGATTCTTTAAAATTAGACACACCTAGAAATGTCAGTTTCAAGATTTATTAGTACTACGAAGTTTTGGACTGTCGGAAGAAAGAAACTTTTGATTCATAATTTTGACCTTGTGTGATATCAAGATAGAGGAATGAGATGTTACCAGAAATTAAGTTCATTTTTTAGGAATAAAAGTGAAGAGAAGTTTGTAATGAATAAATAAAAAAGTGCTGAGAACATTCATGCATCAAATCATATAATTTAGCACATGAAAAACATTAATGTACAACTTGCAGTGCCTGTCATGTGGTCATGCATTCAAAATGTTAACTTATGCTTATATATATATATATATATATTTGACCACTAATATTTTTAATAGTATATTCCAAATATTATAAAAAAGTTATAAATTGAACAGAGTAGGTTACATGAATAGTATCAAATGATAGTTAAAAATGATTTTAATTTAACATGTTGTAGGAGAAATGTGAGTTGTCGCCATTGGAAGCACTACCTTATCAGACTACCTATAATGGGCTAGTTGAATTCTGACTTCAACGATAAAAAATTGTCCAATGGAGTGTTTAAAAATTGCAGGAGGAGAGAGAGGTTAAAGAAGCTAAACATGTTTGAAGGCTGACGGACAGGACATGTGGAAGCTAATCAGTAGGCGAAAACAGGCGCGTGCAATGCACGCGCGAGAGCAGCAAGTGAGAGCAGGCGGGAGTGAGAGAGAAGATGCTGATGAGAGATAAGGCGACAAGTGTCATGCGCGGATTGGCTAGCTGTATTTTCATTACATCCTTATCTTTGAACTCAATTATTTTATTGCAAATTAATTTTTTTATTTTTTATTTTTATCACTAAAATTTGTAAAAAAAATTTCTCTATAAATAGAGACTTGGTTCATATGATTTGAACATAGAAAAAAAAAACTCAAATTTTTCACGTTTAATCATATTATTAATGTTTATTAAAGTTTTTTTTACTGAAATGGTTCTCAATAATCATTTCAACACCCAAAATTCTTCAAATAGATTTTTCAAATTAGTGTTAATTATTTTAATTTAATTTTAATCGATAATTAGAATTTTATATAATCATGAAAATAAAAATATAAATATAAATAAGAATATGAAATAAAAAGTGGTGGGGTAGGGTGTTGAAGAAAAACTATTGAAGAGGGTAAAAATTGAATGATTGTTGAAGTATAATTTGGAGTATTGGAAATTGAAAAAGTGGGTGTTGAAGGTGATTTTGGGTGTTTACCCATTGTAGATAGTCTCATGTCATAGGACATGTAGTCATGTACTATCTTTTCTGCCTACAAGAGAAGTTATGGCAAGTAGTAGGGACGGATCCAGAGATTTTGACTACTGAGGGCCAACATATATATAAATTTTAGTTGGTTGTATAGAAACGTTAGACAACGACAACTGATAACAATGTACTGTGAGTATGCGCCTCATATGAAAGCTAAAAAAGGAGTTGGAGTTTTTTTTGTCAAGATGTTAGAATGTAATTCTTTAAAGTAAATGAGTATATTTTTACCAATTGAACTATAAACACATAAAACAAGAGATTTTAAACACACAACTCGCAAGAAATAAGAATGATTGCATAGATTTATTTTTATGTGCAGGCCATGCCATACATTAGTTAATGAACTTAAAACTAAATTTTAATTTCTTCTCATTTTCATGTTCAATCCTCTCAATTATATAATATATGTGGTATATTAAAAAAATCCTCAAAATAATAGTGAGGGCCATAGCCTATATAAGCTGGAAGTTTGTTTATTCGTCGGTGCGTACCATTGATTTGACTGACGGACAATATGTTGGTCAAGAAAATTATGAGTCTGTCATATCGGAGGATGAACAATCAAGATCGAAGTTTTACGAGTTTGTGTATGGGGCTATAATGAAGAAAATGGGTTTTATCGAGAATTTCATAATCTCAATCGCCTATGACAATGTTCACCTAGCAACTGTAGGTTTTAGTAACGTCGTGACGTGGATTGTATAACGGATTTCAATCTTTATGGAATTACAATTGAAAATGTTTCCCATATCAAAATAAACCTCCCTTGACTCAAAGTATCGAGTATCAAAATGTGAGTTTTCACTTTCAAGAGATCTAATTTTTCTCATTAGTAGTTGTGCAAATCTCACGGATTTGATGGTTTGTGAAACCATGTTTAACTCCATGGACCATCTAACACCGGCTGAATACAAAATGTTTGAGTTTTTTTGTTTTCAATATGGAATATTTTTTTCGCTTATTAAAAATAAAATAAAAATGTATATTAAAAAATGTGGAAAAAATCAAACAATTAACAAATGTTTAATATACTAACAACTAACAACTAACATAGATTAATTAAAAACTAACAACTAACAAAAAAACTAGTTGATATGGAGAAAAAATGTATAATATACTAACAACTAACATTTGCTTTAAATAAAAAACTAACTCGATGTGGAAAGAGTATACATATCATTTTATCATATTTAAACTGATCAGTTGAGCTAAAGGGTTAAGAAGCTGGTGGAGGTCCAGGGTTCGAATCTTGATAAAGGAGAAAAAAATGTATAATATACTAACAACTAACATTTGCCTATAAATAAAAAGTACAAAAGTTAATGTGCAAATATTCAGTTTTTAGGCTACAATTAACTAGTTACTTTGAAAATTGAGTTCCACATTTAACATGTACAATCAAACAAAATGTAAATTCTTTTTTTTTCAAGTAACTTTATATATATATATATATATATATATATATATATATATATATATATATAGGGGTTTGCTAACTTCCTCCCATGTAGGAGGAAGTTAGCAATCATCCTCCCACTATATATTTACTAAAAATCCAATTTCATATATGCAAATTTAAGGTTAGTTTTGTAATTTACATTTTATTTAATTAAAAACAAAAATCAAACTACTGATCCCGTGAAAAAAAAAAAAAAAAACCCACTGATCTTGTTGCTCTCTCTGCTACCCATCACTGCCATTATCCTCTTCGTTCTTCTGCTCTCATACAGAAACAGTCTAATTACATGAAATTGTAGTTGTTTCCCTTCTCACTCTATGGCTTTCTAGTTGTTTGGGTTCTTAATTTGTAAATTACTCTACTAATTTCAATTGGGTTCCTAATCCAGCGTGAATTTTACTACAAACATTTTGATTTTAGAATTGAAAATCGATGGATGAAAATCGAAAATTGAAGAAACGAATTGGGACTTTTCAATTTTAGGAATTTTGAATTTGGGCTTTTCAATTGAAGAAGCTAATTGAAGAAGCCAATTGAAGAAGTGAATTTTTATTTTGGCTTTTCAATTGAAGAAGTGATAAAATATGAAGAAACAAATGAAGAAAAGAATCCAGTGACGGTGATGATGATGATGATTTATGTAAAACTAAGTGTGGTTCAATTCTGGAAAAAAAATTGAATAATGTTATAATGGAAAATTACTTAATTATCCAATAATAGTTTAAACTATATTAAAAAGAGAAGAGTGGTTTTTTAGTAAAAAACAAGTGGGAGGAGGGTTGCTAACTTCCTCCCACATATTTTTAAGTGGGAGGATGTTAGTAGCCCCCATATATATATATATATATATATATATATATATATAAAAGTTAGACGGACAACAAGATGCGCCACACTAAATCTTTCCACATAGAGTTAGTTTTTTATTTAAAGCAAAAACACTATAAATATGATAATTAAGATATTCCATATTAAACTTTAATCACCTACCTAAGTACTCTAATGAAATTTATTAAATAAAATTAAAATAATAAGATACAAAAAACTTTGAAGAAAAAACTAATGAGATAAACTTTTTGACTTATTAAAAATTTATCAAATATAAATCATTGGGATAAACTTTTTGGGTTTTGTGAGAGAAAAAAATGAGATAAACTTTTATGAAGAAAAAAAGAGCACATAATCATGCATTTATTTTATAATAACTAGAATCACACACAATTTATTTTTCTCCATTAACACGAATTAAATATGACTAGAATCATGCATTTTTTTTGTTTTTTTATAATAACTAGAATCATACATTTCAATCACAAAAAACACTACCTATATACACAATACCATCAATATTTTGCAAAGAGTATACATATTTTTTTTTCGTGTATTAAATATGACTATTGAATTCATGCATGTCGTATTATAATGTATGTTATACCTGCTATAGAAATATAAAATCATTGTAAATTTTAACCCCTACTATATTTTTTTAGATGAAATCCTTATTATATATTTATGTATTTTGAAATTCCTATTAATTCCTATGGTAACTACTACAACTACAAGTTTGAGAATTTAACACCGAAAAATGCAATATAATTGTCTTTTAAGATACTACTTCAAAATTTAAATTTTTGGTTTTGAAGATTTTGTCCGTTTTCAAATTATATAGAATACATTTTTTAGGTGTTTTTTGTATGCCTCTTAATATAAAATTTACTTTTATAGTTATAATAAACTTTGAAAAAATCATGATTTTGGTAAAATCATGGTCAATGTACCAAAAAAAAAAAGTAAAATCATGGTCAATTATGTTAATTGTTAAGAGGCATACGAAAAATAGCACATCTCATTCAAAGCCATAGTGAATTTTTTTTGATAAATACGTCCCTAATTATAAGATTTTGTTTGACTAAATTTTACTATTCATTTATTATATTTTGACCGTATTTTTCTAATAATATGTAGATGTAAATATTAACATATAAGATATTGTTTGATTTGTTTTGATGAGTATTTTCATAATATCAAATTTTTATAATTTTTACTGTTACATAACTAAAGATATTTGTGATCAAAGTTGTGTATTGGCGTACGTGCAATAGTCAAACGGGAAGGGATAGAGGTAGTATTATCTTTGAGAATTCAATCATTGAATCATTCAAAACTAATTAGAAAATTATTTATGGAACAAGAAAGTTATAATTAATTACTATGCATCATAATAACTTGTCTCATTTCATAATGTAATTCTTTTATCTCATCAAGCAATTTCTTTAACTTCCTCATTTCATTTTGACTTTCCTTTGTAATGATGTAACATTAGTGAAGAACATTAATTCTTAATAAACTTTCAAAAAAAAAAATTGAATAACATTAATAATATTTTTCCAAAAGTATCCTTATTTATTTTATATATATTTTTGAATAGTATTAAATATTTTTGTAGAATACTACTCCATCATTTCACTTATTCTCTTTCTACTCACTCTCTTTCCCCTCATTACTTAGAGTAAACATGAAAAATCAATATAATTTGTCAACTAATTTAATGCTAAAATTTACTTAATACGCGTGTTTTGTCAAAATAACTCCTATAAATAAGAACAGAAAGAGTATATTGAATTGAGCCTATTGAATTTTTGGTGAACACTCTAGTAATTGTAGTTTGATTATATATATATATATATATACTCATCATTTAACCATTCAACTCCACATTATGTTATATTAATTTATTTTAACATAAATTAATACTATAAGTACCGGTACTCTAAAAAAATAAGTGAGATGATGGAGTAGTATTCTAAAAAAATATTAATACTATTAGTGAAATATAATTTATTTTAATCAAACTCCAAAACACCTAAAAAAAATTCTGAAACTTGAGCCTATTAATTTATTTATTTTTTGATAATGAGCTTATTAATTTTAACACTTTAGTTAGCTAAGCGTTATGCAAAATGGAAAAAAAATTAAATTGACTTATGGAAATATCGAACATCTCATTTGGATTTTTCACTAATATGTCCCGCCAACCTCAAAAGCTCTCAAGATCCATAGACACCACAATTGAATCTTTAGCCTTATCAATAACATTATCTAGACACACAATAGCGAGATAATCATTCTTTAATGTGGCAATTAATGACCAAAGGGTTGTTAATATATAGATCGTAATAATGCCCTAGCCACTACTTCCACACCGGGAGTGGTTATGGTGCATAAGCTTTTTTCTTATGCACCGTGCATAAGTAATGAAAATTGCTTATTGTATCCTTAAATTGCTTAGTACACCTCTCAAATTACTTAGCGCACCCCTCAAATTTCTAGCACACCCCCTAAAAATTTGAAGAGTACGCTAAACAATTTGGGGGTGCGCTAGAAATTTGGAAGGTGCGCTAGAAATTTGAGGGATGCACTAAGCAATCTAAGGTATTTATGCACGGTGTATAAACATATGACTTATGCACCATAACTTGCCCCCTTCCACACCTATGTGTTTCTATGTCCTTCCTGTTGAAAGATGATACCAAAATCAAGGATCCAAACTAATAGATCACATCATTCCTATTCAACATTGGATTTCATTGACAAACATGCAGCCACAGCCATCCTCTTGACAAACATTGGAGTTCATACGGATGATAATGATAGTGTATCATATAATAATTTTAGTAGTAATTAATTAGAATAAGATCTGCGCAACACGCGGTTTAAAATTATTTTTAAGTTATGTTATTATATCTTTTAGATAAATTTTAAATAAATGAGATAAAATTGTGATATTATATCGAACATTTCTAGTTTGTTCATTAAAAAGTTATATGTCTATCGTTTAAGTCGTCATTTTAATATTTGAAGTTGTTTTTCCTTCGAGTTAAATGATAGAGAAAAATAAAAAAGTCATATGGTTGACTAGTATGACATGTTACGTGGCACTAAGTTACCGCATCGACAATGCCACGTCGTTAGCATCTAATAAGTGGCTGCCACCTATTGGATTAAAAGTGAGAAAAAATATTTCAACTTTGATTTAATTTTTTCTCTAATTCTTCTCCTTTTTCTTCTCTTTTTGTGTAGGAAAATGTTGTGTTTAAGATGTTTTGATACTCTCAAGGCTAAAACATGTCCAAATTCTCATATCATGTGTAACATTAATATTTGTAGTGAACTCTTCCATACATTACTTTTAAGTTAAGAAAATATACTTCAAATGCCTCACTCTCACCACATAAATTTTCGTCACAAATGTGAACACACACTCTTAGATTTGTTATGTGAAGCTACGATCATCCTTTCATTCAAATTAAAGGATGGAATAATGAAAGATTTATCATTTACATGTATCATTGATTTGATGGACACTACTTACAATCTAATGAAATATATTATAAATTTGACTAATTTATCTCCCCCTCTTTGTTTGAGTTGCTCAAATTCTCTATTTTTCTATTTTTTTTCTACCTCCCTTTACAATCAGTGGCGACTCCCGGACCCCGAGTCAGGGGGTGCAAATGGTTAACAATTTTTTTTTGTAAATTAGATATTCACTACCATGCAATTTCTATGAACAATTTTTTGAGTCGGGTATAGCTACAATAGGTAGCAAATTCTTCGAGAATAACATTGTTCCATTCATAGGGCACAAGGTTAATTATCACTTGAATCAAAAAAAAATTATCACTAATATGCACAAGGTTAGTGTGATCATTTTATTTAGCTTAGTGACCCAGGCTTTTGTGTTAGAGTAAAAGACTTGAATTCAATCCTTTAAATCCAAAAGTCCTCATTTTATATATGTAATTGTTTGTTAGGAGAACTTCCAATACTTACTAAAATAAATGAAAAATAAGTAAAATCAAGTGAATTAAATAAATGATTATTTTGAAGCTCAATATCCACACAGACACGAGGCTTGTCATAGGCATGTAAAACAGAAGAGAGAAAAACCTAGAGATTAAGAGTGCAAAGTAAAATATTGAGGGGGTGCAAATAGAATTCAAGTAGGATAATAGGTATAATTATCTCAGGTCCAGGGTGTGCAAGTGCACACCCTCAAGTGTGAACAACAACGCCCCTGTTTACAATGAATTGAATTAGTGGTAATAACAACTTATATGGATGATTTTGCAACAATGTCGGCATTTTTCTAATAATATCATTTACATGTTGGTATGAAAAAAATATCATTTATATGAAACCAAATTCTGCCATAAATATATTAATAGAAAAATGCTATAAAAACAAATTATGAATATAATAGATTATAATTTTATTTACCAACATTTGCAAGTGAAATTCACTACTTCGATGCTTGCACATTATAAATTGTCATTAATATAATTAGTTTACTATAATGGGAAGTAGAAAAAATAAGAGAAAAGGAGAATTTAAGATATATAATTAACGATATAGAAAAATATTACAAACAAATAATTGAAAGAATTAAGAAACTACAATATATATATATATATATATATATATATATATATATAAGTGAGCAAGCAGCACAAAGAAGAGAGATATATATAATTATATCCTTCGTGTCTTCATATATATTCTACTTTTAACTTGTCTTGAAGCAACAACTACTAATTTTCTGATTCTTAGGATTTTGATTTGATGTTTTGAAGCAACAAATACACTATTTTGTTTCATATGATATTCAAATAATGGATGTGAAACTCAGATATGAAATTTTTTCCATACCTTATGAAGTTATAAGTCAATTAGGAAAGATGAGAATATTTTTTTCTTTATTTTCTACATCATTATATTTCTTTTAGTAACCTACAAAATTTTACTACCATTTAAATAGGATTTTATGGGGTAGGCATAATATGGAAATATGATGGAAGGGAATGAGAGTAATTAGTAACAATGTAATATAGATTCAAGATAAAACAATGTAATATATATTCAAGATAAGATGAATGAATGATGTGGCACAAATAATATTACTTGACAAAACAATGTTGATATGTCAATTAAACAATTTGGGACTCTAATTTAATAAATATAATAATAGATTTTATAAATTCATTTTTAGTAATTTTTAGTTACAATTGCATGGTAAAGATTAAGAATTTGGGCCATTTGAAGACAAAAGAGTTTGAAGAAAATTTACAGAATAAGGTAAAGAGAAACAAAAATTAAGTGTTTTTAATTCTGGAAAAATCGCCCCTAATGGCGAGCATAAATTTTGAGGAAAGTTGCTATTAAAATCGCCTCATGGTGGAACGTGAAAAAAACTTAAACTTATCTTTTAAAAAAAGCTCTAAAAAAGAAAGCAATGACCAGAAATAAGGATTACTACTTTTTAGAGAAAAAAACACTACTAAGCACTCAAGTAAGTATATTTCTAAGTAATTCAACATCAACCAGAAGTGTCAATTCAGAGTTTGTTAATGATATTTCATGTATAATTTTCAAAACTCTTTTATAATTTTCTCTTTTGAATAGAAAAAAAATCAAAATAGTTTTGTTAGCACAATGTGTGCCGAGGAAGACTACAAGAGTTTACAACGGTATCTATCTCACAATAAAACAAGGGGAGTTCTATGGTGAAGTCACCATTTTGCCTTCTTTAAAGAAGTCATTTTGACTGGCCAATCAAATTTTAATTGACTCCACATCAGCAAATATAGTGTAGGAAGTCTATAGTGCACCCTTTTTAGTTGAAATTTTTAGTTTTGCAAATCAGTCCCCGATTAAGTTTATAATTATTAATAATAATTTATTACAAATTAAAAACAACTTATATAATTATATTATATTTGACAAGATTAAAAACAAATTATAATTGTTTTTATTTGACAATTTTAATTCACAACAGCAAGAACATCTTATAATCTTTTCTTTCTTCTGCATCCTCGTCTTCATTTTCTTCGTAAGAGCAAGAACACCAACCCAGAAAACAAACTTTTCAACCTAATTTTTTATAAGGGAACTGCCAAACCAACCATAAAGACCAGAACTATTATCAGGATTCACGCTACATGATTCACAAACTTTTTTGAATGATGTATATAATTATCAACTAATAAGTTCATTTTTTTTTGCACAATTTCTCTTTCCAAATAATAGAAACAAAACAAAAACAATAAAAGTATTATATTAATAAGTTTAGTAAAAAAAAATATAATAAAAAGATTATTTAAAATTTAGTTAATAAAAAAATTAAGAAGAATGGTAGAATAGACAAAATACAACCTTAAGAATGAATGAGAGTAAAAATTTGAAGATCGGAATTCGAAGGAGTAGATTAATTGTAATATATGTCTCATCGGGTACCTATAGGCTATATTCTATGAAAGGGCCATGAAATTTGACTAAAATTGTTGACTTTCAATGCTGATTTCAAATTTTATCAATTCGACCGTTCAATATTACTTAATTGATCTAACAAACGAATGAGAGTTAAAATTTTGATGATCGAATGTCGAATGTGTGGATTAATCGTAATATTTGTCTCATCGGATACATAGTTTCTATGAAAGGGCCATGAACTTTGACTAAAACTACCAACATTGACTGGTGATTTCAAATTTTATCAATCCGACCGTTCAATATCACCTAATTGATCCAACAAATGAATGAGTGTCAAATTTTTGATGATCAGATTTCGAATGTGTGGATTGATCATAATATTTGTCTCGTCGGATATATAGTTTCTATGAAAATGTCATGAACTTTGACTAAAACTACAGACTTTTACTGATAATTTTAAATTTTATCAATCCGACCGTTAAATATCATCTAATTGAGTCAACAAATGAATAAAAGTCAAAATTTTAATAATCAAATTTCGAATATGTTGACCGATTGTAATAACTAAGTTATCAAATACCTAGTTTCTTTATATAAAAAGGTCATAAAGTTAAAATTTTACTTTATTTTTATAATTTTTAAGTCAACTTCTTATAGGCTAAAGCCATATTATATTAGATTCATATTAACTTAATAAATAGCATAGTTAGTAAAAAAAATAAATAGCATATATATATATATATATATATATATATGTTCGTCAAAAATATATATATATATATATATATATATATATGTATAAATATATTTATTTAGTGCCAATAATAAATCAATCAATATTAATGACAGCTCAATTGGTTATGTATCTTCTTAAGTTCTCTTAGGTCCCTGGCTCAAAACTTGGCATTGGTTCTGTGTTGTTTTTTACTGTATTTTTAATTTAAATCAAGTCTGTTTAAAAAAAAAACAATATCAGGAGACGAACCCTCAACATGAGGGCTGTAGAGAAGCCTAGCAACCGCTGGGTCGAAGCAACATGTCCGTTTTGCAATGGCGTTTTTAAATTATATATAGCAATATTATTAAAATATATTAAATGACTCATCGTCCTCAACCTTCAGCCGGGTCCTTTCGACCCGGTTCTGACCCGCGATACCCGAAACAAAATCCGGCGATTTTATGTCCATTTAAACGTTGAAAATAACAATTAATTATGCAAAAACATCACAAAAACCATTTACAATATATGTTTATGATTTTAATTTTGATTCAAATGGTCTACAACCAAAAACCTAAAATTAAATTTTTTAAAACTTCAAAACAGTTCAGGCAGTTACCGAACATCAAACAAATTCGTTCAAATCACGTTATGTGTTTAACTAAACTCGCGATTCTCACAACATTAATCTAGACGGGGTTATTGTCGGATTCTTGTTGAAAAGGTCGATTTTTTTTTGTTGTAGAAGAGAAAGTTGTAGAGTACAGAGAAGTGTAGAAGGTGGAGGTGGCCGCGCTGATGTTGTTGTTGAAGTGAAAAGAAGAAGTGGATGGAAGGGAGAAATGTTGAAGGGAACGATGTAGAAGAACACTATTGATTTTGTTTTTTTAATTGTTGTAAATCATTGAGTTTTTTGGTCTTTTAATTGATTTTAATATGTTTGGGATATATTTGCAAAATTAAAAGATGTGAGAGTACATGATAAATGAAATTCTAGCATTGACAAAGTCAACCTTATATTTTAATTGGCTAAAAATATGACTTTTTTGAAGAAGGCAAAATGGTGACTTCACAATAGAATTGCCTATAAAACAATAGCAATATAACATTAGTCAATATCCAAACAAAATAATAGGTCCAACCACCAACTATAAAAATTTGCAACTAAACTAGTAATATTTTTCGTCTTCAACCACTAATAAAAATAATAACGTTTGACTTTTCCAGCAATTGAAGTAAAAAGAAAAAAAAATGTTATAAATACTAAAAAAGTATAGGTTATAGTTTAATGAGAAACATTATTTATTCAATGTATTAAATGAAAAATTGAGAGTATTTTTCTTTTATGGTCTGTTTAGATTGATGGAAAGAGGTGATATAGAATGGTGCGGAGCGAAAGATGTTGTTCCCAATTTCTACACAAAGCATTGTCGAAATACTATTAGTTAACTTGGTCCTTTCTTGCAGAATACATCTTCCTTGAAGCTAAGGTAAGGTGAGAACTAATTCCAATATGCTTGAGAAAGTATAAAATTAAAGGAATCTCCCTTTCAACTTATAAATCTTAATATAAACATCTTTTGCTTGACTTAAGAGTTTAAGACAATACATGGATCAGATTCTTCCCTCTCCTTTCCCATCTTCATTCATTCTCCACCTATAAATGCACCAAAGCATTGCAAATCAAACCAAGGCCTTCATCATTAGGGCAATATCGCTATCATCATCAGTATATTCCCTCCTTAACCTCCATTTCCATGTAAGTTACATCGAAATAAAAATTTCAGCACTTTTTCTTTTTCTTTAACTGTCATGTGTCATTTTATACTCTAGGCATTCCATAAAATATGCTACATATACATAATACATTGCATATATATATGACACTTATTTTTATTGCACACAGCAAGGGAGGAAGAAAAACATAAAGCCAAAGTTATGGTGCATTTGCTACACGGGAGGCTCGATGTGACTATATATGAGGTCGATACACTGCAAACTCTTTCCGGAGGCAACTTCGATTTCGACAACAAGGTGCCCTTAAAAATTGTATCATATCTATTAAAATTATTTTTTCCAATGAATTTATCATTAGACAAAGTGTACTTATATTTTGTACATGTCAAATCTAAATTGTATCATATAGTCAAATCTCTAGATAAAGAGAGAGAAAAAAAGCTTATCAGAAATCTTATTTTCTGTTCAAATTTTGTAAACAAGGGAACATATACAAGCATGGGGAAGAAAGTTCTGTCACAACTCAAGAGTTGTTTTACGTGTCAATGCCAGCCCGAGGTATCTTGCATTTTCACACAGTATTATTTTATTTCCTTATAGACTATATATAGTATATAGTAAATAATATGTAATTTGTAACTATGTAAGTAACATACTTCATTATTTTTCTAAGCACATAAATGTAAAAACGTTTGTAACCAAAAGAAATGTAAAAACGTTTCACAGATTATTGGGATGGGTCTCTATGCAACAGTTGATTTAGACAAGGCAAGAGTTGGAAGAACTAGAATGATAGATAACCCGAAATGGAACGAAAACTTTCACATTTACTCTGCGCATTCAATCTCGAATATCATATTCACTGTCAAACAAGATAACCCCATTGGAGCAACTCTAATTGGAAGAGCTTATGTTCCAGTTGAACAAGTCATAAAGGGAAACATAGTAAACACATGGGTTCAAATATTAGACGTGGATCGTCGTCCAATAAAAGGTGGTTCCAAAATCCATGTTCAAATTCAATTCTCAGATGTCAAAAATGATCCAAACTGGTCACAAGGACTAAAGAGTCCACAATTTCAAGGAGTTCCTCACACTTTCTTTAAACAAAATAATGGTTGCCAAATTACTCTTTACCAAGATGCACATGTTCTAGATGGTTCTGTTCCGAATATTCCGTTGGACGGAGCAGAACGTTTTGTGCCAGGAAAATGTTGGGAAGATATTTACAATGCAATTAATGATGCTAAGCACTTTATTTGCATAACTGGTTGGTCTGTTTACACTGAAATAACCTTAATTAGGGACCTAAACAAGGCAACAAGAACAAGCATCACACTTGGAGAGCTTCTCAAGAAAAAAGCCAATGAAGGTGTTAATGTTCTTATGCTTGTTTGGGATGACAGAACTTCTGTTCCTGATTTTAAGAAAGATGGTTTGATGGAAACTCATGATCAAGAAACTGGAGAGTATTTTAGAAACACAAATGTTCATTGTGTTTTGTGTCCGCGTAATCCTGGTCATGGAAGAAGCATAGTTCAAGGTTTTGAAGTTTCAACCATGTTCACTCATCATCAAAAGACTATTATTGTTGACAGTAAAGTTGTTGGTTCTGCACAATGGAATAAGAGAACAATCACAAGTTTTGTTGGTGGAATTGATTTGTGTGATGGAAGATATGATACCAAGGAACATCCTTTGTTTTCAACTTTGAATACAGTCCATCATGATGACTTTCATCAACCAAACTTCCCAGGTTTGAATTCATTTTATAATTAATAACACAAATTACAACATATGCTAGATACATAGGATATAATATATAATCATACTTTAGTGCGGAAACCAGATAGAATATGAGCATGCATATAAACAACTTTAAGATACATGCATGTCCACATCAAAATATTGAATTAAAAATTTAAAGCTACTACATTATAAAGATATATAAATGCTCAACAGGTGCTTCTATTAAGAAAGGTGGTCCTAGAGAGCCATGGCATGACATTCATTGTAAGCTAGAAGGACCTGTTGCATGGGATGTGTTGTGCAATTTTGAGCAAAGGTGGGAGAAGCAAGTTGGGAATAAGAAATTTCCACTCCCTTCAAGCATGCTTAGTGAATATGATATTGCTCGATCGTCGAATGTTGCGACGACAAATGAAAATAACAGATGGAATGTTCAGTTGTTTAGATCGATCGATGGTGGTGCTGCATCAGGATTCCCTCAAGATCCAAGAGAAGCATGTGAAAAAGGTCTTGTTAGTGGAAAAGATAACATCATTGATAGAAGCATTCAGGATGCCTACATAAATGCTATTCGACGAGCAAAAAACTTCATCTACATTGAAAATCAGTATTTTCTCGGGAGTTCATATGGTTGGAAATCATCTGATATTAAAGTTGAGGACATTGGTGCTTTGCATCTCATACCAAAGGAACTTTCATTGAAGATTGTTAGCAAGATTGAAGCAGGAGAGAGATTTTCTGTGTACATTGTCATTCCAATGTGGCCAGAAGGTATACCTGAAAGTGCTTCAGTTCAGGCTATATTAGATTGGCAAAGAAGGACTATGGAGATGATGTATTCTGACATAGCTGAAGCCCTTCAAAGAAAAGGAATCATAGCCAACCCAAGAGATTACTTGACATTCTTTTGTCTTGGCAACAGAGAAAGTAAGAAAAATAATGAATATATTCCTACAGAAAAACCAGAACCTAACAGTGATTATAGTAGAGCACAAAATTCTAGAAGATTCATGATATATGTTCATGCCAAAATGATGATAGGTAAGGGATTCAACATATACGTCACTTATTTTTTACTGTTTTTACATTTATTATCATTAACTAAGGGTATTGCGGATTCGAACCCGCACCACAACATACCAAATGCCCTCGCAATTTTTTAACATCTGAGTTGCACTTACCGGACCAGCACAACTATTTTTAGGTTACCTTGTGCGACAAGCTTCTGTCTTTATGTTTGATTATGATGCTTTATTTCCTACCATATTTGGTCAAGAATTAATAAACTCTTATGATTATTTTTTGTTGCTTCATTCAGTTGATGATGAATACATAATCATTGGTTCTGCCAACATAAACCAAAGATCAATGGATGGAGCTAGAGACAGTGAGATTGCAATAGGTGCATTTCAACCACATCATATAGCATCCAATAATAGGCCAGCAAAAGGACACATATATGGATTCAGACGTTCACTATGGTATGAGCACCTTGGAGATATTGGTGACACAAGCTACTTTGATAATCCAGAAAGTTTGAACTGCATCAAGCTTGTGAATCGTTTTGCTCAGACCAATTGGGACATATACTCAAAAAATGCATTTGATGAATACTCATTTTCATTTCACCACCTCATGAGATATCCAATAGAAGTAGCAAATAATGGAGCCATAACAACTCTTCCAGGATTTGAATGTTTTCCTGATACTAAGGCTAGGATTTTGGGTTCAAAGTCTGATTACCTTCCTCCAATTCTAACCACATAAACAGTTACTTGTATGATAAAAACATTGAAAAGTTGAATTACATGTTGAAATTGAGTGTGCATTTACATAAATAATTACTACCATTTACTACCTTATTTGTAACGTTTGGTAAAATTAACGATTTTAGTTAATACTTTTTTAAATAAGATAATATGGCTAATATTGAATAGAATGAAAAGTTGGAAGCTATAAGCTAATTTATTTGGTTAAAAAAAAAGTTATAAGCTAATTAAACAAACTGTTGGCCCAAAGCATGTAATAGTTTATTTTTTTTGAACAGCAAATATTTTATTATTAAAATTAAATCTCTGCACAAGACGAGTATATATCGGTAAATTAATCTATGTCGAAGGATGTGGTTTAGAACCTTTATTGAAGTCCCATCTCTTGTCTATTTTTTCACACAAAAAACTTGAACCTAAAACTTTGCTTAAGATATCAAAGTTCAGTTTCACTACTTTATTTGACAATGTTAGTTCTTGAACTTATAATGTATAAGGTTGTATGACTAAATAAGATTGGATTGATAGCAATCCATTTTCAAGTAGCGTTCAAATTTATAATTTATCATATATATATATATATATATATATATATATATATTATTTTTCTCAATTTTACTTTTATCATCATTTCAATTGAAAAAGTTAAGTAGTATATTAAATAAAATATATGTTCATTTTATAATAAGGATTGGATAAATAATAGTAAATCCAATCCAATGGGCCAACCCAAGAGAGGAGGAAAGGTGTATAGTATTGGGCAAAGGCGCAAAGAAAGAGTGCGGTGTCTTTTCTGGAATGGAATCATCAATGTCTGAAAATGAAACGTAATTGGGTGCAACAATCTGCTATCGAGAACACAAAACTACTCCATCATACTAAGATCTTATCCAATACAAGACAAGACACCTTTTCAACGCAACGAACCGGAGAAAGGAATCACATTCACACTGCTTCCTTTTCCTTTTCTTTCCAACCAAACCATGTCACTCATCTTCTAGGTTTCTTTTCTTTTATTCTTTCTATCAATCACCATGAGAATGATCACATAATAATTAGTTAATTAAACAACCGTAGTAGTAATTTGAGGTTTCTTTACTAAACTAAACAGTTTCTTTCTTCTTTTACCAACATTTATTTTATTTACTCATCAAATGAAACTACTTCTACTACTTGTGATTTATTATATCGTTCGTTTTATTCTCTTTATTAAATTCTAAGAAAGATTATTGATTGAATTATAGTACTAATTATTATCTTGTTTTTTGTTGGATGATGTTGATATAATAAAATATCAGGTAACACAGATCTAGGAGGGAGGTTGTTCTGTAAGTAAATGCATAGTATCATCAGTAGATATGTTCCACCTTGGCTCTGTCAAATTCTCACCTGCATGGGGTCAGTCACTCACTACTCTCACTTCTCTTTCCTTGCTCAAATCATGAATGATTACCTTAGGATTTAGGGTTTGCACAAGATCCAATTAATTTCATACTATTTTTTATATTTGTTTAAGGTGCTCAACTGTTGCTGATTGATTTTCTACTTTTCAAATTTTAGGAAACTAGTATCAATTTCATATCTTTATATTTCTATGAATTAGGTGAAATTTATGTGTGTAAGAGATTGTCTTGGTGGCATTTCTCAGAAGGGGGTAATATGATACACATAATTGTGCTGCCCCTACAAGACTGACTGTATGAGAGAGAGAAGAGGGATGTATTCTACAAACTTCTGTAATTGTTTACTTAAGTCCAACAATCCTCTGGGATAAATATTTGTTCTTCATTTTACTTTTTCGTAATGCATTATAATGTTCTATGTGCTATTTGCCTTGGACAATTTAAAACCACATTTCCAAGGCGGATTTTTGTAATGCATTATAATGGTACAATCTTTTTTGGTTCTATCTTGCTATTATCTTATATGGTTTATATTTCTTAACAAACTTGTAAAAAGGAGATTACTGGTTAATCAAATGAGTCAGTTTATGAATACCTGGCTGTTTCGGCCAAGGGAAATAACCCTGGCTGGGAACAGGAACAAATACAGCTCTTATGCTCTCTGTGATAATGTCGTCAACTTAGAGTTCAGACCCTGTGTTGCAGATAGGAGATGATTTCTTATCTATTTGATAACTTTAAGTTTTTGTAATCAATGTCGTCTTCTTTTAGTCCGAGCTGGTGGACTAATGATAGTTAATAACTGTGTTAATCATGTTTGTGGTTAAACCTGCTTTGTAACAGAGCAGAGGTTGTCTTGGATGTTTCTCAAAACCTCTTGTAATTATTTCAATGGGTGAGGCCGGTGCATCTAAGGAACAAAGAACTCAAGCCCAAACAATGAGCATAGACAACAGATCAGAAGATTTTTGGAGCAGCAGTGCTGTTGAATTGGATCACGGGGCTACCCAGTCCCAGCGAAGTATCTCATCGATTTCCATGTCAAACCATCCTTCTGACCCTCAAAGTAGTGATGGCATTCAGACTGATCCTCCAGAATTTGTCAATCATGGCAAGTTTGCTGTTATATTTCAATTTATCTATTATTACCCTTCTCTTTGTATATTTTCTTTTTAAATTTTGTTTCTTTTATCTTGATGGAATCACTTTAAATATATGTGATTGCTGTTTATGGAACTTAAAGTTAAAAACTAGTTTCCAGGGTGCTCTGTGATCTTTGTATTTTCTTCTTTCAATTTTATAGGATATATTCCTTGTTGTAATTTTTGCATTTTCTTGCATCCTTATCAACTGCTTGTAATAACAACATCAAAATTTGATGTATGCAGGTCTTCTTCTTTGGAACCAAATAAGGCAGGAATGGGTTGGAAATAAAAGGGCCGAGCGTCAGAAACAAGTTGGAGAACCCAAAATAAGGTAAATAAATATAACCTTTCTGCACGAAGCCTTGACTGTTGAATTCTAAAATGAACATATTACAAGGGCAAGTATAGTATTGCATGATTTTTCCATTTGATAATTTCTGTCTTTGCTGGTAAGTGTACATTTTTTGTTTGCTTGCTGCATATGCTTATTCTCTTTCACTATGTTTCTACAATTACATTGTACAAGGGTCACACAATTTTTTTTTCCCATTGGTTTTGATTAAAAGGTGGGTATTTCATTGTTTAGACCATAGAAAACTTATGCTGCAAGTAAAAAAATGCACATGTGATGTGGTACATACAACAGCATTATAAAACAAGTAGGTAAATTGATTTAGAGGCGCGCGCGAGCGGGGAGGGGGGATGTGAACTAGGTTTCTAGCTAAACTTAGCAGTAGCATTCGATTCAAAGTTACTCCCTCCGGTCCTAACTAATGTCTTGCAATTTCCCATGAGTGTATTTTTGGAAAATCATTCAAAAAGTTACATTAATAAATAAGTTCATTGGTTTTAATGTTTTTTTTGTTTTTCTTCTTATGATTGGGCCCAACGGGACGGGAGTACTTTATAAGATGTTTGTCAATTTCTAATGTTGAAATTTATGTTCCTCAGTTGGAACGCCACCTACGAGAGTCTACTTGGGACCAACAAGCCTTTCCACCAGCGCATTCCTCTTGGAGTAAGTCCTTTCATTCTAACTTGTTTATCTATCTACTCATATTTTGGTATACATGCTCCCTAACTGTAACTGATGGTACTATCGTTCTTGGCAGGAAATGGTTGACTTTCTTGTTGATATATGGGAACTAGAGGGCATGTATGATTGAGGAGGCAAAACAGGTTTTTATTACCCTTTAGATTTTGAAGGAGAGGGAAGGTGTGGTATTCATCCTCCTAATGTTTACTGGATAGTTGTAAATGGGGTAACTCTTGGTAGTTTTTTTCTTCTTTTTTCCTTCTGGGGTGTTCTACATGTAGTAAGATTACATTAATTTTGTGATGATTCTTGATTTTCTATTAAGTTGGTTTTTGGACAAATCATCTGCACTAAATGGAATACCAAGTTAACTTCATGTTTCTGCTGATGTAAGTTTCACTCCTAACTGCTGCTATATAAAAAATGATGTTATCAATAGAAGGAAACTTTTGTTTTTACAATCATTCAAATGACACTTGTGTATTTATAATCTTAGACCAATATTTGTTGCTTCCAAGATTAACATGCCGTATCTATCCTGTGCTGCTGTAAGAATACTTACAAATTGTGCCATCGGTGAAAAAGGTGAAGGTATTTGACAAAGTTGTTCCGTTTTCGGATGCCAATTTTACATAACCACGTTTTTTTCTTCACTTTTGACACAGTTGCAGGTTGTAGGTCGTTCAATTCTCGAACGACTAATGTTTTAAATCCGTGATTTGAATCAAAATATCCTACTGAAGTTAGTCATTTGATTTTGATCATGCAGTTCATGATCTGCAACTAGTGGGATCATAATCCTTTTTTCTTTTTCTCTGGTTTATGGTGGTAGCCAAGATGCAAAATATAAAAATGACAGAATCCTTTAATTATGAATATTAAAGTGGTTTCAATTTTTATCAAAAAGGCAACATGCAATGAAATATGTTTTTTTTTTAAAATATATGAGACAATATGATAATAAAAAATTAAACAGAGACATAATACGATGCTTCATTGCTTCTTTCTTCTTCCATTGTATGTGGCCACCACCCCATAAATACTACCAAAAGCATTTTTGTTGACCAAGAATAGAATAGAATTTCTAAACACATGTTAGTTTAACGTACAGCCAGAGAAAACAGGTGACGATTGTTCTGAAAAAAATATGGGGGAAATTTAAAAGAGGCATCCTATTCCTATGGAAGCGGTGCAGAGTAAGTCAATTATATAAAACCATTATTTTTATTGAAAAATACTACTGGTAAAAGAGATATTTTTTGCGTAGAAATGACTATGGCAGGTGTTTGACTTGTACTATTCTCAATGAATTTTTCTTGTATGAATTCCTCAAACGATGTTTTTCTTGTATTAAGACATTTGTTAGCATGATTATTTTTGGGTCTTGCTAATGTGTCCTGAATTGCTCTTTAAGCATTCTATTTTTAAAAAAAATTATTCAAAAAATTAAACAACATAATTTTTAATGCGTTAATTTTACAAATTTTCTTGAAAATTCTATAAAATTTACTATTTAAGGTCTTAAAAAGTGCCCTAAAACACTTGTTAACATTTGTCATTATTTTTTATTTTATTCTTGATAGACAATAGTACTTAATTTGATACAAGTTCCCGGCTCACCTACCTTCAAAAAAATAACGGGTTTGCCAAAAGCAAGAGAAAAATATATGTGTGGGTGTGCTTCAAATTCAGGTCATTTTGTTTTTAGGCTTAATTGTAATTTTGGTCCTTTTACAAAATTGATCATATCACTGTTTTTAATCATATAAATGAAGAGGATTGTAATCTTTTACTAGTTAGTACTTGTGAAATACGGGAGATACTTGTCATATTTTTTGTAATAATATTATTGTTGTTAAGTGTTCATCAATTTTGTGAATAATCAATATTTATTGAGGAACTTGTCTAACCAATGTTAATAAGAAGTCCATTTGTTTTATTATTTTCATCCACAAAAGTTCAAAATCAATAATCCATTATTTAAACGATCCAAATCTAATTCTCTACTATGACCAAGTCAATATTGTAACTTGCCATAGCTTGATATGCATTTTTGTGGTGCAAATAATTTTAACTAAAAGTGGAATTGTTAATAGCAATAGCAAGCAAGTGTGAATGTAGAATTTGTGCTAGTGGTGATAGTGACTTAATGTGGCATGACGTTGCATGAGATGAATGTGTCAAAAATTAAGGATGCATGTTTTACTGATGATGTTTGTTAAGAGGCAGCAAGGGGCTAAGCACCACCTTGAATTGGAGTCAAACAGATGTGTGAAAGTGATGACTGAAGAATAATTATGGTTATGTAGCCTCCAAATTAGACCAAAACGCTAATTAACCGACTCATTCATAGCATAAGTATTAGATTACATAACTGTTGTTTGTTTTTTTTCTTGTATAAAGAAGACAAAGATAATCTATGTTCCTCGATTTATACGGGTCCTGTTAAGATAATAAGGTTGTTAAGAGGACAATAACTCATTATCATGTACCTGTTTATGTCCGGATACTTTGTTTTACGGATAAATTTTTTGTGTCTAAATTATTGTTCTTCAATTTTTGTCTTTAATTTAAATTATTACCTTTGTACCCTTTATTTTTCATAAGAAAAATATTGTGATGACTATTGAATTATATAAAATTCGCCAATTTAGTTCTAATATTTTAATAGCCTTGATTAAAGTGACTAGTTTTAGTTCACAAATCATAGTTCGATCAATTGATAGAAAATATCGAAATTATTAGATTAAAAGTCTATGATTTGTGTTCGAATTTCGGTCCATTTAATTGTGTGTGTGACTTTTAAATTAAATTGATGAACCAACAATAAAATGATTTAAGTCGTAAGACTTTTGGGTCTATTAAATATAACCAGGAAGAACTCATCATATATATTTAACAAGTTTCTCAATAGAGATAAATAAATTATTATTTTTATAGTACAATGGTTTACCTCTTAAAATTGACATAAACTTTATTTGTCTTGCTTTTTATTGGAGATTATGAACTCAGTGACAATGATTGGTAGTATAATTGGAGATTGTAAATAATGGTACAGTGATTTATCCCAAAACACTAGTTAATATATTTTAGTCAAGTAATTTAGCAGTTAGAAAATACACTCATAATGTGGATAAGTGGGATGATCAAAGTTTGAACTCCAATCTCCTACATATAAAATACAATGTCATATCAATTAATCTAAATTCACGGGACTGTAGTTAATATTTAATACTACCTATTATGCGCACAAATTTATAATAAATTGAAATAAGAAAGTATTTCTTATATAAGCATGAGAGGCACAAATAAGTTTGACATCTAATTAAACCTTACTATAGAAATTGCCTTTGTTTAAGTGCATGTATTGGACTTTTTGACCAGTTCATAACAAAAAGTAAGTTGATTAAACGTTGTAAATTAATATTTTTAATTTCTTTTGATAATAGTTTATTAAATTAGTATTAGTATACTAATTTATGCACAGACATAATAGTTGCATTTAAAGGTTGTGATTCGATCTTCATCTTAGGTATGAAGCAATTTAAAATTTTTGGGTAAGTTATATCACTTTTTGAGGTACTTTTAATCTAGCGAAGAGAATAGTCACTGCGTTCAGTGGTAGATACTCTGATCTCGACCAAAAAAATATAATAGTTGCATCAATTAATTTTTTTAAAATAATAAAAAAAATTATTTCAATGGTATACTAGCCAATAATTTTTTGGATGTATTATTGTCAACTAGCCAATAATACATCCAAAATTATTTTCTTTAAATAATAGTTTATTAAATTAGTCTATTAACTTTGTTCAAAAACATTAGTCAACTAACTAAGCTATTAATATTATGTTTAGTTTAGTGGTGAGAAATTTCAATGGTATACATGAGATTTTAATTCGGTCTTTATTAATTCCATTGTAAAAAATAAAAGCCTACTGACTTATAAATGAAAAAGACTTAATAGTAGTATAAGCCTAAAATTTATGTACCACTTGTTCCTTCCGGCTAAAGGGAGGATAAACAATGGTTATGATGGGTGAGGAATAGAGAAACTGAATGGTTCGACCAAAGTTTAAGAGTTAATTTGGTGCACAAGATAGATTATATAAGTATATAATACAGTAAGAAATTGGATAAGACATGATATGATAATGATATAATATACTATTTATTATATTTTGTATTTGGTGCACATATGATATCGGCATGATAATATAGATAATTATAAAAAAAAAAATTATTGACAAAAAATAAAATAAAAACAATGTGCTTACAAAAAAAAGTATAAAACAATAAACTGTAACAAAAAAGAATAGAATTAGTCAAAAAAAAAGAAAAAAAAAGGCTTTTATCAGGTTGTTTTTCCAACTTAAAATAAGAATTGGAATAGCAAATAGTCAATAAGATATGAATAATGATAAATTAAGTTTATCATTTCTTATTGTTGTACAAAACAAATTATTTAAATATGATAGGTTAATTTTATACTATTCTGTTTCTCTATTCTGCGTATCAAACGACCTTAAATTATATTTTAGTTGGAAAACAATCAAAGATGGAAGTTGAAAATTTAGTAAAATTATTATACCAAAACATGCTTATTATAAATACTAGTAATAAGTCTCGTTAACTTAGCTCAATTGATAAGAATTATATTTTATATGTAGGAGATCGGGGTTCGATCCATAATCATCTCACTTATCATTTAAAAGGTGAAATTTTATTGTGTTACTTTACCAGAAAGTATTAAACGAGCTTCTATTTTTACAAAAAAAAAATACTAGTAATAATGAACAATGAGTGTTGAGTATAGCATAAGAAATTAAGCTAACGTAACAAATATTGATCAAAAAACTAATGTAACAAATTAATGTTTCAATGCTAATGAAACCTATCCGTAGGTCAATTACAGAATGAAACGTTGGATGAATTATTAGACCAACAAACAAAAAGAGTGGATGGATAAGATATGGCGAGTACTAATCTATGGTCCTCCTTAATCTATCTTTTTATTTTTTGGGTACAATCCTTAATCTATTTTCTAAGGACAAAGAAGAAAGGATGATTGACATATAAAAAATGAATAAATGCTTTAGTAAAAAAAAATTTAAAAAAAATAAATGCTGATAAATGCTTTTATTTTATTTTTTATCCTCTAATCTTTAAAGAAAAAAGTCAGTCTAGAGTTCGAAATGAATTCTAACATCAAATAATTTTATAAAATCGTGGTATTTTATACTAAGTTCAACGATAATCATTACTCACTACTGAACTAACAACGTTTGACAATACTTACAAATACTTTAGAGATAATATTAGATAGTAAATTATTTAAGAAATTATTTTTCGAAGAGTTATGTATAAAATACCTAAAGTTTGAAAACAAAATATTTGGAGGACTAAAAATTGAGTTGAAATTAAATAATACTTTTTTATCAAAAAAAAATTTGACAAAATTTTTTTATCAATTTTTAAATAATACTTTTATTTTTTACTAAATTTTTAAATAATATCTAAAATATCACCATTCATGCATCTAGCTTATCAAAAAAAAAAAAAAACCATTCATGCATCTAACTAATATTGAATAACTTATAATTATTATTAATATTCATTTTCAAACAATTTTTTTTTATATATTTTCCATATTCTTTTTTGGTTACAATATTTTCCATATTCTTAGCTTCTTTAAAATAATCATTTTTTCTTTCCTTTAAAAACATGAACAACTTACAACAAATTTAGAATGTGATATTTCCAAATACAAAAATAATTTTTAAATTATTTCATAGAAAACTAAAATAAATAAACTATATTACTACTACATACACATGTACAGTAGAATATCTTTAAATTAATACTCGGTAAATTATTAAACTCTCTAAAATAATAAAATTGTCCGGTCCCGACTTGGTCCAGTTTAAAAAATTGAAAAATTCGATAAAATAATGAGATAATAATTTTTCGAGAGATCCCTTTGTAATTTTCGGTCCTAAGAAAATCATAAATTAATAATTCATAGAACTCCTTACATATTTGATATGACATAGTTGATTTTGCAACACCTTTTAGATGAGAAACCATCTTGTGAGATACTCCCTCCGTCCCAAAATGTAAGAAAAAAAATAATAATCACGCTTATTAAGAAAAAGTAAAATATAATGATTGAATGTAAGCTTTTTAGTAAAAATGTTACTTAAAAAGATGTATAAACTATTTTGATTGGTTATTGATTATGAAAAAGGTAAGAGAAAGAGTGAATTTTTCTTGAAAATGTAAAAGTTTGTGTTTTTCTCTTACATTTTGGGACAAAAAAATTTGAATTTTTTCTCTTACATTTTGGGACGGAGGGAGTATGGTGTTAATATTCTATCACATTCATGTAATTTATATATGACAAATTTGCTTAAGAATACATTGAACCCATTTGTTGCTCTGGTTTACATCAAAAGTCATTATTAATTTCCAATGCATATTACTAAAGTTATTATTGATTTCCAATGCATATTACTAAAGTCATTATTGATTTACAAGTTATTAAAAACTCTTTAAATTAATAATTATTAATTTATCGATAAATTAATAACTTTCTAAATTAATAAATTTCTCTGGTCCCGACTTTATTAATTTATAGAGTTTTTACTGTAAATGCATTTAAATTAATTTTAATATTAAATCATAAAACCCAGATATGGTAAAAGACTAAAATGAGAAACTTTCTAGCAAGGTTCAATGTATCCACAAAACCCCTAATTGACCAAGTTGTCAAATAAACTATGAAATGAAGCAAAAAGGAAAAAATGTTACCAAAAATAATTAAAAAAAGGGAAAATGTTACCAAAAATAAAAAAATAAAAAAAAATAAAACAGGGTCTGGTTTCTGGTATTGATTTGTTGGAAGAATAATATAATATAATAATACAATACATTGCATTTGAACCATTTTTCATGGTACTGTCACACTCATGTACCCAATTTCTTCTCTTCTTTTTTCACTCCCAATATAAACCACACCTTTGACAATCTCAACAATCCTTCATTCAGTTTTTCTTTCTCTCTCTCTTTCTCTTTTTTTTGCCCTATGAAATAGGGTTTCTCTCATGCTTTTTTGCTCCTTAGAGTTCTTATATTCACCTTATTCTTCTTCTTTTTCTTGCTGAACACTTCAGATTTTACCTTCTGTGCTTTTTGGAGCTATACCCATGTCTAAAGTTTTGAGCTTTACTGGTAAGCTTTTGATTCCCTTCATGTTTGATCTGATTTTTTTATGTCTTTGATTATGTAAGTTTGATGACTGATTTTTGTTTTTTTTATTATAGATATGAATTTGATGTCTTGATTTTAGTTTCATATGTTCTATGTTGATTTTCTGGTTTGATTTTGTTAGGAATTTATTTTGATTTTGAATAAAAATATGTTCTTGGTGGATCTGATGAACTATATGAATAGGTTCATGGTTTTTTTATTTAATTTTATGAAATAGTGTTATAATTTAGCATGGAGATGTTTTAATAATTTGTTTTTAGTGCTTAAGAATAAATTTTTTTGGTAGTAGTTATTGGTATTTTGTGAGAAATGAATCATGTTCACATATAAGATAGATGATTTTGTATAGGTATGAGATCAGTTATTTTGTTCACTGTTGATTTGTTGTTTTTAGAGTATGTGTTGGATTTTATTAACATGTGACATATCTAGTTCATATTGTTTGTTAAATTTTTTGTTGGTTTTGTGTTCAAAACTTTTAATCATAGAATATATGGTATTCATATGTGGTTTACTGGTGGAATTTTTATGTTTGTGTAATTTTTTTGTACTTGTGAATTTAGATCTTGATCTTGTGTGTGTTTGGTTTCTCAGGAAGTGATGATTTTTTTACTGGGAGGTCAATATACCCTAATCCGAAGGAGGCGGGTCTCTTCTTGTCTCTAGGATGTCAAGATTATGCTTACAAACCTCTTCAGAAGAGATCTCGTGTTAGCGTTCCAGTTGATTTCAGTGGAGAAAAATGGTTTGATCAGAAGCCAGAGACATCTATCGAAACATTGCCTGATGAGTGCCTATTTGAGATCCTTAGAAGGTTGCCTGCAGGTCAGGACAGGAGTTTATGTGCTTCTGTATCAAAGCGCTGGCTTATGCTTCTGAGCAATATTTGCAAGAATGAAATCTGCAGCAACGTAACTACAACAAATGGAAACGAGGATAGTGATGAAGGGTATCTTTCTCGAAGCTTGGATGGAAAGAAGGCAACAGATGTCAGACTAGCTGCCATAGCTGTTGGCACAGCTTCTCGTGGAGGGTTAGGGAAGCTTTTAATTCGTGGATCCAATTCAGATCGTCCGTTGACTGATGTAGGTCTCAAGGCAGTTGCTCATGGCTGCCCTTCTCTAAAGATTCTCAATCTTTGGGATGTTGCTACCATTACTGACGAAGGCCTCGTTGAGATTGCTAATGGTTGTCACCAGTTAGAGATGCTTGAACTTTGCAAGTTGCCCACAATTTCTGACAAGGCTTTAATTGCAGTTGCAAAGAACTGCCCGAAGCTGACCAAGTTATCGATAGAGTCATGTCCTAATATCGGTAATGAAGGTCTGAAAGCTATTGGGAAGTTGTGTCCCAATCTAAGGTCCATTTCAATAGAAAACTGTCCTGGAGTTGGTGATCAGGGAATTGCTGGCATGTTATGTGCAGCATCATTTGTTCTAACAAAGATGACACTTAAATCGCTAGCTGTTTCTGATTACTCACTAGCAGTTATTGGACAATATGGATTTGTGGTTACCGATCTTGTCCTAACTTCCCTTGCAAATGTCACTGAGAAGGGATTCTGGGTGATGGGTAATGGCCGTGCACTGCAGAAACTTACGTCACTCACGATTGGATTGTGCCCAGGAGTCACAGATGTTGGGCTTGAAGCTATAGGAAAGGGCTGTCCCAATGTGAAAAACTTTCAGCTTCATAGGTGTGCATTTCTGTCGGATAATGGGTTGGCGTCGCTCACCAAGGCCGCTCCATCAATTGAGAGCCTACAATTGGAAGAGTGCCACAGGGTTACCCAATTTGGGCTTGTCGGTGTCCTTTTGAACTGCGGTGCAAAATTGAAGGCTCTTACTCTGGTAAGCTGCTACGGGATCAAAGATATGAATTTGGTATTGCCAGCAGTATCTCCTTGTGAATCACTTTTGTCATTATCAATCCGTAACTGCCCTGGAGTTGGTAATTCTACTCTTGCTGTCGTTGGGAGGCTCTGTCCTTTGCTTCAGAAACTTGAATTGGTTGGACTTGAGAGAGTAACAGACACAGGGTTTGTTTCTCTGCTTGAGAGGTCTAAGGCCAGTTTGTCTAATGTTAATCTAAGTGGTTGCATTAATCTGACAGATGCAAGTGTTTCATCCATGGTCAAGTTGCATGGTTCGACTCTTGATGTGCTAAACCTCAACTGTTGTAAAAAAATTGGCGATGCTAGCTTGACAGCAATTGCCGGCAACTGTCCATTGCTCAGTGATCTTGATGTTTCCAGGTGTGCAATCACTGATGCAGGAATTGCTGCCCTTGCTCATGGAGTCCAGCTCAATCTGGAGGTGCTTTCTTTGGCAGGTTGCAATTTGGTTACAAACAAGAGCATGCAAGCTTTGAAAAAAATGGGTGATTTCCTCCAGGGATTAAATATAAAAAATTGCAAGTTAATCAGTAGCCGCACAGTTGACAAACTTATTGAACATCTCTGGATGTGTGACATCCTCTTCTGAACAGGTAGCCTTGATATCTATACCGCAAATCTGGTAGCAAGCGGACCAGATTTTTTAATCAGTGTTGGCATGGTAGTGTTTTTGGGTCCATTAATTATCGGTGGGTCTTGGTCATTGCAGCACTCAGTTCTCTTTTTCCAGAGCATACAGTTGTTCAATCTTTATTTTTGCAGGTTTCCTTTTAATTGGAATCTGTTGAAAGTTTTTTGGCATCCTATTGATGGGACGCCGTTTTTAGAATGACTGTTTATCTCTGAGAACATAGTTACTGGGTTCTGGATTTAGGTTTCTTTCTTTATGGTGTTGGCACCTGATGTTTTTAGCTACGCTTTGTATCGGTTTTGCCACCATGTTTCGTTGTATCCGTTTCTTCGCAGCAGTCTGTACCAAAGTTTGTCCAGAGTGATGTTTATTACCTTCTTTTCGCGTATTTGAACTATGTTCTATACATGATGTTTGGGTTCACGGTTTTAGTAATGGGCATGTTGAAGTTGCAGCTTATGTGATGTTATTTTGGTTACCATATACAGTTCAGAGTTTTATGAGGCACTGTCTTCTCTAGGGTTTTGGCCATGGCAGCAAGTTATACCAGTCTGTCATAACAATCTTTTTCCTTTGGGAAGGATTGCTTTTTTACCAGACCCTGGTTTTTTAGGCTCATTTTTTTCTTCTGAACTTGTAATTGTAACCTCTATATTATATTATTATGTAATAATACTGAGATATGCCCTTTGTACTGAATGGTTGTTATTATATTATGATATGATAATGAATAATGATTTGTACTTTTGTTGTCTCATTCACAAAATTATGTCCCAACTTTGATTTTATCAAGATGATGTATGTTTGGTATCACGATGTCTTCATTGAGAACACAGTGAGTTAGCCTATGTTTGGTGTCACAAGGGATTTGTTAGAATTACAGTGGTGGGTACCGAACCGTGATTCTAGCAAATTCATTATGATACCAAACATGCACTTAATAATTTTTGCAAAATTGTTCTCCATATTACCAAACATGGGTACCGTACCATGATTCTGACAAATCTACTATAATACCAAACATGTACTCGTTTACTATGATACAACTTGTTTTTATAAATATTATGACAAAATCACCGAGATGCTAAACATATTATAAGCTAAATTCAAATAGACATTTATTAGATAGATATACTATGATTTGAGCGCGTCTTGCTGAGAAGAGAAGAGAAGAAATGAAAGTTAGCGTAAAATGGTAGGTTAGGCTGATTCGCAGAAGATTAGCACAAACAAACATAGAGATTGAATATGATGGCACATCACATGTACATGTACATACATGTGCATTATGTTCTGATAAAGTAAAGCAATTATTGATGCATTATTTGTGAAGTCTCCACGCATCTTTTTCCTCCTTTTGGAGTGAAATATCAAATATTGGCCCTGTCTGTCGGCGAAGTTTCCACATGAATAGTGCTAAGTCTTTTAATTATTACTCTCTCCGGTCCTTATTATAAGAAGAAATTGACTTTTTAGATTGATGGAATGTTTCATGTATCTAGTTCATAATATAGTCCAGATACATAAAGTATTTCATGAATCTAAAATATAAATTTTTTCTTATAATAAAGATCAGGGAGTATCTCACTTTTGTTACTTAGTATGTAATTATCATTAGGAAAATCCTAAAAAAGTTTATAGTTTTATTTGACAAAATCATTTATATTTACTGATAGGATGGTTGTTAACTTGACCAAAATTGATAGTTGGACAAATTTTATATTTATAACTCATAAGCTCATTAGAGATTTTAATGCAATTCATTGCATTAAGCTTATTCTAAGTAATTATTTTGTCTGTAACTTTGTGAAGGTTTTAGCATTTTCCTTTTAATTATACAAGCATTACTTTTTTTTATTGTTGAACAAGTTGAATGATGAGTTTTTAGTGGAAAATCTGTAGTGGTTGAGAAGGATATCCAAATCCAATGAACCAATCAAAAGGTTCTTTTTTCTGTCAATGCTTCTTTGCTGTTTGTTCTCTTATGTTCAAAGTTTTTAACCCACGACTCGAAATCAATAGATTTATGCATGCAGCAGCATCATAAAGAGATTCTTTTCAAATCTTCTTTTTCAGAAGGAATATATATAGCCAAGATTAGTCCTTTCTGACCTATGATATGTTGTTATAGAAAAGAATAGTTTTTATTTATTTATTGAATTTTCCACATGGTTGTAATAGTTGATCAAATTTTGTGACCGGGTCTATGTTCATGTTCATGTTCTGGCCAGACCCCACATTAATAAATAAGACCATTTTAAAAACCCTATTTAGCTAAATAGACTAATACACATACACATAATACCTTGCACGGCTCGCTACAGACATTATTCATATTTTAGAAGCTCTACATGAGACCGGTAATATTATACTAATGCATGTTTTTAGAGAACAAATACATGTGCGAATTCTATGGTAAATGATGGGTCACATTCGAAATGTTCTACCCACTAAAATTGTCTCCCATTTGACCTGGCGTCCTTCATTTTGCGAGATGATTTTAGAACTTAGCTTCAATTTATTACTTTTTCGTTTTATTTTTCTCTTTGTAACACCAAAAAAAGAGACTAATAATACACATACAACCTAAAATGTCTATTAAACCTCATGGATTGCTTATTTAAATAAATATACATGATACTATGGTATTTTGTAATGTTATTATAATATGTTAAACGTAATCATATATTTATTTAGGCTTCTAAATATTTAAGCATAATGACCATGGTTTTTCTTTTTTTTTTCTTATTGTTTATTTATTTAGGCTTCTAAATATTTAAGCATAATGACCATGATTTTTCTTTTTTTCTTATTGTTTATATACAAAATGACAATTAACATTAGAAATTTACACACAATTGCAAAGTCCTTAGTTTAAATCTCAATGACTATATTATCTCGTGTCACAAAAACAAGACAACCTAAACTAACGAATGCATCTACGGTCTATTTGAACTCTTATTTATCGTATTCTCAAGCACTAGTGGCTTAATATTTTCTTAGAAATAATTTGCATAAGGCTTATGTAGCTGATTTAAAGAACAAGTGAACAACTTAAGAGTAAAACTAATAACACAATGGTGTAGATACTTTAACATGTACTCTATGTTTTTTTAAAGATATATGTGAGCACGACCCTAAATAAAATTGACCAATTTCATAGTACCACATTTTGTTAATAAAATGGAGGTTAAGTGAAAGAGAGTAAGACTAAGACCCTCGCTTTTGTGGGATCAGATTGAGGGCTCGATGCACGCAACCTACTTTTTTTTCTCAAGTAGCTATAATAAAAGTGAGTATTAATATTATTACATTACTATTATTTTGACTCAAGAGGAGTATTTAAACTTCAATAAGATAGAATAAGATAGAAAAAGTTAATTACTAAAATAAGGTGGCTGCTAATTGCTAATTCGCTATGATAAACCATAGGTGGTCACAATGTGATTTTATTTCTTAAAGTCATTAGACTAAATAATGTGCTTAAATTATGTGACTATCATTAAATGAAAATTGCTTTTTAGACCCTTAAATATGGATGGTCTGTGAGCATATTAAAGAACCTAAAGACCTGTTTTCTCATTAGATAATGTTGGTCGCATTTCTTATTTGGTAGGACGTATTTCAATGTTATGAATTTAAGCTTGATGTATTTGAGTTGATTTCATTTCTTATTTGGCCAACTAAAAAAGAAAAGAGTTTGTTGAATGGAAGCATCATCTCAACTTAAAACCCAAATTAAGCTTGGTGTTTTTACCTAAACACGCCTGTCAGGATTTGAGAAAACTAGCAAAAACGAGTTTGTACATGTAGTTAAAATTATGTAGAATAAAAAAAAAATGAAAGTGATAGGGTGAAAATGATGCTATAGTTTATGGAAATTATGAAAGTATTTTGGGAAGATGGAAACTCTTTCATAAGAGATAAACTACACTCTATCTTTACAAATACATAACTTTGTATTACAGACCCTTATTTCAGTAAATAGAAACAGTGATCTCTTAATGGAAGCAAGACATTTTTATTTAATACTGTTATTTGCACATATTGAAGAAATGAAGTAAAAAAACCCGTATGAAAATAAGTTAGGGAAAGAAAATATAACTTGGTCATTTGCCTGCTTGGGACATGTGCATGTGGCAAGTATGAGTTGATGCTTGATAATTAATTGAGATAGTGACTATAAAATTTGTTGCATAACAAAGCATAGCTGTAATATGACTAATCAGAGTGGTGTTCACAACACAAACAGCTAATTTCATGTGACAATGCCAACTGTTTAACAGATCAAGGCCTGAACAAAATGTAATGGAAGTATGGAACCACTGATGGCCAACATTCTCAAAAATTTAGCTAACATGTCAACCAAACAGACAATTGTTGCATACCAAATTAACATCAACTGGAACAACTTGACAAATAGTTACATTATTACGTACAATGCTGCAAGGAGATAAATGGTAAGGACAAAACCAGCAAGCTTTTGGAGTAAATGCAAAAGAAACAATTGCACTTGGACAAAATGACATCACAAACTATATAATGCAAATATGCAAGCCTTCATTGTCAAATAATCTCGGTCATATGCTTCTATAATATTCACGTGATGAATCAATAGTTCTGATAGTAACACCTGGCTTGGCTATGCTCCTGCTGCTTGCTTAATACTCTGCTGCTATAGGTTCTTGTACCAAGGCAAGCTGTGGTTTGTCTTCAATGACTATATTACCATTCACATAGGATTCTACTTCACCTGGATCTATGTTCAGAGATGGAGTTTCACTTGTCTCATCAGACAAGGCATTGTTCTCCTCAAAAGCGGCAGTTGCAGCAGTTGCTTCAACTTTTTCTTCCTTTGTTGCAATAGACAAGGTGGTAACTTCAGTAGTTACACTAGACAAAGAGGTTTTCTCATCATTCACCTCCTTAGACGAAGTCCGTGCAGTTGCTGAATTGGATGAACTGATCCTTCCAGGAGTCAGCCGAGGAGGGAGAGATTTTCGTTGTGGCTTCTTTGAATGAACAGGACTAATTCCTTTAGTGGCGTTATTCTGAGACACTTTCTCATCCAGACTTAAACGACATTGTAGAACACTGATGTTGGTGTTTCCTTCTGGCTCTGAAGATGTTGAACTCTTCTTACGACCAAGCTTGGGAGATTTTGCTCTTGTCGTTGGTATCTAAATCCACAAGTGCAAAGGCTCAAAGAATTTCAATTTCTAAATCATAGACCAAACTTGCTAACTAAAAACATTTCATGGAGAATATCAACAGTTTCAGAGCGAAAAATGGTCAAAACTACATGCCCAACTACAAGTTATAGAAAAGCAAAAAAATACTTTTTCAAAAGAAAACAGGGTTTTAAGCATCACTTTAAAGTTAGATTTACAAGGTCAATATAGGCTTCCACAAAAATATCCACTAATGTAAGTATAATTGTATTAGGTTTCAAATTTGTTCGAGCCCAAGTTCTCAAGCAACTTCAATTCGGGTAAAAAAATCATTTTGATTAGATCAGTATAAGATTGCTATATAAATACAAAATAGAGGTAAATCTTCTTGTCAGTTCTGCTCAAATAACTAACACTTACAATAGAATTTAACCAACTAGTCAATTTTAAATATCTCTAACTGGAGCTACACTATTCGGTTGTGAAGTTGACATTGCATTTGGATGACGAGATGACAAACCATCTGATAAACTAAAGCTAACAGTTTAGATGCAATTTACTATACACATATGCCTTGATAAGTGAAAAGCCATGTAGAATAACAAATTAAGAACTATTCATATTTAGAATCAGATATAATATCAAAATCAGTTTGGAAATAGCGAAACTACGTAAATATCAAAACTCACAAGATATGTAAAAGACACCAAACACAAACAAAATCTACAGGTTCCAGATTGAGATCAATGAAAGCGGGCAACTGAAAGCTTCAACCAGTAGACATTGTTCTTTTCAAATAAATTCAGAAGATTGGCCAAGTCAAGTATGTGGGTGTGTGCACATCTTTGCACTTAAACATTGACATGCCAAAAGAAACTAAATTTTCTATAGCTCAAAAATAACTGAATAATTAGACAGATTAACGCAGCGGGATTGTATGTAATTAGGCAGAAGGGCCTCCATATATGTACATAAACAGAAACTTACCTTCTTCAACTCCACCCTAGAAGGAGGAGGCTCCTGGTAGAAGGTTGGCATTGGAGTTGCTTTAAATGCCAGTTTTTTCCTAAGCCTCTTAATCTCAGCTTCTTGGCTCTCCTATAAAAAGAAATCAAAGGTTAATTTGGTTAAAAGGCATTAACTGCAAATTTTCAGCCTAGCTATCAAATATTATCATCATCACCTTGGTTTTTGCTTGCAGGTTGCTCTCCTCAACTTCCTTTGCATGAATCCTTTCCTCGAGCTTAGAGTAAAACTGGCCACCAAAATAAGAACTATTTTCAAAACTACAGATTTACACAAAGGAAATCCTCATGTTAACCCAAGGGAGAAGCAAGTAATAATTGTTTACCTCTTTTCTTCTCTCAGCTCGCTCATTACATTTGAAACTGAATCCATAAGTTGGCATTGTCCCAACTCTACGAGGTTTGGCATCTTCTGATGTAGGACTTATAAATGGATAAAGGATAAAACATTAAACCATAATTGTAAACTACATTCTCAATAAATTTATAATAAATTACACTCTCCTCCCACATAAGATATGCTTAAATCACACTACTCTTCCCTCTAATTTTAGAAATTACATGAATATGTGCTACACTTTAGTCTATTTTAATTTAAACTAACATTTTAGAGATGTTATTTTCTCCCTTGTCATTTTTTAGATGTCCTACAATTAGTACAAGGTTTCAAAACTAGGCATAGCTGATCTCCCTAAGAAGCTTATTTACGTTAAAAATTGATTAAACTGTAGCACATTTCATTTTCACCTCCAAAGAAAATATGATTTAGGCAATTTACCCTTAAACTTGCTATTTAGATATAAAGAAATCTCCCTTTGCTTCCTAGTTCCACTCACAAGAAAGAAGAATAAAAACTTGAGCACAAATAAAAGGATACGAAGATGATTCAGCTTTTCCTGGAATATTATCAAGGGGTTCTTTCTTTACTATTCGTGGTCTAGTCTTCTCTCTGTATCCAATAAATTGCAATACAAACGTCAAATAATTAAGATGATAGAATCTTTATAGTTTATACAATATTCTTTCTTCACTGAACTGAACATGTAATGAATTGTTCAAAAAAAAAAATACAATGCATTTCATACGTCGGTGCTTCAGAAGATGCTGCATCAGTCTTTCCAGAGTGCTGAGAGAAAGTGTAAAAATTATCAGGGAATGTCTAAACTATAATTTTTATTACACAACCAAAAAAATGAAAGAAGAATCCGAGTAAGGATAATGATCTCAATGTCTGACTACTTCCTATGTAAACATTTGGTAAGTAATCAAATGTAACACTCTTATATTATAACAGTACCATAAAAGTATACCTTGGACAACCGAGTCTGCTTGTCATTCACAGCTTTGTTCTTAACAGGCTGCCTTGAATGAGAGTCTAAAGTAATAGTACCATTCGAAACAGAAGATGCTGCTGCCGCCTCTTCATCTTTCCCATTTTTGTTCTTTCTTACTGAACTTGTATGAACACCTTTAGCAGTTAGCAGTTTCACATTCTTATTTTTAACAACACCCTTTCGTGTTCTAGATTTATCCGTTTCATCTTTGATTTCCGCTTCCTCTTCCTATAATTCACAAAATACATAAAACATTCAAACAAACAAGTATAAAAAACAAATCGACAAACCAATTCAGAAGACGGTTAAAATTCCTCTCACCTTAGAAACATCAACACCGTTTCCCTCTATTTTACCATTTGATCCTTCCTTCATTTCTTCGATAGACAAATTATCATCGAAATTTTCAAAATCTCCATTTGACACAACACTTTCTTTAATTTCAGGAACAACAAGGTCTACATTTGAATCAACACCATCCTTTGAAGAATCAAACAGTTGGTGTTCATGAACATCGCCATTTTGGTGTAGTACTTCAAATCCATCTTCTTCCAGTGTAAAATTAGTTGGATCCATTGTTCACAGCAAGCTAAAACTTACCTAAATAGAAAAACCAATGAACTTCAACTTAGGGTATAAAACCAAATCAAATCAAATGAAGTAACACATAAACACTAGCATTAGCAAGTTCAGATTCTTAAACTTTGATTTGTAAATATAAAACATGTATTAGCTAAATCTAACAAGAAATTAACAGAAACTAACTACATTACAGTATTGCTAAGTAGATGATTAGTGATATAAAAGTGAATATTGGTGAGTGGTGGTTACTAACCTGAGGCTGAAGTATCAAAAGAGGAATAGCATCATAGTGGGTTGAGATCTGAGGGATCCAAGCCCGAATAACAAGATCCGGAAGATTCAAACTGTTGTTGAAGATTTATTTATTTATTTTTTAATAAAAAATAGGGAAGAAAATGAGAGAGAATAGTGAGAAGAGGAACAGTGAAGAGAGGAAGTTGAAGTGAAAATGAAGATGTCGCTTTCTATACTCGACTGACTTCTAGTCACACAAAGTCATACTCTGCGGTTATCTACACGCCCTTCACGCTTCGCTAAATGCTTGTAACAATAGTACTAGTAATAAATAAACACATTTATTCCAATTTTCCAAATATTGTATAAATATTTTTTAATTGGTCTATGTGCTAAGAGTATCGGGTCTCGAAAAAGATTAGTCGTATCAATGATTTTAGCATTATCAATGTTGCAGATATTTGAATTTTGTTATATCAATTGTAGGTTTCGTCACATTTGTTAGACATAAAATTATTTTATGCTATTAATTTGAGTGATGTGTACTATGTTATAATTTAATTGAAGACATGTATAAATTATTTCTTGTGTTTCAATGTGCTTTGTCATAGAATTTGTGAAAGTAACTTGGTGCTTGTACATAGTATCAGTAGAATGTTGCAATCTCACTTGTCAAATCTAAGCCAATATGAAACTCGAGCTTTCTTGCAACTTTGAAAGGAGATTAAGTAATGTGACATGTTAACCAAACAAATCAATGTGGGATGCGGATGCCTACCGGAAATGGTTGGATTTTTATATATATTTGAAATCATATCAATATAGTATCTTGTTAATGTTCGTAATTAAGATAATTGATATCTCGTAAGAGTGTGAGTTCAACTTTTATCGCCAATGTAAAGACCTTGTTTGTGGAGAGTATTATGTATTATCTACAAAGCATGCTCTATGAGTTGAGTTATTGAGATCTAATTCTCATAAACTTTATATATATATATATATATCATTAAGAACCCAAATCAACTCAAATGAACAATTGAGCACATATATACACAGTAATAATTCAAACATCTATAAAATATGCGGAGTTCTATCTTGATTTCTATATCAGATATATACATTCATAAGTCATACAACATGGTTAGTGAGGCTAGACATTAGTATGTGTTTGAAAATGAGGCAGAGAAAGAGAATCACTTAGCAGATCTGAACTGAACTGATAGTTTATGTTGTAACTTCATCAAATTGAGAACACTTGCCTTTCAAAATACAATCACAACTTAACTAAGACTATTTGATTTGCTTAATGACAATATTAGTTAGTAGTAGTTGTTATTTTTGCTAGCGAAGGAGTTAAACTCAATCTCCCCATCACTTAAATTCATATATCTTTCTCAAATCACCAAGTCAAATCACCGATCATGGATTGATGATTTTTGCAGTTTTTTTTAAATACTTTTGCAAAATTTATTCATAGTTAGATGCTAGGTGTTTAATATAAAGAAAGCACAGTTACACACTAAAAGAGTTTATAATTAAATTCAAACCAAACCTAGTCAAAAGATGGGGAAGTGGGAATGTACCGATAACTTTTTCTTGTTCCTCTGTATTATAAGATCAAAGGATGTCCACCAAACCAGCATATTTAAACACTTCAGTACACAAATTTAATGACCTGCATGTAAACACGCGGTTGATTTTTCTGGGATAGTACATTTTGATGGTCAAAATTTTAATGCAGCTACCAAAATATTAAACAAGCTGTCCCTTGAATGTAAGTTGGAACTCTCTACTGTTGACTTATAAGCTATTCCAACTCACACCAGAATTCACCAGCTTGACATACGCATTCTTGAAATCTTCAAAGAAGATACTCTCGTTGTCTGCGTATTTTTTAATCCACCTGTTTAATAAACAAAGTTTTCAGTAAGTAATGAACATTGAGGTAAAAAGAAATAAGCTGAAACATACACATGCAAGTGGATTTTTAGTCATTTACTAAATAAAAAAAGGATCTTTTCAGCACCTAAGTTGTCGCCTGGAAGTACACTTCCAAAAACATGTATCTTTTTAAGAAATGTGAGGGGCGGACAAAGTTGCTCCCTTTAACCAGAGAATGTGTTTCCAACTCTGTAATTTTCCTTGTATACTAGTATAAATATTTAGTTATCAATTCTAACAAAAGTAAATTTTGGCGACTTTCTGGCTCCATCATCGCGTTTGGCTCAGGATCACGGGAGTAGGCATTGTCTACCTTTTAATTCTCTACCTTTGACGACTTTTTCTCTATCTCTCTTTTAACATATCATTCTTACTTATCTAAACAATTCTATTTCAATCATCATTCTCTCTCTAAAATAAACTAAAGTCACCAAAGTTACCAATTCTCAACTTAGAGAATCCATTTCCCACACAACCTTACTATCAGAGAACTGACATTTCAAATTTTAACTAGGACAGGAATGTTCAGTACATAATACTAAGTGTAAACTGATACTCCAGAGACTAATCTAAATATTATTTAAAGGATTCACCACTTTTTTGAATTTACATCTTAGTGCTAGCCTGCTTCACAAAACATATATGCAATGGAGCCAATTTATAATAAGGGTGGCATAAATGCTTGTTAAATGATAAAGAACCTTAAGCATTCATCATCCTCAACAAGTGCGTGATCTGAAGGAAGACCAATCATAGTTGACATACCACCTGTATAAAAGAGAACCAGCAGATTAGAACAAAAACATTCTTGATTATAAAAAAAAAATGACAAGAATGAGCTAATAAATTAGTAAATAAATATAAATATGTTAGGGAAAACAAAATTTCAAATGAGATAAGTTGTTATTTTACCGGAAGGCGTCCATGGTTTCTCCAAAAGAACCTTATAATATGAATTGTCAAAAGTAGTAGGGCTTCCAAAACCTTTACTTCCAAGAGTGTGGGCTCCGGACAAAGCTACCAGTTCTTGTGTTCTGTGACAGAAAAGTTCCAAATGGATAACAATGCATGAGAATAACTAATTCTGGTGCAATATGCTAAAGATTATATCCCAATGACAACATCCTCAATAATTTTGTTCAATGTGTCTCTATAACATTGTGATTCTCATGTTATGGACAATCTTCAATCAGACAGCTTTTAGAGAATGAAAAGTTGCAAAAAAGTTGAAGTATCAAATAAATAACCATTTTGTCCGCTAAATGGAAATTTAGGCCAACAATCATCCATTCCATGCATTATGCATAACACAAATGCAAAATAAATGGGATTTTTCTCATACTCACGAAAAACCTTTTTTCTGGAAGCTTGTCTTCAAACCAGAAGCATCAAGAGATTCCTCGGGAAGTCTCCCTTCTGGATCAGGTGCCCTACCATTAAAATGAATGAAAATGTTATAGGCAGCAGAAAACAGAAAAAGGTTTTCGTTATGTAAAAACCAATGAGTTAAATCTACACAAATCTATTTCTTTCTACTTCTTAAGTAAAACGGTTGGTCATTCCTTATTATAGGTTAAATGATACATCTTCAGAGAACCTAACACGTCAAACTAACATATAACTTATTTTTGTCAACCTTAGGAGAAAAGACCGATTGCTTGTCCTGTCATATATACCGACTAAGTGACTAGAGTATTAGACAATCAAAATCTTACAGCGAATCTTGTCTGCCGAGCAAAACTTGGATAGTAGGACCTCCACATAACTCAACGGCTTCAGCTCCAGCCACAGAAATAACATCCGCCCAGGATACTAATAAAGATAAACCGAAAATTGTTGGTTTAAACTAAATCAACATTTTCTATTAGCAGCAATTATCAGAGAAAACAAGGACCTGGACGGATAGCATCTATCTGGGTTTTTGCTTTCTGCAGAACCTAAACAACATGTGATAAGTCCACTGAGATGTTAGCTGAGCCTGGCAGTTAAAATATAAGATGTCTAACTTGATCAAGAAATTCAAAGAGCCTGGCGCGTACAATCAAGTGGAATTATTCAAGTAATAAAAGAAAGGAAAAGAGGAAAAAGGGATCTGAGAAAATAGTGAAACATACCTTTACTGCTTTTTTCAGACCAGCATTTTCAGGTCTTTCAAGTTCATAGACTATAGAACCATTCATACCACCTGCAACAACATGAACAGACCGTTTAAAAAAAAAGCAGCTGTTAGTAATATTTCTTCGTCAATTCCTTTTTCTTGAAATTGCGTAAAAACTAACAGCATTTTTGTTAGAGATTAAGCCGCATTCAGCTGAGATGTATACCTGTATTGTCATCGATATCAAAAGTCCCGGCATCGTGAAAAACCATACGAAGCACACCCGCAGCCTTTCCCTTTGACAATACCTTCCTCAATTCTTCTTTAATTCGAAGATATTCTTCTGCACCCGGTCTTTAAGAGACATAAAAGCAAATCAGGACACAAATAGTACATCAAAAAAATTAAACCAACATTGAACTCCTCCAATAATAACAAAATTAAGAGAATATAAGTTTAGTAGTCTAGTCAAGTGACTGGACTCACCCATTTTAATGCGGAGAAGTGTAGAATCTCAGGTTCGAACCCGAATTGCAGTGTAGTGTTTAATTGAAGGGAAGGAATAAATAAATAAATTATAATTAATTAATTAATTAATGCAGAAATATGATTGGGTGCTTACGGGGGGATGGCGTTAGCTGGGAAAGAACCAAAGAAGTGAGTGAGGGGAAGAAGACACGGCAACGTGGCTATGCTGCATAGTAACCCTCTCCTACTGCTACTTGAAACTTCTACATCATCATTATAAATAATCATTAGCGTAAATTATAACCACAAAAACAAATAAATAACACTATACGACGGATTCGGAGATTGCATCACTCACCGGAAGAAGCACCGTCGTTGCACCTGTCGGAGCGAAACTTAACCGTTGAGAAAGATGACGGTTGTAATTTGGCGGGATAATTGATTTCGCCACCTGATGCGATTGAGCACTTCACAATACGGTGCTGGTGAGTCACACTTGAACACATTATCTCTAATCTCTTATTTTTAGGATATTTTCTCTAACTGTGTGTTAAGAAGGGACACCACACCCCTTTTCTAACTCTACTTCCACTAAATAAACTACTTTTGTATTTATTTTCAAATAATTGCATTTTATTTTCATTTTTATATAAAAATTGAAAGTGGCTAAAATTTCACTCAATAAAGTTAAATAAATAGCCAAATTTAAGGTGACTTAATCTCGGTATGCCTCGCTAGAGTCAATGCAGACTTCAAAGTTTAATTCCATACTGTATTATAGAAAATGAGAATTAGATTTTCTTTTGTTGGACTGATGTAAAATGAGAATTGACTCCAAAATTTAATTTCATACTGTATTATAGAAAATAGGCTAATACTACAAGATTTGAGGAACTTACAAAACAAAATTTACAACATACATACAAAAGTAAAAGCTCTGTACAAGAGTAACCAAGCCTGAATAGCACAGGATTAATTATATATCAATTTCCTCAATATTACATTATAAAACCAGAAAAAATAAATACATAGAGATATTGTTTCTGTTATCTTGGGCCAGAAAGACGAACTGCTGATAGATAAGCTTCACTATTACAATCTGATGGACCAGAAGAGTTACCACCTTCACTAGATGATTTGAACGCCGTCGCGTAAAGGCGAGAACCCAAATAAGAACTGGTTGGTGGTTTAGGAACAGTACAAAGACCTTCCAACATTTGAACAACTTTTGTCATAGAAGGTCTCATAGACATGTCTTCTTGTATACACCACAATGCAACTCTTATAGCACATAGAACCCTATCATCATGTTCATCGATTTTCAGATCAGAATCAAGTATATCTCTCACTTTCCCTTCTTCCATCATCTTAAAAGCAAAACTAGGAAAATAGCTTTTCTCTGAACTTTCATTAGTATCATAATTCTTCCTTCCACCAATAATCTCTAGCAACACCATTCCGTAGCTGTAAACGTCGCTTTTCTCTGATATTGCGTAGTTTGTTATCCATTCAGGTGCAAGGTAACCACGCGTTCCTCTCATTGTTGTAAAAACATGACTTTGTTCTCTATTCATGAGCTTGGCTAAACCAAAATCTGAAACTTTGGCTGTGAAATGATCGTCAAGAAGCACATTTTCAGGCTTGATGTCGCAATGAACAATCTTTGAGTCACAATCTTCATGTAAATAAGCTAGCCCTTTTGCTGTTCCTACTGCTATGTTATACCTTGTATCCCAATCCAAAAGAAATTCACCTTTTTTCTTCTTGAATATCCATTTATCCAGCGAGTTATTAGCCATATACTCATAAACCAGAAGCCTGTGTGTTCCATCAGCACAAAAACCTTTGAGCCTTACCAGATTAAGGTGATGAATGCTTCCGATGATGCTAACTTCAGCTCTGAACTCTTTCTTCCCTTGACCAATACCTTCTAGCTGCTTCACAGCTAATTGAGTTCCATCAAGTAGAGCTCCTTTGTAAACCGAACCAAAACCTCCTGAGCCAAGCTTCTCTGAGAAGTGATTAGTTGCAAATTCAAGATCTTTGTATCGGTAACGGATTGGCATACCGGCTAGATTCTCCAAGAAATTGTCCTCTTCTGAATTCTCTCTAGGAGAATCGGGTAACCTTTTCTTTTTCCTGTAGTATCTAACCCCAACAAATAGCAGAAGAGAAATTACAAACAAAGTTAATATGACAATAACAACAACGACAATGATGTGTTTATTGCTGCTTCCACTTCCTTTTGTGTTTCCATCACTTGAGACCTTAATGTAAGAAACATAATCAGAATCGCCATCATCTGATTTCTGAAAACTTCCTACACTTTCCAACAGGAAACAGTTTCCTGAACTTTTATGAAAGAACATTGCAAGACAAGAGCAATTTCCACGGCACGATGTTTGACAACCCACCAAATTGGTTTTGGAAAAAGGCTGAAGATAATCAAGTGCAAAGTAACCAAGGCCATCATCGCCTTTCAGAAACTCAATAGATTTTTCTGATTTATCATCACAAGGAGAAACAAAACCAGGTTTACAACTAGGAACAACAGAAGGACAACTACACCTACGGTTGCTTGTGCATATATTGTAAGGATCACAAGGCTCCGGTGTACCACAAGGATCTTGTGGAATTCTCGTCGAAGAATCACCATTCGATCCACCACTGTTAAGATTAGAGAAAGTAATAACACCATCCCTTCCCAAAACAGCAATCCATGTTGCATTCACACCTGCATCAGCAGAGAAAATGAATTGCCACAACAAAGACTTCTTCTCATCATAAAATCTCCAAGAATTATCACTGATATTCGCCGAAACCACAACATAACCATCCTTATCAATAGTTTTACGGCTATCCTTCTGCATAGTCCAATAAACCTGTGGAATTTTGAAACCAGCTGAAAGAACAACATTACCAGATTTAATCTCAAGAACATAGGTCAAATTATTTGAACTAGGTTCACTAGTAAGTTTCATTCCCTCACTGAAAACCTGTTGAGGCAACAAAGTATCAGTAGGAAAATCAAAACTTTGCCAAATCACCGTAGTATTATCACTCCCAAGCAAAACCAAATTTCCAATATCCTGCAACACCATTGAAGAAACCCCTTTGTTAACAGTGTTTGTAGACCAGATCAAAATTCCATCTTTTTGTAAAAAAGCATTACCCTTTTTATCAAAGACAAAATCATCAGAATTAGAAACAGGTTTAGCTCTATTAGCAGTCCAAATCACGGTGGAGCTTGATACATGGACGATTACTAATAGAAACTTGGTGGTGTCGTTAGCGGTGGTGACAAAACCGAAAGCAAAATTTTGGTTATTTGAGAGAAGGAATTTTCCTTCTTTGTCAATCCAATCCATTTGTGAACCTTGAGTACCAGGTAAGATTTTGGCAGTATATTGAATTCCAGAAAAACATGGTTTTGACAGGAGGAAGATGGAAATGAAAAGAAGAACAATAACATGGGATAATGAAAAGAAATGTTTTGTTACTAGCATGATGTTTGGTTTGTTACTAGCTGGGAGAATTAGAATTAGAATTAGAAATAGAAAGGAAGAAAGTTATGGAAGATTGTAATACTAAGTAGAAGAGTGGTGCTAGCTGGCAAAGTATGGTAATGAATGGAAGTAGATGAGAAATTTGAATTGCGTCATAAAAACATGTAGATCTGATTTTGACTTTGGTTACTTACTGCAACATCATCATCATCATCATCATAATCATCACCGTCGTACTTTAAAAGGTTGTTTGTTTGGTGTGTGTGGCCGTGAAACACATTAATGTTATGTAGTGGAGGGTGATTTTCAGCTTCTATTCTTCTTCTTCTTTTTCTTCTGGGAGTAGCATTTTTCAACTAGTCTTATTTTAATTAATATTTAATTTACTAGTTGTGAGCGCGTTGACGAATTGACGGATCCATGAACTATGTATGTACTACTACTATGGTGGCTACATTATTTTAAGAAAAATATTTAAAAATGTTTTTTTTTTTGTTATAAATTTGTTTATTGAATTTTTAAATATTTTATATTATTGAATATAAAAATTTTATGTTATTGAATTTTTTTTTAAAGGTAACATTGCATTTGAATATTTTTTACAATTTTAACTATTTTTTTTTGTAATGTGCAAATTTGTACATGTTAAGAAGTTCAAAATATTAAATTTATATTGAAACTTATGCATTTTATATTAAATTATAATTTTTAATATATAATTTTTGTTTTTAATAAAGAGTTATTACTTTTAGTTGTTTTAACATGTGCAATATTACATATATTAGACAAAATTATTAAAATAATACAATATTATTTAGATATTGTATTTATAAATTCACTTGTGAGGGGATCATAGTTCAAACTATAATCATAAACGTCAGATATAATAATTTTAATATTTTTCTATCAATTGAATTAAAATTTGTGGACGATTCTCGTCTCTACTACTAATATGTATGATTAATGGAGAAAAAAAAAAAAAGATTAATGAAGAGTTGGTGATCATTACAATTCAATGCAAGTTGGACAAACATGAGAAAAGTTTCAAAACTTACACAACTAACTCAAGTTACATGGGTGTGTAGGTCCATTTTATGACTTTAACCTCTTTGACATTGCTGCACGTTGAGAATCACATTTAAGACAACATCGACTAAATGCCAAGCGGATTAGAACATTCTTAAAGGTAATTTTTTCTGTTAGATAATTTAGTGTTAGAATTTTATTTTTAAAGATGAATAAATAATTAAGTGTATCAAAGTTGAAATTTTGATTCCTATATATTACATGTAAATATCCTTTCAACTAAGTTAAACCCACAAATCTCTTAAAGGTAACTTTAAAGTTATAAAAATAAATAAATTTAATTACGTTAACATTTTGATAATTTAAAAGCATTGATTGGTTATGGGTAATGGGGTGAGATATAGACGGGTATTTGACTTATGTTTATGCCTCCACTATAGGGCAAGTTTTTTCACTTTACACCATTTCTCTATTAATCTAATCCATTTGGGATGGAAAACACCCAACACCATGCGTAAATTGTCAATTGTAAACCAGGGAAAGGTAACCTTGTAATAGGTTCACCGTGATCCAAAGTTTAGAAAACATCTCAAAAGTCACGATATTGGATTATTAACATCTAGGTACGTTTTGATTTGGTCCAAAAATAATTCAAAATAAAATAAAATATTGCTAACAAGTGTTCTAATCGTTGGATTTTAAGTGTAGTGGTTAAGTCTCGCATCGGCTATACGGTTTAGTGGTCCTATTTACTAACATTTAGATGACTCATTAATCTAATATTTTAAGGTCTTATGGTCCTGATGCATTGAATCGTTATTTCTCCTGACGCTTCTCGGACTCCCCAACACTAATATAACATGTTAAATAATTAAACAAATATAAGAATATTATATTGAAAAGAACAAATCCTTGATTTTTAATGAATCGAGTAAATCACTTTTAAGTTTTAAAATAATAATATTATTTATTTATTTTGTATCTTATTTTTATTTTTTTAAAACAGCAAAAATTTATTAGATTCATTGAGATATGTCTTTAATTATTCATTTAAGATACTAGTACACATTTGTCTTAAAGTTATTATGGTAGATTGCAGAACTTTTCTTTCATGTTTGGTAGAATTATGGACATATAACCACCATGGCATTACAAGGATAATATTGTTTTGTAATCGGTACCATTGTACGATTAGGAGACTGGTTTGAAAAGATTACTAGATTGCTTTATTTTATCAATAATATATACTATTAGAGTGGTTTGATAAAGGTGATTTGTTAATTTTTTTGAGTTTGTTTTACACTTAGCTAAACTCACCAAGCATTATATTGTAGGCTAGAAGTGCTCTATGAAGTTAGCATGATGCATGCCTGTTGTCAAGGACTAGTGAGTCTTGAGTTTTTTGTTCATGACTCATTTGATCAACTCTCACTTAGGAGAGCTTTATCACTGTTTGTTTGTGGTCTTACCCTACTTAAAAGAATATTTCAGTTCAAACAAAAAAAAACTCTCAATTTGGAGCATGCATGTTAACATGCTGCAACCTCCATTCCAACCTAAAAAAATTCTAATCCATGTTCTACAGACTTGATGCCCCCGGTTGGTCTACAAACTAGAGCTATCCAACTAGTGATATCTTTTTTTTTGGAAGGAGGAACATTTTTTATTAAAGGTGTTTGTATGCTGGTAGTAAGAGTTGAACTTACAGCCTCGTAAAACATGAATCATTTTTTAATCAACTGAATCAACATTCATTAATTATTGATGATCAATTATAAAGGAAGGAGGAAGATACACTAATAGCTTATATTTATCTTCCTTTTTGTTGTTGTTGAAACCGGATATCTACCGCCGAATGCAGTGACTAACACATCAAAAAATGTGACAGCTGATCTAAAAATTTAAAATTGTTTTATACCTAAAGTAAAAATCGAACATAAATCAGTAATTAAAAAAGAACGAGTTTCAACCGCTCAATCACATCCTTTAATTAGTTTATCATCCTTTTATTCTCCCTTTTATCAAAAAAAGGAAGATACACTATTAACAAAAACTAAACTACCAACGTTTGCATTAAAAAGAATAAAAGGATTAAGACATGAAGAGACTATGCCTCTTGTTCTACATAAAAGCCAAATGCATAACCTATATATATGTATAATTATAAACAATATATTTATCCCATTTATGTCTATTCAATAGGTAGATGAAAATGTGCCGTAGCTCTTCGGAGTGTCAAATATCAAACCTATACTACCTGTTCAAGATTTAGCCCAACATGTTCAATGAAATGCTCAGCCACTTAATTACTGTTATTACCGTAAAAAATAAGCTACTCGTATTCATCAAGTGTGCAATAACAAATTGATAGATATCTTGATTTTTATTGGCCATTAGTGCGACAAACTCAAGCCCTTTTTTGTCTTAATAATGTGATTACTATTATAAGCCATTCATTTGATGTTAGCGTGATGTGAACTGTCTAGGAACTAATATCGTCCACTTATTACTCAAACATTTGGGTCCATAAATTTTTAGCTCACAGCCCAGACTAGGTTCGACCCAAATATACCAAAAGCAGACACATTTTTTCAAATAGCTTACCAACAATCTAAATGCCAATATATTTTACTTTTCATATATTATATTCAAGATCAACTCTCAACTAGATGGGTATTGGGTGGAAAGGAGGTCTACTTAGTAACAATCTGAATTTTAGTACATTAATTTATTTATTTTAAAAGATGAAATTTTAACTATTACACTATTTGGGGAGGATATGTAGCCCAACTCCTTAAGATAGTTGAGTTAAGAGGTAAGGAGTAAGGAGGTTCAGTTTTGACAAAGGAAAAAAAAATTAATATTGTACTAATATACTAACAACTAATATTGTATATAAAAAAAACTATTACACTATTTGACAAAATAAAAATTATACAAAAAGTTGCTTCAAAATTTAGTTGCTTCAAAAAAGTGCTAATATAATTCCATGTTTAGTTGCTTAAAAAAAATTATACAAAAAGTAAAAAAGAAATTGAAACTTTTAATTCTAGAATTATTTTTGGACGAGACCAGGGTATCTACCGTTGAACGCAGTGATTATTCCCCTCGTTAAATTGGAGGCACTTCAAAGAGTGGAATAGCTGACCTAGAGATTTAAAGTTACTCTGTACTCAATGCGAGAATGGAACTCTCGATCCTTGGTTAAGGGAGGATGAACTCAACTATTCAATCACACCTTCTGAAATTAATTCTAGAGCTATTGTTTATGTTTATAAATTATTTTACTTTTAATTAGATTTCATTTTTGTTAGTCTCATGAACTTAGCTCAATTGGTTGGACATCGCATTATATATGTAGGGGCGGAGATTTAAACCTCGATCATCTTACTTCTCTACTTTAAAAGTTGAATTTGTAGCCGCTAGACTACTTGACAAAAATAAAACATTCCGTTTTAGTTATGACATAACCAAAACGCACATGAGATGTAGTACAATTGATTTGAACGTCTAACTCTTATGATTTATTTTAAATTTAATATGGTTATACACATAACTAAAATCATGTGAATATTTTGATATCCAACTTATATTGTTGGATAGAATATTTTATAAACAAATTTTTTTGTCAGGTAGTCTAATGATATTTTATAGACAAAAATTTGATGCGGTCATATTTCCATATTAATTTATATTAAAAGAAATCATATTTTAAATAAATTTTGTTTAGAATATCTAATTGGGTACAAAAAGGCACGTGTTAATAATTTTAATAAAAAAATATTCATTTTAAAAATTGTGTATTTAACTTTTTAATGGTCAAACCATTATATTTTTCAATATAAAAAATTTATTTTTAGTTTTCTTAAGACACGTATTAATAGCACCTTAAATCTCAAAGTTACCGGTACATTAAAATTTTGAAATATATACTGCAAAAACTCACTAAATATTATTCAATTTTAAATTAAATATAATTGATGTAGTATTTAACTTTAAATTACTTGTAAAATAAAATATAACAAATGTTAACATCGGCCCTTGTAGTACATGTTAACCTAAAATATTATTCAACTTTAAATTAAAATAAAACAAAAAGGAAAAAGAAAACACGAAGGCGATGTTTATGTAAGCGTGTACCGTGTACGTGTGGGGGCGGAGCTAGCGGTCCTCTCAATAACACGGAAAAACAAAAAACTGTGACTGATTCTAATTGACTGCGAGTGTGCAAACCATTTCATTCTTCAATTCTTTAATTTTCATTTTCATTTTCATTTCACAAAACAAAATCATACACAGTAATTAACATTTACTTAAACTACTACTACCACTATAAATATCTTATAAACGCTGTCGTTGCACCGAATGGCCAATTTATGATTCATTGGAAAGCTTGTCAATTCATTCCTATATGTTATTTTGTCCAATATCATTATTATTAACCCTTCCATGCATGTCTTCTTCATCTCTAATCAAACATATATATAATTACTATATTATTACGCTAGCTTAATTGTGCTAGCAGTAGCAACAACAAGAAGAAGAAGGAGCTAGCTAGCCATGTCGATGATGATGAAGAAGTGGTGGTTGGGTTCAAAGCAAAGCAACAAGCAAACAATAAAGTTGAACCAATTAAAGCTTCAATTTGGACTTTTTGGTGCTAACTTGGCCACTACAAACGATAAGCTAGCCATTGAGATAACAGAGATTAAGACATCTAATCAAAAAACTTCTTCTTCTTGTTCAATGGTTCCTTTTCATCGTACCTTAAAACCACCTTGTACTCACACCACCCCATGTCTTAGATTCGCCACTGCCGGTAAAGATCCTTCTCTTGTTTGGGACAATCATGACCTCAGTGTCTTCGACCTCGTACTCAAAGATTCCTGCCACGTGGCATTTCATGTCTTATATGTAAGATACTGTACTAGTGTTCTGTTTTTTTGATCAAAATTAAAAATATTGTTTTGTTTCTAAGTTCTAACTTAATTTTTCATTAATATTTCGTGTGTGTGTGCGTATAGGGACATGGTGACGTGGAAGAATCAAAAGGTAAAATGACGGTGATCGGAAAAGTTGGTATGATCCTTAGCATGGAAGAGATGAAGACTGATACCAATATTCAAAGGAAGCTTCCAATACGGTTGAAGGTCAATGGTTTGATCATCGAAGCTACCCTTTTGGTATGCTCCATTTTTCCTTGTTTTATTTACTTAACTTTAATCGCTTTTTGTTTAATTGGTCAAACCCAATTCACAAGTACAAGCACTAAAAAATGGAACTTGATTACCCATTTTGTACGTACTATATACGGATAGTGGATATACGGGCATAACGCTACAATACAAACTCATAAAGACAAATCAGTCATGTTCTATATTGTTGTTGTTGTATGCAATATGTAATGAGTTGATTAAATTTATGGCTCATAATAATGCATCCTCATTTTTCTGTTATGCATAACAATATTGTGACGTCTAGGTTCAAGAATGTAGTTTTTTAAAGATGAGTTTTGTTATACAAAAAGGTTTGGTGGCGCAGCTTATTGTCTGTCCATCTATCTTAATATATGTTCATGTAAATTTGTTTTTAAAAAAAGATCCTTTTATATTTGTGAAATTATATTTTGTTTAAATTTTTTAAATTTAGAGACAAGTTGTTCGAGACTCAATTGTAATGGGTAATACTCTTTAACAGGTTTCTCTAAGGTTATTGAACAAAAGAAATTCTGATGATGATCCAACAATAACCTTAGAAAACACGGTAAAGTCAGATAAGAAAGACGCGATTGTAGGAAAAGTGAAGTATTTGACATGCTTGACGAAGAAAAACAATGATGGAAAATTTGATGAAGGTGATCATGAACATCCTTATGAATCAGATGGATCCCCTGTGTTTGACTCTGATGATTCATCCAATGAGTCCACAACAAGCAATGGCAGTTCCAGTAGCAATAGCCCTAAAGAGCCAAGAGTTATGTTTCAAAGCTCAGACATAAAGACAAGTTTGGACACACTACATAGGAATAGAAGTTTCAAGGGGAGGAACTATAAGACTAACATCACCAAGGAAAAAACTTATACAACCTCTCAAACTCCTTTCACGGTATGTAAATTCGAGTAAACCATCGATTTAATCTTTACTCTGTCACATTTTCCCTAATTTAGTCATAAGCTATATAAATAGTCTATAAAATATATGAAATCTGTTAATTTAATTCTTAAATTATATAAAAATATGTCAATTTAGTCTCTATCATCTTAAGAGGACGGATTAAACAGACATATTTTATATGCTTTAGAGAATGGTCGTTTTTGACCGAGAGAAAACGATACTTGAAACACACGCTTAACTAATTTACTAACAAATAGTTCTAACTTCTAACAACTTTTTGCAGAAATCAGATGAACTTTCTCCACAATCAAACCATCAAGGCAATGCAAGTAAATGGGAAACCAAATATATTTTAAGCAGAGATGGAAAATCAAAGCTCAAAACCAATGTGTTTTATGCTTCCTTTGATCAAAGAAGTGAAAAGGCCTCAGGTGAGAGTGCATGCACAGTGTTAGTTGCATTAATAGCTCATTGGCTTCATTCTAATCAAGGTATACCAACAAGAACACAATTTGACAACCTCATCACTCAAGGTTCATCTGAATGGAGAAAGTTATGCAAAAATGATTACTACTCAAAACTCTTTCCAGATAAACATTTTGATTTAGAGACAGTCATAGATGCTAATTTGAGACCATTAATTGTTCTGCCTCAGAAATCATACACAGGTTTTTTCTCACCTGAGAAGTTTCATTGCTTAGAAGGAGCTATGTCTTTTGATGAGATATGGAATGAGATAAGCAGTAAAAAAGTGGTTGATTTTGAGACAAGAATTTACATAGTTAGTTGGAATGATCATTTCTTTATTTTGAAGGTAGAGGTTGATGCTTACTATATCATTGATTCTTTGGGTGAGAGACTTTTTGAAGGGTGTCAAAGAGCATTTGTATTGAAGTTTGATGATTCATGTGTGATGTATGGGAAAAAAGACCAAGTTGAAGAAGTTAATTCAACTTTAAAGGAAAATGGGGGTGTGAAAAATAATTCAAAAGTTGAGGAAAATTTTGAAATAGTTTGTCGCGGAAAAGAGTGTTGTAAAGAGTTTATCAAACGATTTCTTGCTGCAATATCAGTTAGAGAACTTGAGAAAGAGGAGAAGAAATGGTGTGTTACAAATCCTAATCTTCATCGACAATTGCAGATTGATTTTCATTTTAGTTCTCCATTGTCATCTTCTACATCTTCTATGTTGTATTTCTTGACAAATGAGCATCTTAAAGCTTGAAGATGGATCTACTTGTCCCACAATTTCGATTAGAAAATATGCGGTAAGACATTCAAGAAATTTTGACGGTTGGATGAAGATCGAATAACTTGTACTTTTCACTTTATTAGACTAAATTTTGAAATTCTAATTGTACCAAAAATCCACAACCACAACTGTGTAACGATGGAAAATTAGAATCTCAACTATGTTGTTGATCAACATTTAGCATTTTTGAGTCATTTAGACTAGGAAGGAAATACTCGACTTTGATTAACATTAACTTATGAAAGGTTTTTCAGTTTAGTCAACAACAAAAAAAACTTATGAAAGTTTTTTCAGTTAAAATATATGTTCACATTTTTGGATTTACTTAATACATTTTTGGCTTATATAATGGTCCTTTTGTAACCTTTTGTTTTGTTACAAGAAGAATCCAACTTTATAAATGCTTAGAAATTTTGTTGTCATATAGTGTAATGTATTAAGGTTTAAGTAAATTTTAGTTTTAGTCTTTGTATTAAATTTTGTTTTAAATAAGTTCTTGAATTAACTAAATTTTTTGATATTAGTCTCTAAAATAAAAATTCGCAGGAAAATCTGCAGGAAACTTGTGAATTTTCGTGCAGATTTTAGCTTTAGGGATAAAAACAAAATGTTTGATTAATTCAGAAACATTTTTTTTGAACAACAAATATATTATTAATAAGAACCATATCTCCGCACAAGACGAACAAAGAATGGTAGAAGAGGAATTATAAGACAAAGGTGCCGTATATATGCGGATCACCAATGAAAAATACCAAAATAGACGCCACCTAAAAGAGATCCAACTCTAATCTCATTCTTAGAGAGATACTCAACTTTCAGATACAGGTCAACACCGACACAATATAGGTTAACCAGATACAAGAACTCTGCAAATCTCAACAGATTTAGAAACCAACAGAGACTTAAAAAGAATCCTGCAAATCTCAACGGATTTGGGAGCGGTCAGAGAAACAAATATCATAGAAAAACCAAACACATGCGTCGTTCAACACACATAGACAGCGGCAGATTCAAAACCCTACACTCCAGCAACTCACCACAAAAGAATTGGAAGCAAAAGAATCTTCCACTGAAAAATCCACAATCTGCTTGTCAAAGAGTTTGGGAGACAAGGTAGTAAATTCCGAAAACAATTGATAAAACATTTGGAATCCCATAATTCCAAAGTCTTATAATCCCAAAATGGAATCCCATACTTCCAAAATAGAACTCAAGTCCCATGACTTACAATTGTATCCTAAAAACAACCAACCACGCTCTGCATCCACATAGACGGAACTAAAGATTTTCATAGAAGAATTTTTTCTTCTTCTTTATAATAGAGTAACCGCAATACAACTAGAATGAGAACAAAACTCCCTCCAACACAATCCCAAAGGCCACCCCAATAACGGAAATCTCAAAGCCAAGAAAGACCCAGAACTACCACACCACACCATGACATCCCAAAACCATACCAAACCATTGTTGTATTGAAGTAGGCCAAAACAATCTCTCATTAAAAAACCCACTTGCAAAAATTTTGGAGACATGTTGGTCAATTTTAAAAACAAATGATAAGAACTTCGGACGAACCACACAAAGAAACCCCATACTTTCAAAGTGAAACTCAAAAGAAACCAAATTCTTAAAAACTTTACAAAGGAATGTAAAACTCAAGTCGCATACCTTGCAATTGAATCCAAAACAACCAACCACGCTCCGCAACCACATAGCATGACAAATAATTTTAACAGAGAAAAATCATTTTAGACTGCCGTAAAACAACAATAGACATAACTATTACCAAACCAAGAACCAAAACCCGGATCTAACAAACTAACACAGTAAAGGGGTGTCTTTACATACCTATTCCTCCACACTTTGTCATTAAAAGCCAAAACAAAATTCTGCTTGTCCATCAGAGCGTCATACCTATTACCTAGTATTTTGGTTTTCGTTCTACAACAGCTAGAAAAACAGCCATACCAGAACAATCAATACCCATAGGCGATCATCAAAACAGCCGCTTCCGCCACCACCACACCATAACCATAATTTAAAACAAAAGACGATACAAAAACTAAAACCAAAATTTTACGTATATATAAAGACGAAAATGATGATATTTAAACCATGTATTAATATATTTTTATGTTAATACTCTTTAGACAACAAAATACTATAATTTTTGTATTATACATTACTCTAAAATGAATATTTCATTAGGGTATTTACTACGTAACATTAATTTTTGTATTCTTGTAGTCTTAATATTTTTAAAAAAGAATGAATATTCAGCAAAAAATAAAAATATATTTCCTCCGGCTTTATTTATAAGCAAAAAACTTTAAAAAAAATTGGTCTTAATTATAAGCAAAAGTCAACAAATTCAACTCTATTTAATATTCATTTTTCAAATATACCCCTGCTTTACTAGAGTTGTATCATCTCTCCCCTTCTTAAAGTAAGGTCATTATAGGAATTGTAAGTATAGATTACATATAAAACCAGAAAAAAGATTCTTTCTTAATAAATGTACAAATTGGTATATTTGCTTATAAAAAGGCCGGAGGGAGTATAGAATACCCTTAAAAATATATTTAGGAATTAGGAACAAAGATATTACAACTCTCGCAACAAAAACAAAGAGGAATAGGGTTCCTGAAAGAGGAAGATTGAAAAGTTGAAAACTTGGAAGAGACTAAACTATCCTTAATTAACCTAGTGAGTATATATAATGTAACATGTTCTTAATCACTCTTCCTTCCATTCTGCAATTTTAATCTCGATTGTGTATTTTGCTACAATAATCTGAGTACGTAGTAGGTGTATGTTATTTGCAATCATCTTTATTCTGCTTTTAGTTGTTGCGTTTATGTAAAACAATATTGCACCACAAAATTTTTGAGTATGCACTTACGAAGTGACGATGACCCTCTGTTTTATTTTGTGGTTTAATAATCATAATATATGCATTATGTCTTCTAATATGTTTTATTTGTGGTGTTTATTTGTTGAAGTTGACTAGTTGAGGGTTTATATATGTTAGTTGTGCAGAATTTCAAGACGTGATACACAAGAAATGTCAAGTAGGGGTTATAATGATATCATCAGCGATCTACCTGATACCGTTCTCTTCCATATTCTCTCTTTTCTCCCAACCAAACAGGTTGTTGCTACTAGCGTCCTTTCAAAGCGATGGACTCATCTCTGGCACTCAATGGTTGATATTGACTTAACTGACGTCGGCCCCAACGAACAAGACATCTATCCGATTGAAATGGATGATGTATATATGCTTTTACACTTTGATGATTTTGTGTACTCTCTTCTACTCAAGCTAGATTCCATCAAGAGTTTCCGCCTCAAGGTTGGATATGCTGATTTTGCTCTGGAAAAACTTGGCATTCCTAGTTTGGTCAAATGGGTTGATCATGTTGTACAACATGGTGTTGAGACTCTTTCCCTCACTCCTTTCGCTGACATTGATATACCTATTAGCATTTTGAGCTGCAAGACTCTTGTTACTCTCAAATTGTTTGGATTTAATGTGAAGGGTTTTTCTTCTGTAAGACTCCCCTGCCTCAAAGTTCTCAATTTCGAAACGTGTATATTACAAAATGTTCGAGATTTGGTGTTACTTTTGTCCGGATGTCCAATTCTTGAAGATTTACATTTAAGGGACTTTGAGTTCCTCTTGGAGGACTCTCTTACCAATCAAGAGTGTGAGAGCTTAAGCTTAAACAAGTTGACGAAAGCATATATGTTTATGGTGTACTGTCATTTTCCGTTGAAAGCACTTCATAATGTGGAGGAACTGCACATACTAGTATTTCTATAATCTATTTAAAGTTTGAAATTTATTACTGCTACATGGGATAAATTTTGGTTGTTTGTTGTATATCAATACACCGGTGTTAATTTTGGTTCTACTTTGTTTTTGAAATTTTTGACCTTATTTATGATAGTGTATATGTTTTTGCTTGTTGTTTTTAGGTGCATGGAAGGCTTGATGAATTTCCAACTTTTCATAATTTGACCAAATTGAAACTTATAGCATCAAAATGGGATTTCATAGTGCAAGTGCTCAATCGTTGCCCTAAACTTCAAAACCTTGAGCTTGAGGTTTGTTAAGTTTACAATCATATCTTCTCTGTTTTGTCTTACATGCTTTTGTGAATTCATTTATTTATCTATATTAATAGGTCACCTTCCGTGGGATAGGAGCACATGCCTTAAAAAATTTGGTGGATCCAAAATTTGTTCCGCAATGTTTTTCATTACACCTCAAAACTTGCAAATTTAATGACTTCTTAGGTCAACAAGGTGAACTTATGTTAGCAAGATATATTATGAAGAATGCAAGAGTTTTGCAAACCATGATAATCTGTTGCAGGAAAGGCTTTAAAATAGAAACAAAATTATCCTTATGGCCAAGGGCCTCTCCTACATGTGAACTTATATTAGATGAGTGAATGTAATCCAAGCCTTAGTTCCTCTAATTAACTTCTATGATGCAACCATTAGGTTTGCTAGTTTGAATTATGAACCTTGATGCTCATGAACTTTGTCTTGGTGCACAAGTAATTAAAGGATCGAAAACTTATCCTTAAACTTGTATTCTTTTTTATTTATTTTTAACTTGATTACGACTGCAATTAAATCCACGATTGTCCATTTTTTGGTAGTTATTGTATGCTAGGTATTGTCTTGCGTATATATTTTTGTCTTTTGTATATTATTATTGAGTAATATAAGTTGCATTAATGGCTTCCATGTTTCAAAATATACTAAACAAATCAAGACTTTTTAAAAAGTGTGAGAAACTGCGCATATATATCAATCTCATCAATGATTTCAGACTTCAATTCTAAAGAAAGTTTAGAAACTATGCACCGTAGATCCCTAATAATTCTTAGACTTGTGGTTTATGATGTAGTACTTCTTCATACCACATTTATATGTAACTATGCATTTTTGAAGTTCATATAAGTGATGTGTCTAAAAGTGAGATGAGAGAGAAAGTAGTGAGAGAGGGTGTGGGTGGTGCATGGAGAAAACAGAAGGGGTATATCCACAAACTCGATAATGAGACTACGTCCTTCTACTTCACAAACCTGCCAGATGATGCCACTATATCGGAGCTTTGGGCTAAGTTTGCTCGCTTCGGTCGGGTGGGAGAGGTTTACATCCCGAAGAAGCTAGACAAATACGGTAGACGGTTTGGTTTCGTTAAGTTTCGCGATGTCAAAGATGCAGGTAGGCAGCTGTCTTTGTTGGGTGATATCTGGCTTGGGTCTTTCAAGTTGAGGGTGAACCTACCTAGGTTTAGAAGAGAGGAGAAGGGCAGGGAGCTCCATGAAAGTGCCCCGGAGACTTTTAAGGAAGGTGAAAGGAGGAAGGAGTGCACTTATAAAGAGGTTCTTGCTGAGCCATTGACTGCTAAAGGGACTGGAAAAAGGGGGAACGAGGTTGTGTGGGAAGTGGAAGAGGAGGAAGAAATGGTGGAGCTATTGAAGGAAGCTTATGTGGGTGTCCTCGTGGAGCAAAGAGATCACCAAACCATCCGAGACAATCTCCTTATGGATGGGTATCAAAATCTCAATGTCTCACCTCTTGGGCATTTGACAGTGTTGTTGTCTAGCTCGGTTCCAGGAGAAGTGAAAGCCTTGGTGGAATCTGTTGGATGGTGGAGTTCTTGGTTTGTGAGGTTTGAAAGGTGGTCACCGGAGTTGGTATGTAACCATCGCTTGGCGTGGATTAGATGTTATGGGATTCCCTTACATGCTTGGGGAAATTCTCTTTTTAGGGCACTTGCTTTCAAGTTCGGAGCCTTCGTGGATACGGATCTTACGACCAAAAAATTCTTGAGATGTGACTTTGCTCGTATCAGGATCAATACCAGCAGCAAATCGGCTATTGATGCTTCAATACCCATCAAGGTGGGTGGGAAAGTTTTTGTCATCCGGATGATGAAAGAGTTGGAGGGTGTGGCGGAGTGGGGTCAGCGTTGCGGAGGCGGAGGTGGTGGCTGGGAGGAGACGAGGTCGTCGAGGTGCTCAAGAGACGGTGGCTCGATTATGGGAGTGGCGGACGATGTCTCGTTGGATGGTGGTGATAGTGATTGGTCTGTAGAGCGCGGCTTGGTTCAGATAGGTGGGGGTAGCCTGCACCTTCAAAAGCGACAAGATATTCCTTCTAGGATGTTTGATGCCCAAGCAAATCATGTGTCAGGTCCTCATCCCATTTGTTTGGGAAATTCTGTTGAGGAAATTAGCTCCAAGGTCAACGAGGTAGGGTGTGACACGAATGCCAAGATGGTGGGTCCGGGGTGTGTTGGTGTGAAGATGACAACTGGTCAGCAGATGTGGGGAGACGTGTCCCCTAGCTCTCCAAAATAACGTGATGGTACTCCTCTTATCCTTAGAACAAAGGAGAAAGATATCCCCATAAGTGGGCCAGGTGTTGATTTTAGGCCCAATCCAGTTGGTGTGACTGCTGGAATAGGTGAGAAAGAGGTTATAACTTCACCCCATTTAAGTGGGCCGGATCAGGGGTCAAGGCCCAGATCCCTTTGTAATACGGGTGGTTCTGGAGGTGTTATTAGGCAGCAGGGTCAGGTTATGAACCAGTCTAATGCAATGAGGGGATTCGGCCCAACGATCCCTGGTGATTCACGTGGAGCTACTTTCAGAAAAAGGTCCCTTCCTCTTTAATTCCTTCACGTTGCTGTAAGGAGAAAGCTAAGAAGTCCTTCAATGTATGTCGCCCGGTTCCTTTAGCTCACAAAATCCAAGCCCAGATCAATAACAGTGGTGCTATTATGAGGAAGAGAAAAGCAGCGCTGAAATGTAGCACGATGGTCTGTGGAAGAACGTCGCCTGCTTCCGATCCAATTCAGAATTCTTCCGGTGAGAGGGTGGCGGCGAGTACGGTGTTAGCTGGTGATGTTTCTGTGTCTGCTCCTAATGATTTCTCTATTGAGGTTGTTCTGCCGATTGGTGATGTTGATGACAGACCAGCTTCTCAAGAAACCTTGGTTCCGGACACTTTTAGGGGAGGTCCAGGGAGGTCAGGGGTTGGGAATTTGGTGGGGGGTTCAAATCATATTCGGTTTGAATCACCCATCTCAGGCGGCGGAAGTGGTGATCGGTTACTCGCACAGGCTCATCACATAATTGATATTCAAGAGGACCTAGGGATGAATTTCAACGGAGTTGAAGATGTGGCTGTAAACCGGATGATACAATTTGAAGAAAGGGACCAGGCTGAGATGTTGAATTGGGCGCAAAATCAGGTTCCCCAATGATTATGTGTTCTTTCAATATTAGAGGTTTGGGTGGTCGTGTGAAGCGTCGTCGTATTCGTGATTTGGTGCGGTCGGAGAGGTTGGATTTTTTAGCAATCCAAGAAACTAAAGTGGAGGTAATTCATGAGTCGATGGTGCACAGTTTGTGGGGTTCTAGCGAGTGTGATTGGGCCTATTTGCCGGCGGTGGGAAATAGTGGTGGGATATTGTCTATGTGGAATAATGTAAATACTACACTAGTATTTACATTTATTGGTGAAGGTTTTGTTGGAGTTTGTTTGGATCTCGTTCAAGAAAATAGAAGATGCTTTATTGTGAATGTTTATGCCAAGTGTAATATCCAAGCTAAGCGGGAGATGTGGCGACAAATCTCTATGTCTAAGGTGGGATTCGGTGAGGGCCTTTGGTGTCTCCTAGGTGATTTCAATGCGGTTAGGGATAATTGTGAAAGGAAGGGGATGAGGCCTATTGGGAGTAGTGGTAGCTCTTCCGAGATGGTCGATTTTACGGCCTTTCTTAATTCTTTGGAATTGGTTGATTTACCATTACTTGGTAGAGCTTTCACTTGGTTCCATCCTAATGGTGTATCTATGAGTAGAATTGATAGGATGATTATTTCCCCCTCATGGTTTGACATTTGGGGATCCCCAAATGTGTGGGTGTTGGCGAGGGATGTCTCGGACCATTGTCCCATTATGCTACGGTACTCTTCGGTGGATTGGGGAGCGAAACCGTTCCTCTTTAATAATTTTTGGCTCCGTAATAATTCCTTCAAGGAAGTGGTAACGAAGGCGTGGGAGGCTCAACGGTTTGAAGATTGGATGGGATTCATTCTTAAAGAACGGTTCAAGGGGCTCAAATGTGTGATTAAAGATTGGAATAAAACGAATTTTTGGTGGTCGGAGGAGAAAAGGAAGGACCTTGTTGAGGCGATCCAAGCTTTGGATCTCAAGAGCGAGACGGTTGGTCTCGATGACGGAGAGATTATGTTGAGAAAGTCTTTGTTTGTGGATTTATGGCACATGTTGAAAAGCATTGATGCTTTGTCATTTCAAAGATCTCGTTCAAAATGGTTGAAGGAAGGTGATGTCAACTCTAGCTATTTCCATAATTGTATTAAGACGCGGAAGCGAAGGAATGCGGTGGTTGCATTGCGTACTCTAGGTGGATGGGTTGAAGGTTCGGTCCTTGTTCGTCGGGAAGTGGTTTCCTACTTCCGTCATCACTTTGATTATGAAGAGTGGTGTCGTCCGAACCTTGATGGCATTGTTTTTCCCCAATTGTCCTTGCTCAATGTGATGGAGTTGCATGCGGTTTTTTCTATGGAGGAGATTAGTCGTGTTGTTAAAGAGTGTGACGGGGCAAAGAGTCCGGGCCCGGATGGCTTCACTTTTGCGTTTATTAAAGTCTTTTGGGAGCTTATGAAGCATGATTTTAGAATATTGTTCGACCAATTCCACGGTAATGCTTGTCTACCAAAAGGTCTCCTCTCATACTTCATTACACTTGTGCCTAAGGTGTTATCGCCTCAACAATTAAGTGATTTCCGTCCCATTTCTCTCCTTGGTTGCATTTACAAGTTGGTGGCGAAAGTGCTCGCAAATCGACTGTCCAAAGTTTTGGGGGACTTGATCCCAAATACTCAATCGGCATTCCTAAAAGGTAGACAATTGGTTGAAGGTGTGGTTGTAGTGAACGAAATTGTTGATTATGCGAAGAAAGTTGGAAAAGATTGTCTAGTGTTTAAAGTGGACTTTGAGAAGGCCTACGACTCGGTTGATTGGGAGTTCTTGGATTACATGCTCCGCCGCTTTGGGTTTGATTCTAAATGGCGAGCATGGATGAAAGCGTGTGTTTGTGCGGGTAACATGTCGGTGTTGGTGAATGGTTCCCCGACGGAGGAGATTAGTATTAAGAGAGGGCTCAAACAAGGCGACCCTCTAGCCCCTTTGCTCTTTCTCATTATGGCTGAAGGTTTGGGTGCGCTTATGCGAACGGCGGTGGAGAAAGGTCGCTTCAAACCTTTTGTAGTTGGTAGAGATGGCATGCCGGTGTCGATTTTACAATATGCGGATGACACCTTGTATATTGGAGAGGCAACGGTAGATAATTTGTGGGCTATCAAGGCTACTTTAAGAGGTTTTGAGTTGGTGTCGGGGTTGAAAGTTAATTTTTGGAAAAGTTGTCTATACGGTGTGAATGTGTCTAGTGAATTTCTTGAGATGGCTTCGCGGTTCCTCAATTGCCGGTTAGGGGAGTTGCCTTTTAAATACCTTGGTCTTCCGGTGGGTGCTAACCCCCTTCGTGCTTCCACGTGGGCGCCGATGGTGGCGGTGGTGAAGAGAAAATTGGGTAGTTGGGGGAATAAATATATAAGCTTGGGTGGTAGAATTGTTCTCATTAATGCGGTTTTAAATTCTATCCCGATCTTCTTTCTCTCCTATATGAAGATGCCGGTGAAGGTGTGGAAAGAATTGGTGACGATTCAACGTAATTTCCTTTGGAGCGGTCTCTCGGTGAAGAGGAGAATTAATTGGGTCAAATGGTCTAATGTGTGTAAACCAAAGAAAGAAGGTGGGCTAGGTGTGAGAGACTTGCGTATTGTTAATTTGAGCTTGTTAGGTAAATGGCGTTGGAAACTTCTTGAAGAGGGGGAGGAGTTGTGGAAGATGGTCATTAAGGTGAGGTATGGTACAAGTGTGTTCGGTAATACTAGGTTGGATGTCCCGTTACGTGGTTGTTGCTCGTCGTGGTGGAGGGAGGTGTGTCGGGTGGATAAAGAGGCGGGTTGGTTCAAGCTTTTGGCGGTCAAGAAAATGGGGTGTGGGAATTCAATCAATTTTTGGAAGGATGTTTGGGTGGGGGGTCAACCATTAGCGTCTAGGTTCCCTCGCCTTTTTGGGATCTCGGTTCAACAAGACCATATGGTTGGTATGATGGGTGGTAGGGTGAATGGGGAGTAGAGGTGGGACTTGCGGTGGAGAAGGAGCTTTTTTGTGTGGGAGGAGCCTTTGCTTAGAGAGTTAGATATTTTGATTGGTGGTGTGGTGTTGTCGGAAGAGTTGGATAAATGGGAATGGAGCCCGGATGTGAACAATGGTTTCTCGGTGAAGTCTTTGTATGTTTCTCTCGATAAGTTGTTACTACCTCGTCCGACGTTGGATCCCCTTGATTCTTTTGTGTTCACAAAGATTTGGAAGGGGATGGTTCCCACTAAGGTTAGTGCATTCGCTTGGCAATTGCTCCTAGATAAAATCCCATCTAAGGAGAACCTTTGCAAGAGGGGTATTTTGAATTATGATGAGGCCGGTTGTGTGCTATGTGGCGGAAGTCTTGAGTATTCTACCCACCTATTTTTGCATTGTAATTTTACGGCTACCATTTGGTATGCTCTTTGCCAATGGTTAGAGGTAACGATTATTATCCCGCCGGTGCTTTCTATGTCATTTGCTCATTTTGTTGGGAGCGGTCGAAATAAGAAGGTGAAGAGAGGACATTCTATTGTGTGGCTTGCTTTTATTTGGGTAGTGTGGAAGACTCGGAATGATAAGGTATTTAATAACAACGATGGCAACATCCGGGTGGTGGTGGAGTTGATTCAGCGTACCTCTTGGAATTGGTTTATCCATTTGTCTAGTAAAGGACCGTGTATGCTTTACGAATGGGTTCGGTATCCGGTTGATTGTATACTCCGGTGAGGTGTTAGTCCGCTTCGGCTCTTCGTCCGATTGGGTGTTGCTATTTGTTTTTCTCTGTTTTTTTTCTCTGTTTTTCTCCTTGTACGCGGCCTGGACGTGTGGGGTCTGTGGCTTTTGTTTTTTCATTTTAGTGCTTGGAGTACTGTTTTGTGCTACTTGTTTGATGTAGCCTTGGGGTGGCTTATACCCCCTCTCTGTAACTGTCCCTTGAGTTGGTGGGTATTCCTCATGCCCTCTAATCTCTTATAATAAACATTTTTTGAAGTTCAAAAAAAAATATAAGTGATGTGTCTGATATATCAAATACATCAGTTATTTAGTAAATATGAAATATGCATTTTTGCTTTTAAATATGCTCAGAGAGAATATATGTTTTAAATAGCTTAATACCATGAAATAAAACGTTACACGCCACCGATAAAAATGGTGGTATTTATTATGGACCACTATTAAAATGGTCCATGATAGACTAATATGGGCAGCTATAGAGAACAAAACTTCATGATGACATTGAAGTTGAGAACAATACAATTTATGTTTGCTCTAAATGATTCTCTCACTACTCACTACTATCATTCAACTATTACTACTACCTTCATATACTAACACAGTCATAGATGCTAATTTGAGACCATTAATTGTACTGCCTCAGAAATCATACACAGGTTTTTTCTCACCTGAGAAGTTTCATTGCTTAGAAGGAGCTATGTCTTTTGATGAAATATGGAATGAGATAAACACTAAAAGTGTGGTTGATTTTGAGCGAAGAATTTACATAGTTAGTTGGAATGATCATTTCTTTATTGTAAAGGTAGAAGTTGATGCTTACTATATCATTGATCTTTGGGTGAGAGACTTTTTGAAGGGTGTCAAAGAGCATTTGTATTGAAGTTTGATGATTCATGTATGATGTATGGGAAAAAAAGACCAAGTTGAAGAAGTTAATTCAACTTTAAAGGAGAATGAGGGTGTGTTTTGTTGGAAAAATTAGGTATAGAATTATATTATAACAATAAATTTAGAGAAATATTGGTACAAATATATATAACACATAATAAAATAAAATAGAGAACACGAAGAACTTATCGAATTTGACTGAGGCATATAAATACACTAGGCTTAAGAGTATTTCGCCACTACAGTATCCAGTGCAGTTGGTCTCATAGCTAATATCCTCCAAAATACAACAGCCACATTTTACTAACACTGCACGTGAATTAGCATTTCATCGATAAATAATATAACTTTCCATTTCCATCTTTTTGACACATAGTTTACAACACCAATTTTACTTTTCACTATAAACTGAGGTCTTATCTTCCTGGTGACATTAACATGTTCTATGTGAATTCTTGTTAGTTCTGTAACTTCAAGTATGATTCATACTTAGAAAGAATTTATTGAATCCTATAAATTTTTGCTTATAAGGCGGATAAATCTTTAAGATTGTTGTAAAATTGGACTTAAAATCACATTAATAATAATAATAATAAACTTTATATAAGTATAAACATCAAATAAAGAATAGTGTAAAACTAAGAATAGATTATCTACCTATTAGATTATTGATTTCAAATTAACCAATTTTAATTTGACATTCAAAATATCTACAACAATTTTTTGTGTTTTTTTTTTGTCGAGACTGGGGTATCTACCGCCGAATGCAGTGACTAATCCCTCACTAAATTGAAGGCACGTCGATGGATGGGATAGCTGGCCTAAGGATTTAAAGCTGCTCCATACCCAAGGTGAAGATCGAACACTCGACCTTTGATTAAGAGAAGATGAGCCCCAACCGCTCAACCACACCCCGAGTTACAACAATTTTTTGTGTAGTTTATAAATAACTAAGAATTTGGGTAACAAAAATAAGTAATCAAAATTTGTGTAGTTTAATTATTATTTTTGCGTATAGATGAAATGAGTTCAGATTCTCTCCTTTTACAAAACTTCCATTTATCCAGTTCAACTGTTAGATATGAGACACGTGGCAAAAAATATAATTTAATGGCTGTGATTAAATGATTGTAATTAATTAACTATTTATTTAATTAATAAAAAAAGAAGTAAACGACTATTTTTCTTCTTTCCTCTGCGTTCAAAATCTTCTTCTCATCACTTCATCTCCCTCGTCCTCTCTCCACTGCCGCCGCTTCTCTGCCCTCACTGTCCTTCCCAATAGGACAAACAGAAACCTTTATTTGGAAAAGGAAGTGTTAGATAATAAAATTATTGGGTCTAAGTTATTTAGCCCGTTAGGTTTATAGTCCATTAAGTTTCATTCATATATATTATCTTGTAACCTTACGTATGTTCAGCCATTGGTATTCTATTGAAACCTAGCTGCCGTTTGATATTCTTTTTTCTATTTTGTATCAGTATTGTTAACATATATAAAGTTCTTGATCACTCTTCCATTCTGCAATTTTCATCTCATTAAATCGATTGTGTATTTTGCTACAATAATCTGAGTAGGTATGTTATATTCAATCATCTTTTTTATTGGAGTTATATCTCTTACGATTATCAGTTTCCTCTATGATCTAATCTAACCTGCTTTTAATATAATCTGCTATGTTGTAGTATGCACTTACGACGATCCTCTGTTTTGTGTTGTGGTTTAATCATTCACGTATAATATATGCATTATATCTAATATGTTTTATTTGTTTTGTTTATGCTTAATATTTTGCATAACACAATTTGGTATATTAATTATTAACAATATTGTTTTTTGTTTTTTTTGTTGAAGTTGAGGGTTTATGTTTGTTGTGCAGAATTTCAAGTCTTGATACACCAGAAATGTCAAGTAGGGGTTGTTATGATGTCATCAGCAATCTACATGATACCGTTCTCTGCCATATTCTCTCTTTTCTCCCAACCAAACAGGTTGTTGCTACTAACATCCTTTCAAAGCGATGGAATCATCTCTGGCACTCAGTTCTTCATATTGACTTAACTGACGACCAAGACGTACAAGGAACCAATAATGCGATTCAATTGGATGACATAAATATGTTTTTTCACTTTCATAAATTTGTGTACCCTGTTTTACTCAAACTATGTTCCATCAAGAGTTTCCGCCTCAATGTTGGGTATGCTGATATTGATCTTAAAAACCTTAGCATTCCTATTATGGTCAAATGGGTCGACCATGTTGTACAACATGGTGTTGAGACCCTTTGCCTCACTTTTTTTTATGACATTGATATACCTGTTAGCATTTTGAGCTGCAAGACTCTTGTTACTCTCAATTTGTTGTCGTTTGTCATGAAGGGTTTTTCGTCTGTAAGACTCCCATGCCTCAAAGTCATCCATCTTGAAATGTGTACATTTCGAAATGTTCGAGATTTGGCATTACTTCTGTCTGGATGTCCAATTCTTGAAGATTTATATTTAAGGGAATTAGAGTTCCTTTCGGAGGACCCTCTTACCTATCAAGAGTTTGAGAGCTTAAGCTTAAGCAAGTTGACGAAAGCATATATGTTTATGGTGTACTGTAATTTTCCGCTGAAAGCACTTCATAATGTGGAGGAACTGGACATGGAAACATATCTATTTCTTGAGGTTTGAAATTTATTACTGCCATATGGGATAAGGCTTGTTTGTCTATGAATACACCGGTCTTAATTTTGTTTCTACTTTATTTTTGAATTTTTTGACCTTTATGATTAGTATATGTTTTTTTATGTTGCTTATTGTTTTTAGGTATATCCAAGGTTTGATGGGATTCCAACTTTTCATAATTTGACCAAATTGAAACTTAGATATATAGCATCACAATGGAATTTTTTAGTGCAAGTTCTCAATCGTTGCCCTAAACTTCAAAACCTTGAACTTTTAATTTATAAGGTTTGTTAAGTTTACAATCATATTCTTGTTTTGATTTACATGCTTTGGTGAATTTATTTATTTATTTATCTATATTAATAGGTCTCCATCGGTGGGAATGAAACACATGCATTCAAAAATTGGGTGGATCCAAAATTTGTTCCCCAATGTCTTTCATTACACCTCAAAACTTGCAAATTTGAGGACTTCTTAGGTCAACAAGGTGAACTTATGTTAGCAAGATATATTATGAAGAATGCAAGAGTTTTACAAACCATGATAATCTGTTGCAGGGAAGGCTTCAAAATAGAAACAGAATTATCCTTATGGCCAAGGGCCTCTCCTACATGTGAACTTATTTTAGATGAGTGAATGTAATCCAAGCCCTAGTTCCTCTAATTAACTTATATGATGCAACCATTAGGTTTGCTAGTTTGAATTGGGAACCTTGATGGTCATGAACTTTGTCTCGGTGCACAAGTAAGGGAAAAATTATCCTTAAACTTGTATTCTATTTTACTTATTTTTAACTTGATTACAACTGCAATTAAATCCATGATTGTCCATTTTTTGGTAGTTATTGTATGCTAGGTGTTGTCTTGCGTATATTATTACTAGTACTTCTAACCGTGCTTTCGCACGGGGTAAACTATATATAATTAATGTGATTATATTTTATTATAAATGTAATGTTTTTTATAGAAATTACAATTTTATTTTAATAAAGTTTAGTTGTTTTTATGTGAAATAAATTTGAAGATTAAAATATGTGTAAAAATAACATTTTAATTACTTTAGAATAATTTTATCAAAAAAATCACTTTAGAATAATTAAATTATTAAATTATAAGTTGAAATCATGAATATCATAATCATATAATTCTTGGAATAAAAACAATTCATTAAATGATGTCTTAGAGAAAATTCATTAAATATTCGAAGCTTTCATATGTATAAAAATTTGTCCGTGAGAAGTATTTTTCTTTATTTAATTGTTTTTGTATATAATAATTAATTAATACATACTTAACTTTGAAAAAAAAAATAAAAATGTGACGACGAAATTTTAGGAAAACAATTATTATATATTAGAATGGAGATAGTATAGCTAATAGGGATGTCAACGGGGCGGGGAATGTGCGGATGGTGTTTCCTCGTTCTCTGCCCCCCAGACTTTTCCCCGTCCCTGCCGCGGGGGAGAATTTTCCCCCATCCTCATCTTCACGAATCCACACAGTGTTCACGGAGCTCCACGGATATAAAAATTAACAAAATTGTTATACTTTTTAATCAAAATTACAACACTAATATCTTGTTTTTTCTTTTCTTTTTTCTAAAAAATATACATATTTTCTATCTTTCATTGTTTAGAAATAAAAATACATTTTGCATCAATAACAAAAAAATGCAAAAACACTTTCTAATATTTTTTTGTAAAATAAATAATTATTCAAATGAATTTGTTGTCACCATACATAATCTTAATCTTTATAATGTATTAATTATTTATATTTTTATAAATAAAAAAAACATACAAAGTTATATAATTATACATTATATATATAATTTAATTAATATGGTCGGGGTCAAGGAATTCGCGGTGGCGGAGGGACCTTCCCCGTTCCCCGCCCCGAATTATTCACAGGGGAATTTCTCCCTCCATCCCCATTTTCACGGGTGGAAAAATCCGTGACTTCGGATCCCCGTATAAATAATCTCCACGAATAATCCGTTACCAAATGCAAATTGACATCCCTAATAGCTAATAGAAAGATTAAAAAATAATGAAAATAGTTAGAAGCATGTTTGGGAAGAGAGTACCAAAGTTTTTTGGCCTAAGTTGTGAATTAAGTAATCTATGTTCTAAATAGAAGTTTTTTTTATAATAGTTCAAGTAGCTCGTGTAATAGACAATAAAATTATAACATGTATTCACAATATAGAAAGTATAAATGATATTATTTCCGTACCAAAATATAATTAGTTATTTTGGAAAAAAAATTGTATTAAAATATATGTTATTTTACAATATCAATGAAATATTTAATATTATTTTTTTTATCACTCTCTCTTTACTTCTTCAATTTATTTTTTCCATACCATCAATGAAAGACAATTTTGTAAACTAACTCATAATTTCTTTTTTTCATACAATACTAATTACATTTCTTAGTTTGTATAATATGGTCGAAATAATTTATATTTTAGTACGGAGTGAGTACATATTAGCAAGTTTAAAGGAAAACCAAAGAGTCATCATTATGAACAAACCACAAAAATTCAAAGAAAAATCAAAAACTCAAAATACATAAAAGCATTGGAGAAAGCGATTCAAATAATCAAAGCAAAGAGTTATATTATTTTGGGATGAGTGATGAATAATTTTTAGAGAGCTAAACTCTTAGTTGTAAAATTCATGATTGATTATAGTCAAAAAAATATTCATGATTCGTAACTTTATATTTTTTAGTTTATACAAATCTTATACCAAATTGAAGTGGTGAATAAATTATAAATTTAATTCATCTCATAATAAAGGTTTTTATTCTCTGATCTTAAGGGAGGAGAGTAGTTCAGAGTTCGGGATGTATTACGACATCAAGTAGTTTCAAACTCCTCTTAAATGTGTTACGGAGATCAAACTGCAGCCATTTCTATCAACTCCAACAAACAATAATCACCACTTGACTAACTAACATTTAATTATAAATGAATATTTTAATTTATAAATTAATATACATGCATGCAAAAAATCATTCAAAATTTTAAGAGTTTAATACTAATTAAATAAATTTTATTTTAACACGGATAAAAAGTGAATTCATAAAATTTTAGAATTGATTAAAAGTACTATTAAAATCAAATAGAAACTAAAATTAAAATTACAAAGATTTTTTTTTTGGTACATTGGAAATTTAAATTGCTCTCTGCTAGGGATCGAACTCTGTACCTCCTCCTACCCAATCCAAATGTTCCCCAGCTCTTACCACTTGAGCTATCCTACGGGGACTAAAATTACAAAGATTAAAAATATATTTAACCTTAATTTTTTGACCAATTTTAATTGGCTCATTTATTGATTAAAAAAATAAAACAATGTAATAAATGCTACACTTAAGTGGCAATTAGGCGGCATCTTTAGGCGGCAAAACTGTTTTGCAATGTTTTGTCTCTTAATATATTAAGGATTATTGACTAATACTCCTTCTATCCTACAATATAAGAGAAAATTGATCAACAAAAATTCATGTATTTGATTAAGAATTTGGTCTAGATACATTAACTTTATTTGATCAATTTTTTCTTATATTTTGAGACGGAGTAGTACTATATATAAGAAACTTTCATTAATGACTTTCATGTTTCAAAATATACTAAACAAATAAATACTTTTTTTTTGGTGGGAAACTGCGCATATAGTTTATGGTTAATGTATCAATCTCATCAATGATTTAGACTTCAATTCTAAAGAAACCTTAGAAACTTTTTTTTTGACAAAAAAACTTTAGAGACTATGCACCGTATATCCCTAATAATTCCTAGACTTGTGGTTTATGAAGAGGGCCTAATATGACAGGGGATACCGACCAGCTTCTAAATTACAACACATCTATTACGTTGTTCCAAAGTTAAGAGAGACAGTATATTAAATAAAATGTCGATTTTCTTATCTAAAAAGCATTAGTATAAAATTAAATGGCTTTACATGCATTATCAAAAAAGAAAAAAGACATTATAAAAAAAATTAATTAAATGGCTTTTGTGCTACTAGTAATTGAAATCATATTTTGAGTTTATGTTTCAATTAAGTTTTCACTATGAACAGAAAGCAGAAAAGTCCTCAAGATCCGATACTTGAACAAGAATTTCACATAAACAAGAGCTTTTTAAAAAAGCCAAACAAGTAATTAAAATTCACACTTAACTATTGAAACATAAAATATAGAAACATTTGAAGATCATTGAGAGTTTGGCAAACCTCCCCTGCCTTTGTTGCTAAAGTTCTCTCAGAGTGCAATTGAGGTATCATAAGAAAGTGAAACATCCTAGAGACTCCTAGTAGAGAATATTTCACTTAGCTTTCTTATAACAATTATGAAAATCTTAATGAGCTTAACAATCTAATGATTTTCATTGTTACCAGATAGGAAAGAAACCATGCTCAATCATTGTAAGCATAATTCATTTAGTGAAGCAAGTATAAAAATAACTTTCATAATTTGACCAACTTGGGACTTTACTCTACCAACTGTAATTGGCATTTGTTAGTAAAAATAACTTTCATACTAAATTTTGAATGAATGACCACATTGTAGTTAGTAGTTAGTACAAGTTGTATATTAGTAATTTTCATGTGCTAACTTATGATTTGATGCATGAATGTTCGTTTTGAAGTTCTTCCTTCCCCTAATATCTCTCCACTTTTTATTTATTTGATACAAAATTCTTGCAACTTTTATTCCTTAAAAAATGAACTTAATTTCTAACATATTCTCTGTCTTGATATCTCACAATGTCAAAATTATGAACTAAAAGTTTTTTTCTTCCAAGTTCCAACAGTCCATAGTCAAACTTTTATATATTGGTTAAACTTTGAAGTACTGATAAAGCTTGAACTAGCATTTTTTGTCTACTTTGATTTCATCTGTTACATATGTGGCGCTAATATTTTTCAAAGAAATCATAAGGTTACTATAAGATCCTCCATCCATTTAGAGATGACAATGAGTAAGGCCTCAATATGTAGGGGGTATTATACTAATTGTCTCTATATCCACAGTTTAAAAAAATATTCATTTTTGGGCTTATATTCGTGCGGGTAGCCGTCTTTTTATCCATATGATATAGTTAAGCAGGGGCGGATCTAACTAATGCCCAATTTCTTTGGACCCTAAATCTACAAGACTACAGCTATTTTTGTTGGGAATTAGACATGGACACGCTCTTCACCCATCAAATTATCAAACAGTAAAACTACGGACTTAGACATGCTCAAAATAAGTAACCTTCAACTTCACACGAGATGGGTATCATAGAGAAATACTAAACAAAATTAATGCATGTGGTAGAGGAACAATATGGCAATAAATTGTGAGGCTCTACATTGAAGTAAAACATCTCAATCTTGCAATGATTACATTCAAATCCCCAAATCCATAACCAATAATGTCAATAGCACAACCTCAAGCATATAATATACTACGTAGCATACACAACACGAAATCAAAACTCAGCCGCAAGGGCCCTACTCAAATAAATCATCATCGTCATCAGGAAGAGGTTGATTGGCAGCTTCAGCAATCTCATCCTCATGCCTGCAAAAGAACCAAAACATAAGAAACTAACAAACACTTCAAATTCAATGAGACGAGTAATACTTTTATGAAACAGTGGAAGAGTGGAACAAACTAAACGATGTTATAGTCTTTTAGTATATTATTGCATGTTCCTAATTGAGGGAGCAAATAGAGGAGAGGAAGGGATGGGTTATGAGTATCATGAACGTTAAACTATTTCCTGATGTTAGTATTTTTTTCATAAATATACATTCCCATGACCCTCTTTTCCCATTACATACACAAATCTAACAGCAATATGGTGGCAGCTTGAAGATAATGTTTGAAGTTAAGACTTGGGTTGTTTGAGAAGCTTGTAAAAATAAATCAATGCTATGCCTTCATCGCTGTTTTCAAACTTCTTTTCATATACCCCTTAAAATAGCTTATAGATGTTATTCCTCCATAAGCTGTTTTCAAACTTCTTTCATATGCCCCTTAAAATAGCTTATAGTTATAGATGTTACCCATGATGATTGTGACATTAAATTTTAAAAGACTGCTTTAAATTACAACCATGATATGCCAATAACGAATGCTTGTTTGATAAACAATTAAACAAATTGATGACAGATAGCTTACTGTTGTTGTGCAACTAAATCGATTTGAACTTCTGGTGGAAGCAATGCAGGAGATGCTACAAATCGCAGATTAGGATCGCTGCAAATTGATACAAGTTAGAAATTAGAAATAATTAATAATATTCAATGTGTTTGTCCTGTCTTTGGAAAATAGAAAATAGACATCTACCCTGCTAGTTTCTGGGCAAGGTACAGGAAAGGCTTCTCAAAGTTATAGTTGCTCTTAGCTGATATCTCGTAGTACTGCAAATTCTTCTTCCGGTGGAAAGTAACTTGCTTAGCCTTCACTTGTCTGTTCTTCACATCGACCTTGTTACCGCAAAGAACAATGGGGATGTTTTCACAGACCCTGAAAATCAGTAGCAAAAGGAAGTGTCTGTAAAGCAATTTAAGGACATAATACTGAACAACTACAAACAAAGTGTCAAAAAAGGTTTCAAAGACTTGATTTACTAACCGACAAAGATCACGGTGCCAAGTAGGAACATTTTTGTATGTCAGTCGAGCAGTAACATCAAACATTATAATTGCACATTGCCCGTGGATACTGCAATACAAAGATGGTGAATTAAAAACACAGCGACTAAAACATTCATAAACAAGGGTAAGAAGTGTTCTATCACAGCATAAAAAAACTACCAAAATGGTAGAGTTCATACATCTACATAAAAGACACCCCAACTGGTATAAAGACTAAAAAAGCAAGCAATTGGCATGCAACAATACTGATAAATTAAGGGGTAACATGAGGGCTTTTGATTAAGCAAATGAGGGTACTTACTAATATCCATCTCTGAGGCCACCAAACCTCTCTTGTCCAGCAGTATCCCAACAGTAGAAGCGAACCGGGCCGCAGTTTGTGTGGAAATCTAATGGATGCACTTCCACACCAATGGTTGCTGTTTACCACCAAATCAAAATAAAATCAATAAATAAATCACTTATAATCAAACGTGTAATGTAACCCTAACAAACATAAATAAAATTAAAAATTAATCTTACGTTCGTATCTCTTCTCAAATTCTCCAGTAAGATGCCTCTTTACGAACGTTGTCTTTCCTGCAAACAGATAATATTTTTCGCAAATAGCTGTTAGTATCTTACAGATTTCTTGCAAAATAAGTAAAAAGTGAAAACATAGAGAAGCGATGAACTAAAAGTAATAGAAAGAAACCTGTGCCACCATCGCCGACGATGACAAGCTTGAAGCTGGGGTAATTAACAGTTTGTTGATTGGGCAAAGCCTGCACGGAAAGAAAAATAATAAATTAGAATCGAATTCTGAAATCAAGATGTAAGGGGTAAAAAGTTGAAGAAAAACGTACCATGGAATGGAATCGAGTAGTTGGTTTTAGAAGAGAAAGTGAGAATGAGAAGTTAGAGAGAACAAGGGTTTATATATCAAGGGTTTTGGAATGATTAGCGTGAATTTAACGAGAGTATAGTAGCTTGGTTTGAAAGCAAGAGTTTTTGTTGTGTGAGAGTGAATGAGTTGAAAGTAAGGGTTATTTATTTATATTAGAGTTTGAAAGCTTGAATCCGACGCAGATGAGCGCTTTTTCTGTCTAAGGTAAGCCCATCCACCCAAAAGCATTTTTGTATTTTGCATTACGTCAAAATTAAAAAATAAAAATATATTTTGCATTGCAATTTCTCAAAATATATATATTCTGATTCTTTAAGATGCAATATAAATATAAAACTTCTCCACATGGAAGAAATCTAGCCATTGCTCTTTTCTAATTTTTATCTACTGTTATGGTAAAAAAATAAAATTACATATACTGTTTGATTAGAAATTTTGTTGTCAAAGAGATAGTGTAATGTATTAATATATTTTTATGTTAATACTCTTTTGTATTGACAAAATAGAATGAATATTCAGCAAAAATTAAAAATAGAATCAATAAATTTTGAAGAAGAATACAAATCTATGATATTGATTTCAAATAACAAATCGTAATTTGACATTCAACAAGTATCTAAGAATTTGCGTTAAAAAAAAAATATATTTTTATTGGTCTCTAATATAAGTAAATATTTTTTTAAAAATTCATTAAATTATTTATGTATTTGGTCCACATGTTAGACAAAATACATAAAATATTCAATAAACTTAAAAAATGAATATTTGCATATATTTGAGATCCGAGTGAGTAAGTAACTGAAATTTGGTGTAGTTTAATTTTCTCCCTCACAGAAAAAAAAAATTGAAATCAAAATTATGATGTCTAATAATACCTATTTAGTTGACACTTTTTTTCATGAGGAGCGACATGAGAAAGTAGTGGCGGATACAGTTTTTTTAGGAGAACGTGTCAAACAAACTTTAGTGCAAGATGTTTTTGATAGTTCTGTCGTTGTTTTGATTCGAGATCGGGAGTTAGTGTCTAGTAGCATTTTTATGGTTAGGGTTGATGGTCTTCTTTAGAAGTGATACTCAATTAGGTGGGGTATGTTTTTGGCTTTCTTCATTGGTGTACCGCCTATATACGGGACCTCTGTCTTGTAGTTCCGCTTTTTCCGATCTCTGAACGTCTTGTGCAGAGATTGGTTATTATTAATAAATTTTTTGCTATTCAAAAAAAAAAAAAGTTATGTCGTTGTGACGGATTCTGACATGTTAAAGACACAACTGATTAGGTTCTGTTTGGTTCGGGGTTTTTAGAGGGAAGAAGAAAGATGATATGATGTTTTAAATTTTTATGTTTGATTCAATTTTTTAACGATGGGGAGGGAGATGAGGAAAGAAGTAATTTATTTTTTTACCCTTAATTTTATAAACTCAAAATAATGATTAAACTATATGGATATATTACATAAAAAAAAATATATAACCAAAAAACAAATCTAATGAGTAGAAAAACTATTTTTTGTTGTATAAAAATATAAAATTTTAATATTTCAACAAGGATAATTTAAGATTTTAATAAAAAAAATGAGGGTAATTTTGTCAAACATAACATCACCTCCTCTCCATTCTTAAAAATCTCTCCTCTTTCCTCCCCTCGGTTGAACTAAACAGAGCCTTAGTGGTGAGGGGTTTGGGATAGTATGCTAGAGTTCTAGTATAAGTGATTTCAATTTTCTCTTAAATGTAGTTGTAGGAGATCGAATCGTAGTTTTTTCTATCCAGTGTAGTGACCACTGAACCAACTAAATAAGGTTTGGTTAGTGGATTACAATTTCATGTAAGACAAACAAATGTTGTGTCGCTTAGGTCCATTAATTTTGTTTTTGAAAGATTAAGTTTTGTTATACAGAAAAGTTTAGCGGATCAACTTGTTATCTGTTTACTTGTTATTCAATTGTAGTTATTTATTTATATATATAATTAAAAAAAAATTAAGAGACAAAACATAAAATTAACTAAAAGGACAAAAATGTGATTTAGACTACTTTTTATTTATTTATTTATGCCACTGACCATAGACGAAAATCAGAATAGGAAAAGAGAAACTGCCACTCGGCACTGGCAAGACAAATAGGGTTCTTGAAAGAGGAATGAGATAATCATAGAGATTGAAGTTGAAAATTTGGAACTATCCTTAATTAACCTAGTGAGTATATATAATATAAGATGTTCATAATCACTATTCCATTCTGCAATTTTTATCTCATTAAATCCATTGTGTATTTTGATACAATAATCTAAAGTAGGTCTATGTTATATACTTATATGCAATCATCTTTTTTATTGGAATTATATATCGTATGATCATCAGTTTCCTTTGTGGTCTAATCTAATCTGCTTTTATTTTAGTTATTGCTTTTATGTAAAACAATATTACTTACACCACAAAATTGAGTAGCTATGTTAATCTAGTATATGCACTTACGATGATCCTCTGTTTTCTTTTGTAATTCTTTTGAATAACACATTTGTTATATTAACAAAGTTTTTTTTGTTTTGAAGTTGAGGGTTTATGTTTGTTGTGCAGAATTTCAAGTCTTGATTACTTGATACACAAGAAATGTCAAGTAGGGGCTATTATGATGCCATCAGCAATCTACATGATACCATTCTCTGCCATATACTCTCTTTTCTCCCAACCAAACAAGTTGTTGCTACTAGCGTCCTTTCAAAGCGATGGACTCATCTCTGGCACTCAGTTCTTCATATTGACTTAACTGACGACCAAGACGTAGAAGGAACCGATGCGATTGAATTGGATGATGTATATATGCTTTTACACTTTAATGATTTTGTGTACTCTCTTCTACTCAAGCTAGATTCCATCAAGAGTTTCCGCCTCAAGGTTGGATATGCTGATTTTGCTCTGGAAAAACTTGGCATTCCTAGTTTGCTCAAATGGGTCGACCATGTTGTACAACATGGTGTTGAGACCCTTTGCATCACTATTTACCGCAGTGTTGATATGCCTATTAGCATTTTGAGCTGCAAGACTCTCGTTACTCTCAACTTGTTTGCGTTTGATGTGAAGGGTTTTTCTTCTGTAAAACTCCCCTGCCTTAAAGTCCTCCGTTTCGAAATGTGTACATTTCAAAATGTTCGAGATTTAGCGTTACTTCTGTCTGGATGTCCAATTCTTGATGATTTATATTTATGTGCCTTAGAGTTCCTCTCTGAAGACTCTCCTACCTATCAAGAGTGTGAGAGTTTAAGCTTAAGCAAGTTGACCAAAGCACAAATATTTATGATGGCGTGTCATTTTCCGTTGAAAGCATTTCATAATGTGGAGGAATTGCACATGGAAATATATCTATTTAAGGTTTGAAATTTATCACTGCAATATGGGATGAGGCTTAGTTGTTGTATATGAATACATCAGCGTTAGTTTTGTTTCTACTCTGCAATATGATAGTATTTTTTTTAATGTTGCCTATTGTTTTTAGGTGTATCGAAGGTTTGATGAGATTCCAACTTTTCTTAATTTGGCCAATTTGAAACTTAGATATATAAAATCTAAATGGAATTTGTTAGTGAAAGTGCTCAATTGTTGCCCTAAAGTTCAAAACCTTGAGCTTGATAAGGTTTGTTAAGTTTACGATCACGTCTCTTCTCTGTTTTGTTTTACATGATTTTGTGAATTGATTTATTTATCTATATTAATAGGTCTCCATCGGTGGGAATGGAGCACATGCCTTCAAAAATTGGGTGGTTCCAAAATTTGTTCCGCAATGTCTTTCATTACACCTCAAAACTTGTAAATTTACAGACTTCTTAGGTCAACAAGGTGAACTTATGTTAGCAAGATATATTATGAAAAATGCAAGAGTTTTACAAACCATGATAATCTGTTGCAGTCAAGGCTTCAAAATAGAAACAGAATTATCCATATGCCCAAGAGCCTCTCCTACATGTCAACTTATATTAAATGAGTGAATGTAATCCAAGCATTAGTTCCTCTGATTAACTTCTATGATGCAACTATTAGGTTTGCTAGTTTGAATTGTGAACGTTTATGGTCATGAACCTTGTCTCGGTGCACAAGTAAAGGAAAATATATCCTTAAACTTTTTTTTTACGAAAAAATTGTCCTTAAACCTGTAGATCTTTTTATTTAATTTTAACTTGATTACGACTGCAGTTAAATTCACGATTGACCATATTTTGGTAGTTATTATATGCTACATGATATGTCTTGCATGTATTATTATTATTATTATTATTATTATTATTATTATTATTATTATTATTATTATTTATAAAGTCTTGCATGTATTATTATTGACTAGTAAGAAAGTTGCATTAATGACTTCCATGTTTCAAAACCTTGAGCTTTATCATGTTTGTTAAGTTTACAATCATATCTTCTCTATTTTGTCTTACATGCTTTTGTGAATTCATTTATTTATCTATATTAATAGGTCACTGTCGATGAGATAGGAGCAAATGCTTTAAAAAATTTGGTGGATCCAAAATTTGTTCCGCAATGTTTTTCATTACACCTTAAAACTTGCAAATTTAAGGACTTCTTAGGTCAACAAGATGAACTTATGTTAACAAGATATATTATGAATTATGAAGAATGCAAGAGTTTTGCAAACCATGATAATCTCTTGCAGGAGAGGCTTCAAATTAGAAACAAAATTATCCTTCTGGCCAAGGGTCATCTGTACTTATATTAAATGAGTGAATGTAATCCAACCACTAGTTCCTTTGATTAACTTCCATGATGAAACTATTTATCCAATCAGTGGAATGGTAATATGTTTCAAAATTTGTTCTGCAATGCCTCATTACACCTCAAAACTTGCAAATTTGAGTGCTTCTTAGGTGAACAAGGTGAACTTATGAAATCAGAAAGGGTAGTATGTACAGTATTAGGGATCAAAATTACTAGTTTTAAATTAAGAAATCAAAATTAAACAATTGAAAAATTAGAAATGTCAAAAGTTCAATTGAGGCAAATACGGCGGAAAGTTAGTGAGACAAAATTGGTTTGACTCTTAAAGTGATGTGTTACCCTGTCAGCCTGTCAGGGCCATGCAGAGTGATCTATAGTAGCATGAGTGCCACGTGTCCATGTAGTTCAATTGGCACAACAAAGGGTACACGTGCCTAAACCTTAATGAACAGGTTTTGTGAGGTCAATCGTATGAGCTGTGTACTCTACGTCACTACGTATACCTCTAATTTTGAGAAAAGTTTTTTTTTTTTTTTTACAAATAATTTTAAGAAAAGTTGAAACAATGAAAACTCGAAAGCACATTAGGCTCTGTTTGGTTCAATCGAAGGGGAGGGGAGGTGAGGGGAGGAATTTTTAAAGAGGTGAAGTGAGAGAAAATATAATTTATTATGTTGATAAATTTACCCTCACTTTTTCATTAAATCTTAAATTATCCTTGTTGGAATATTAAAAATTTAGGTTTTATTTTTTTGACAATAAAAAAATTTAAGTTTTCTACTCGTTAGATTTTTTTTTGTTATGTATATCCTTTAGATTTTTTTTGACGTAATATATCTATTAGTATAATTTAATCCTTATTTTGAGTTTATAATGTTAAAGATAAAAAAGTAAATTAATCATTAACTTCCCTCCCCTCCCCTCGTTAAAAAAATTAAACCAAACACCAAAATTTAAAATATTCCCTCCCCTCCCCTCCAAATTTTTTTGTAATTTAGTTAATCACAAATTTTTATTTTATTTGTTGTTTTTGTGATTTAGGTTTTATTTTGTCTTTTATACTCTTTTTCTACTTTATTTTATTGACTAAATTTTGTATAATTTTTTTTTGTTGAAATAATATAATTTTTTATTGTTTTTAAATAAAGTTTGTTACAATTTTTTTAGAAATAGATAATGGTTGTGAAAAAGTAAGAATACATTGATGGATTAAAAATATAATATAGTTAAAAAAATGACATTATAGAAAAATAAGGTGCAAAAATATCTTTTTTTTTTAATTTTTTTTTCTAAAACAACAAATAAAAAAGAACGGAGATAAGATAGTAATAAATAATTAGGATTACCTCTAACTTTAGCTAATACTAGTAATAATAATATTAATATATCTACCTGCCTTCAAATTATCAATTTATATTTTATACTAGCATTCTATTTTCTTTCACCATCCAAAATATCTCATCTCCACAATGCCATCACAAAACCCACTTTCTCTTTTATTTGCACTACTACTTCTATGCTTACCTCTAGTCATTTTATTCACCACCACAACAACTACAATCACAATCACAACTATAACAACCACTTTCTACTCCACCATACACATCCCTAATAAAATATCAAACTCTAACCAAAGAACCACTTTCTTTAGTATAAACACTCAACATAATCAATCATCAAACCAACCAACAACAAAAGACGAAGAAGATAGTAAAACATTGTTCATTGTAGCTAACCATACAAAGTCAAAACCAACATGTAGAAAATTAGCGTTCATGTTCTTAACAACCACTCCTCTCCCATTCGCTTCATTATGGGAATCTTACTTCAACCAAATCCCAAACAACTTGTACAACATTTACATTCATGCGGATCCCACATTCTCTTATGACCCACCTTTTTCCGGTGTTTTTTCTAACCGTCTCATTCATTCAAAACCAACAAAAAGATTCTCCCCCACTCTCGCCGCAGCGGCGCGTCGATTACTCGCACGCGCACTCGTCGAAGATAGTTCAAATTACATTTTTATCCTTCTCTCCTCATCTTGCATCCCTCTACACTCCTTCAATTTCACTTACCAAACTCTCATTAACTCACGTAGAAGCTTCATGGAAATCCTCAACAACGAAACTGGTTCATACGACCGCTGGGAGGCGCGTGGACATAACACGATGCTCCCCACGGTAAAGCTTGAGGACTTCCGCATAGGATCACAGTTCTGGGCGCTGACACGTAAGCATGCGAGGTTAGTTGTCAGCGATAGAAAGATTTGGTCAAAATTCAACGTTCCATGCGTGCGTTTTGATACGTGTTACCCAGAAGAAAATTACTTTCCTACCCTTATAAATATGCGGGATCCTAAGGGGTGCGTGAATGCCACGCTAACACACGTAGATTGGAAAGGGAGCTATGATGGACATCCTCGTACCTACGTGGCATCTGAGGTTTGTCCTGAACTGATTTGGGCTTTACGTAGGGATAAGCCTAGATATGGTAATGATGACGGTGGGAATAACGGTACATGGAGACGGCGTGATCCGTTTTTGTTTGCTAGGAAATTTTCCCATGAATGTGTACAACCGTTGATGGAAATAGCTGACGGCGTGATCTTTAGGGACTAGAGATTGATGGGAACTTAAATGGTGTTGCCGTGGCGTAATGGGTGGAGTAATTGGAACTGGATGGACCATTGGATAGGTTTTGACAATAACAAAATTGAAATGGACAAAAAGGGGAATTGAACCCCTATGGTGATGTAGTCGTGAGAATTAGGTAATCTATTTCTTGCAAATTAGGTGTTATGTATTTTATGGGTGGGTTTAAATGGATAGGGTAAGCTTGCAAGTTGCAAGTTAAAATGTGAGTTTATAAGTTCATTTGATAAAAATACTTGTTTGATAAAGGATTTTTTAAAAAGAGCTTATGGGTGTGTTTGTTTCAGCTTTTTTTTCAAAAAAATCTATTTTTTTGATAAAAAAATCATTTTTTTCATTTTACTTGTGTTTGTTTCAGATTTTATAAAAATCATTTTTTTAAAAAAATCATTTTTCTCTTCAAAATGAAAAGCTATTTTGAATAGCTTTTTTCAAAATCTATTTTTTTAAGAACATGAACCATGTGTTTGTTCTCAAAAATGATTTTTCTAATTATAAACAAACACAATACAACTTTAGATTTTTTTCAAAATCTCTACAAAATAAATCATTTTTTAAAAATAGATTTTTTTCAAAAAATCTATTTTATTTTAATCTCAAACAAACACACCCTATAACTGATTTTATTAACTTACAATTTTTTATAAGCTATATCAATTAATTTGAGTTTATAGTTTTTTATATTTTCTTTCAATTTTATCTCTATCATCCTATTTCATAATTAAATTTAAATTTTTATGTCATTTTATATTTATCAATCAATCTAATCATTAATTTTATCAAACACTTCTATTAATTTATCAACTAGCAACCATAAATCATCAGCTGTAAGTTATAAACTGACTGATATTAATTATTTTTCTCAAACATGGCCTAAATGTTTATAGTAGTAGTCACTCCTCGTTTGACTAAAAATAAATTGGAATAAAATGTTGTACATTAAGAATGCATAGATTCGATAACTATTTTTTAAAAACTTAGTATCCGGTCTAAAGATCGACTAATTTAATAGACCAATCCCACTGTCTACTTGTTGGGTTCCATTTAAAGCGAGAATTTTTATCATGTATGGACTAATCAACTAAAATTGACACTAAGTGAATCAAAACTGAATCCTTGTAAAGAACACACTTCAAGAACCTAAATCAATCTAGTTCAAAAAAAAAAACCTAAATCAACACCACTAAGCAACCCAAGTGGGTTTCAATAACTAATTTTTACTTTAGAGGAAGAGTCAATAACTAGAATTATTATCTCTCATTTTTTTTACTTCCATTAATCTTATATGTTATACTTTTTGTTTTAAATTAATTGTGACAATTGCCCACAAATTCTATATAAACAGATAAAAAATATTAAAATTATTAAATCGGACATTTATAGGTGGAGTTCAAACTTCAATGATAATAATAGGTGACTACTTGTGTACCCCCACAAGATTTGGGGGTATATACCCCCAACCACTATAAAAAGTTTTAAGCGATATAATTTTTTATAAAATACACTGTTGGATTGAAAGTTTATATCATATAGATTATTTGTGTAAAATTTCAGACAAATCTAAAATCATTTGATATGTTATTGAGACACATAAGGATTAACGGTGTTTAAGAAATCATAGAAACTGTTAATTTTGACGCGTCTCAATAACATATCAAATGATTTTAGATTTCTCTGAAATTTTACACAAATGATCTATATGATATAAGCTTTTAATCCAACGGTGTATTTTATAAAAATTTATATCGGTTAAATTTTTTTTAAGTAATTGGGAGTAAATACCCCCAAATCTTGTGGGGGTAGACAAGAAAATACCTAATAATAATAATAACAATAATTACTCCCTCTGTCCCATTATATAAGCACTTTTACTACAAAAGTCTAGTCTCAAAATATAAGCCCCTTTACAATTTATTAGGTACATTTATTACTTTTTTGCTTACACCTACTTCTAATTATTACTACTAAATTGCATTGGAATACAAAAATTGTAAAGGAGCTTATATTTTAGGACTAGACTTTTGTAGTAAAATTCCTTATATAATGGGACGGAAGGAGTAATAATTTTATGAAAAATAGAGATACCAATCCTATGGACGAAGATTAACTATGAATGTGATTTTGATAATAATTCAATAATCAATATTAATAATAATATATTTGCCATTTAAAAAAAACAATATTAAACCCAATTTCACACACAACTACATATAATAACTACTCCATGTGTTGACAGATCACCCTTCTTACAATCTTCACCAAATATATCGAAAACAATAGTTTCAATGTTCAATCCTAATAGGTGCGAACGATAGGCACTGAAAGAGTATGGGACAGCCCAACCATTTGTTAATGCTATTAACGCCAGGGGTGATGTTACTTGTCATCTAACTAGGAGCCAAGTACTAATGTAGTTAAAAATCAGGAGGGATATTACTCTACTGTTAATACTAGATTAAACTTTTGATTAATTATACCACCAACAGTCTCATGCAAGAACTAGCGAGTAAAATTTTAAGAATAAGCAGCAACTAAGACTGTTACCATAAGATAGAAATATGCATAACCAATCAATATCGTCAGCACCAGCATTTTATAAATTTACAGTAGTTAAAAGATTTGTTTTTTAAGGAGCAAGAATCACTTGAAGTACAAAGTCGAGAAGAAAATGTTACTATTACAAAATACACAGAGACATCACAATTGAGTTACACATCTCCCAGCATCAAAACCCAACAAGAAATTGTTTCCTCCGATTGTCTCTCCTTTGCATCCCATGATACTAAATGCAGATCTCAAGAATACGATGACACCATTTAAAACAAAGGAAAACACTATGGTCATAGTAAAAAATAAACAAACAACCTATAGATGTGGCAAAAAATAAAGGGAGGCTTTATCAGATAGGAGTATGGTAATACCCGTTTGGAGGTCCCATTCCATGGACTGGGGGCATTCCATAAGGCATAGGACCTCCGGCATAGTATCCAGTACCGTTATTCAATTTGGTCAAGCTAGATTGGCCTTGCATCCCATCTCTTGCATACTGATGCCACAGCTGCTGCTCATGCACAAGCAATTGCTGCTTCTTCTCCATTTCGGCCATTTGCACGTAGGAGGGAGGTGGAATGCTCAATGATGCAGCGAACGGATCCTGATTAACTGGCTGCACAGATCCATCTGGGGCTGGAAGAGCTAAAACAGGTGATGTGGTCTTTCCTGGTCCTGGCAACGCCACACTGCTTGCACTCCCTCCACTAAGTTGGGCGGTGCTAACATGCTGCCTGACCATTCCTTGATCGTACATGCCATTCAACAATAAGGGATCGAGTCCACCACCTAAAGCATTCTTCTGCCTTGATAAATTGCTGGCTGTCTCAACCAATGCCAATTCCCAATCAGCTTTTCCAGGTTCTGCGGCAGGGGTTTGCCAAGCCGAAGTTACTTCTGGCTGTCCATTTGATGGAAAGGCCTCCCACGATCCATTTCCATTACTGGCCGGTGCACCAGCAAAGAGTGCCAAAGCAAATCTATTACCCTGGTCATCTGCAGTGACTGCATCCTCTCTCAGATTCACCAAGTCTTCTGTAAACTGTGGCTTTGGTATAGGCTCCGGTTCTGGTGGAGGAGGTGGTGTATAATTCTCAGGTGCAGGCAGTGCCTTAATTTCATTCATATCTGGTACGGGCTCCTCCTCTTGTACTTCCGGCTTTGGAGCTTCCTCTTTCCTTTCTGGACTCTTTGGCCTCTTGGCCCTATCCCTCACAAACTCCTCCAGCGTCTCCAGCAACTTACTAGTAATTCTCTGAACTTCTGGGTACTCAGAGGATCTCGCCAAACCACTATCTTTACACCAATTGTAAAAGGCAACTAGTTCATCAATCTGTTTAGCAGCACTTGCATAAGCATCAAAGGCCTTAACACAATCAGGGTACTCCATATCAAAGAATTTGTCAAGCAACACTGCCAAAACCTCACATATATCAGCATACAACTGAAAACTCTCCTTAACCAAGGGATACAAAGCAATCAAAACCATCCTACTGTTCTTGGCCAAGCCAGTTGGCCTACATGCCAAGAAACGATCCAAAAGCCTCTGCAAATGGCTCATCTTTCCGAAAATCCTCTCCGGCTTCATATCCCTCAAAGGAGTAACAGTAACAATCCTTCTATCATCATTCCCCGCCACTTCGTTCACATCACCATAAGACCTCGTCTTCCTCATCCCACTCCCACCTTCCCCTCTAAATTGTCCACCTCCATATTCATATTCATTAGGCGGCGACCTGTAATTTTCTCTTCCACCAAACCTCTCATCCCCACCACCACCGCCGCCACTGCCACTGCCACTGCCGGCACCACCAACACTACTACCAGCCTTTCTATCAAACAACATCAACTCAAGTCGCTGATCAAGATACATAGCATATGTCCTAACAAAAGCAGAGTGATCCCAAGAACTAGAATGAGCCTCATCCCTGAAATCAGACATATTCAAAAGCCTAGTTCCCCTACGGGTAGCATACATGATCTCTTCCTGGAAAATCGGTGTTCCATCATTCATCAAACGATGAACAAGTATAAGAGCCTTCAACGCCACAATCCAATCGCGCGTCTTCCCCAAACGCTTGGACACAGCCGCAACACAAGCGTTAACATAACCACGCGAGTAAGACATCAAGTTCAAGATCTCCCTTATATACTTCTCACTCGCCGGATCTTCGTCGTGACCCGTGGCCTTGACAATCGCCACCTCCAATTCCGGCGCCATGTTACTCGCCACCTTTGCAATTCCAATACTCGTCTGATCCTTCACCGCACCAATCGCTTTCCGGATCGTGCTCGAAGTCATCTTGAATCTTCTTCTTCCGATCCAATCCAATCAGTTAGTTACAAACTCAGCTTGAGCTACGAGTGTGAATAATTGATTAGAAACGGTTATAACAGAATTGAAAGAGGTTTGAATTATGATTTAACTGATTTTCTAAAAGTAGAAAACCGAAAACCCTAATAACCGTTCAATTCAAATTGAATTCAATTGAAGTAATGAAGAGTCAATAGATGGATAGATCCTTGAAGCTTACCTCAGTTCCTAGATCCGCGTAGAGAGAGAGAATAAAACGGGTATGGAGCTCCGATTAGCTAGGTCCGGATCTACTGGAACAAAGACCAATGAAGAGAAAGAAAGAGAGTTGAAAGGTCAAAGGCGCGAATAGTGTAAACTGTGTTGTTTCAGATCTGTGGGAATTGGTGAATAGAGAGAGAGAGAGAGAGAGAGAGAGAGAGAGAGAGAGAAATGAAAAAGCTGAAACTATTACTACTATAGCTTCCGGAGAGAGAGAGAGAGATTGTCTGAAGAAAAGAATAGAGGGTGGGGTTTGTATGTTTGAGGTATTTTTTAATTATCATACGACGCGTACGGTTTACGGTGATTTTGACTCGTTTTCTGATATGTGATGGTGATTTTCTTACTTTCTGGTAGATTTCCAGTTTTGATACAGACACGAGAACCGGATGAACCGGTTGTTAGGTGGGTCCCGGATTTGGTTTACTTTCATCAGGGGCGTCGGTGGGATGGTAAATGTGTAAAGTTCGGTATTTACGGTAAACAACCAATATGGGGGGATTCTTGTAAAAAGTAGTACAATATGCGATTTAATTAATTGTTAAAAAAATCAAAAGAAAAAAACAATGTGGGGATTTTGTTTGATGCTCTTGCTTTTTTTTTGGCTCTTTTTGAATGTAGTGTTGTTGGAATTTGTTTGAAGTTTTACATTATTTAGGTTTTTGGGTTGTTCAGTGTATAAATATGTGAGAATATGTGACGGTAACTTCATCTATTGAGCTAACTTTTGGGTTGATATTTAAACATATTATGTGTTTTGACTATTTTATACGGTATATATTATATCTTATTTCGTGAGTCTAGATTAGTTGGTAGAAACATACTCCTTCTGGTACTATATATTATCTCCGTCCCATTTTATAAGACCCGGTTTGACTAAATGCAATATTCATATGCTTCGTTTTGACTGTGTTTTTCTAAGAATATATAAATGTAAATATTATTTTATAAGATCTTGTTTGATTTGTCTCGATACATATTTTCAAAATATTAAATTTATATAATTTTTACTAATAGACAATTAAAGATATTCGCAATCAAAATCATGTATTGGCAAACGTGCAGTGGACAACGGGGTCTTATATTTTGGGACGGAGGTAGTATAAGAAACATTTTACTTTTTTGGTTCATTGGAGAATTGATGTATTTAGACTATATTTTTGTCTAAATACATCAATTCTATAATGAATCTAAAAAGTCAACTTTTCTTATATATAGAAACGGAGGGAGTAATATATTATGTGAATCGGAATTTAAATTTTAATAGATCTAATTATTCATCTTTGAGAGGTCAAATTGCAAAACCATTATTTTAAAATTTAAATTCTTTCAAATTGTGAAGTGTGCATACATTGAGAGACAATATTGTTTACTTGGTAGTGCCAGATCTAAACAGAAGAACGAAAGATAATTTGCTGTAAACAGCTCATTTAGAAGAGAAGAGGTGCGTGATTGGAAAAATTAAAAGCTGTTGCATCAATGATCCAACGCATGCTTTGTATTGGAAATTAAATTTGGAATGCTTACCAGCTGAAACCTACTACTCTTTGGTCGTCTGACTTAGAAAAGAAAATTCAACGTGATTAAACGTGGACTTGAATTAATTATGAAGCTGTTTGGTCGTCTAACTAAACAGGAAAAGTTGAGTTGGAATGTACAAATCAACCATATTTAATGCGAAGGAAATTGGAGTGCGGATTGATTTGTACCGTAAACTTTAGCTTTTTATTAGATTTACTAGTCGGTATACCCGTGCTAAGCACGGGACGCGCGTTGCATGTGTCGTTCGATTGTATGATTGTTCGTGATATATATAAACAATTAAAATTTTATGTTAAATGATTTTTTATTAATAAAAAAAATTAAAATTAGTTCTAATATATATAATTGCAATTATTTAGATTACATTGCAATTCAAATTTAAATAGACAGATAGACTCAAGTCTCAATAAAATAATTTACAGTTTCCCGTGAATCTATTAAAAATTTATCAGCGATAAAGCTAACAATTTCCATGTGAATTTATTAAAAACTTATCAATGACAAAATTTATAGTCCCCATTGAATCTATTAAAATCTACATCAACGATAAAATTTACAGTTTCCCGTGAATCTATTAAAACATTTATCAGCGATAAAACTAACAATTTCCCCGTGAATTTATTAAAAAAATTATCAACGATAAAATTGATAGTTCCCCTTGAATATATTACAATCTACATCAACGATAAAATTTACAGTTTCCCGTGAATCTATTAAAACATTTATCAGCGATAAAACTAACAATTTCCCCGTGAATTTATTAAAAAAAAATTATCAATGATAAAATTGATAGTTCCCCTTGAATATATTAAAATCTACATCAACGATAAAATTTACAGTTTCCCGTAAATCTATTAAAACATTTATCAAAGATAAAACTAACAATTTCTCCGTGAATTTATTAAAAAAATTATCAACGATAAAATTGATAGTACCCCTTAAATCTATTAAAATCTACATCAACGATAATATTTACAGTTTTTCGTGCATTTATTAAAAAATTTATCAGCGATAAAACTAACAAATTCCCCGTGAATTTATTAAAAAAATTATCAACGATAAAATTGATAGTCCCATTTGAATCTATTATTAGTGATAATAGGGAGTAGTTTTTAGTAATAATAGTATTTGCGTACTTGATGTCTAGATGAAGCACATCTTGTGTTAGTCTAGTTTTTATTAATAAAACATCTTTTGCTATTTCTAAAAAAGTAATAATAGTATTTGCTCAATCTCAACGTAACTATTAATATTTGGTCAAATAATTTTTTTTTTAACTAAATAATAATAATTTAATAATTGAATTAAAAAAAGAAAATTAACTTGATTGAATATTAGTTTGAAATCCATAGGCTAGATTTTTAGGGTGTTGGAGTCTGCTTATTCTTTCTACTTTCTCTACCCAATTTCTCTCACCAAACTCATCACCGCCGCCCTCTTAAGCTTCTTTATTCTTTTCTCCAATATTGTGACCATTACCCCAAAAATACATATCAAAGACAAGTACATATATAATTTCTCAGATCCTTTCTTCTTCCTCTTCAAATAATCACTCGTTTATTTATATATCCAAAGATTTTAAAATTTTACAACTATTAATTTCTTGACCAGATCTAGACAACCACAGTCATTTAATGAAAAATAATCATCATGGAAAGACTCATCTTCATCTCCTCTACAAAACCCACAAAAAAACACCACAATCGGAGCACCTTCATCAGCGGCCACCGTGCTGGAAATTGGCTCCACCGCGCCGGAAATAGTCACCACCGTGCCAGGATATGTGATGCTTCTATTTTGTGTCTTGTGATAATAACCGTATGACTTTTCTCATCTTAGATTCTTTCTTTTTTATTTTTTATTTATGTCCAAAAGAAAAATGTTCTGCATGCATCTCTTTTGTAGCCACCATTTGTCCATATTTTTTTCGATCTTCTTCTTCTACCGATCTTCCAAGTCCCACTTTCTTCCATCATATTTCTTTTTTGCAATTTTTTTTAGAAAGAAAATAGAAATCTATTATTTGTTCTACAAAGAAAAACAATAATTAGATGAAATCACAATCTCTACCATTTAAACTCTCTTCTTCAATTTCTTTCTAGATATGTATAATTATTTTGCAGATCTGAAAAAATGAAAAGAAAATTCATAACTAAGCTTGTGTTGCAGTGTTGCATTTTGTATTTCTCTTTCCGTGTATTTTTCATAATTCGGACCGTTTCTTCTTAAATTCAGTAGATAACAAAATCATACTCATGTAAATTAATAAAAATCAAAACTTTGTGATGAAAAGAAGTATTTGAAAAACAATATAAAGCATCAATTGATTTTTATACCACAAGTTTTGTGTTTTAGTCATTTAGATCTGTTTGAATCAAAAAAATTATGTTTTATTTATTTTTCTTATTTTTCTGTTTAAAGAAAAAAGATTGTGTTGTGTTTTATACCTGTTTAAATAAATAGTATATTTTTGGTACATTTATTTGTAGAAATATGTAACCAAAAAATATATTTGTAGAAGTACATCATAATCAAAATCTTTTTATTTTTTGGTGACAAAATCAACATTTGATTCTTAGTTTTTGTAATTTTAGATCTGTTTATTGTAAGGAAGAAATAGAAAGATAAATAGAACGAAAAAATTACTTACTTTTTTGGTTCTCATTTCTTATTTTTATTTTCATCTTCATATATTTGCCAAAAGGATATGAACTTGGTTCTTCATATATTTGGCAGGATCTGTTTTTTGTAAGAAAGAAATAGATAGTTAAATAGAACAAAAAATTTACTTACTATTTTGGTTCTCATTTATTGTTTTCATCATTCATATATTTGCCAAAGAGGATATACACTTCATTTACTTTGGTTCTTCATATATTTGCCAAGTTCTCTTTTTTGTAAGAAAAAAACAGATAGTTAAATAGAACAAAAAATTTAATTACTTTTTTGGTTCTTCATTTCTTATTTTCATCTTCATATATTTGCTAAAAGGATATGAACTTCATTTACTTCGGTTCTTCTTTTATGCAAAATGATAAAGTAGGTACAAATTAGAAAAATTCATAGGATGAAAAAATGTCAATGAAAGAAAATTCAAAAATAAAGTGAGAAAGAAGAGGAAGAAGAAAGTTGAAATAAATGGTATGGTATATGGTAATGGTATTATAGAGATTGAAATTTAGAAAAGGGAACTTATTTTTGAATTTGAATTAAAGTAGAAAAAGTCAAAACAGCTGTACATGAGCTGTTTTTTTTACAGTGTTGGCATGTGAATTAGTTGGCCCGTGAAATACATATATTGTCCTTTTAATCTAGTTTACTTCATTTAGTTTACAATGTACTTTACTTTTGTGATAGTTGTACTTGACTTAGTTTACTTTAGTGTAATGAAAAGTTAGACTTTTGTGATAATTGTACTTGACTTAGTTTACTTTAGTGTAATGGAAAGTTAGATGATGTAGTTAAAGATAAAAAGAAGACGTGGATGAATGAGAGCTTGGTAAGGTTAGTGAAGTAATTTCATTAGTATCTATCTTTTTTAGATATATATGATTTTGGAGTCTCTTTCTAGTGAATTCCAAAGCTCCTCGTTAATGATATTTTCGGTATATATATGTCTAAGAATGTGTTAATAATTTAGTTGTTTTTTATTTAGACTTTTGCCCTCTTTTTTAAAAAAAAAACTTGATATTCACATTTTATAATGCTCCAAATATAGTAAAAAATGAAACAAGTGTTTAGTATTACAATAAAATATTCAGATGTATGAAACTCCAAAAACAATCATCCATAATCAGAAAAATATTCAGTTGCATAAATATTATGAGAGCCGTTAATATTCAATTTAAATATGTGTTTGTAGAAGGATATCAAAGAAGAGAAATGTTAGCAACTTAATTGCAAGGTGTTTAGCCAAATTTAATTGATCTTTAAATTTTGTCGCCATTGGAAAGAGTTTAGTTGGCAATCTTTAATTCTTAGGGAAGGTATTGGATTGAGATTTTGAGGTATTATTTTGACAAAAAAAGTCTTGAAGATTTTAAAAGATTTTGTGGGATTATATTGATTCTATGAGATTTTGAGAAAATTTTTTTAAAAGACTTTGCTTATATTTTATAAAAGTCTTAATTGAATACCACAAGATTTGCTTGCATTTTATAAAAGTCTTGATTGAATACTACAAATCTTTTTTATCGTAAAAAAGTATTTTAAAATTTATTGAAATCCCAATTGAATATCTCCCCCTTAATTTTTAGTAGAGTTGTTTATTCAAATATCTTTCAAATTTAGATTCTTAAATTAAAATAAATATTTTTTCTCTTTCATTCATCATATAAAGAATCAAAATGTAGGGTATTGTAGGCCCTAATGAACAATGTTAAATACTTCAAAATAAGAATATCTGGATAAACTAAAATATGTTGAATTCATCAAAAATTTGTTTAATCTTACATGGTACACTGACAGTCTGACACCCACGTGAATGGTGTTAAGAATCTTAATTTAAATATTTAGTGATAAAGATGTTATTAACAACACACTTTTGGTAGACACACTAACACACTCCTTTTATGTTATTAGAGTAGGGGGAATACTTCTCTAAGGATTTGTTTACGAGTTTGGAGGGGACGGGAGAACTTTGGAGGAAGAGAAATAGAGAGAAAAATAGATAAATCTTTTATATTTTTTGAGAAAGTATTTTTTATAAAGAATGACAAATAAATACTTATGATCAATATATTATGAATTTAAGAATATTATAAAAACATTAATTAAATTTGAAGAATTCATATAAATCCTCCAAATCCCCATCCAATGCAATTTTTGAGTCTACTAAATTGGGAAGTTTTGTGTTATGAAGAAAAAATAATCTTATAAACTCCTCTATTTCTTCCACTTTCATTTTTTCCAAAGCATTTCCCCACCTCCTCTCCAAACTCGCAAACAAAGTTTAATAGTTGTGAACAAGTGGTAAATGTTGTGAATAAGGTTAAGTAAATACATTTTCCAAATTCAACAAAACAGGTCGCGTGGCCTAATGGATAAGGCGCTCGCCTCCGGAGCGGGAGATTGTGGGTTCGAGTCCCACCGTGATCGTTTTTTATCATCATATATATAATTTGGATTTGGATTATTTTACACTCATATAGTTTCGAATTTTATTTTCCTCAAGTATTTTTTTCACTCTTTCTTTGGGTACAATTTGTCACACTCCACAAATTACAAAACTTGCCCTAAGTTTTTGCCTCCTTTAAATATTCCCAGTGTAAAAAGACCCCCGGGTTGCACTTGTGTGTAGAATAGTAAAGCACTAAAACTATACATCTACATGATTCTATTCTAGAACGGTGGGACTACAATTTCATTTGAACATTAACCATATAATCATTCTCGTGAACTTTCAAATTTCAAAGAAAAAGTTCATAGTTTCAAACACAATTTCTTAAGTATGGTCACATTGAATGTATAATTCACACCTAGTAAGAATCAAAACTTAAACAAATAATTTGAAATTTGTAATTTTACATTTTTAGTACTATTTTTTGTTTTTGCTCTCTGCAACATATTCAAGCATATAGTAACGTACTTTTTTACTCAACCAAACACAAACAACATTAAAATAGTACGACTACAAATTACTACCTATGATCCTTAATATAAGAAAAAATTTATTTTTTAGATTCATTGAGTTTTCAATGTGTCTAGTGTATAATATAAGATTAGATACATTGGAAATTAAATGAATCTAAAAAAACAAATTTTTTTTTATATTACGAACAGAGAGAGTATAATATTTGTCAGATAAAACTTTCATTTTCCATTCCTCAATATCACCAAACGCCGCACCGTACCAATAAAGGATCTGCAAGAAAATTATATATATCCAATCTTTAGACATCTTACCTTTATTTATAATGATATATTCTTATGGTCAATTTTACGAGGGATAAATGTGACAAATTTTGTATTATGTATAAGTTATTAGTTTATACCACTAGATCAATTAATTTTAAATCTAATGAATGAAAATCACATTTGTGTGCAAGACTAATTTATTTATGCATATCAGACAAATCTATTTCATATTCATATTCCTATATTCTATATCCTCTAAATAATTTATTGTTGCTTTGCTAACTTGACAATGAAAGTATGCAATGTAACAATATTGTAAAACATAGACATACTGCCATGGTATATGTCCAGTAAGCAGCCAATCCCCTTGTTTATTCTGAAATGCAAGTGTATAGTTTGCTCCATCTTCCTCAAAATTTTGGTTTGCTAAAACAATAAATAAAAAATCATACATATCAACTAAAAAATATACTTACCTTTTAACAAAACCATAAGAAAATACAAAAGATAAACTGAAAGTGAGATACTATATGAATCATTGATACTTACATTTAACAAACATGCTAATCAAAGAGTCTTTGAGAGTATGATAAGAGTTGTAAAGCCTCAAATTGATTTGCCTTCCTATGGCAACCCCTTCCATGTTAACCTTAACATATAAAGGATTTAATCTTCTAATTTGATTTTCATTAGCTTGCATCCTATGATCAATCCTTATATGACCATGATGCTGCTGATCATGAAGCTCTTTCTTCCTCCATGATTTAATTGGTGGCCACCCCACCAAATGTTTTTCTCCTTCACTATTCATACATGTACATCAAATACAAAATTAATGATATGCATAATCAAAAACTTCCATCAAATTATTTATTAAACTAGTTTTAGTACATGTTTGAAATCACAGTGAGTTTTATGAAATCATGGCTGCACATTGATTCTGTCAAATTCACTGCTAAAGCAGACATGCATTTCAAAAGAGATAAGTAAGCATTGAAAACATAAGTAAAGAATCAACTTACTTATTTGATGTGTCAACGTTCATATTCATCTTTTCGTTGCGGTCATCTTCTTCATTTGGCTGACCACTCCATACTAATAAAGGCAAAGGTTTCAAAAAATGTCCAAAAGACTCTTCAAAGCTACGCTTGTTTTTGCCATACTTCTTGTTTACATAACAGCCACTATGATTAATTAAACCAGGGTTGTAATAAGGATCAAATCCATCAATGGAACTATGAATTGGTAGAGCCAGGGATAACTGAAGATCCATGAAGCATGAGAAGCTAGCTAATTAAGGCTAAGATGCTATAATAGTACACAATAGACAAAGAAGAACATATATATTGGTAAATCTTCAAAGTTATAGCTAACTTTCTAAGAGTAATTGAGGTTACTTGACTTTTGGGACTTGTGAGCATATATATGTGTTTGTGTGTGAGTGAAGGAGGGGAATGAAAAGGACCATTGTCTTGTGGAACAAGAATTGTTAGAGACAACATGGAAGTTGGGTCGGCAAAAAGAGTAGCAGCATTATAAGTTAGTTGAGAAATGAGAGCACCAATGTGTTACGGCCACTTTACTCACTTTCTTTTATTGGTCTATTGGTCTCAATTGTCCAACCAATGTGTCCCCATGTATACATATTTTCTTCGAAGAAGTCGATTTTATAAGGACGAATTAAAGTCAATTATGATATTGTATTAGGTTTTTTAATAGTTGAATTCAACTGCAGGTAATTCTGATCCTATAATATTATAGTCTATCTAGTCCAATTGTATTAACTAAATTATTCATATCAAGTTTAATGATACGAAAGACTATAAACAATGATATCATTAGCTCCTCCAATTGTACTGTGATTTTATAAGGATGAGTTAAGTCAATCATATATTACTAATACTTTTTTTTTTTTTGACTAAATATTACTAATACTCTTGTATATAGTTTTTTTCATTTCCATTATTTATCATACTTTGAATATTGTAATAAGGAAGTGTCATATTCATAATCATCATAATTTGGTGAAGATCATTACTCTGAAAAGACATTTGGGATTGGGTTCATTAACAGTATAAAGAGAATCTAATCTTTAAAACAATGTGTTGATTTATTAAAAAATAAATAAATTTGATACGTACAGATAAGCAAATACACAAATGTTTTGTTATTTTATCAAAAGGAACAACTTGTATTTGTATAAGACACGATTGAACATTTATGTTTATTTAATGGAATCTGTTTTCTAACCAAACATTCAAATTGTGTGTCAAAATTGTGTGTAGCAAGTTTAATTTTGTGTAAAAACAAATCCATTCAAATTGGTAAGAGTATATTTAATTTGAGAAAAACGTTTTTAAGTTCTGTTTCCACTTAGTAGTATGCACATATTAACTCTTTGTTTTGAGAAGAAAAGTTATTAGTAAATAAAATAAAAATCAAACTCGAATTCTTCTAATACTCGTCTTTAATGAAGTTCAATATCTTAATTTTCTTCTAATAGAAATCGAACTTGAGTTCTTATAATGAGTTAATGACTCTAATGTTAATTAGTCCTCTTTCTTTCTTTCTTTTTTGTTGACGAAACCTCTTTCTTTCTGTTAATTATACACATTGTATGAAAAAGTTAAGAACTTGCAACTTGCAATATGCAATATATATCGATCGTATAGTATTAGTTAGGTATGTGGTCCAAAATACAAGTGTAGGGTTACAAATACCGCACAATGTAGTGCTTGGCAAAGGCTGTACATTGTGAAGGCCACGTGATGGTGTTGTGTAAATGGCAAATTATGCTATTCACTGAACCCCGCACGCACGAACAATGGATTTGATTTCTAGTTCCCGTGCGGTGGGGGGTACAAACTCAAGTAGTAGGGTCCCAAAAGTATGATGGGTCTAATTCATTGCTGGCCTTTTACCTAGCATCAATTACTTCACCCACACGCTACAAATTCCTTGGTTAAGTAGTATGTTTGATCAGGCAAGGAAGAAAAACTCATATAGATGATTTTTATTTGTTTTCATCCTCCGGTTCTTAGAGGAATGAGCTTTAGTAGTCTCGAGTTCGACCGTAAAAAGTAAATAAAGCCAAATTTTCTCGAAATCTGTTTTTTGGTGAAGTTCATTAACCACTTGAGCTCAATGACTTGGTTGATGATTTTTATTTTTGTTCTACTAAAAATATAAAATTGAATTGAAATGTAAAGTGATAAGATAAGATGTCACTCTCAAATCTCAATGACTTCAAGAAATGAAATCAAAGCAGCAAAGCATGGCAAGGTTTTGTTCCCTGTTATTTCTCTTGCATCAGGGCCTCAGGGGTCCTCAAATTGAATTCACAAAGAATAGTGGACCTAAGCTCAGCTACCACTTCACAAAATCAAGGATATGATTATGCATCATGGTATTTTTGGTTTAGTCCAATATTGAGTCTCACAAATGTATTAAGAGACACTTTTGAATGCGTTTATAATTTTGAGAATGTGATAGCAGTTATAGCTCTAGAATTAAAATAGTGGTTTGTCAAATAAATTATTCATGGAGTTTTATTACCATGTAAACTAAATTGTCTCTCTTAAATTTTATATGGTTCATTTTTTATTTATATTGTGGGATTTGGATTCCTACAGCAGGATGCCTGCCTGCTGTAACAGATTAGTACCGTCAATTTAAAATTTGTGGTCGAGATCATTTATTTTGATTTTATAAATGAGTTAATATTTATTGTTCAATTTAATAATAGATAGTTGAGATGCAAAAAAATGTGAAACTGTGTGATTATTTTACTACATCAAATCCCAATCTTATATCAGGGTCTTTATCTTTTCTTTTAAAACGAAATGAGACATGAAACATACATATTAGAGAATCGGCGCATACTCAATGAAAAATAATTCACTTTTTATATGCAATTTAAACTGGAATTAAATTCTCTCGTTTTTTACTTCTCTAAAATTTAAAGTTACTTTTAATAAATAGTACAAATTAAAAAAATTACCCGCTCATATATTGAGAATATTTTTTCGTTTAATTTCATTGTAATCTTTTTCGTTAAACATTAATTCCTTTTAATATAAGAAGAAAACCTAAAATGACCGATTTGGATCTCCTAAAATTAGACTAAGAGCAAACATATACATAATAATTAATTTATCATATTTTTCTTTCTCATTATTTAAACATTTCCCATTGTTAATATTTTTGTGAAAAATAAATCAAGAAAAATGGACAATTTAGTAAAAAAAAATTAAGGGGGTGTTTGTTTCATGGTTAAAAAAATTATTCCTAAGAATGTGGAAGTTACAAACATATATTCCCATGTTTGTTTCAAAGTTAAAAAAATAACTCCAAGGAATAAAAAATTTCCAGGAAAAAAATAACTTTCACTTTTCCGTGATTTTAATCCCATAGAAATGGGTGGGAATAAAAAATTCCCATGAAGATGGGAATAAAATTAAAATAACTACCCAACTCCCCACTCTTACAAATTATTCCTTGATATGTGGAATAAAATTTCTACTATTATTTCCTGGAATATTATTCCTGGGAGTGAAATTTCCAACCTTCAAAATATTACTGCTACAGTGACTGGTTTTAAGGATCTGAATTGGAAGAGTGAACTTGAAGAAGTGCAGGAAGTGAGTCAACTTCCGAGTTCTGGATTCCGAGTCACAAGACTCAGACGTTGTGATTTGAAAATTAAAAATGTCTCATGAACCATCTTATTCATTGGAGAATCTGATCCTTCCGGTGTCAGATCCTCCGAACGACGAAGATCGAGAGAGGCTTTTGAAGAGCGATGATAAAAAATTCCTCCATCACTAAAAATGGAGCATTCGCTGCTATCTCTTACATGGCTTGCGCTGGTTCATTTCACTATATTCTTGTTCAATTTGATTTTCTATTCTATCATCAAAATGTTCTCAGTCTTCTCTGTTTTTGTTTTGTAGTGCTCTTGGTGATGTTCAATAAAGCTGCTCTTTCATCTTATAACTTTCCTTCTACAAATTTCATTGCACTTCTTCAGGTTGATCTTTATATACTGCGCTTTTTTGTTTGCAGTTCCTCTTTTACCGGTGTCTGATTGATCGTCTAGTGCAGAGACCTGATTAATTATAATAATATATTTGCCGTTCCAAAATAGTATTGTTTATCAGTTGGCCTTGCAAATTGAATAAAAATTGTTATTAGTTTTTGTTATTTTATTTATCTGCAAATGTTAGTTGTTAATTTTTTAGAGGGGAGAGGGAAATGTTAGTAGCACTAGCAGGGATTGAACACTATTCGGTGTCACATTTTCAATCACACTTTCTATTGCTGCAGATGCTATGTTCGTGTTGTTTTCTCTATGTATTGAGGTGCTGGAAGATAATTTCTTTCACCGATAGTGAAACGGTATTTATATCAGATGACTCAAAAATATTTGTGCCGTTAAAGACTTTGAGGCACACTTTTCCTATTGCAGGAGCATATTTACTTTATATGGTATGTCTTTCATTACTTTTTTAGAACAATGTTTTAATTGTGATTACTTCTGTTATTTCACTTACTCCTGTATTTCTCCTTGAAAGCTAGTTACCATGGAGTCTGTTCGTGGAGTAAATGTTCCAATGTATACCACCCTTAGGAGAACCACAGTAGTGTTTACAATGTTTGTAGAGTATTTGCTGGTGGGGCAACACTATTCACCTTCTATAATTTTCAGGTAAATTACTTTCTTTCCACTGCATCTGAAATAGATTTTTCATGAGTCTGTGCATCTGAAATTTTTGTGAGATATGTGAAATATATAATTTAACATGTTAGCGATCAACTGTCATATTATGTTTATTTTCCTTTTAGGTGGAATGAATAATTTCTTCAATGTAAGAGATAAAATAACCATTCCATCCTTTTGAGGAACATTTTAACAGAGGACTCTCACATGAAGGGGGTGTTTTAAATATATCATAAAACCCTTCATTTGGTTTAGAAACTTCTGGGGTAGTCAGTTCTTGAGGAATATGTACTATATTATGAAATAGAAACAATTTAAGCATGCAAGTTCTTAACTGTAAGTGAGCACCTGATTTTTACTTCATCAACTCTACTTATTATAGATACAATTACACGCATGCATTGGAATTGTAAGTATAGTACATTGGACATTGTAAAGTATTTCCTTATGCTTCCCCTGCATGCATATTTAAAAGGAGAAGTTGATTTGCCTTCCATTAAAAATGACCTAAAATTTGTTAGCTGTCCATTATGTTACATCTAACATCTCTCTTTTCCTTTATAACTTAATGAAGTAAATGTTCAGATTGTTCATTGTATTAGTGATAGAGACCCAAATACTGCAGCAAAGGAAGATGTCTTAGTAGGCTTCAATAGCGACAAGCCCAAGGTTTGTAGAGTTTATGAAAGTAGGAAGAAAAGAGGAGAGAGAAACTGAAAAAGCTGCGTAGGGGCAACAGTTAATTAGAATATTCCAATATAGGGATTGTTAAGAATGAGAGAATGTACCCTTGTTCATAATTTCTGTTAGGGGACCCGCTGGCTGAGGGTAGGCAGGGAGAGAGATGCTCCTCTTCTCTGAGGAGCTATTAAGGAGCTTACTTGGATTTTCCTTGTAATTGAGCCTAGACTCTTTTGGAGATCAATACAATTTTCGTTTATCTTCTATTCATTTTCACTCTGCTCTATTGATGGGCATCTCCCTGATTCCTTCATTTAACTGAAATTTGTAAGGTTGTTATCAGTGTTGGCTTGATTGTCTTTGGTGCATTTATCGCTGGAGCGCGGGACCTATCTTTTGATGCCTACGGTTATGCCATTGTTTTCCTCTCAAATATCACGACAGCTATATATCTTGCAACAATAGCTCGTGTTGGTTGTATCACAATCTTTCTCTCTTTCTCTCTCACAGACACACACAAAATACTATTAATATTAAAATCCCTTTCCCTTGTAATTAGCCTGCCATTTCTCAATGCTAAATATGTCTCTTTCTCAGGAAAAACTAGTGGCCTTAATAGCTTTGGTCTTATGTGGTGCAATGGTAAGCTGACAAATTGTGTCAACACGGCCCAATACACTTTCATAAATGTTTTTTTGGATGAAAGAATGTATGTGCAGACTTTGAACTATTTCTGATGCGTAACAATTTCTCTGTTTTATCATAGGTATCATATGCGGGCCACTTTTGTTTATTTGGACATTAATTCGTGGTGACTTGACGATGACTATTAATTTTCCTCATCTTCTTTCACTTGGTTTTATTGTATGTTCTGCTTGAGCTTTTCTCCTTTACTAAGTAGTAGCAATTAGTCTTGGTATATTGCCAATTTCTTTGTTATGTTCTTGGGCAGTAAACTATGAGTCTTTCTGGTGTAAGTCATATTGGGAGTTGTAATGTATACATATTTGCAAAGGTCCAAGTCTTTGTTATATGGAAAAACTACCTTCTTTCTGTAGCAATATGTATAACAAAATTAACTCTCTTCCCTCTTTTGTTTGATATTTTGACAAAGTTTGCAATTTTTGCGGAGGCAGGTTGTTTTGCTTTTATCCTCCATCCTCGCCTTCTTCTTGAACTACAGTATCTTCCTGAACACAACATTGAATTCAGCTCTTACACAGACAATTTGTGGTAATCTGAAGGTTTGTTCACTTGCAAATTGTTTTGCCTTAAATATATGATGCACCTATTATTCCAGGTTAGCTTAGATCATGTGCCTTCTCTATCAAGGTGTTATAATGGTAGTTAACTACTGCATAGACTTTTCTCTGCTTGTATTGTTTGGTGGGATGGATTTTTTTAAAAAGTTAGTATAAACTTTACTGGTGTTGGGGGATGAGAAGCAAGGTGTAAGGTTAGGTGAGTCAGGTCTCAGATATGGGGTCTCTTGATACATTTTGGTTTTATGAGAGAAAGTAAAATGAACTGTTAATTTGCCTTTGGACATGGATCAAAAGAGAGAGAGAGATATGAGGTAAGCTACCTAATTGATCAAACATGGAAGATGGGAGTGAAAAAATGTAGAACTTGGTATGTAGGGAAGAAAAGTCGTTTTTGATTGATGCGACTTAGTGACAATATTTTTGCATTTGAAATCTTTGATAACTATTAACTAGGACCTAGTGCTAAGACTTATCACCCTATGTTGCTTTTTAACTGGATAAAATGATAATTTGTCAAAAAAAAAAAAAAAACTGGATAAAATGATAAATAATGTATCCTTCCATATGATTCTATGATTTCCATCTCCATGGACATGGAATCCAGTGTGAACTTATCATGTCTATAAAAGTATTTTTATTTTTGTTTCAGATACTTCTGCAACTGTATCCTTTTTAATTGACAAATTGATGGTTGTGTGAGATTCTTACGTGTGGACTCTAAATATTCTGAATCGATGTTTAGGATCTATTTACTATCGGCTTTGGCTGGATAATTTTTGGTGGGCTACCATTTGATTCTGTAAGTGCTCTTGTCCCAACTGTCCTTAACTTATCACCTGAGTGGATTGATATAATGTGTGAACTTTTGGTTGCAGTGGAATGTAATTGGACAATCTCTCGGTTTTGCGGGTTCTGGTTTATATGCCTACTATAAGCTCATTGGCAAATAACTTGTCAAGTTCTTCAAATGTCTTTATGAATGAATTAGGAACACCATTTGTTTAGGCTATCTGATCTTACTACATCCATCTAAAAGCAGAAGAATCATAGTGAACCTTAGATCTGTCGAACTTGTGATCGAGCTGATCTAACTTATTAGATTTTGCCAAGTGAGAAATGGACATAACCTAAAATTTCCAGGGATTGGTACAATCTATGCTGTGTTGGCGTCAGTGTGTTCAAACCATTATTGACCTATCGTATCAATGAGTTCACCGGCTGCTTTTGGTGAATCACTTGCACGGTGCAAGTTGCACCTCTCCCCATTTCTTTGTAGAGAACTTTTTGAAATTTCCATGTATCTATTCATTTTGTTTTTTTGAAATTCAATTTTAGGATCAAATATTACTTAGGATATTTTATACTACTTGAGGCGATGATCTTGACTTATATACATGTTCATTTGATGCCTCAAACATCTCAATTTATTAACCTAATAGCTGGAATTTCTGAAATCTACATTTTCTTATGGCCTTATACACAGTTTCAGCTCTTAACCTGTTGCGTTAACTTATAATTATAATTTATAAGTTATGAAATAAAACTATAACAGAGTGCAAACACAAACAGAGCACATCCACGATTATGATATTCAAAATAACTAAACTTTGGAACGGATTTGTTCCTTCACTAATCTAACTAGTCATCTTGAAAGGAACATATATTCTTCATCAATTTGATACAACATCTAGTAAGTTGCATTTGATAGCATACTAATTTATTTATATATGTAAAAAAAAACACTGAAGTTGCCAAAAATTTAGCTAAGGTCTTAGAATTTTTGTAAACGTTTTTACTTTTTACATTTACCTCCATGATATATAGAGAAAACCTTAGGTTTTGAAGAATACTTATAAAGGGATACAAATTTGACGATGTTACTGCGTCAATGCGTAACTGATTCTGACCGTCTGATCAGAAATGAATGGTCGAGATTAAAGTATTTGTACATTTGACCAAATTGATAATAAATCAGAGTCGTCCGATCTATTTTTTACGGGTGAGATCATCTACTGTGTGTAACTGTGTGAAATAAATACAACGAACGATCTATATCACTTTAAAGACATTAACGAAACTTGAACTCAAGTTCTCAAATTTAAAATGTCTTTTTATCACTAAACCAATTTATCACTAAACTAAAGTCCTAAACCATTTGAGTTAATATTAAATTCTTTTCAATATACACTACTTGTCTCTTCTTCAATGGAAATTTTTATTTCTAGAAATATACAAAAAAGCGAGGGAAGAAAAACGAAACGCGGTTGACACTTCACCGGTGAAAACCGTTATAAAGATTTAACCCCTCGGCGTAACCGCCATTAACGTCTACCAAACAAACCATATACACGTTTTTCAGAAACGATAATTCAGATCGAAGTTCCATTTGCAGAATGAATCGCTTCTTCTTCTTCACTTGACGCAATCGAAAGTGAGATCATGAATGAAATGATTCTATCTAACGAAAGTCCTCGGCGATCTCTGAGCATTCAACTTTCTTCCTTGATGATCGTCGATGCCGGATTATCCTACGATAAGCTTCCTTCTCAAACTCTCACTCTCTCCATCATCAAATTGGATTCATCTTCCTTCCGTAATCGCTTCGTTTCCGATCACTCTTGTTCAAATTCACATTGTACTACTGTTACTACATTTCTTCGATCTTGAATTGATGAAGGATTTTAACTGTTTCAGAGGTTGAAGTTGGAAAAACTGCAACTGTTGCTGTACTCAAGCAGGCGGTGGAAACAGCTTTTAGTCAGAGTCCGGAGAAAATATCATGGTGCGTTTATTAATTTCACTAATTTTAATTTTAGAAAGTTAATTTGTTTGTTAAGTTTCATAATCGGATTTGATTCAATTCGATTCACATTAAGATTTTTGATTGGATTTGATTCAATTCGGTTTCATATTATGGTTGTTAAATTTCAGTGGAGAATAAATTGCTATGTTTCGATTTTCGATTCAATTTGGATTCACATTATGAATTTTCTAGTTACTAAATTACCATAATCTGTTAAATAATTGCCTGAGTTTTATTTTTTCCTTGATTTGTTTGTGTAGGCATCTTGTTTGGGGGCAATTTTGTTTATGCTATGAAGGACAGAAGTTAGTTACAGAAACGGATTATCTTAGAGATTATGGTATTAAGGATGGCGATCAGGTTCGCGATTAATGTGCCAATTCATCGTATATACTTAAATTTCTCTCTACCATGGAGTCCTGTAATTGCTCCTTTCTCTATAGTTTGATCTGTCTCCGCATAGATAAATGGTAACTGATTATTTATTTATAGTCAGGGATATTAGTAAGGAAGGTTGATTATATGATTACATGAATTTTACGATTTTGATGTTGCTATAATACAGTCTACTTCTGCACCAATTAGTATCAAGTTGATCGACTAAGAACACACACAGAAAGAGAAAAAATTCAATTATCATTTCTGGAAAAAATAGAAGAATGAACTAAGTCCCTTGAAAAATTGAATTTAAACTAACATTACTAAGTTTTAGGTAACTAACCAGCTGTGTGTGCCAACAAAATTTAGAATCTAATTGTAATTAACAATAACAGAAATAAACATAACGAAAACATAATTTGATATGTCCAATACCAATTGTTTACTTTAGCTCTAGTTTAATTCTTATAGTGTGCTGTATTTATAATAAGTCTGCTCATGGCTACTGATAATTATATACGTTTGTGGTTAATTTTTTTACTAGAGGTTTCCTCCTGGCTCCTGTCATTGAAATTTTATATTGAGAGATCATAAAATACCGAATAGTCATTCTCAAGTCAGATTGTGCCTTGTTGAAACCAGTGCTTAAGCAGGATTGTTACTTGTTGGTCAGCCATCTAATTCTAATCCACTCGTAGGAATAGGATTGGGTTGCTTTTAAACTCACGGCCTTGGCATAGTTTGATTGTCATCATAATGTGTTTAACTAATTTGAAATCCATTCCATTTGTCGAGATCTGTGATGATTATTTTGTTTTGATATGTGGCTATGGTGCAGCTTCGTTTCGTTCGCCATGTCTCCAACCCCTGTAATGTTCAAAGAAAACCGTTGAAGAAACGATTTGCAAATTTGAAACAACAACTCGGGAGGTATGGAGTTTTCAATTACTTCAGGTTTAGCACTACTCTGCTAACTATGCATTGCTGTCAAATAGATGTTATAGTAGTCATAGTAGAGCTATAGCACATAAAGAAATTTGAACAAATTGTTATTTTTCTGCGACACAATTTAGTATTGTATAAGCTTAGTATTAAGTGTTGTTAAATAGCGGCTATTGTGGCACTATAGCATATTAGTATTGCAGCATAGCGGAAGTTGGTTATAAATTTTATAATACCTTGTGCTTTTTATCTTGTCTTAATTATACTTAATTGCTTCAATGTTGGGTAATATCTTGAAATCATTGAAAATAACATAAGATACCCTAGCAGTAGAAATATTCAAATAAGTGAGCAGACCTGCCCACTGAATGGCGGAATTGTTGCTGGTTAATTTAATATGGGAATGTACGTCGGTTGGATTTCTTGTATGTTGCTATAATATCTCAATCAAGTGCTTACACTAGCTGGATGGAGGTGCAGGTCATCATTACAAGTGAATAATAGGTGTCAACAGAAAGAACATAGTGATGAAGACAACATTGAGTTAGAGAATATAGTCATAGAGAATGGGAAGGTCCAGAATTGCAATGCAGAAGAAAATCGCCTTGGAGTAAGCAGCAGGTTAACTGGATATTTGGGAGGGATGTTCTCAGAGGCCCGGATGGCAGTTGTGAGAAGAGCTAGAATGGAAGGCGGGATTTCCAGAGGTATAGCGAGCAGTTTTAAAAAGGTTAAAGGGATTGTGGGCACTTGCAGAAAGCCGCATCGAAGACAAACATGGCAAGAGTTTTCAACGTGATGATTTTATTCTCTTGTCAATGCAGCACTGTTAAAGGATTTTCCTCTGCCACAAATAATGGCTCGTTGTAAGTGTGATATTACAGTACATTTTTTTTATGTACAGTTAAGAAGAAGAATTGATTTTCTCTTCTGTAAACATCGGTTGGTTTGCTTAAAAAATATTATAGTACGTAGTATTAAATTTTACGCCAAGCATGTAACTTGGGGAGCATCCGAGCATGTTTCACCTTGATTAAGATGAGTGAGTTATTGCAAATTATGAGAGACAGTAACAACCATGTAACTTGGGGAGCCTCCGAGCATGTTTCACCTTGATTTAAGTAGAGTATGATTAGTCAAAAAAAAAAGTAGAGTATGGTTAAGCTTGTAAAGTCCAAAATTAACAGTTTGTTTGGAAATTAAATCTACATTCAACTCATAGTTGGAAAATGTATCTAAGACCTATCAGTTACATAAAAGGAGATTGTTAACACACTAAATAAGAATCAATTATGATCTAGTTGATCATAAAGTGGTGGCCGATGTCGAGCATATCATGTTTAAGTTGAAGTTGTTGGTGGTGGGGGTACATGTAATCCCTCTACCGCTCAAGTCATTAAGAGGCATGAAGTGAGAGGTTGTAGAATCACTTACCTAAGTCCTTGTTGGACAAAATGTTCACAGGCTCGACACAGAGTCTTAATCATTGATTAGCAAAACACGTTTATGGAATCTCCATTAGAAGGAATCAAAGTTATCAAGACATGAACTGATTGGGCGAACGTTACGGACAAAAATGATTCTATCCGTTGGAATTTGCCAAAGTGAGCTGATTAGGTCCTCATGTTTGGGCAGAGCACAACGGCAAACATGGCCCTAGGCCTAATCCATAACAAATTAATATCTCAAATCTAACGTTATTCAATCTAGATTTTAGTGCGAGAACTTGTGTAAACATACTCAATTTCTTCATGTTCTTTTATAATTTGACCTAACGACTCCCCTTTTAGCAACGAAAAAAAACTTTTAAATTGAACCAAAGTAAAGTCATTGAAGGTTTCAAATATTTTGACCTCTTTTTTTTTTGACACAAAATATTTGGACCTAAGAGCAATGAAAGAAAGACATCTAATTAACCAAAGGCCCAACCCAATTAGAATATTGTCTGTCAGCATCCAACTCCAACCTCAACCATTATCACACAATCTCATGAAATCGTGTGGTGAAGAATTCAGATAGAACTCCATTTCCAAATCCCCTTTTCTCTCTACTCCAATCACTACACTCACCACTGAACCACAAAACACACACAAACACACAAACACAGAGAAGGAGAGATCCTCCAAATCCTTCAGAAATCAACATCGCAATGGCCACAATGATCATGGCTTCCTCAAAACCAATAATCCGAATCACCACAAATTCCCTTCCCTCTTCTACCCCCAAACTTCCCAACCTCCAAATTTCACTCCCAACCATAACCCCCAAACTCAAACTCCAACTCTCAAAACTCAAATCCCTAACCCTAGCCACAACTTCACTCTCTTTAGCCTTTGCACCACCTTCATTCGCATTCGAAAAAGCCGCACTCTTCGATTTCAACCTCACTCTCCCAATCATAGTCGTCGAGTTTCTCTTCCTCATGGTCGCTCTCGACAAACTCTACTTCACTCCTCTCGGTAACTTCATGGACGAAAGGGACGCTAACATCAGAGGAAAATTGAACAGCGTGAAGGACACTTCGGAAGAGGTGAAACAGTTGGAGGAACAAGCTAATGCTGTTTTGAAAGCTGCGCGTGCTGAAATAGCGGTTGCTTTGAATCAGATGAAGAAGGAAACTCAGGCTGAAGTTGAAGCGAAGATTGAAGAAGGTAGGAAGAAAGTGGATGCTGAATTGCAAGAAGCTCTTGCGAATTTGGAGAGGCAAAAGGAAGAAACGATTAAGGCTCTTGATTCTCAGATTACTGTTCTTAGCCAAGATATTGTTAATAAGGTTCTTCCTACTGCTTAATTAATTAATTAATCACTTTTTGTTGTTCTGTAATTTTCTTATATGAATATATATATTTTGTTATAAATTTGAATCCAAGAACAATGGATCCATTGTAATTTTATTACCTTTTTCAAATGTTGTATCGATATAAGTTTTATATTCTATGTATGTAATGTATCACCTCAAGTTCAGGTATGGATTATTAATTTGGATATATTTTGAATGGTTCGATATAGTCGAAAAATGCAGATAGAAAATGCCTAAATCATAGTATCAATGCAAGTGTAATTTTGCTTGATTAACCTCTCAAATGCATTTTCTTAAACAATATTAACACACAAGTCATGATCATTTACTACTGCTGTATTATAGAAGTTTGGATGTTCATGTTTGATTGATCGATATGTGTTATGGAAAAACTGTTTGATTGAAACATCTTTCGAACAAGCATATGAACATCATCATTATCATCATCATACATACCATAATGCGTTTTGAATGTTTCCTAACAACATTTTTAACAAAATGGAACACTCTCTGTGGCATGGGTTAGATTTAAGTTTAACCATAGAGTTGAAATCAGAAATGGAATGGACTACTTAGATTTTAAAAACAATAGCAAAATTGAATTTGGAAGAAAAAACCCTTTGGAAAATTTGGAGGCAAAAATAGTTAAACAAAATTGAACAATAACATCCAGATCAAAATACCCCTTGAGCTAGGGAAACAAATTCGCACAGTTACTACGTTAATGGCTTAATGCAATAATTGTTGCAGATTGTTTGTTTAGAACGGTTGAGATCAAAAGTATTTTCTGAAGTATCTAAATTATCTACCACCCTAATAAATGAAAGGCTTAATTGCAGTTTTGGTCCCCCTATTTTCAATATCTTGCAGTTTTGGTCCCCCTATTTTAAAATCAAACAATTTGGCCACCCTATTTTCATTTTTGTTGCAGTTTTAGTTCAGATCCAATTTTGTCATCAAAAAATGCTGATGTGGCAATACCATGTCATCAAATTAATTTTTTTTTAATAAAACTAGTTAGTTTTTTTGTACAAATAATTATTTAGTTTATTAAATAAAAAAAATGAAAATGAAGTTGCAGTTAAGTCACAATTTCTTCTTCTTCCAATTCTTCAATCTTCATCATGCTGCGAAAATGAACATCTTTGACATAAAGTTCAGCGAACAGTAAATCAACCGCAATTGAGAAATTAAAATAGACATTAAACATAATTCATACAAAACTAAAATTAAGAAGATAGTGATGAATATATATTTTGAACATCTTCAATTTTGATTTTTAGACGGCATGATGAATATCTTCAGTTAAAGGATTAGGATCACCTCTGATAGAGAACTTCGTTCTTCGACATCGGCGATGAGAAGAAGAAATTGTGAATTTTTTTTTGATCTAACTTTACTCTATTTTTAATTTTTTTTGTGATTTAATAAATTAATTAATTATTTGTAAAAAATTTACTAACAAAATATTTAAAAAATAATTAATTTTATGACCAAAAGAAAATTTATTTTGATGACATGGTATTGCCACATCAATATTTTTGTTGACACATCATCATTTTTTGGTGACAAGATTAGGCCTGGACTAAAACTGCAACAAAAATGAAAATAGAGTGGCAAAATTGTTTGATTTTAAAATAGGGGGACCAAAACTGCAAGATATTAAAAATAGGGGAACCAAAACTGCAATTAAGCCTAAATGAAAAATAAGTTCCAATATTTTTTGAAATTTCTGGAATAGAAATGGCCCCGACAAACTCAAACTTTGTCTTTGTTGTAACACAAACAGGTTCCAAAAACTCAAAGTTTGAACTTTCCAGATCATTATGTTTCAACATAATCAAACTTTGAACTTGTCAGATTAGAAATGTGTTTTACTGAAACAATGACTTTACTGAAACACACACATGTATCTTCCGAACACTTTGCTAACTCAACCTATGAATTTTTCGTAATACATCTGTGTTTTGAACACTGTGTCTTGAAGCAGATAAGTTTCCAAAAATTTCTTGTTTGAATCTCTTCTCAAAAACAGTTTTTAAGTTTTTAAATATTTGGTAATTCAATTTTACAAAAGTGTTTTTAAAAACTGTTTTCTATTTATCAGTTTTTAAAAATAAAAAAGTAAAACTAGTTTAAGGAGTTTTGTTTTTCTCATTTTAAAAACAGTTTTCTAAAACACATTTTAAAAATTAAAAATCAAAACTGTTTCAAATAGGCCCTAATCTTTGAATTTTAAGGAACATGATGGAGACTTGGGTGGGAGAGTTTTGTTTTGTTTTATGGGATTTGAGGGCAAGAGTAAAATTTTGAGGAATATGGGGTAAAATTGTTTAAGTCATTGTATTTGGATTTGGACATGACAAACTGTTCGGGTTTTTGGCCCATTTGATGTCTCCCACTCCTCCCAGGCCCTGGCCCAAATATTTTTAGGTGACAAACTTGTGTACCCCCACAAGATTTGGAGGTATATACCCCCAACCATTATAAAAAGTTTTAAGCGATATAATTTTTTATAAAATACATCGTTGGATTGAAAGTTTATATCATATAGATCATTTGTGTAAAATTTCAGACAAATCTAAAATCATTTGATATGTTATTGAGACGCATAAAGATTAACGGTGTTTAAGAAATCATAGAAACTGTTAATTTTGACGCGTCTCAAAAACATATCAAATGATTTTAGATTTCTCTGAAATTTTACACAAATGATCTATATGATATAAACTTTTAATCCAACGGTGTATTTTATAAAAATTTATATCGTTTAAATTTTTTTTAAGTGATTGGGGGTAAATACCCCCAAATCTTGTGGGGGTAGACAAGAAAATACCTTTTAATTTCGATATTATTTTCCTTTGATCCAATTCCATAGTTGATTTTTTATGATTTCAATTTCAAATACATTATCTTCCATATATTTTTTTAAAAAAACTTACTTTAAGATATGCAAGTTTTTAAACCAAATAGTTGGATTCAAGTTCTCCCTATTGACTAATTGGACTAATAGTTTATGGATCTTGTTATAGCATGCAATAAAGGCACATGTTAAGAATCGTAAAAGTGAAAAATTTATATTGAAAAAACAAAGTACTAATATTTTGACTTTAAAAGATAGACAACTTTTGAGACAAATAGTTTTTCTTATTAAGTTCTTTAACATGTATCGGACAATCTTTTATTTGCATTCCTCATAGTTTATCTAGTCCTACTCACTTTAGACTTTGAGTATGTTTTTTGGTTTAAATTGGGTATCTTTTACGCGCAACTGCAGAGGCTAATCACTCAAGTTGGGTAGGATGGCAAAGCTCTCCCTCAATAGAAAACTTAGAGTACGTTTGATTTAGTGGTTAACCAACATTTATCATGTTCCAAAGCACTTCCATCCTAAAAATCCCAAAAGCTATAAATTGAGTGAATACCCGTTTAATGCAATTTCACTGCAAAAATAAACATTTTGTCTTAATCTTCAAAATCAATACCAAATCCAATTTGCTCATCCAAATCAAAAATGCATAGTACATTAAATATGAAAGCTAAGATATATCTTTCATCATATCAATCGCAAGTTGCTTTGAATCATGTTAAACATAATTTTTTTTCCCTCTTTAACCCAATTAGCACACATGCACTTTTGTTAGGGACCCCTTTAGTTATACTACTAGATAACTGTGGTTGATTATTATTCTCCTCCCTCCTGGCTTCAACTTGCGTTGAAATGAGTTGGTGTTTTATTGACCGCTGGTTTGTCTAGTTTCTTTTGTCCACCCACACAAAACGTTTATTCAATAAATTAATAAAGATAGAGGAAATGGATGATTGAAGAGATAGAAAAACCAATCTTGATATTGATCGTTGAGCTAGGAACGAGGGACGCATGTATATAATATTAAACAAAATCTAAGAATGAGACAGGCCAATTGGTGCACCTTGTCCCCTCCAAGATTTGATGCCGTTGGTATATGTCAAAGTTAATATCAAATCTTTGTTAGAATATACATTACATATACAACGCCCACATCTTTTAATGTCTAGTTGCTAATTTTACAATATCCGGAAATTCCATCACTTTGGAAGATATGGAAAACAAATGATTAGAATGAATAAATTATATATATGAATCATAATTAACCACTATAATGCTATATATCTCTCGTGCGCTGTTCCCCAATGAACATCTTCCATCACAAAATAATTATTATTATATTCAAAATCCATAATAATACTTCATCTGATCATTAATATAAAAGAAAATAAATTGATCACCGGATTAAATAAGGTTTTCTTTTATGTACAATTTAAGTGATTAAGTTTTGTCAATTAGTGTTTTCTTATATTTAAGATTGGAGGGAGTACGGGAAAACAAACAGTTAAAATTTCTAGTGCGAAAGTTATAGCCAGAAAAAGAAAATGAAAGAAAGGAAGAAACAATCACTTTACAGAACACATGGATAGAGAGGAAAAATTATTCATATAGAAAAATGAAGAAACAATAAAAAATTAGAGCTATTGCATATCACATAAAAGGGATTATTTAGTATTCGTTTTACTTTTTGAAGCACATCTCATGAGCACAAAGTGTACTTCATTATGAGCGAACAAATGATTGAGATGTGTGTTGTAAAAAAGTTTGATGTAAATGAGTTGTAAATTGTAATAAATAATAACATCCATAAGAATAAGAACCACATACATGAGGTCGATAATATACTTAATTAGAACTAAAAAAAATGAAAAATAATTCTATTTAAAAAATATGTTGCTCTTCTAATATATATTTTTTTCACACACAACTATCAGTCATACGACTAATAGTTAATTAACTCAAATATATATGTAATACCTTCAATTTTTTATCAAAAGAAAAAAAAAGTAATAATTTTCAACTTGCTCTACTATCAATTTCCTCTCCAATTGGATTATTTAACTATTAATTAAAATATCATAAATAGTGTCAAAATTATTACTAATCCATCAACTAAGTCCCTTAATTCCTTTAAGAATGGGAAATATGATAGCTCAATATCTTCATTGATTAAAATTTTATATACTATATTTCTATAGTTGAATGACTAAAATAAAAACACATTAATAATTTACAGATTAAATTAATAATTTATTAACTATATTGAATTTAGCCCCACATTCTACAAAGCTTGATTTATTTAGCTAACAGCACCATCAAATCAAACAAGAAATACCTCTATAGAATATGCAAACATGCAAAAGTACAAGATTTCGTATCGTTATCTACACATAATTTATTTTTAAAATCCACATCCAAATGCTAAAGTTCAAACTAAGGAGTATTTAAAAGCAAACAAAGGGCGTTTAGATTAGGACAGGATCTGTTTAGTTAATTAGTTATTGATGGATAGCACTAAACAAACGTAAGCATCGTAGGAGTATCTGTCAGACTATGATTAGCTATAAAGTGTAAAATTAGAAGATTAATTGGTTTGGGTTAATTAGAGTAATTAGGTGTAATAGGATTTTGGCTCTCGTGATAGTCCATAGTGTACGAGGTCCACATGCAGCTTGCTTTTGACAAACAAAATCATGCAACTAACACAAATGTGGGGTCCTCCTGATCCTATGAAGATCTGAATCTATCACAACAACAACGATTCCTTAATTATAAACAGTATTAAGATTGTCGCGTTTTGTTTATAAAATTTACAGTAGTTTGTTTATTAGTCTCACTTTTTTTTTGTAGCAATGGACAATGGTTCTCATCATTTCTTTAATTCCACTAATAAAATTTATTTGTTGTTAGATGAATTTAGCTCAATTGGTTTGGATACCATATTATATATTCAGGAGTTGGAAATACAAACCCCAGATATAGATTCCCCATAACAAATAAGCTAGCTTTATCTCTCAATTGCCTATATTGTGCTCGAGAAGGTCCCCCAGTTCCTCGGCAGCACCTCGAGGTGCATTTAGTTGTCTTACATGAGACTCAGGGTATTCCAAACTCCATGGCACCTTTCGCTCATCCATTCTGTCCACCCGTCCAGACGCGTTGCAGGAACATGATTATCTTACCTTCCTTAGCCAGCTTAGAAGTAAATTTCCTATTGAGAAAGTAGTATCATTAATTGGAAATTACATTTCATTTGGACATCATTTCACTTCTCCATTTTAAAAGTGAAATTTCTAGTTACTAAATTACTTGATAAAAAAAAATTCATTTATTGATAAACCATATTTTTTGAGAGTGTATTATAGTGACATCGGTTGCGTCATTAAATATTTTAGCTATAAAACTCGTATTTTTTATTTTTAAAATATATCGTTTACAATTTTTAATAATTTTAGATATTAATCTATGATGGACCACTTATGAAAGTTATCTACCGTAACATTAGCTAAGAATTTACCTTAAATTACTTTTGATGTAATTATGAGAAATGGCAAAATCGAACTTTCACATTGGTGTAATTTATCCAAATCCTCTCATGCACTTCTTCAATTTTGTGTTATACATTAATCTAAATCGTTCATTAATTATACTATGATGTTATTTAACATCTAATGAATTCAATTTTTGTTGCTGTAAAGAGAACTCAAACTCCTCATATAATATGATTCAGATGTTAATTAAATCAAATTAACGGCTCCAAACGATGATCCACAGCAAAAGACTTATCAAGGCCTTTTTCTCTAATCAACATATTCTTCTTTTTTATTTTAATTTTCTCTCGTAGGATAACAGAATAAGAATTGGAGTTCATATAAAGGAAAAATAAAAAGAGAATGGAAATCATGTAATTGTAACGCAAGGGAGGGATGAGATGTGATTGATGGTGTAAAGGTATTAATGATCATGTTATCATGTTTTTATAGTACAGTTACTACAGTACTACAACAATGTATAACTCGCGTGCGCTTCAACAGTGCACACTACTACACAACACAACACATCTAATCTAAGCACTTCCATTGCAACTTCCACATGTTCTTTTTGCGTGTTTAAAACTCTTCCCTGCACTACACATTTATTAAGCTTTCAACATGTTAAACATATTTAACTACTAATAAATGAGGTGTACTAATTAACATTTTCGTTCAAAAACAATATGTATACTAGTTTCTAGACCCGTGCCAAGCACAGGTAAAAATGCGTTTGTAGATTTATTAACTTATAAAAAAATACTTTAATTTGTCAAAAAAAAAGATATTTTAATATATTTTACTTTAGTCTGATAAATTAAATTTTTTACTGCTTATAGAAAATAATTTGTGTAACGAAACAAATATTTACGATCTTATATATATAATTGAAATAATTAAAAATACTCTTGGAAAAAAATTGATGAATAATAGTTTCTATGGACAAATAATATCAAAACGTTTGTCAAATCTTTCAATAATATCAAAGCGTTTATTATATTTTATATGATATTGTTTAAAATATTTTTATTTTAATTTATATAATATCAATACTAATGTATCAAAAAAAGACATTAAAACTCTAATGGATATTGCACAATGATTAATGACAATATAAATATTTACATTGAAATAAATTTCATTATTTAAACGGTCTTATATTATAAAAATGATTATCAATAATTATAAAATATATACGTCTAAAAACATTTCAATGATATATTTTTTATATAAGTGGGGATTTTGTAGTTTCTTATAGAAAGATTTTAACAACTATAAATTGGATAAAGCTATCATGTGCACTAAGGACACATGTTAAGAAACTCAACATAAAAATATCCGTCTAAAAATACTTGCATTCAACTATAAATTGACGTGTAACTTTTTTATTTTTAAGTTCCTTTTTTTTGTTGAAGAAGCTAAATTAGTTCACTTAATTTGCCACTGAAGAGAATTGAACCCGAGACCTCGAGAATGAATACACTCTCAAATCCCAAGTCAATGCCAACAGACCAACTCAAGTGAATTTTTCTTAAGTTCCTTAACATCTCTCAAATGTTTTCAAGCCGGTTCTCATCATAGTCTTTCTTTTGTTCTTGCTCTTGCAAGTTCCTTCTTGACTTGAATAGACACCTTTTTTAATATATATTTTTTGGTACACCAGTTTTAATAATTTTATATATATGAATTACGTTGTTTCCATCAACTTATTATATGATTTTTAGAGACCATACTATTAGGATTATTGCTCACCGTATTATTTAGAAATTAGATGGTTCTTTTTTGAATTTTCAGTTTGAAATGCATAGTATACAAATTAATATGTTGAATCTATTTATAATATACAAATAAAAAAAACATCCATTAACAATAATATTAGTCAAAAATAATATTAGTAAAAAATTCTTCAAATATGCGTTGAAACAATAAAATATATTTTCAATCTGCATAAACCAAAAAAAAAGAGGACAAAAATAACACGCATCCTTGATTCATGTGTTAATCGTAAACAATATATAATTATGCACATAGTATCTAATTAAAATTTAACCCACTGAAACAAAATAATCGCCAGAGTAAAAAAAATTACAACTAAAAGTCAAAGCCACACTATCATTTTTTTTTGTTGAGGAAAAGCCACATTATCATGATTAGGCTACAATTTGTAATAGCAAAAGAAAAACAAAAATTTGATTACTGAAACATGATTTATGTTTGACACTAAAACAAATGTTAACATTCTCCAATAAAATAACTATATATGAAAAACATGAATGTTCCACAAACAAAATCAAGTGTCGATATAAAACCTACCAAATAATAATATGAAGTAGCATTTAAATAATTATAATATTAGTAGTAAATTATGTAGCTAATGCACCATTTAAATAAAATCAAATAAAACCAAATAGTATCCAAAACGAAACAAATCCAAAAACCTTTCTATAAAATAAAAAATCATGAAAAATATACATTATATAAGATTTACATAACGAAAAAAGGGAAATGTTGCACCAATTATCCCGGCATACACATAAACTTATACACAACCTTAGATTTCCAAACATTACAAAAATTACGATTAGTTCAAATAAATCATAACTTTAAAGAAGACAAATGATAGAAATAATTGTTAATATTCTTTTGTCTCTACAAAAATTTCATTTCAACTTATTTATCTCAAATGTAATCTCCCTGCAAGTTTGAAAATCAAAACAAAATAAATATTATAACAAAACCACAATAATAAAAACTCAAAAACATAATAAATGGATAAATTAACTTAAAAAGAGACTAAACCTACCAAATAATAGAGAATAAAAATTTGATTTTGACCTGACCAAAAAAAATTATTTTTGAAATCAAATTACATATCCGATGGTTGAACAATCCTTATCATGTACTTAAAAAAGAAAAAGAAAAAAATAAAGAACAAATTATGGGGAAATCAGTGAGCATGAAATTGTTTGAAAAAAATGGCTTCAATTGTATGACTATATATAAAAAAGTAAATCCTAAAATTTATATAAAAGAGATTATATTCAATTTGAAACCTGCAACTCCAAGCATATAAAATAACTTCTCTTTGATATCAATCAAAAGTTTATACATGCATCTTTTGAAAAAAAAAAAAAATAACATGAATCAATTAGAAGATAATTTAAAAGAAGACATCAAAATTCAAAACTAATCAAACCTAATGAATACTCCAAAAGAATTTTTTTGAGGAATTTATTTGAGCCTACACGTTTTGAATTGAGAAAATTTTAATTGCTTTTTTCCATATATTTATATACCTTAATACTATTATGGCATAAAACAATACTATTAATTGCATTATAAGAAATTTCCTTTTACGTTGCCCGGGATTTAAGAGGTTTTGAAACGTACACTATTAATTAATTTAAATTAGTAGGATTTATTATTTTTTTAAAATTGATAAAATTTCCTTTCAAAAAAAAATTGATAAAATTTGTGCATGTATATAATATAAAAATAATATTCACACCAACAATTGCTACTGTATTTTTTTTCAAATATATAAAAAAAAGTGCACAAAAATAATTTTAATATTTACAGATTTATTTTTAAATTTTAGTACTTTTATTTAAAATCCACTGTTAAAAATTTGTATTAATATGAAGCTGTACGTTTTGGCAATTTGCATAAAATTTAATTTTGACAGCAAATTATGCTTTCACGTTAAATGTAATTTGAGCAATCATAAAATACAGTGATATTTTTTTTAATGTATGTAATTTGGTAATAGTATTGAGGATTTGTAATTGTAAGCATTGCAATAATAGTGCCGTTCAAAAAAAAAATTATTGCAAAGAATAATAGCATTAAAAGAAAAGAAATGCTCGTTTTTTTTTTCTTGTATGAAATAGTAATAAAAGTATTCAAGATAAAATTGAGGAGAGGAGAACAAGACTTTAAGAATTATATGTACACATGGCAATAGTATGAGAAGACTTAGAAATTAATCACAAATTATAGTATTAAAGATTACGTGCATGTTCTAAAAGACTAAAGTTCTAAAAGACTAAAATTCAGAAATTATATCTTTATTTTTTTTCTTTAACTAATGATGAGAAATGACTAAAAGAAATCTTTATTTTTTTGGGTTAGGTGGCTAAAGATAGTATATTTATAAACGGGAACAATCTTCACTTTATAAATTAGATATGTAGAGGTTTAACTAGAAATCCTAAGAAAATTTATTTAGAAAGTGAGTTATAATTTAAAATAAAATTAATAATTTGTACTAGTAGATTAGATTAAGGTCCTGTTTGGTTCAACTGAGTGGAGGAGAGGGAAAGGGAGGGGAGGGATTTTTAATTATGTTTGACAAAACTATCCTCATTTTTTCTATTAAAATACTAAATTATCCTTGTTGAAAAATTAAGTTTTCTACTCATTATATTTTTTTTGGTTATATCTATCCATTAAATTTTTTTGACATAGTGTATCCATTATAGTTTAATTCTTATTTTGAGTTTATAAGATTAAGGATAAAAAAGGAAATTACTTCTCCCCTCCCCTCCTCTCGTTAAAAAATTGAACCAAACACAAAAAATTTAAATTTCACCTCCCCTCCCCTCCAAAAAACCCGAACCAAACAGGCCCTAAAGCACTACATGTGCGTTTGATTCGCAAAACAGTAAGAACTTGACAGAACAATACATGACAAAATAAGATAGGACAAATTTGTATTGGAGAGAGATAGAGAAAGCATTTTCCTTTTTATATTCGAAAATAAAATTAGTATTTTTGTAATTTTTATAGTTGTACTATGGACAAAAACTCTTATTTTTGTTCAGTCCCTTACTACCTATTTTATCCAGTATCATAATCATTTTTTAAATTAAACAGGGTACAATAAAAATTGTCTAATCCCCCTATCTTTTAGCAGATCAAACGCACCATCACCCGTCAACAATCAAAATAAACTTAGGTATATTGACATTTACCTTTATTTAAATTTAATTAATTCAATCATATTTTCTTTTTATTTACTATTGAGTTCTAAATGGTTGATCCTAAAATGAATTTTGTGAAAAATCGTTATGTAATTTGGGCTAGAATTTTACAGTTTAAGCTCTATTTTTTTTAGATTTGGCGTATCAATCCTAACATACACCTCTACATTTAACATTCAACATGCTTTAAATATACTTCAATTACAAATGAAATTAATGTCGTATCATATTTTTATCTTTAAAAAATTTATATTTTAAATCAATTTTGTCAATTTAATATTAACTCTCTAATTCTTAGAAGAAAAATATCTACAGTTCAACAATAAAATAAAATGAGATCAATAAATTATTTCAACTATAAATGTCACTTTGAAAACCGTCCTTTAATAACTCATTAATTTCTTGACACCAATTTCTTGATTAGTGTAGACATTTAGTGGAGAAGAAAAATTTATTAGTAGTATAAAATGTAAGTTAAAATGTCTTGATTAGTATTGACATTTAGTCGAGAACAAAATACTCCCGTCGTCTTAAAATATAAGGGAAAAATTAATTTTTTTTCCCGTCGTCTTAAAAAATGTAAGTTAAATTTTTTTTGTAAGGAAAAAATCATTTTCAAAGATGGTTTTTTGCTTTATTCTAAGTTTAAAATGATGTTTTTCTGCTTATTCTCGTAAAATTAAATACAAATTATATTTAAATTTTTTCTCTCATCTTTTCTCAATAAGCAACAACCAATAAAAATTAATATTACATTCTATACAACTTTTTTAAAAGAAAAACTCACAAAAATGTAATTCAAATTCTCTTATTTTATTTTATTTTTTCTTAATAAATTTTTATAAATATGTTTATTTTTCTTTTATATTTTTTTTGTCGAGATTAGAGTATCCACCGCCGAATACAATGACTATTCTCCTCGCTAGATTGGAAGCACCTCAAAAAATAAAATAATTGACTCAGAGATTTAAAGTTGTTTCATATCAACGACAAAAATAACTCCAACCGTTCAACCACATCTTTGTTTTATAATTTGAGATGGAAGGAGTATGAGAAAAAGAGAAGTGGGGGCGTGTAATAATAAGTCGGAAAAATCGCGTGGCAGTGAAGGGTTTGTTTGGTAGGAGGGAAAGAGGGAGGAAAGAAAATAAAATACGGATTTCAATGCATGTATTTGGACTATTTTATAGTCTAAATACATGCATTGGTTTCCGTGTTTTCCTTCCTCCCTATTTTCTTTCCTTCCAACCAAACAGACCCGAAGAGACTGTAATGTGGCGTGATGAGGTGGGGTTGAGTGACGTGCTGGTGTTAGTACAAATAATAAATACACCTGATACTCCTTCATCTTAACATTACTGGTACTAGTACTACTACTCTTCTCTCAAAACAAAAACTAAGTAAAGTAAAGAAAAGAAAAGTACCACCCCACCCATTACAACAATTTAGTACTTCTCCTCCATCATCACCCATACAACAACACATACACAGACAGACAGAATGTTTGCTGAAGAAAATGGTCTTAAGGGAGACCCTAGATTGCAACACATCTTACAATCCATCAGAGTCGTCCCTCACTTCCCCAAAAATGGTTTTTTTTTTTAATTTATTTTCTTATTATTATTTTTTGAAACAATTTTCTTATTATTATTAGAGCATGTGTTGTTCGTGTAATTTCTATCTGAAATAAACTTTTATCCAACAGATCTGCAACTATATAGTAGTATTTTTTATTTTATTTTATTAAAAATGGGTCGGATTTATTATGTTGTTTTATTTTTGTCTCTGTTGGATTTTTCAATTATTAAATTAACAGTAAGCTATCTATCTGGTGAAATTTGCAGGAATAATGTTTCAAGATATAACGACATTGTTGTTAGATCACAAGGCGTTTAAAGATACTGTCGATATTTTTGTCGATCGCTACAGAGACATGCACATTTCAGTTGTTGCTGGTAAGTACTACCACTCTCATGCACTACACCTTTTTTTTTTTTTTTTTATAAAAAAAGTAAATTTTTATGTAGTAATTGGGTTTTGGTTTTGTTGGTATCATGCAGGAATTGAAGCACGAGGATTTGTGTTTGGTTCCTCAGTTGCGTTGGGCATTGGTGCAAAGTTTGTTCCTTTACGCAAACCTCGCAAGCTGCCAGGTATGTTGAGTGTTCATTTGGTAAAACTTGCTTCTAAACTTTAATCACTGTGGAATAATGAGATGGCCCATGTGACATTGATGTTGTTGGGGTTTATGTTTCTTTTATTTTATAGTTTATGTTTGTGACCAAATTTTATTTGACTTAATTTGAAGAAAGTTAGGTTTGACTCTTGTTGAAATGTTATGTTCTTTACTGCTTGAAATGAAAAGTGTTTTTTTTAAAAAAAAAAAAAAAAAAACTCATTTTTGAGACTATGTGTGGAAGCTGTTCCATCATATAAAGTCAAGTTGTTGCAATTTTCATATTTCTTCGTTAATTGACTCAAACAGATCAACTCACAATATCTAAGAAGAAAGTGTATGTGAAACTTAAATGTTCTGTAAATTTGAGTCATAGCTTAACTAACATAAATTTCAAAGTGCGGTATAAATATTTGATGTTCAATCATGATTTTAAGTGAAACAAATGTATGTGTGGTACTGTTGCTTAGATTGTGTATTTATTGGTCTTGTTGATCTGCATTGGGCTAACTTGTCACCATTTAGACTATTTGGTACATCATGATTTTCAAATTGAGTCATGGCTGCATCAAATGATGAAAACTTGGTAAAAAAAACCTGTACTTCTGTTGGTACTGATCGATACTGTATGAATCAGAACTGTAATAGGCGGAGATAAATGTATCTTTTTGGGCACTGCTCTTTCATTTAACCTAACTAATTGGGGCCTATTTTGGCTTTTGGGTAAGTTGTATGCTATATGATAGGGATTATACAATAATTTCAATAAATAACTGTTCTCGGCGTGTTTAAAGTTCAAACTTTTAATTTTGAAATAAAAGTTTTCAGAGTTCTGAAGCTTTCCCCAACCTTCAAGTTATATATGCATTTGTTAACCCACTTGGGTTGGTCTGGTGGTATTGGCTTGGGACCTGGGAGTGTGCTCCTCCTCGAGGTTTCAGGTTCGATTCTCTCCAGTGTCAATTTAGGTGGGCTAATTTAGCTTCTTCAAAAAAAATATATGCATTTGTTTGGTTTTGCAGTGGGATAGTCTTTCCTGCATCACATCGAGATTAACTAACACTAATGTTTACAAAGCACTAAATTGTTGATTTGGCTAAATGCACGGTGATACGGCATTCCAAACACACACCTACACATTATATCGATTTGAAGTACCAGTCCCAATGCTGATAATTTGGTCTTCACAGTCACATTATGACTAATCTTTGGTATGCTTTATTTTCAGGTGAAGTCATTTTCGAAGAGTATTCTCTAGAATATGGAACTGATTGCTTGGAGCTGCATGTCGATGCTGTCCAACCCGGTGAACGTGCTATAGTTATTGACGACTTGGTGGCAACAGGTGGAACTTTGTCAGCTGGAATAAGACTTTTAGGTGTGTACTTTACGCGTTTTTCTCAATATTCTTTTGTCCTGCTTTATTATTTGACTTATAATTGTTCAATATATTTAGTTCTGGTCCCCAATATATACTTTATGGTTTCTTTCCACTTATATTTTGTAGAACGTGCTGGTGCTGAAGTAGTGGAATGTGCTTGTGTGATTGGTGTGCCTGAGGTTAAGGTAACTAATGATTAAGCTTTGTATTGTTATAGCTTAAAATTCTTAACCAAAAATGAATAGCTATAAACAATTTAAGTTCATGTGCTGTTTCTCATATTGTTTGTCCTTTCTATTAGTTCTTATTTGAAATCATGATGAAAATGAAATGTAATGAAGGGTTCTTTTTACAGGGACGGTGTAAACTTCTTGGAAAGCCACTTTATGTCCTTGTGGAGCCACGTCAAGTAGATCAATGCTTTTGAGGTTCGTCACTGTTTTTCCTGAAATGGGAATTTTGATAGTACTTTTTTCACTTTAAATCATCATGTTGTGGTGTAACTCTATTCATTTTGCTCAATGATCTCACAATGTCAATACATTTTCAAAATCAGCTTTTGTTGATGGTTTTTTTTGACTCTTAGCACCTTTTATGCCAACATGGTAACTGGCCTAACAATTAGCTAGTGCGTCCCAAAAACAAATAAAGACACATTTCTATGTTGATTCTGTCTTTTGATCTGTATGATGAGGGAGGGACCAATATGGTTCCTTGCACCAAGTGAAAAGACAGACCTAAAAAACTTATAATCTTAATTTCTTTGTTCCACAATAGTATTACCATTTTGAAAGTAGTATACTACTATATCCTTCTAAATGTACATGCATTCATTTATGCAGGTTGTGATTGAAATGCAAAAGCATGCTTCATCTTACAAAAACATGCCATAATGTGATGCAAACTTCCGTTCGCCTGTAGAGCGTCGTGTCCTAACAAAAGATCATCCTGGAAATTGTCCTCTTTGTATCTTGTCTTGATCTTGTACATGTTAGGATATCATGTATGGTTAACAATTTCGAACAGAAAATCAAGGGATTTATTTTTCTGGCATTTAATTAATAAAATGTCAATTTAAGGCCTCACTTGTTTAACGTTTCTAGTATTCAAAGTAGTAGATAAATGATTAGATTTTATTATATAAAAAAATATAATACGTTGAACTCATCCAATCGAACTAAGGATTAAAGAAAATAGATTTTAAGGCCTCAATTGCCAACATTATAGTCACGTGGATCCCACGTGTATTTTACTGTACAACTCATCTAATTGAACTAAAGAATTTGAAAATTAGTCTGTCTTAGCTTTACGTGTAAAATTCAAAGGCCAAATTATCTAACCTTTCCAATTTTGATGATCAATTGATTGATTCATTCATTCAATAAAAACCAACTCAAAGATGAATCAAAGTGTCTTTCTTTTTGCATCTCTCCTTTGGATTTCCCATATATTGGGGACTAAATATAGAGCATCTTTGAATGACTAGAATGCTTATTATTTTTAAGAAGACAGAAGTGTTCTTTGCTAATACAGGCTTGGTTTGGGGACAATCCCCCATCCTGCCCTATACCTCACTTCTAATGAACTTCACGTGTCTTAGGAACTTAGAAAAATATGGCTTGGTTATCACCTCTTCCTAACCACAGCGATACAATGTCTTTTTACTTGACAGAAACAGTTTTATTATTTCAGTGGTCTATTATTTTGATATATGCAAGTTCTCAACAAAAAAAAGTTGTGCAGTGAAAGGACTCGTATATGTGTGCAAAATAAAAAGTTGAACAGGTATAAATACATTGGGGAGCTACTGTATTCAATATAAACTTAACTCATCTACAGGATTCACTCATCCACCAGGATGAGACACAGTGGGGTTTATATCAAAAGTGGAAGAACAATATATGATACCACTTCACATATATTTCTAAATATTTGTTACATTTTCAATTGAAGGAGAATCAACATTCGTTGTACTATCCAATTTGAGAGCATGTCTTGTAACGCGGTTTGTCTGTTTTCTCAATCTAACATTATCGATGAACAAATCTGCTATGATCTTTCTCACCTCATCTCCACAGATTACACCATCTTTTATGCCATTGGTTTTATCTACTTCAGAAGCTGCACTTCCGTACTCCTTCTCTAAGTTTTCAACCTGACCAAATTTAAGTAAGTTATGTAACTATAGAGGGGTGCGCAAGAGAGAAGTTACTGCGTCAAAATAAGTAATTACTGCTTGACTCTGCAACTGGTAAAAGCATAGCAAGCCACAGGAAAATGATAATTTGTACCTCTGCTAGTAGGATGTCAATTTGGTCATCAGACGTCTTTAATTGATCAAAAGCATCAGTTAATGATGATGAATGCACGACTGTCCTATCATCGTCTTCGTAAGGAAGATTGAGACTACACTCTTGAAGCTGCTTAAAAAGAACCCCACATTTCTCAAGCTGTTTTCTCCAAGCAGTTTCTGCTTGTTCCCTCTTCTCTCTTTCATGAAGTATTAATTTCTGAATACACAAATACAGCAAGCATAACGTCAGCACATAAGTCATGCATTCTAGGTCCATATCTTGATAAGTTCACGAATCAAACAAACAAATATTCTGGTAAAGGCAGTGAGGAAGATTCCATAATTGCCATTTGAAATTTTAAACTTCCAAGACCATGTCCTGCTAATCACATTCCATATAACTTCACAAAGAAATGAAGATGAAGTATAGAAAAGCTCAGAAAGGAAGGGAAAACAAAAAAGCCCATAGCAATAACAAATTCAAAATATGATAGGAAGGTCAAGATAACTGAAAGCAACAACCCAAAAAAGACTAAATTTCACATTGTTATTTAATTAAAATGAACACAATTTTGTATGAACTGTCAAGGGGAAGAAAATCGTGTGAAACATGTGCACAGAACCTACCTCAGCTTCACATTTCTCCTGTATGGACTCACTGAGTTCCTTCTTCAATTCTTTTTGGGAACAACGGAGAGACTTGACCTCTTTAACCAGAACTTTAATATCTGCTTTGGATTTTGCTTCTAGCTCTCCATACTGTTTTGACAAAACTTCCAGCTGCTCTCTAGCAGCATCTAAATCCTGCAACAGCACGTCGTTCTTCTGAACAATCGATTCCTTGGGAAAATTCTGACCAACATTTCCATCCTGGTATCATGTACGAGACAGTATCAGCCATTTCATAGATAAGTCCCCCAAAGAGAAAAGTTTAATATCTGTAGAGCAAATATAAGAATGTCATACCGATTCAGACTTAAGTTTCATCTCCATTTCCAGCGACTTTCGTCTAAGTTCCTCCATATCCCACTGCATTTGAGTAAATCTTTCCCTCTCAATCAGAATAGCTTGCTGCAAGTTCTCCTTATTTTTCTGTTTGGTTGTTTCAAGTTCCACTTCCAAATCCTTGACCTGAACAGATCCAATCACTTATGGATACAGTATCTAGAAAAATTGAAGCTTGTATGCATGTTGTGGAACATAAAGAATAGTAGCCTCTGGCAAATTTCAGGTGCCAGAAAACTAAAAATAAATTAATTTACAATGAAATGATGTCAAATCACCTATGGTACCTTTGTCGTAAGAAAATCCTTTGCAGCTATTTCTTGATTTAATCTAACTATAAGGTCCTCCATATCATTTTTCGCCGTGACTAGCCTTCTCTGCATGGTTGAAAGAATCCTGTTCAATTTATTGCGTTGATCTAATGGAAGGACTAATTGAGCATCGCCAGTACTTTTCGACTTTGTGTGGCCCACATTATCTGTTTCTCTTGAAACCAAAGCATATCTGGGAAGGTCGACAGATCCATCACCAGATGAATTTGGAATCCCAAAATTAGACATGTCACTACCTCGTACTGAGCTTCCATCACTTCCAACACTCTCATTTGAAAGCTTACGAATGTGACCAAAAACTTTAGCATGCCCAGGCTCAGAGAAAAGCTCCATGGTATTATTAGCTAGAAGTGAAGAATCATATGAATTACCATTACTTCTGTCCTTCCCTGTAACATTGTTAACATGTCTGGCATTCACTTTATGCCTAGGAAGTCCTTCTAATTGCTCTAGAATAGTCTGACCCATAAACAAACCCTCATCAATATTTGATATGCCATATTTTACAAGCTTTTCGATTGGATTCGCCGTATCTTCATCTAGTGTCAGATCATCTGTCCCAACGTCAGAATTATCATCCCGTCCAATTCTAGGAGTTCCTACTTCCGATGCATCATATGGAGTATCACTACCATAATCTGACGCAACAGATGAACTTCCAGCAGCTAATGATAAGCTCGAGTGGAGAGGTGATTGCACCGAATAATCTCTGTTATTGGAATCAGGATCTTTGATAGAATTCTGCTGGCTTGCATCTTGAAATGCTGACATGTGATTACATGAGGTAAACATTATAAAAAACTCAAGAAAGCTGACAACCAATTAGCAAAAACAGATCAACTGACATGAGTGAAATAACTACATGCAAGATGCAAAACACAAAATCACATACAAGATCTAGCAGCAGTTTCTAGCTCAAGAAATGAGGCCACGGGTGCACATCTTGATATATCAATGTCAGAAAATAGTTTGGTGATCCACTCCTCCAACGAGAGCCTTCTCTGTAGCAAAAGTAAATGTGTTAAAATCTAAAACCACCTATTCAACTCCTGTATTGGCACAATTTGACTGTGATAAGAAAATTTATATGAGAAGACATATTCCTATGTTTATTACTAATGTTTCAATAATTTTGGTAAATACAGTTACAGATTACATCTTGATTAGACAGTGGCAGATCTTAAGTATGTTGTTTAACAAAAATCTAAAATGGACATATGAGGTTAGAAAATAACTTGACTAAATTTCTACATGCTACTATGCTAGTAATTTTCAGTTTGCGACGCATTTAGACCAAGTATGTTCGTATAAACTAATTAAATTAAAGCAAGACAACATATGCAGATCCATAATCCTGAACATGCAACAATGGATACTGTAACAAGTTTTCCAACCTCTTCCAACAAAGCTCGGCTTTTCAATCGCAAGAGTCCCTTGGGTGGCGCTGGAGGGATATTTTTCCTGGGAAACTCCTTTTTAAGCTACATAGAAAGCATGTGGCAAAATAAATCAGACATATGCATAATATTTATCTATCTCTATCATATGGACACAGCATATGTTAGACAGTGTGCTTGTTAAACCATTTGAAAATAAATCATTGATTTTGATTCTATTCTCATCTAATGACAAATATTGTTTTCTCCTTCAAAAAATGTTTCAAAAAATAGATTATATTTTCCCGTCTCTTATTCATATCTAGCATTGTTTCAAAAAATGTCAGCTTTCCTCATGTTGTTGTGCACATGTGTGTGACTGTGAGCCCATTCTATTCATTAATCACAAAGCATAGTATTTCCAAAGCTTCACATCCTTGTCTATTTTCCACCTGAAAACTTTGATATCAGTTTTGGACAGAACATACTACTCATGAACAATGATACTTGTTATTCTTTGAGTTCTCGTTGACAATTCCGAAGAAGTAAATAAGAAAGTGAGCCATATGCAGATTTGTTAAAGTTAATCCTTTAATAGAGAAAGTAAAAGGGCTTCATAGTTTACCAAAATATACAAGGGTGATTCGTCCTACATTCATTTTAAAGGCAGTAGAAATGGATATAGCCAAATGGACTCTTTCACCATTATTGACACATTTTTCCATTTGTCTTCACTCCCGAGTGAGAGAGTATTGGATGACTTAAAGTATAAGTTCATTGAAGTTTTTTTTTCTGTTAAATTTACAATCAAATGAAATGGTTTTGTAGATGAAATTAAATTAATGGTTTTCAACCAATGTGTCTCTGTGTATGCGCGCAAGTGTGAGGATCTAATGATTAAGTGAAATTCAGTAGTCAGGATCACAACAAAAGTAGAAATAATTGAAAATGATAAACTTACATCAACATACAAGTTTAGAAAATCATTGAACCTTCTTAGTACTCCATGGATATTTGTAACCCCTTCTGGTGATTGTATCCCAACTTGAAGCCTGTAGAACTGTCCCTTAATGATGTTAAAAATGAAAACTAACAAAGAAGCTTCTATTCCACAACATACTATAAATGAATGGACCGTGGAAAACCTGTAAATCATTAATGCTTAAGCCACCTAAGTTTATCTTTTCTATAGAACAGTGTCCTGGTTTGACTTTACAATCACATTTATAGAATATTAGAATTTAAACATTCCCATCAGTTATTCCTGTAACTATCAAACACTACATTATAGCATTTGGTCTCATTAATTGACACATAAAACTAAATACTGCACTTCACACCAATAACAGAAAGAAACCCTATTGGAAGAATATTGACTGGAATAAAGTATAAAGTGATGACATGTGCAGCACAAGACGGTACTACAAAATTGAACCCAGTAAGGCGGGCCATAAGGTAAAACTATCCCCCTTTTCATTTAGAAGTAAATGTGTGCAAGTAAACTGAATAAAGAATGATGTAAACTAGGGATTCATAATACAACCATAACTACAAATGATGTGCCTGTCAACAAAAAATACTACAAATGATACAGAATTAAAATTACTGTAATATTGTGCAGTGCCTTATGTTGGAAAACTTTGCCAATGATAAGAAAAATTCCGTATACCTCTGGATAGTTTAAACAGTTAGGCTATGCACAACAATTAGAAAGAGAGCAAAAATAACACTACAGTAGTGTCTTTGAAATTTAGCAGCATATAGATACTATTATTTTTAGGTATGTTGTTAGAGTTCACAAGAATGGATGTGAATTAGCTCCGAGCATATGATCATTTCGACAATCAGCAAATGTGTTATAGTAGACTTCTTTGTACATGTAAAGTAGCCATGAATAGAAGTTTGGATATTGATCAACTTTACCACTATAGGGTCCGAGTTCCTTGATTTTGGTACAAAAACCCAAGAAGGTATTGTGACGCAATAACTCCAACCGGTACGATGATTGTGTGGCCATTCGGTATCCCGCCCATTCTGTATAATATGAAAGAGAGGATAAATTAGCTCAAAATAGCAGAGAATACAACATTTCTTCAAATGATGTGTTTACATAGGCAATGAAGATTGACAAAAATTATATCCAAAACTTAAAGGAGAAAACAAGGAATTCACATATACTATATGACTTTTATATTTTCAAAACAACTACCAATGTTTTGTCCTTGAGGGATAAAGAACTAACAGACGTTAAGAACTAACTAAGATGGCCAACAAGCCCTTTTAAATGCTTGTGAGAAGCGGTAGACTTTACAGTTAGTTTTTTCTATACACCTCTAGTCCACACAGATAATAATGTCAACTGGCGATCGGTGTATGTTTGGTTTCCAATTGAAAAACTGTGAATGTACGTTTGAACTTTGAGTCCTAATATATCTAGAACTGAATAACTAAAAATTATGAATACAGAGAAACACTACAACTGATGATTATAGCTCACATATAAATCAATCAAGATTCAGAAAACTATAAACGAAACAGGCAAATCCAATCACCAACTTCTTCAGGAACAAGATGGCCTCCAAGTGATCAAGAATCAAGAATCAACGATCTCCACGGCTGAAAAGTTAAAAGCAACTATAACCTAAGTCCTTGCAATTACTCTCACAACTATAAACTGAATCAAATTCAGAATAAGGATGCTCACGAAACACAGTTCATCACGATCATCCGCATCAATGAAATCAAGATAATAGCAGCAAACAGTTCACAGAACACATATAATTAACTCTTGATCGCCAACGATGAATTAAGGAAAGTGTAATTAATTACATTAAATAAAGTACAGAATCGCGAGAATAAACCTATAATTAGTTAGATTAGATAAGAAAAGTAAGAAACTAACCCATTTTCTGGGTGCAGGACTCCAATCCATACCAAGAGGCAGCGGCGAAGTCCCATCGTGTCTATGCTTTGGAGGACTTCGTCTCTGCATCTTCTTCTTCTTCTTCTTCTTCGTTACAAAGCTATATAATTCACTCTTATCTTTCTACGATTCAAAGATCATAACGCGATTATCAATCAATTATCAATAATCAGAGCTCAGCGTAATCGTAATTCTCGATCGGAATTAAGATTTGAAGTGAAAAACTAGGGTTTCTCCGATCGGATCGATGAAGGATTGAAGGTGGAATGGAATCTGTGCCGGCGTTGGCACAGTGGAAAAGGCGCACGCTAAGAGTTAGAAGCGGTAACGTGGCTAAGAGAAGCCGTAAGCGTAGTGCGTGTTTCGTGTGTTGTGTACACGTGTCTTCTCCAATGAAAAACGAACAATTTCTCTCGTGTAAATCACTTTGTTACAGTGCGTTTGCTTTTGCAATTGCAGCTCAAATCAATCCAAAAAATCTATAACTGTCTTCTTCACCAAATTCACGCTCACGGCATTAAACAAAACTAAACTTCGCAAATTGCAACACTTTTTTCGAGGGAAAAAAATAATTGGGCCTGGAATTTGGGCCTATGTAAAGTTAGTTTCTTTTGATACTTATTTGGGATTATTACCCGCACCCTACATTTTCACTATACAACCAACATGATTAAAGTGTTTGGTAAATTTAACTGTTGTAAATATAAAATTACATAAAAGTCCATGATTATTTTATTTGAGTGGCTAGTTATTTTTGCGACTGGGTAGTTTAAAAAAATAAAGAAATAATAAAATTAAAATAAGGTTAAAATTGGAATGGAAGATGAAAAAACTATAAACTATAAGTTTTTTTTTGACAAGAAACAAATTTCATTCATATGCTAAAATAGCAATAATACAAGAGATGAAGATGATAGTTAAATACTCACAAGAGATACATATAAAACTTTCAATTGACAATATAGGGTTAACAAACCAAAAACTAATTCTAACAACCTTAGCAAATCCTTCCACACATGACTAAAAGTCAATAATAATTTGAGATCCACAATCTTTGATGGCATCAAACTCCGGAAAAAAGATATTTGCTTGTGTTCGCACAAAAAATCGACTATATGTGATCCCTGGGATGATTGATTCTGCCACATACCGATAAGATATTTGCGAGGTTGAGAAAAAATTGACCTTAGTGATAACCGCCATAAGCCCCTTAAACGAACTATAGTATCTATGCCTCTGAAATTGTGTATCATTGTTTGAATCTGTAATGAGTCAAAACTAATCATTCATTCTGAAAAACAAAACACCACACTATGACGGGACAACAAACAACGTCGCACAAGACGACGAACACCGCCGCACTAAGGCGACAAAAATAGAAAAAATAACAACTCAAATATATGTGATAATCACACTTATTTAGATAGATGACAAGAAAAAAACGATGAAGAGGAGTGATTTTTGATCAAAAAATGATCTAAAACCACCTCTTTTGGTGGATGAAGAAAAGAAGAAAAAATTAGAGTTGAGAAAGAGGGGCGGCTGAAAAAACTACAATTTAATTTCTCTAATAAGAATCTCCTTCATGATCCAACAATGATCAACTATAAACTATAAGTTGAAACCCTACTTAAAATAGAAACTTATTACCAAACACATTCTATATCCCCTTGCAAACCACCGATCCACCTTATGACTCCCGCATTAGAATATGTCTTAAACTGACTTTTATTCTTGAAAAATTGGGCAAATATTTTACAGTGTGTATAATTTGAAAAGTCATACAAATATATTTGAAGTTATCTAAAAATAAAATTTATATTATAAAAATATAATTTTAAACTTTTGAAAAATTAAATCTAAAAATCCCAAAAAAAAAAGATTTATACATGTGATTCATTAATTTGTACTTTTGATGATAGTATTTCTCTAATTTTAAAACTCTTTGAATATAATGTCTGACTATGCTATGCCTATATATAAGTCAACCATTGAATAGTTTGGTATTTGATACTTGGTCAATGTTTTCATGCAGAAATGGATCATATTGTATATGATGTACAAATCGTTTTTTTTTTTTTTTTTTGCTAAAATGATGTACAAATCGTTGATTTCATTATAATGAAATAGATCAAATAAAATATCTATTAATTAATTTAAGTTAAAATGCTAAGAGATTTTGTTTCTTTTGGCTACGTTTTTGCCTAGAGTATTGTTATTAGAAATGAAAATAAGAAGTATAACATATTTTTCTTTTAAGTTTAATTAGAAATATATAAAGTTCTCCAATATATGTGATCAATTAAAAACTAGTATTGTGAGTATCCACAAAGTAAACTATTTTGCTGCAAGACACTCATTTTTTTAAGGCTAATGGATAAAGCCCCTACCATGCGGATACAGGTATATAATAAAACAAAGGTGTAGAAAAAAATAAGGCATAACATTTGAACTTAACGAACAAATATATTATTGAAAATTAACAAGGATACAAATTTAGGCAAACAAGCTTGCCCAATTATTAGTTTGACGAAATAGGGGATGAAATCCATACAGATTAACAAATATTTGAACAAACGATACCTTCACAACCATGTAAAAGAAAAGAATAAACGACATACTTTGACGTTTTCTTATCGATAAAAGTTTTATTAGTCTATGTAAATTGTAAATCACATTTCTAAGGTAAATGTAATCCACAGTTTAGAACCAATAATAAAGTAAATTTGACAAAGTAAGCGTAAGTGAACAGCGTTAACCACATCCCTTTTATAAAACGACTACTACCAAATAGAATTTTATATAGTGCACATACATACTTAACCAACAATGACGCATGACCTAATTTGAATCTTAAGCACATTGGAAGCCGGAAGGGACATTTTTTTGACATGCACTAAGGACCCAAGTGAGTGTGAGAGGTACATTCAAATTTATTCCAAGCACATTGGCCTTAATTGCGGTGCAAAGACAAACCGCAGCTTCCAAATCAGCCAAACCTTTGATCAATGCACAACATTTACTGCCTGAAGGAGGATTTCCAACAATAACATTAACCAATCCTAAAACATCAGCACAAACACCTAGCTTTAAGGTGTCCTTGGGGCAATGACCTTTGGATGAATGTGGTGGTTTTGCCTTTGGTGGGCATGAACCATTAGCCATAGTGATAGTGAATGTTGAGCAAGCTATAAGGGAAAACACTAAAATGGTGGCAAATAATTTGTTGTTGGAAGCCATGACTATAGTTTACAAATAAAATGTAGCAATGTGTGGATTGAGAGGTTGAATGAGTGAACCTTTTTTAAAGGGAAAAAAATATTGTAAGGTGCATGTTAGAAATCTAATTGAGTGGAAGTGAGCGAATTTGACAATTTGTGATAACGTTTCCAGTTGGTACTCTTGTAAGCTTGTGAAGAAATGGGTTGTAATATTTTGTATGATTATATGGTTTTCCTCATACAGTAATTTGTTATTATCTCTCTGACCCACCATTTTTACGTAGGTATATAGGGGGCAAATAGAGTGGATCATTATTCATTAACAAAAAATTATAAAAACCATAGAATATATGTAATATTTTATTAAATTTAATATTGACATGTTTGAGTGATGTCATTTTAAATTTGATTTTTTTTCTAGAATTAATTCTAACTTAAAAAGTTATAATTCATTCGTCAAAAAAAGAAAAAAATTTATAAAAGTGATTTTTATACTAAATTTTACATGAATATATGCAACATAATTCACTTCACATTTAATAATTTGTTAACAAAAATTAATTTTACAAAATTGATTGTGACGGGTCCTTAAAATTGATTGTGTCAATGAAAGTTAATTTAGTTGATAAGAAGTTGACTCATATTCCATAAAAATGTTAGTTCAACTTTGCTTTAATTTCGGCGTGCTTTGGTGAATAATATGTGCATACTTTTATAAATGTTCTTCTAGCATTGATGGCTACCAGACACTAGTGAGTTCAAGAATTAATTTTACAAACTTGATTAAATCGGTCTTTTAATACTAGTATGAGTAAACTCTCTTGATCTTGACTAATTAACTTAGTAGCTGTGTCGATGAAAGTTGGTTCAGTTGGTAAAAAATTGACACATACTTTCATAAGAGTGTAAATTCAAGTTCTACTTTTGACACAAATGATATGTTTGGTATCACGGTGGATGTGCCAGAATTGCTACCGTGACTTTGCAGAAACTACAACTTGTAGTTTCTAGAAATCACGGTGGGTCACCGTAATTCTGACACATCCACCATAATACTAAACATGCGCAAAGACTACTTTGGTGGGTGATCTGTAATTACTCTTATAAATGTTATTTAAGCATTGATGTCTATCACAACACTGACACACCTTGTAACTCAACTCGTCTATAAACTTTTGTTATAAAAAATAAATAAATAAAAACTTTGTAATTATGGTTAAAACTTAAAAGCAACTGCCTTGCATTTGCATCCACTTTGCCTTTACAAGAAAAACCACAATAGCATCTATAGTTTAAGTTGAAATGCTGAGAAATTTTGCTTCTTTTGGCTAAGATTTTAATTGACTATAGTTTACGAATGAAAATCATAAGTATTCTAATATTTTTTTCAAGTTAATTAGAGAAACGGGAACCTCCTGAACATATTTCAATCAATTAATTAGCTACTAATAAAAAATAACATTTCAATCAATTCAAAATAATTGTATCGTCATTATTCACATCATGAAATTGAATTAATAACGTGAAGGGTTGTACTGCTCAACTCACATGACATTTAGACTAATTAACAAACATAGTTTCACATTATATTACTAAAAATGATTCATGAATACAACATACTAGGCAAACAAGCTTGCCCAATTATTAGTACGACGAAACACAATGAAGAAATCTACACAAATAAAGTTTTGAACAAACTACACATTAACAACAACTTAAAACAATGGAACGGTACATAGAAGATTAATATGGCCCCTGAGTAAGGATGACACACACAAATAAAAAAAAAACAATGACAATAAAAAGAGAAGTTATACAACTTACTCTTTCAAACTCTTTACAAAACTCGTACTATTATTGGTTGAAATTCACTTGTGTTTTTTAATTCATGCTGGTCACATTCCAATGTCAATGTAGTATCTTTAAATTTCAACCAATAATAGAGCAAATGTCATAAGAGTGTGTCGCTACATACTAATTCTTATATTAAAACAATTATATATAATATGCATACATACTTATTCAACACGTACCGATAGGACACAACTTAATTTAAATCCTTAGGCACATTGGAAACCAGGAGGGACAGTTTTTTGACATGCACTAAGGATCAAACTTAGTGTGATAGGTACATTCAAATTGATTCCGAGCACATTGGCCTTAAGTGCGGTGCAAAGACAAAGCGCGGCCTCCAAATCAGCCAAACCTTTGATCAACGCACAACAATCACTACCGGAAGGAGGATTTCCAATAACAACATTAACCAACCCTAAAAGATCAGCACAAACCCCTAACTTTAAGGTATCCTTGGGGCAATGCCCTTGGGAAGGTGGAGAAGCAGTGGGTGAAGGTGTTGGCTTCGGTGGGCATGAACCATTGGCTTGAGCTGTGAATGTTGAGTAAGCAAGAAGAGAAAGCACTAAAACTATGGCAGATAATTTGTTGTTGGAGGCCATGACTATTACAAAATAAATGTAGCAAATATGTGATACTGAGGTTGAATGAGTGAACCTTTTTTATAGGCAATTTTTTTTTTGTAAGGTGGACGTAAAGAAATCTAATTAATCTAATTGAGTGGAAGTGAATGAATAGTGTGATCATGTTTTCTGTTGGTACTCTTGTAAGCTTATGAAAAATTTAGTTGTACGTGTCTTTTTCTCATTTGTTGTTAAGTTTGTGACCCATTGATGATAAATTCAAACAAAATCAGGAAGGTGTGTGTGTCTCTTAACATGTGGACTAGCTTTATGTCTTGTATCATCACCACACAAAAGGTTCTAATTTTGTGGGAAGTGATAACATTTTGGAGGCTATGATCAAAGAAATGCCCAACAATCACAAATTTACGTACTATCTAGTATCTTGTTGTTCCTCCTCTGAAAAGGGCAGCTTTGGTTTATGCATGTCAGCATGTGGGGGGGAGGTGAAAAATAAGTCCACTTATTTTCACTTGTTTTGAGTGTAAAAATTTGAAAGAATCGCTTTTTGATACTGTAATTTGCTAAGCCCCTTCCCTCTACTTTTTTGTTTTGTTTTGACAAACGCCCCTTCCCTCTACTTAATCTTCATATAAAAACACACCATGACATGAATAAGTGGAGTGTTCGGGTTCGAATTCCGATCTCTACATATAAAATATGATGTTTCTGTCAACTAAATTAAATTTACAGAGACAAAATATGATACTTTAAAACAGAAACAAAAACAAAAATGATACATTGACTTGACAAATAATCAAAATTCAACTTAAATACATCATATTATAGCAATGAAATATATCTTCCTTTTTTCTAAAAAATATTGTGAGAGGAAATTTTCATTAATTAAAATGACATTAATAATCGTTTTACAAGATTAAACTTTCATTATTGAGTTAGCACCTCGAATATAATTAAAAAGAATAATCTTTCAAAAAAATATTATTACTCATTGGTCACAAATGATAGTGTTTAATTATTATTTCACACTTAATTTCTTTTTTCATTTTGAATTTTTTATATGTATAAATTCATAGGGAACTAGTATCCGGACCCGTGCCAAGCACGGATAAAAGTTTAATTAAAAAATAAAATTTAAATATTAATATTTATATAACTAATAAATAACATTTGTCAAAAAAATAATTAATAAATAACAAATTATAAATGAGTTATGTTTGTTACAAATTCTCATAAAACGCAAATCGAAAATATCATCATTGTTTTACACTTTTTTGTATGAAATTCTAAAATAATAAGCCATTTTAAATTACTTCATAAAAATCCTTTTTTAAATTATTTCGTAAAAATCATTTTTGTCCGTCATCTTGTACGACGTTGTGTTATTTTTTTGTGCAATGTTGTGTTGTTCGTCGTCTTGTGCGGTGCTTGTTGATTTCCTGTATTGTTGTGGTGTTCATTTGCTCCTTTTGGAATATCGACTTCAACCAATTACAGATTCAATTGGGCATCAACGTTGTAGATTCGGAGACATGAATACTCTGATGATTTGGGCATCAACGTTGATTTCCCGTATGATTTGGGCATCAACGTTGTAGATACGGAGACATGAATACTCTGATGATTTTAGTTTTACCATATTATTTGTAGTAGACATTTTGTCGTTGAATGTTATTAACTTGGATGTTGTGAGTTTGTTTGCAGATTCATGCTTAATGTTTGTAGCGATATTAAATGTGCTTGTATTTGATGTATTTTATCAATTTGAATGAATGAATATCATTTTATATATTTTTGTCTAAAAAAAATTCATAGAAACTTTTTTTTTATAATAATTATTGCATTGTAAACTTGATCCCAAATTAGATACATTTCCTTTGTCAGTGGTTAATATTTGAATTTTAAATTTTGAAATTTGTTAATCAAGTCGTTTATGATCAAATCAAGATTTAAGAAGATATGGGAGATGCTCTTAAAATTACATGGGTAAAGAAATAAGTTTTCAAATTTTTGCCAAATTATAGTATTAATGATTAGGCTAAATTGTAGTTTTGGCCTTCCAAATTTCTCAATCGTGCAATTTGGCCCCTCAGATTTCAAATGTTTGATTTAACGCCCACGTTATTTTAATTGTGTAATTTTGTCCCTCAAATGGACAAATTTAACCAATATAATTGTGCCTCTAGACTTACTTCTCATCAGTTCTTCTCCATAAGTCCTTAGATGCTTATATTGCTCGACTCCTACAATCATTTTTAAAACTTCGTTTTCCTCGTTCTTCTATTTGGTTGTCTTTCTTAGCATTTTAGTGTGACAATTTTTATTGAAAAACTCTAATATTTCATTTCTATATTAAGACTTTCTATCTCCTTTTTTATTTTTTGACAAAAAATAATAATGCTAAAACCTTTTAAGAAAACACCTTTTAAATATTTAGTCAAGATAGTCAAGGCCAAGGGTTATAAAATTGCACAATTAAAAAATATGGAGGGTTAAAATCGCACATTTAAAATTTGAAGTGTCAAAATTGCACAATTATAAAATTTGGAAGACTAAAACTGCAATTTAGCCTAAAAATTAAGATGTGTGAAATTTTCTTGAAGCTGTCACATTTTTTTTATATATAAAAGTTGTTACCTTAAAAACATATTTACTAATAACTTTTAATTGCCATTCAATGAATTTATTTATTGTTATTTTGAATAAAAAAAACGGAATATTCTTTAAAACACTCTTTTATTTAATCGATAGTTCAATTTTTTCTTATTTAAGGTACCCAATTTTTTATTTATTATTAATATATTACTACTATTATTTAATTTATTTATAGGTAATGGTTGATATTTTTTAATCGGAAAAAAAATATGGCTATTGAATATTGTACAGAAATGCAATTTAAGATAAAGGCTAAAAAATATAATTAATCTAAGTTTTTTTTTTATGATTGAGAAAGTATCTTTAATTTATTTGATCGGAATTATTCTAGGAATGTTTCTTAATCTATAATTTGTTTTCTCTTTTTACTCGTTTAATGCTTTTATTAGGAAAATTTTATTTATTAATTATAGAAATATTCTATATTCCATTATTTATGCCCCTGTAATAATTTATTTTTAAAAAAAATTATCTTGATAAAAATATAATTTTTAATGACTAATTGTGAATATATATATATATATATATATATATATATATATATATATATATATATATATATATATATATATATTGTGAAGAGATGAGAGGAATAAAAAATGGCCATTGGGTAAGAGTGTACAGTACACATTAAAATCTCTAAATGCATAAAATTATTTTTCTCAAATCTTTCTATCTCATTGAACTCTTCTTCATATGTTTTCTTTGGCTTCTCCTTCATGATTCTTCCATCAAAAACTATTCTCCGGCAAGATATTGTTTTGATTTTGTTTCCTCAATCTATATGAATTAAAACCACTTAAGAAAAGGAAGACAAAACACTTTTTTTGCTTAGTCGATAATGTGTGAATAAAAATTCGCATTACCTATAAACACGTATGCAAAAAAAAAATAGAAAGAAAAAATAATATAGGTAGAGATATAAATATAAGATTAAAGATGGTTGAGAAAAATGACAAACCTTTAAAAAAATCTGATGATCATTGATAGTGATTTCTTTTCAAAGGTTTGCAAACCTACATAAATTTTGAATGTCCAGCATCAATAAATATAAAAAAAGAAAAAATCGAATAAAGGAATAGTTAAACAAAATAAAAGATCAATAATAGTTAGCAATTAAATTAAAAAATATATGAATGCACAATGTAGTGAAAGAGCAAGAAGGAGAATTGAACACTAAACATACAACGTAAATCAATTAGCAATATTTAAGGGTCAATGTTACATTTGAATTTGAATTCTTGAATTAAAACGAAAATCAATTAGTATCAATTATCATTATTACCATTATTATGACATAAATGCAATTATTTAAATACATTTGTTAATGATATCGTTTATTATGCAATTGCTCATAGGAAAGGAATGCTAGAAAGATGCCACGTGTAAGAATGGTCTTAGAAAAAAGTTCTCAATTTATAGTACTAAAGATTAAAGATATGGTAATTACTAATTACAACCAAGAACAGAAGCTCAATATCAACATTAAAAATATATTTATTTTAAAATTTGTAAAACAAACATAATTCGAACCGCCCCAATCAGAGTAGTCCAGTACTAGTATAGTGTTAGTTTTTTTTTTTTTTGACTAAAGTATAGTGTTAGTTTGCTATTTCAAACTAATGAAATGAATATGTCTTGTTTCAAATACTTTGTCTTGTTTTCACGACAATAACTAAACTGGGCATCAAATAATTGAAATCTAATCCAAGAGCACATGCCTCGTTGCCTAAACTCTACACGTCGCAGATAACACCAACGCTCGTAGTGCACTGGATAACAAGGTCAGCATTCTTGACGGAGCCTATACACTCTAATTAAGATCACAATATCTTTGGATTATTGACATGGTCGAAAATCATTTTTTCACAACAAACACACCTATTCCTATACAGTATACACTGTATATGTTGTAAACAAAAGTGTTTTTTTTACAACATATATAGCGAGTAATTAAGCATATAGTAATAATTTTTTGAATTATTTATGGGGTAATTTGATTTTCTTCTCATAGAATTATTGTAATATTATCATGTGGTGTGGTTTTAGGTCTTAACTCTTAAGGCTACAATTGTTTAAGTATAGCTAATTAATGGAGTCTTATGTTTTATTTGTAGATTTAGATTTTAGAGAGGGCGTGAGAGGAGAGAAGATGAGGGGTGGGTTTAAATTTTGGGAGAAAAGTGAGAAAAAAATAGATAAATATTTCATAGCACAAAAAATATGAAAGATGAGAGAAATCTTTCAAATCTTTATAATTAGATAAATCTTTCAAAACCCTCTAAAATATAGCATTAATTATAAAAAATTTATCTAATTTTGTCTCTATTTCCTCCTTTCAAAACCCTCCTCTTCCGGGAGTGGTTATGGTGCATAAGTTTTTTCCTTATGCACCGTACATAAGTAATGAAAATTGCTTATTGCATCTCCAGTTTGCTTAGTACACTTCTCAGATTACTTACTGCACTCCTTAAATTTCTAGCTCACCTCCTAAAAACTTGATGGGTGCGCTAAATAATTTGGGGGTGCGCTAAAAATTTGAGGGGTGCACTAAGCAATCTAGGATATTTATGCACGGTGCATAAACATATAGTTTATGCACCATAACGTGTGCCTCCTCTTCCTTCCCTTCCAAACTCGCAAGCAAAACTTTAGAGTGTTTTTGGATGGTGACGTATATGAGGTAATAGTTTTTAAAAAATTCAAACTCCCACAAAAAAGTACATTACCTCACAATATACCTTCATCCAAAGACCAGACATATATTAGGTTACGGTTTACAAATAACACAAAAAGCCTATGGATCTTTTTTTATTTAGTCTAAGGCCCACTAATACTTAAGAGGTCCATTAGGAATGGACAAAAGTCACAAAACAAAGGAATGAGCATGTAGTGTAACTTTGTATGGCACATATGGCCCTTTTTATATTTATTTTTTAGTTTTCAATGTATATATCCTATAAAAAAAGGTTTAGTAGTCTAAAGTTCAGGACGAGTTCTGACATTAAGTAGTTTCAGTTTTCTTTCAACCACAGTTGCATATGATTGAACTGTGGTTTTCTATACTAAATCTAGCGTCAGTCACCACTGGACTAATTAATGTTTGGTGATGACCCTTTTTATACTGGTCATACATGAAGTGCACTTTCACGTTCTTCATACTACTCGCTCGTCTATTAAATTTCAAAAATATTCAACTTGCCTTCTATAATTTGAGCGTGTAAAAATTTGAACATTTATAAATTTTCAAGATTTTACACGTTCACTTTATAGAATGCAAACACCGTTCACATTTAGAACGGCGCTATACATATAATTTATGAATTTTACACATTCATATTTTAGATTCCAAACACCAATCATTTTTTAGAACGCGAATATCCCCCAATGCATGAAATTTTTTATTTTTACATGTTCTTCTTATAGAAAGTGAAGCATGGTTCTACCGATATATTTTCGTATTCTTAGTTGTTTACACTTCTCAGATATTGATGCTCCTCAAGATTCTCGAACTGATATCAGATATTGTATATAAAATTGTGGATCATCCTGATAATTGAAGGTTGATGTTTTAGAGAACAATAAGAGTAGTTTGCCATCTCACTCTCTAAGAATCTCAATCAGCATTGATTTTCGTTTTGTGGCTACATACCAAATATAAAAGAGCATAATTCAAGTGCATTTTCTAAAATATTTTTTTTTATATTCAAATCTATAGTTTTTAAAAGTCTACTATATCAACAAAAAAAAAATGTTTGTTATAACAAAATAAACTACTCCTTCCGTCCCAAATGTAAGAGAAAAAATAAAAATCACACTTATTAAGAAAAAGTAAAATATAATAATTGGATGTAAGCTTTTTAGTAAAAAAGTTACTTGAAAAGATGTATAAACAATTTTGATTGGTTATTGATTATGGAAAATGTAAGAAAGAGAGTGAATTTTTTTTGGAAATGTAAAAGTTTGTGTTTTTCTCTTATATTTTAGGACAAAAAAAATTGAATTTTTTCTCTTACATTTTGGGACAGAGGGAGTATATTATAAGTTTATAATATCACAAAAAGATATACAAATAAATTTTTGTTTAATATAGAAAGTACTACTATAACATTATAAGTCCATGTAATATAACTCAAGTGATAAGAGCTAAAGCCTAGAGATATATGAGTTGGATAAGAGGAGGTTATGAATCAATCTTTATAGAAAGTTATTTGCATTTATTTACATTATTTATGATATATCAAAAAAAGAAAACCTTACAAATTCTCCCGTAAAATATAAGTCAAACTTCTAAAACTAATGACTCATAAACACCTATCCTAGTTAAAGAAATGGTCCTCTCCAGCAAAAGAAAATGGGCATAAAAGGGCAACAACCCTAATAATTCCAACACACAAGATCGACTAACCTTCAGATCAAACGGTCAAAATGCGTAACCTGATTATAAATCAATCTGACGGGGGGATGGGTAACTCAATTGGTTAAGCTGACCAGTTGAGCTAAGGGTTAAGGAGTTGCTGGAGGTACAGGGTTCGAATCTTGGCAAAGGAGAAAAAAATGTATAATATACTAACAACTAACATTTGCCTATCACAAAAAAAATAAAATAAATCAATCTGATGCGATCCACCCCATACTCCAAATTTAACATTTCGATGACGTGGCCGTACATAAACAAACGATCCACAATTCCTGATCATCAGTAACAGCGTTCACATCAAGTTTCACCAATCGTAAGGTCACAAATAGTCCTAATTTAGTAACACACTTACACACTCGTGTATCTGAACCCAACCAATAAAACGAGAAACGAAAACAAGAAACGCGGCGCAGTATTTACTATCATACGCCACACAGTTACGAAACAAAGGAAGAAAAAAGGCGCAAGACATTATCGTGCGCACCATTGTCCAAACCTGCGTGTTGTGTGTGTGTGTTGTATGGTGTGCTTCTCTTTCTCTCTCTCTCTCTGTGCCTCCTTCGTCTTTCCCTGTAATTTTCTCTCTTCTTCTTCAAAACGTTTCAATCAAAAAAACACAATAACTAAAACGAACACAAAAAAACAGAAGAAGAAAAAATAAGAAAAAATTAAATACTAAAAAGAAAAACAATGAAGCACACTTCATCCGAAGCAGTTCCTTCTCTATCATCCGTACCTTCATTCACAGACCAATCACAAGTCGCCACGTCATCGTCTTCATCTTCTTCTTCCGCTGCGGCGGCGGATGACCTTGTAATAGCCTCTCGCGACGGAGGAAGCGCTCAAGAAGCGGTGGTGGTGGATCGGAGAAACGAGTACTCCGCCGTATGTAGATGGACGGTAAAAAATTTTACGAAAGTAAAAGCAAAGTCACTGTCTAGCAAGTATTTTGAGGTAGGTGGTTACGATTGTCGTCTATTGGTATACCCTAAAGGTGATTCACAGGCTATTCCTGGTTATATTTCTGTTTATCTACAAATCATGGACCCTCGTGGACCTTCTTCTTCGAAATGGGATTGCTTCGCTAGCTATCGTTTAGCGTTTGTTAATGTCGTTGATGATTCTAAAACTATTCATCGTGATTCTTGGCATAGGTTTGCTGCTAAGAGAAGATCACATGGTTGGTGTGATTTTACACCTGTTTCTACTATTTTTGATCCTAAATTGGGTTATATGTTTAATAATGATTCTGTTTTGATAACTGCTGATATTCTTATGCTTAATGAGTCTGTTAGTTTTAGTCGCGATAATAATGAGTTGCAGTCCTCGTTGATTTCTTCGAGTTTGGTAACTTCCTCGGTTGTTAGTAATCCTGTGAATGATGTTTTGAGTGGGAAGTTTACGTGGAAAGTTCATAATTTTAGTTTGTTTAAGGATGTGATTAAGACGCAGAAGATAATGAGTCCGACTTTTCCTGCTGGGGAGTGTAATTTGAGAATTAGTGTTTATCAGAGTTCGGTTAATGGGGTTGAGTATCTTTCAATGTGTTTGGAAAGTAAGGATACGGATAAGAATGCTGTGTTGTCAGATAAGAGTTGTTGGTGTTTGTTTAGAATGTCTGTTTTGAATCAGAAACCTGGTTCAAATCACATGCATAGAGATTCATATGGTCGCTTTGCGGCTGATAATAAGAACGGTGACAATACTAGTTTGGGTTGGAATGATTATATGAAGATGTCTGATTTCGTTGGGCCGGATTCAGGGTTTCTGCTGGATGACACTGCGGTTTTTACTACGTCGTTTCATGTGATCAAGGAATTTAGCAGCTTCTCCAAGAATGGGGCTGTCATTGGTGGGAGAATCAGCAGCGGTGCGAGGAAGTCAGATGGCCACATTGGAAAGTTCACTTGGAGGATTGAGAATTTCACAAGGTTGAAGGATTTACTAAAGAAGAGAAAAATTACCGGTCTTTGCATTAAGAGTCGGAGGTTTCAGATTGGTAATAGAGATTGCCGTCTTATTGTTTATCCCCGAGGTGTGTCCCTTTTCTTGCTCTGTGTACCATTTACTGTCGTTTTAGTAAATTATAACTCCATTAGTAGATATGATATTTTTATGTGGATTTTGGTACAATTCTTGTTTACATTTATGGAAGTTTAGGAGCATTAGTATATATACTTGGTACATTTTATAAGTTTTTCTTCAGTTTGATATTTCACGCTTGTAGTTTATATCTACGTTAAATAGCATTTACCATATGTGGATATAGTTGATAATCTAGATCTTTTTTTTTAGTGCACGGGTGTAGTTCTTTCTCTTAGATTATTTCAATAGAAATTATGGCTGTTCAAAAAAAAAAAATATTGAAATTATGTTTTGGTTGTGATGAATTTTTAAATGACTTTGATGCTATCAGGGCAGTCTCAGCCACCATGCCACCTTTCGGTGTTTCTTGAAGTTACGGATTCAAGAAATACTTCAATTGATTGGAGTTGTTTTGTTAGTCATCGGTTGTCAGTTGTAAACCAGAAGACGGAAGACAAATCTGTCACCAAGGAATCTCAAAACCGCTACTCCAAAGCTGCAAAGGATTGGGGTTGGCGTGAATTTGTGACACTTACTAGTCTATTTGATCAAGATTCGGGTTTTCTTGTCCAGGACACTGTCATTTTCTCAGCTGAAGTTCTCGTATTGAAAGAGACATCAATAATGCAGGACTTTACTGAGCATGTTTCTGAGTCAAACGGAAGCAGTTCCCTTCTTGATAGTAGTGGGAAAAGAAGTTCATTTACATGGAAAGTGGAGAATTTCCTTTCTTTTAAGGACATAATGGAGACTCGAAAAATCTTCAGTAAATTCTTTCAGGCTGGTGGTTGTGAACTTCGAATTGGTATGTGTTTTATTGCACATATATTATTTCCTGCATTGTATCCACTGGAAGCAGTGATTGCAAACTTTTGAATTGTTGTTCTTTCATTAAAAGCTTATGTTTCAATGCTCCAGGTGTGTATGAGTCATTTGATACCATATGCATTTATTTGGAGAGTGACCAGGCCGTTGGTAGTGATCCGGATAAAAACTTCTGGGTCAGATACAGAATGGCTGTTGTGAATCAAAAAAACCCAGCCAAGACTGTATGGAAAGAATCTTCTATCTGCACAAAAACTTGGAATAATTCTGTTTTGCAATTCATGAAGGTGTCTGATATGTTAGAAGCAGATGCAGGGTTTCTTGCCCGTGACACCGTTGTTTTTGTGTGTGAAATATTGGATTGCTGCCCTTGGTTTGACTTTTCAGACTTAGAGGTGAGTCCTTTCAGGAATGTCTTGTACTTGTAAATGCTATTATTAATTGATATACTCGCGCACACCAAATGCTCTTCATCTTGCCCTTTTATGTTTTTCTCATGTCATACTGCCCATGGGATGATTTATTCTTGGCTTTAGATATAAGAGTACCTGTATATACATGGGTAATTATTTGACGACCCCGACTCTTCTGCTTTTGACATGTCACAAATTTAACATATAATATCTGATTTTAAATCTGACTTATATTCTGTCTGGTAAGATTGGAACAAGCAAGTTAGGAATTATGGCCCCTTCCTTGGAATTTCTTGTTCTAGCTGATAAGATGCATGGAACAGGCTGATAAGTGACTCATGGGTTACAGAAGTTGATTAAAATTTTGCATCCCTTGAACTTCTTGATGTTCAATAAAACTTGTAACTTGTAAGCATATTTCTATCCCATACCCGCGCCAAAAAATATAGTTGTTTGCCTTTTATGAAAAGAAAAAAAAACGACTATATGTATCCTCCTCTCTTCTTACATGTTGTGAAGTTAGAGGTTCTTGTTATGAATTTCATTACAACTGCTGGTTGTGTTTAATGCTTATCACTCTTATTGTTAGGTTGCATGTGCCTGTAATAATTTGATCTATAATGTACAGGTTTTTGCTTCGGAGGACGATCAGGATGCATTGACAACTGATCCTGATGAACTGATAGACTCTGAAGACAGTGAAGGGTTAAGTGGAGATGAGGAAGATATTTTTAGAAATCTTCTTTCCAGAGCTGGATTTCATTTAAGTTATGGAGATAATCCTTCACAGCCACAGGTTACTTTAAGAGAGAAACTTTTAATGGATGCTGGTGCAATTGCTGGGTTTTTGACTGGACTTCGGGTTTATCTTGATGATCCAGCAAAAGTGAAGCGTTTGCTTCTGCCTACGAAGCTCTCTGGTAGTTCTGATGGGAAGAAGGCCACCAAGGCTGATGAGTCTTCCCCAAGTTTGATGAATTTGCTGATGGGAGTTAAAGTCTTACAGCAAGCAATCATTGATTTACTATTGGATATAATGGTCGAGTGCTGCCAGCCTTCTGAAGTGGGTCCTGTTGTTGATTCTGTTGATGAATGCTCTAAGATTTCTCCAGATAGCAGTGGAACCACCAGTCCACTTGAATGTGATAATGAAAATAGAGCAGTGGAGTCTGCACAAGTTCTTGTTCATGAGAGATTGAATTCTGTTGCTGAAGAAAGCAGTAGTTCATCTTCTTTACAGAGCTTTGATTTAAATGGGAATGGTATTCAGGAAAAAGCTCTTCCTGGACAGCCTACTTCTCCACCAGAAACGTGTGCCACTGTTTCAGAAACCGCGTCATTTAGGTCAAAGGTACAACTCTGCATTCATAAGATTAAACTTTTGTTAAATATACATATGGTTTTGACTGTGTGAATTTGAACTTCAGACCAAGTGGCCAGAACAGTCCGAGGAGCTCTTAGGTTTGATCGTAAATTCACTAAAAGCTTTGGATGGGGCCGTTCCACAAGGTTGTCCAGAGCCAAGACGGCGACCTCAGTCAGCACAGAAAATTGCTCTCGTGTTGGACAAGGCTCCTAAGCACTTGCAAGCAGACCTTGTTACTTTGGTACCCAAATTAGTTGAGCAGTCAGAACACCCACTGGCTGCACATGCACTTCTTGAGCGCCTACAACTGCCAGATGCGGAGCCTTCTTTACGAATACCTGTGAGATAAACTATTATTTTTACCCAAATGTGTTATACAAACTGCGTCAAAAAAAAAGTCTGATACAAATTGTTTTATTGTATGCATTTTATGTTCAGGGAACACAGTCTTCAAATTTAGATTTACTTTGGCTGCATTTACACTTTCACGAACTTGATTATGGTTGCATTGTTTTTCTACTATTGATGAATATTTTATTTCTTAGGTTTTTGGGGCGCTTAGTCAATTGGAGTGTGGTAGTGAAGTGTGGGAGCGCATTCTGTTTCAGTCATTTCCGCTTTTGACGGATTCAAATGATGAACCCCTGGTTGCAACAATAGATTTTATATTCAAAGCAGCATCTCAATGCCAACACCTCCCTGAAGCAGTAAGCTCGAAAATTATTGGAAATTGCTTTGTGCCTCATCAATCACTTATAATTAATTTGTGAATGCAATAGAGTTTTATACAATTTTCTAATGATGTTTTTCCCTGTCATTTAATGCGTCTGTCAATTGGTATCTCATGTTATTAATATATCCAAACAAACTCATTGAATGCGATGTCAAGTGTCAACACAAGATTAGATGATAGTGTTAAAAAGTTTACATTCACAATGCATCAAAAGTAAAATATTATACTTATGTACTGTTTCTAATTCCAAGATAATTTATGAAGCATTTGTAATCGTAACATTAATTTTCCCCATGTATGTAGGTTAGGTCTGTTCGTGTCAGGCTGAAAAATTTGGGTCTTGATGTGTCGCCTTTTGTCCTTGACTTTTTGAGCAAGACTATAAATAGTTGGGGAGATGTTGCTGAAACCATACTTAGGGACATTGATTGTGATGAGGATTATGGTGAAAGTTGTACCGCTCTGCCGTGTGGGATTTTCTTATTTGGTGAACATAGCGCTGGTGCTACTGGACTGCACATGATTGATGAGCAGGCTTTTCGTGCTAGTCGTCACTTTTCTGATATTTATATACTGTTAGAAATGTTATCTATACCTTGCCTTGCTGTTGAAGCTTCTCAAACATTTGAGAGAGCTGTAGCTCGAGGTGCAATAGGTGCTCAATCTGTAGCCCTGGTATTGGAAAGTCTTCTTTCCCAAAGATTGAACAATAATGCCAGAACCGAAAATTTTCAACATTTAGATGGTGCAACAGAGGAAGATGCTTGTGAGCAATTGGTTCAAAGGGATGATTTTACATCAGTTCTTGGTCTTGCTGAAACTTTGGCCCTCTCCAGGGACCCATGCGTGCAAGAATTTGTGAAATTGCTTTACATGATAATCTTTAGATGGTATGCTAATGAATCTTATCGGGGGAGGATACTGAAGAGGCTTGTTGACCGTGCCACCAACACTACTGATAATGGCCGCGGAGCAGATTTTGATTTGGATATCTTGGTAACTTTGGTCTGTGAGGAACAGGAGTATATTAGACCTGTTTTGAGTATGATTCGTGGAGTCGCTGAACTTGCAAATGTTGACCGAGCTGCTCTGTGGCACCAGTTATGTGCTAGTGAAGATGAAATTATTCGTGTTCGTGAAGAAGGCAAAATTGAAATTTCAAATATGGCTAAGGAAAAAGCTACTTTATCACAAAAGCTGACTGAATCCGAGGCCACAAACAGTAGACTCAAGGTATTTCACAAGTCTTGGTTGATAATTTATTGTGGGATAGCTCATATACTGGAGAATTTACTTATGCATTTTATGATTTAACAGTCCGAAATGAAGGCCGAGTTAGATCGTTATTCTCGGGAAAAGAAGGAACTAACAGAACAAATCCAAGAAGTTGAGAGTCAGCTTGAATGGCATCGCTCAGAGCGGGATGATGAAATATTGAAGCTCTCTGCAGAGAAGAAAGTTCTTCATGATCGTTTGCATGATGCAGAGACACAACTTTCTCAGTTGAAGTCTCGGAAACGTGATGAACTAAAGGTATTACTAATTTTTTAAACCAAAAGAGCATCTGTTCCGATACGATTGAAAAATAAGCATTCATCTATGCTGATGTTAAACACTGCATCATAATTCCTCCCCTCCATTTCCCTCCAACCAAACAAACCCTGAAGAAAATAATGCAATCAATTATTTTATCTTTTTTACTTGCATGTCAATTGTCAATTTGCCATCAAACATTCTTTACCAGATCTGTAGATATAGCAAGGACTTGAAAAATATTAACAGAAAATATATCCATCTATTTTCCAGCACACAAATCTTGAAAATGGTGAACCTGTGGTAGGAAGTTGTGCTTCATTTTTGGTTCTGGATTGTTAACTAGTCGGCCGTTATGTCTTGAACAGGGCATGTTCAATATTGATGTAATTTGTGTTTTTTTTTTTGCAGAAAATAGTCAAGGAGAAAAATGCACTTACTGAAAGATTGAAAATTGCTGAAGCTGCACGCAAGAGATTTGATGAAGAATTAAAAAGATTTGCAACTGAAAACGTGACTCGGGAAGAAATCCGGCAATCACTCGAGGATGAAGTTCGTAGGTTAACTCAAACGGTTGGACAAACCGAGGGAGAAAAGCGGGAAAAAGAAGAGCAGGTTGCTAGGTGTGAAGCATATATTGATGGCATGGAATCTAAGTTGCAGGCCTGCCAGGTTTGCTTTGACATATAGATTGCCTTTTTGTATTTATTGCTTTTTATATGTACTTTCTGCATATGTTGGATTTGATCTAGCTTTCTTTGCCTGCAATTTCAATGCTGTCTGCTATTCTCAATTTCTCAAATGCTTAGTTGGATGATGAACAAGTTTTGTTGGGTGACCTTGAAATCATAATATGTGTGTGCATGAGCTCAACCGGGTATCCTTAATATTAGACCGGTTTTCACTATCGGTGCTGGACTGTTTCATTCTTTTGCTTAAAGTTCTCTAGCTTTAAAATGTGTGTCGGAAATCTTTATAGTAGTAATTTGTTGTATGGGTCAGTATGATGCGCAGTGTCTATTTCATCTGTGAACATTGATGCCACTGTTTTGTTTCTTGTATTTGCAAAATATTGGCCTTTATGGTCATACTCCGGAGATTAATTTGCTAAGTTAATGCCTTGTTTTTTCTTTTGCAGCAATATATCCACACCCTTGAGGCCTCACTTCAGGAGGAAATGTCAAGACATGCCCCATTATATGGTGCTGGTCTGGAGGCTCTGTCAATGAAAGAGTTGGAAACAATATCACGTATTCATGAAGAGGGCCTGAGGCAGATCCACTCCCTTCAACAGCGTAAAGGGAGTCCGTCTGGGAGTCCTCTTTTGAGTCCCCATGCTCTCCCTCACAGCCATGGATTATATCCTGTGTCCGTGGGACTTCCTCCCTCAATCATCCCAAATGGCATAGGTATCCATAGCAATGGACATGTGAATGGTGCAGTAGGACCCTGGTTTAATCACCCTTGAATTCTTAGGTCATAGGATGTTATTCTTTTCGAGTTATTTCTTTGGCACTTTGGCTGGTAGAAGTGTTGGAGCAAGCAAGGATGTTGGGTAAAAAGGAGCATTAAAGGTTAGAAGGGTTGGGTGAAATTTTGCAAATGTCGTACTCATTTGCGCCTACATTTTGAGGGAAAAAGAGAAAAGAAAAAAAAAATAGTATAGCCATTTTTTAGTTTCCACAGTTATATCTCACTGTTACTACATAGTTTGGCCAAAATGGTTGCATCTATTTTATCCTGGGCCAGATGTGAAGTACTGTAAGAAATCTCTATAATTGATAGCTTTTTTTAATACGTTATCAACAAAGAAAATCCTTACCCCTTTGATCACACTCATGTCTCAATCTCTCATATCATTGCATTTCATGTAGCTGGTTTTTACGGTAAAGTTATACATGAAAAAAGACTTGTCTCGGAGTAAAAACATTTCTCCCTACATAAGTTTTGTAGATTAATAGATGTAATTTTTTTTTCTTCCTAAACATATTAGACACTAGTTTGTTTTGGAAGATGAATAGTCAATATTTGACACTCATTTATTCCAAAATACTAATGTCCAAGGTATCTTCAAATAGAGTAAAAAAGGTTATAAATGAAAGAAAAAAGTATTGAAATTTTACAAAATTATCTTTATTACTCCTTCCGGTCATTTTATAAGAAATAAAAATGTATTTTTTGTCATTTTATAAGAAACTTTGAACTTTGTATCAGTAACAAGAAGAACCTTTGTAAGATAAATTAAATGTTAATTTTTTTTTTACTTAATTTTTATTATGAAAAGAAAATATCTAAAGCAAGTACTTTTTTATTTTATAAAATGGAATAGACTATATATTAATTTTTTATTAGTTGTCATAAATGTATAGTAAAATTAAAATGTAATGGCTTGAACACTTATTTTCAGAGATAAACTCATGGAATAAAATAGTTAACATCACATGAAAGTGGCTACTAGTATTAAATAAAGAGAATTTCAATTCATTGATTTATAATTTAGGGATTTAAAAAAAGATTGAAATAACACTTATTTTAAAAAGGAGATACTTATACACAAGACTGTCATTTCTTTGGTAAAACACAACACGGTAAAACACAACACGGTCATATTAAATAAATATAAATGATTTGAAAACACGTAAAATGACATTCACACCATATATTAATAAGTGGTATCTAATATGAAATAGTGAAACACATGTCATTCAATATACACAACTATTTTTTTTTTTTATAATACAACTAAAATTTATTTGTTATAATCAAATTTATTTGTTAAAATAAATAAATAAAATATTTTTAAAGTAAATCTTGACCATTGATTAAAATATCACTAAATCCAAGGCTATAAACTCATTTGTGCATTATGAAGTTCACTCTTTCACATTAAACAAAGTCTATGTCTTACCTCAAAAAAAAAAGAGTCTATGTCTTGGTTTATTTAGCTTATAAGCTCATATTGAAAAGAAAAAAAAATCTATTTAGTAACAGTATTTTTTTAATAGTTTATTTTGATAAGTTAATTTAATTAACTAAAAAAATGAGTGTAAAGAATATTGAGAAGAGAATATTGCTAGCAATACCATTACTCGTGTCGTGACAGTTTTCTTCTGATGCAGTTATGGCTAACGTTTAAGTTCATGTGTTCCTATTTGAAGCCCAAAATAAACAAAAAAATCACTATATAGTATACTCTATTATGCATAAGTAAAAATTAACTATCCAAGTTTTATATTCAATCTTCTCAGCCATACTGAGTGTAAGATCATGTGAAAAACATCAAATCTTTTAGCTGGTTGATTCAGAATAAAATGTCTCCTCACAACCCTTACTCCTTGCTTGAGCTCCTTATACTTACTCTCTGGAATAGCACTAAGAATCTCTTTCAATCTTGGAATATCTGAAACATCCACCTGCACTGAAAATGCTTCCCATCTCAGCACATCACTGAATGGTAACACATAATAATTTGATAGAATCACAGGTACACATCCTGCATAAATTGATTCCACAATTCTTGGGCTAGCCACTTCATAGCCACTTGGACAAAGACAGAATTTGGAGCTGAGCATTAAGGAATAGTAATCTACGCCTTTAGGAAGATACTCATAGACACGAATATCATTGTCTCTTTCTTTCCAGTGGCGGAGAAGAGTGGGACGAATTGGGCCATGCATACCACCGGCAAAGAAGGCAAGATAGTGACGTGGGGCGTTGTCCGGTGGAAGTGAACGGAGTTTAGGAGACATTTCACCTCCATATAGGTGAATTTCTGGTAAAGATACATCCTTTAGAGGGTTGAAACCTTCAGAAGTGTTTGCATTGCATAAAACCCGAATGGAGTTATTGTAGAGGAAAGGATTACCCTTTGATGCATGTGGTCCCTGCATAAATGGTTTCAAATTCAGATTGTAAACACTATTACTTGAAGGTAAAGCAAACAATTCATTTTAGAAGGTAAAGTAACTAATATCAATAATAGATGGAGAAATTTTTTAACATAATGGAAATAAAAATAAAACAAATTACCCAATCATGACAAGCAAGCATGAAGTGGTCTGCACCACGAGTTCTGTTCCAAAAGGGATACTTCATAGATACAACTCTAACATAATCAGATGCAAAATGCTTTAAGGGAGTGACGTCGAAAGTGGATGGTGTATAGAGGTATTTGACCATCCATGTTACACTGAATGGTAAAAAGTAAACATGAGCTGCATTAGGATCATTGGTTCTAAATTTTCCAACTCCATGTTCCATCTCCTGGAGGAACCTTCCTTCAATGGAGTATATGTCCTTACACGGGCCATCATGAACAATTGGTAGGTCCCCATCTGGGTATACATACACCTTGAATATCTTCTCCATCTCCAAGTAGCTCCTGTAAAAGTAATTAATTATAGTTAATACTCTGTAATTAGCCATAAGAAATGGATATATTATTAACTAGTACATATTTACATTCCCTTTAATTTTCCTGCATAAATATGGGATTTGTGGTCCTATGTCAGGACTTCAAGTATAGCCATTGGGAACATAGAAGTTGGGTTATGATTGTCTACCTTTAAAGGAGGGACAATGAAAGTGCAGTACATAGTTTCTGTTACTATCGTTTACTTAGTGCGTTAAGGTTTGGGTGCTTATTTTTCAAACGTATTTTTCCAAGGTGGCTCTTAAGTACTGTAAAAGATTTCATAATGTATTACTCCGTCTCCGGTGTTAAAAAAGTTAATGTTTGAACAAAATATATCATCTTTCTTTATCCAATTTTTATTTATAATTAGAAACAGATCAAGTACTAGGAAAACAAAAATTGTATTTAAGCATTTCATATAGAATTAATTTTTATAAATGATTATCAAATATTTTCAAGATGTGTATGTAACTATAGAAAGTTAGAAACAACTCAAGAGTATAAAACAAGATGTGTGTATGTAATTTATTTTCAACTTGTTTTATAAGTTATTATTCCTAATAATTAAAGGAAAGTTAGAAACAACTCATATATGGTCCATGTGGACAGTCGTTTCTTCTTTGAGTACTTATGATAGACTTTAATTATACAAGTTAAATTTTTATACACAGTCTAACAATTACAAATTATTTTTACATGACTTTTAAGACAAAAATATCTTTAATTATTTAGCCATTTATCCAAATCCTTGTAGCAACCTTAGCTAATTACAATATCATTGATCATAATGTACCAACAAATACACGAATTGCCAAATCAAAAGTGTAAGGAATTCAAATTCCTTTTGCTCAAAAGACTTCAACAAATTCATGCATAAAAAGGCATGGAATGTTGCTTACTGAAATTAGCGGTCACAATCAGAGATCACACTCCATTCCAACATGCATGACTAATACAGCCGCAAACTTAGTTGCTAACATTCCAAGATTAAGGATTTGATGTGGACATACTATTAATTAATACAGTATCAACAATTTAACATACTTTAATTACTTAGAAATCATGAAATTTGGGGATGACACAATGCTATACCAATGATCACGATAAAGTAGTGTCCAACATATTTTTTTGCACAAGTTTTTATCATTGGAATGAGTATGTAAAACTCTGAAAACAAATGAATGCTAGCGCACTCAACGACCCCTATAGTTTACCTATCGTATATTGGAAGAAAAAGAAAATTACACACTATCTCATTAAAGTGTTATAGTACAGTGACTTATAAGCAAACCTCTAAATAACCGTCCCACGCTTTGATGTTGATATTATTATCATTAAACTGAGGAATAATATTGTTAATGACAAATTCATAAATTAAATTTGTCAAAAAAAAATCATAAATTAAAATGGTCAACTATGTCTATGACTGATTAATGTTAGTACTGTAATTTTAAAATTTCCATTATATTTTAATCTAGATTATTACTAGTATTATTTTTTTAAATTTTTAGGAGAAGAGACTCTAATAGATCAGAATTCGGAGCGAATTCTGATATTAAATATTTTCAGTCTCATCTCAAATTTAGTTGCAGAGATCGAATTGTAGTTCTTCCTACCAAGTCAAGGATCAATCACTACTACTTTTTTTTTTGACGCAATCAATCAATCACTACTACTGAACCATCTAACATTTAGTTTTGGTGTTTTTTTTTTCGATCTTACTCTACATTTATTATTATTATTTATTTTTTTCTGCTACAAAGAAGAAATTAAGGAAGAGAGATAAAAAGATAGGAAGAGGATATACTGATAAAACAAGCGCGGGTTGTGATAAACAGCTCCGGCGGGAACGTAACCGTCATTGTGTGGTGTTGCGGTTGCCGGAGTGAGATTGCTTCTATGATTTCCTAATGCAGCTTTCCGTATTGAACTTCTCGCTCGAGCGAGTCCTTCTTCTCGCTTCTCTTCTCTGTTCTTCACTTTTCTTACTTCCCTCTGTTATCAATAACAAACATTAACCTTCTTAATCATTTCTAACCGTTAAAAATCAAAATCAAAATCAAATCAAAACATTAATTTTCACAATTACACATAATCAATGATTAAAGTATATAGAAACAAATCAAAATTAAATTAATCTAACAAATACTGATCAATCTGTTTCAGAACTATATTGATTCATTGAAATGAATTTGTGAAAAAACTGAACTGAACCTAGCATGCGTTGAGTAGTAAGAGTAGAGAAATTACGGTTACGGTGGCGTTTGAGTGATGACCGGCAGGTTCAACAGTAAAGAGGTGATCGCTCTCGCCGAAAGCATTAGTCTGTAATTCGTGAAGTGAAACGGAATTGTACGACGACGAATAATCGATGATGAAATTCATCGAACGCCACCGTGGAAGCACCACCACAATGATCATCACGGTGATAGACACTAGAAAGAGCATTAACATCAATTTTCTACACCAATTCTCCATTTTCTTTCTTCAATTTTGTTTTCAAACTTTTGAATTTTCAGTTATGATTTGGAGAGAGAGAGAGAGAGAGAGAGAGAGAGAGAGAGAGAGAGAGAGAGAGAGAGAGAGAGAATGTGAGCTATGGTATGGCGATGGAGGTATAGATGTTATGATATGTTTATGTTTGCAGACTTTTTGTTACCGATCAGTATCATGGAGTGGAAAATTTGAACAAGTGCAAGATGCAATGACGGTTTTGACCCTGTAAAATTTGATTGAAATGACTATCTTGACCTCAGTAGAGAGCAAGAGGCACGTGACCAACGACACGTTATTCAAAAGCAAAAATGGGATTAACTTAATTTCCCGCCTTAAACAGGGAAGTTTTGCACAGACTTGGAATAAAAGTTGTCATCTTTGTATTTCTTTAAACGGAAACGGCAATTCATGTGATTTCTTTCCCCTTAATTAATTTTAGCTTTTTTATTTAATAGAATACCCATACCATTTGTTGATTCAAAAGAGAGTGATTTTGAGAGAGATTAATCATATTGGTAAAGTGGTAAATATTTTACAGCAATAACATAATTTATCTAGGGCCAAATGCATCTATAAGTCCTTTAAGTTTTTGATTTGTACCGCTTAGGTCCTTTAAGTTATTTTTGTAACACATAGGTCCTTTAAGTTTTCAGTTTGTAACACATAAGTCCTTTAAGTTTTTTTTTAACACCTAGATCCTTTAAGTTTAAAAAATGTAACATATAGGTCCTTTCAAATTATACTCATCATGTTATACAAAAAAAAACTTAAAGGACCTAAGTGTTACAGTTTTAAAATTTAAAGGACCTATGTGTTACAGTTTTAAAACTTAAAGGACCTATGTGTTACAAAAAAAACTTAAAGGACCTATGTGTTACAAACAGAAAACTTAAAGGACCTATGTATTACAAAAATAACTTAAAGGACCTATGCGGTACAAAGCAAAAACTTAAAAGATCTATGGATGCATTTGCCCTTTATCTAATTACAAAAGAAACACTTACGCTATATATATTTGCTTCATTAAAGTGAGTATGATCCAAACAAGCTTACTTGGATGGAGTTGCAATCCCAATGCCAGTTAAACAGGGTAGATATTAGATTAAAAATATTTCTTTTCTTTTTATAATTTTATAGTAAGTAATTTCTTTACTTCTACTAGTGTGAATTTATATTTTAGAAAACAACAAATTAATTCACAAAGATAAAAGTTAAAAAGATTGAAATTATAGAAGTTATTAATAATATTAAAAAAATCATAGAAGTTAAAATTTTTAAAAAATAGCCGTTAGGGACATTTTGGGTATTATCAAAAAGAGCTACACAAAAAACAAAGTATTCCCTTTATTATATGTATAGATAATAATTCTATAAATAAGCAATTTCTTTATTTTGAAAATTTTATAATAAGTAATTTCTTTATTTTCAAAATTTCTAATCAAGTAGTTTCTTTACTTTCGTAATTTCATTATAAGTAGTTTCTTTATTTCCATATTTTCATAATAAGTAATTTCTTTACTCCCTCAAACCACAACTATTATAAAATAAATATTTCACTTTTCAAATTCATTGAATAATTAATGTATAAACTAGATATATTAGTTATCAATGTGATAGGTAAGTTCATCTATAATAATACATTAATTGATGTGAGATCAACATGTTACAATGTTATAGTTACATTATGTTGTCGTATGGTTTGAGCATGCAACAACGTTAAAAAATTTGGTACTCTTAGTAGATTTGTCGCCCATTTAGGTCCCACACGAACCAATACTTAAAATATTGATAATCGATTTGTCTATTAACTGTCGTAGTGTTGTTCAAAAGAAAATTTGTCTATTAACTAAGAATCCCTACTCATGCAATGGTTATAAGAGAAATAATAAAAATTGATAACTTTAAATATCCTTTCACCTTTGAACACGGGTGTAGTAAATTAAATAGTGGATTCTTACCATGGATTAATTTTTTTTGGTAGCTTCATGGATTTGAACTTTTATGTTATTGAAAATATTTTTATGTTTCTTTCAATTTAATTTTAAACAAAAAAAAGGGTATGGATATGAATCTCACTCTCAATTGTAATGTAATGTGACTTGTAAAAGAATATATTAAAATCACTACAACAAAAGAAACATTGTAGCAATGTGATAAGTAATTATTTGGCTGTAAAATCATGTATACAGAGTTTAAGAAGGAAAATTTATGAACTATAAGACAAAATGGAAAAGAAACACATTACTTTCTTCCCAACAATATTGAGAGTACATCAACTCAAGAATACACAATAGTTTACTCTATTTTAATAAGACAAATGAATGTTTATATTATTTAATTGATAATAAAATAGTCTCCGCAAGAGACATCATATTTCATATGCTTGAATTAGCTACTTGAGAAAATAATAATATAATTGTTTATATTTATATTTAAAAAATATACATAAAAATGTGTTTTCTTCTTGTGTAATTATTTGTGCGTACTCCTTCTATGTACAACGTAACTAACTCATCAAAAACTCTCTCTCTTTGTTTGAGTGAACCAATGAAAGTTTGTGCATTCTAACAAACATGATCTGAAAATCATGCTTCAGCGATACAATGTCAACAAGAACGAAGTAGATCCAAAACTTGTAATCATCTTCCTGCATTTGCCGTATAGTAATTAATCACGCCCCCAAGCGAAAATGGGTTTCATCAGCGGCATGATCGTTGGTATTATAATTGGTATCATATTGATTGTCGCTTTTGCTCGACAAGAAAGCACTCGATCCAAGCATCGCTCTGATTTGGTATATATTTTAGATTTCACATTCATTAAATTGATTTTAAAAATCTCTTCTATTCAATTCCACAAAAATAATATGAAACATTTCTAATTTTGTTATTATACGTGTTATAATGATGTGGTTTTCGCAAATTTATTATAGGCAAAGACGATAGCAAAATTTGCGAGGTTGACAGTGGAAGATTCTAGAAAACTTCTATCTCCAAAAGTCTATCCACCATGGGTGGTCTTTGCTCGAAGACAAAAGTTAAGTTCAACTTATTCCTTTCACATTTAAACTTTTATTTGTAGAGCCTTCAAATTTAATTTTGATACAAGTTCTGCTTCTAATATTAATTTGTTTGTTAATGCAGTTAAATTGGCTTAATAGTCAATTAAATAAGATTTGGCCTTTCGTCAATGAGGTACTTTTGGTTTTTTGATTATCAAGTTTGAAGATATAAGATATGTATTTTTCATAGACATGACAATGGATATATACTATTGAAATGTCAAAATGTATGTAGGCAGCATCAGAATTGATAAAAACCAGTGTTGAACCAATTCTTGAACAATATAGGCCGATCATATTGTCGTCTCTCACATTTTCCAAACTGACACTTGGTACTGTTGCTCCACAGTTTACAGGTTAGATCTATTATTATACATGTTAAATTGTATATATGATGTTCATTGCGATAACTAAGGTGAAAAAAGTGAACTAAAGAATCTCGTGAAGTTAGCTTAATTGATAAGAATATTTTATATAAAATATATGGATCATAGTTCGAACTCTGGTACCTACTTATTCACATTAAAAAAGGTGGAATTCAATGTCGGTTTTGTTTTTCTCAGTAACATTATACTAATTTTAAAATATGTTGTTTGAAATACATAGGAATTACAATTGTTGAAGAGGATAGTGGGCCTAATGGAGTGACAATGGAGTTTGACATGCAGTGGGATGGTAACCCCAATATTGTTCTTGATATTAAAACCAAGCTTGGTGTTGTACTGCCTGTGCAGGTAATACACAAATAATTGTTAAAGATGATTTTAAGCATTAACTTTTAATTTGAAGAATCTTTACTTACTACATAAAATTGTATATCATTTTTTATATAAAAGATACAAAAGAAAATTATATTAAATAATCAAATTAATGTTTTTTTTTTGACAGAAAAACAATCAAATTAATGTTATCATGCTAATTATGGTGAATAATTTTAGCTTTCATTGTTTAAACATTCAAGTGATAAAGTATAATATCATTCGAATCATTTTAGTTTTTTTTTTCTTTTGGGCTTATGACCTCCTTGTAATATTTTTTGTTTGAGGTAATCAAATAAAAAAAATATAGATTTAGTGACATCATTTATTTTGTTGCATACATCAATATTTATAGTTATTCCATATCATTTTTTTTATTTCTATTTCATTGCAACTTGTTTATATAGGTAAAAAATATTGGATTCACTGGGGTTTTCAGGTTGATCTTCAAACCTCTAGTAAATGAATTCCCTGCTTTTGGAGCTATTTGTTTTTCCCTAAGAGAAAAGGTAAGTTATATTATTTGTACTTTATGTTCATATTAAAAATCCAAATAACAACTTTTTTCTCTTGTTTTTTGTAATTATGCAAACAGAAAGCTCTTGATTTTACTCTGAAGGTTATTGGTGGTGATATTTCATCCATACCGGGATTATCTGATGCTATAGAGGTAAAAGAAAATTACTTTTACAAAAATTTTGTTATGTCTTTGATTTAAATTTGTGGTTGTATGTTGTACTATCAAACAAGCAATGAACACAATCTTCATGGATGTATACACAAGATTTTGTAGTTGTGTAATAGAATAATAATCAAAGAGCAAATACAAAATTTATCATTCATTGTCTACAAATAGTTTTATGATTTCACAAATTTTAGTGTTGTATATTATTTTTAATCATTAAAAAACATAGTTATATATATCCAATCTTATTAAGGGTGTTTTTCTACTTAATTTACTCTATTTTTTTCCTCCTCAATCTTGTGGAAATCTCCATTATTGATTATTAAATTTTGTTAGCAAATGTAAGAATATAAGAGGTGTATTGATTATGCATTGTAGTTTGAATCATAGAAGAGTATAATCAATTACATTAGTTAGGCATATGGGTGGTGTATGACATTGTTATTTTCAACTCATACAAACAACTTTGTTGTTTATTCAGGAAACAATTCGAGATGCTATTGAAGACTCTATAACTTGGCCAGTACGCCAAATTATACCAATTATACCAGGGGACTATAGGTATCAAATTTTCATTTTCATTATCTTTTTTAGGTTATGTTTTAGCATTTCCATTCAATTTTGTTATTTTATTGGAGAGATATATGATTTTTTGTTCCTTTGACAGTAACCTGGAATTGAAACCCATTGGAACACTAGATGTAAAACTAGTGCAAGCAAAGAACTTAGCAAATAAAGATATGATCGGGAAATCCGATCCTTATGCTGTTGTATTTGTACGCCCACTTCGTGACAGGACCAGAACTAGTAAAACAATTGTAAGATATTTCTTTGTTAGTACTACATACATTCATTCTTTTTTATCAAAGATAGATCATTTTTTAGTATATATATTCGTTGAATAACATCATGTATCTGATCTATAATATAAATCAGATACATCAATTATTCAATATATCTAAAATGAACTATTCTTATAAAAAAGATAGGAGATTGTGTTTATTTATTTGTCATTGTGTGTGGGTACATTGTAATCCAATTGTTGGACATGTTCAGAATAACCAATTGAATCCAATATGGAACGAGCACTTTGAGTTCACCGTTGAAGATGTATCAACACAACACTTGACAATAAGAATATTTGACGACGAAGGGATTCAAGCAGCAGAGCTTATTGGTTGTGCCCAAGTTTCTCTAAAGGATCTTGAACCTGGTAAAGTCAAAGATGTATGGTTGAAATTAGTTAAGGATTTAGAGGTCCACAGAGATAACAAATCCATGGGTGAGGTAATATATACAACATCTTCATTCTTTAATCTAACGAGACATTTTTTTATAAATGGCGATACATTAGAACATGATGTAACATACTTAAGAGTTGAACGAAACAATTGCTCAAAAAAAAAAAGAGTGGAACGAAACAATATTATAGTACCGCATAAATCTTATTAATCTTCGTTCCATTCTAATATCTACCCACATACAATAGGTGCACTTGGAGCTCTTGTACTGCCCATATGGAGTTGAGAATACTTTTAAGAGCCCTTTTGACCCTGATTACTCATTAACCACGTTTGAGAAGACTCTCAAGAGCGACGCGGAGGATGACGATATTGCAGCATCATTATCAAGGAGGAAAAGCAATGTGATTGTAAGAGGAGTTTTATCAGTCACTGTAATTTCAGCTGAAGACTTACCAGTAGTGGATTTAATGGGCAAGGCTGACCCATTTGTTGTCCTTCACCTCAAAAAATCAGAAAAAAAGCTCAAGACAAGAGTAAGATTTATACTATTATTCTTGGTCTTACATTTTTGCAATATTTCACTATTTAATTTGACCAAAAACAAGATGAAATAAAATGATTAATTGTTTGAAATAGTATCAAACACTTTTCAATTAATAGTATGTACAAATAATTTATTTATTTCTACATAGTTTCAATAGATTAAACATTAATTAATGTATTCTCAGGTTGTAAATGAAAGTCTAAATCCAGTTTGGAATCAAACATTTGACTTTGTTGTGGAGGATGGCTTACACGACATGTTAATGGTTGAACTTTGGGATCATGATACCTTTGGCAAGGTAATATTTTTTTTTAATCTTCTTCTTGGTTTTATACTGTATTATTTTTGCCTGGATTGAATAAAACAAAATTGAGTGTTTATTTTCTCTTGTGTTTTTCAGGAAAGAATGGGAAAGGTGATCATGACACTAACCAAAGTGATCTTAGAAGGAGAATATGACGAAACATTTGTTTTGGATGATGCTAAATCTGGAAAGATTAATTTGCATTTAAGATGGACTGCGCAACACAAGTATCGTGACCCTTAATAGATTTCTTCTTAAGGATAATATTTGGTTTGACTTTTAGATAAAATTGATTTGATATAATTGATTTTGGTAAAATTGATTTTATTATAATTGAATTGAGTAGAATTAATTTATGTTTGGATACATTCAATTAAAAGTGAGTTAAACAGTAAATTTCAGTATAAAATCAATTCTAAAGTCAGAAGCTACAATTTCTAATTTCAAGCAGAATTAATTATGAAAACAAAATCAATTCTACTTTACAGAAATTAAACATGTCACAATAAATTCTAACCATTCTAAAATTGAAACCAAACAAAAACATAGACTTACACATTTGACCGAGTTTATTTTAGAAAAAATTACTATTAATATCTTTTTAAAATTTAACGAAAATTTGTTCTAATAAACACCAATAGTTCAATAAAAATCGTTGATGGTAGAGTAGAATTGACCGCATCATTAATCAAAATAAAAATATATATCGTCCAACCCAAATTTCTTTAGTAATCTAATGGTTGATCATGTCTCTGAGTAATCTATCTAATGGCTCAACTGCATATGATCTTAGAGAAATGGTGGTGAGTACATAGTTCAACTTCATGTTGAATGAGTAAACATCCTCATCATTTAAAAAATAAACAGAGCATTGTATTTTATTTTTTTTACTAAACAGAGCATTATATTTAAGAAAATGATATTTTAACACATAAATTTGAAATGATATTTTGACACATAAGTCATAAATTTTAATCGAGCGAGCATAAGAGCTTTTTTAGTTTCTTTTAACGCCCGACCTGTAGTGTAGGTCCGCTAACGTAAAGCGAGGAGTTGAGCCTGAACTGGCGACCGAAGTCACTTTCGGAACCATACTTCCTACAGCTAACACATGTCCAGTCCAGCGGGAACGCTCAGCGCAAAAAAACGTAAGCTGCTATACCGAATCCCCCCAGGCCATCGGGGATTGAGTGGTAAGGTCATGATCCGCAGGGGAACGAATCACACATTCTTCCATTGGGGACAAGTGCATGAACGACAACTCCAAACGTCACACACCCGTTGCCTACTTACTGTTTAGGTGGCACCAGCGAGATCCAGCTAAGGTAAGGAACTTCGTGTCACCACTGCTCCACTCCACCGCTGTCTCATGAACTGAACCCCGTAACCTTCCTGCGCGCGAAGCGAATGAGCGATGTGTTGTAGATCAGTTTCGGGGAAGGTCCACCGTTTAATTAGCTAACAAAGTATGTCCCATAAAATTTATTCCATTGGGGGACGATTGTTATGGACTAACCCAAAGCTCAATCTCTCATTATTTCGTGGTTCATTTGTTTGAGATATATCAAATATGAGTTAAGTCCACATTAATTTCGGAAGAATTAAAGTTGAACAACTTATAAATAAAATGATTTATTAACCAATACCTTAAAGTTTGAAGTAGAAGAATGGTATCAAAGTTACTTTTATCGATCTAACCTAATGAAAAGTCCCCTTCAATAGCCCAATACCACTTCCATAACGACCAAATTTAATACACCTCCCAACAACTACCAAATCAAAACATTGAAGGGCACCATTCGTAAACAACTACCAAATCAAAGGCTTAGTCTTTCTTATAATTTTTTTTTGAATATATTAAATAATTAATATATTTAATCTATACATAAAAACTATCTTAAATCCAAAGGGTGTGATTGAGCGGTTGGGGCTCATCCTCCCTTAACCAAAGGTCGAGGGTTTGATCCTCACTTTGGGCATGGAGTAGCTTTAAATCCTTGGGTCAGCTATTTCATCCATCGAGGTGTCTCCAATTTAGCAAGAGAATAGTCACTATGTTCGGCGGTGGATACCCCGGTCTCGACCAAAAAATACATAAAAACTATCTTCATACATAAATTATTCAATAAATCTAAAAATAAACTCTTATAATAAAAACTAAAAAGAACGAGAGACTTAGTGCCCGTTTGACCCGGCTTATTTTCTACTTTTCTATTTAGCTTAAACGAAATAGAGAAGTATAAAATTGAATTTAGCCATATTTCTCTTTAAAAGTATTAGAGAAATAAACTAAAGAATTAAAAAATAAAAAAAAGTAGAATCAAACACATTTTTTTCCTACTTTACTATTTTTAAGGAGAAAAAAAAATAGAAAATAAGCCCGGCCAAACGGGCACTAAGCATGTGTTTGGTTCAGCTTTTCCCCACCCCCACAGTACGTTTGCTTATCTTTTTACCGTAATTTAGAGAAGCTGCTATTTGTAGCTTTACTCCAAACGTGAATGTGTGTCGTGCTTTTGGCCAAACGTGGAAATGGCAACGCATATCCAAACAAACTCTAATAAATTTTCCCTCTAGTCATTACTTGTATTACAAGAGAAAATTTACTTTTTTGACTCATTAAAAAGTAATAAATTTAGTCGATATTATAAATTAAATTCAACTCAAAGAGTGTAGTTGAGCGGTTGAGGTCATCCTTCCTTAATCAATCAAGGGTCGAAGTTCTATCCTTATCTTAGGTATGGGGCAACTTCAGTTATCCCACTCATCGAGTGCCTCCAATCTAACGAGAGATTATTTACTGCGTTCGGCGGTGGATACTCGGTCTCAAAAAAAGATAATTAAATTTATCGTTTTTTTTTTAATAAATCTCAAAAAATAAATTTTGGCATTGATGAGAAGGAAAATAACAGTTACGTGGACTGTTTGGTTTGGTCCACTCCATTGATGAGAATGATCGATGAAATGAAATAGACTGATAGATGAATTTACTTCTTCTTCTTCTAACTCTTTCCTCTCAAACAAATTTTCTGAATTTCCATTTTTATTTTTCTCACCCATCACATGATGGACCTTAATGATCCTTCCAAGCACCGTGTTCTAACTCTTCTCAACGCTCTCAAACAAGTTTCCAATGATCTTCAAATCAAAACTAACCCTTTCGCTTTTCTCTTCAAAACCGACTCTAAATCCGCCATTGATGCTCTTTTAGACCTCGAATCTAAAGCCATAGCTATTTTCTCAACTCACCCTAATCTTCACAATCTTTCTCACTCCTTAACCACCCTCAAAACCTTCATCCAAAATCTCCAAAACTGCAAAGGTTACGGACTCAAATCCATTATTCAACGCCAAATCATTGCCTACAAGATTTCTCAAGCTGCATCATCCTTAGAATCCGAAATTCAAACTTATTTAGACCGTGTAATCGTTATAAACCTCGTGAAAACGCTGCAAGAACATCATCATCATTGTCACAATGAGGAGGAACAAGTTAAGGCTATTGTTGAGTTTCAACAGAGATTGTCAAAGGGTTTTGACTTGGAGTTTCAAGATTTGATTTTGAGGGCTAAATTGTTTACCCTTTTGGAAGGTGTGTTGGTTGAGCCGTTTAGTTCGAAAAGGGTTAAAGAAGAATCAGCTATGGCTATAGCGGAATTGGTGAAATTTAATAAAAATGTTTTTGTTGGGTTAGTTTTAATGGGTCCAACGATTAATGCTTTGATAACATTGGCTTCTGAATGTTCTATTAAGGTTTTGTTTTTGCTTGTTAGATTTATTAGAAGTCCTTTAGTTGATGAGATTTTTTCTAATGATGAGATTCCTACAATTGTTGGATTTTTGTTGTCGAGAGATTTGTCGGTTCGTGTTGCCGCTTTGGATTGTGTTTTTGAACTTGGTTATATTGGAAGAAGGGAAGTTGTTGAAGCTATGTTACAACAAGAGTTGGTTAAGATACTAATGGATTTGCAAAGAAGAGAGGGTTTATGTGATGTGGAGGAGATTAGAGAAAAAGGTGTGGATTTTGATTATGATGATTGTGTTTTTGATGGTTGTGTTTCGAGGTTTGCAATACAATTGGAAGTTGGGGAAGGTTTGAGTAGTGAAGAGAAAAGAGAAGTGAAATTGGAGATATTGAGATTGGTGAAGGAGGCATCTAAATCAGATGCAGAGTTTGCCACTATTAGTGCTGAGATATTGTGGGGTTCTTCACCTTAGAAAATTGGTTGGTTACTTTGGTGGTTTTTTGGACCAAAATTGTGACTGTGGCGGGGGATTTGGATTTCCTCGTGTTCAAGGCCGGGATTTGGATTTCCTCGTGTTCAAGGCCGGCCTCTAGACTGTGCAAGCTGTGCTATAACTTTGAGTCTCAAAATCTTGGGCCTCTATAATTGTGGTTGTGGTGGGGGATTTGGATTTCCCCGTGTCACAGCAGAGGTCGAGGTAGTCCGATTTTAAATTGACAACCGAGATTGTGTGAACTTATACTACATTCATCCGATCTGTGTTATTTCTATTCGTAAATGGAATACTTTAGGGTTCCTTATTTAGGTTGAGTGCTCTGGTTTAGGATTTACTACTTTGTCTTACTTACATGTAAGAATAAGAAAGCTAGACAGAAAATTTTGATATCATCTTATAAAGGATTGTAAAGTTTTTCTTAAATTTGAGAATTGTTTTCATTTATAAACACATTTTTAGATAACATCATGTGACTCTTAACAAAACGTGACAATAGATCATAAAATTAGAAACAATTAACAACTGTGTGGAAAAAAATAAAAATTGAGACTGATAGTATCATTAGTATGAGTAAAAGTCTAAATTTCATTTCACTTTTGACAAGAAAAAGAAAGTGCAAAACTCATCTTAAAACAAAGACAAATACCCTTTTTTTCTTTTTCAGGCTTATTAATATGACTCATAAGTCATAATCCAGTTCACTACTAAACACAATAAAAAAAACTTGTCAAACTAACTAAGCACTGCTAAAATCCTGATTCTTCCCTGGAACAAAAGTTGAAACCTTCTGAAACCTGACATAATAAGGTTCCTCAATACCCTCACCAACAGCCAAAACTTTAGTTCCATCAGAATCTACAAAAGTTCCAACAGGAGCACAAAGAACACCAGGAACAGAAGGACAAAACTTAAAGCTATAAATCTCATAAGCATGTTCACCAGCTAGTCTCTCAATCTTGAACTTACTAATAAGATCTCCAGCTACACCACCAGTGCTCACAAACCAAAATCCAGATCCAACCTTTGAAAGTTTCCATATTTTTGGCTCATTACAAGGAGTGCCCAAAATTGGAATCTCAATAGTGAGATCAGTGAGTGTTGGAATGTCATCAAGACCTGATGCAGAGAAAACAACTGGTGAACCAATTGCATCGGGGTTACGAATAACATCAAGAGGACATGTTTTGTTTCTTGTTTGTCCTAATGTTATGCCTCCATTGTCTGCCCAAAGTGGAAAAACATAGTAACCTTCTCCTGGTATGAGAGGTTTGCCTTGTTTGTCTACTACTGGTTCTGGTTCAGCTCCTTGTAGTGGTTTTGTGTTCAACAAAACCATGAGAGAAATTAGGAAACATAGTGGAGTGAATTTCATTGTTTCTTGGTTTTTTGTATTGGTTGTGGTCTATGATGTTTGTGTTGTGTCTTTCTTAACTTAGTACATGATTGTTTATATAGAAATAATGCATGAGGTTTAATTTGGGCATGTTTATGGAGTACTAATAAAGAAATTTAGGTGTATGTAACACGAGGTTATTAGTTTTTTGATTTGATATGGAGTGTTATGGATATAGTGGAAATGATATGTTTTTTTTAGACCGGAATATTCACCGTCGAATATGGTCACTGATCCCTCGCTGGATAAGACATATCTTAAAAGGTGAGATAATTGATTTAAAAATTTAAAACTACTTCATATCCAAAATAAAAATCAAATCATCAACTCTTGATTAAGAGAGGATGAGCATCGATCGCAACCCGTATTTGTAGGAATGATAAGTATTAAAATGAGTAATTATTTTGGTGATATTTTCTTCATATTATATTTGCCATGAGTGCCACGCGGGTGAGTTTAAAATTAAAATTTGACAATTTCTTGGAACACGATGAAAGCATAAAGAGGATAAATCCACAATGGATATACATATCACATGGACTTGTGAATAACAATTTTGGCCCATTTGCTACATTGGTGATTTTGGTTTTGAGAAAAATTGCCCTTCCACCCCTACAATTAACTTTTCACCCCTATAAATCACTTGATAATCCCATTTTGCCCTTATTATTAATTTTTTATCATTTGTTTCACCCCTACGTTACACTATTCCAGTATTTTTATTTTATTCCGATTTGATGTGTTTACCGGAACAATTTTTCAATATGTTCCGGTTTGAAAATTTTATCAGTTTTTTAAATAATCACACCATAACAATTAATTTTGGTTTATTAAAATATACAGATCTATTAATATGTGTACCGGAATACTGTTGACAAAGTGTTCCGGTTTGTATTGTTAATTTATCCATGATTTGATGATTCAATATGTATTGTTACCGGAACTATTGCAAAGTGGTCCGGTTTGTACTGTTGACAAACAATTATACCGGAACAATTTTGAGTGTCTTCCAGTATACATATTCTTCTTATTCCGGTATACAATTTTTAGTTTAATTAACAAACCGGAACAATTTTAATTACTATTCCAGTAACAAATTTTGGAATATTAAACAAACCGGAACACTTTTGAACGCTGTTCAGGTAATAATTTATGGGAAAATTACACAAACCGGAACATTTTTATCAAGTGTTCCGGTAAATAGGATTGAAAAAATTTGAAAATTTATTACACCGGAACAAATTATGGGGTGAATAATGTATTCCGAAAAGTTAACATGAATGATAAAAAAAAATAAAATAAAAAATTCAATAACAAAAAAAGGTAAAATGAGATTTTCAAGTAGTTTGTAGAGGTGAAGGGTTAAATGTTAGGGTGAGAGAGCAAATTTTATAGTTTTGATAAAAGGGAGGACCCAGGCCCAAATTAAAAAAAAATGGGAGAGTAAATTTTTCTTAATCATATAATCTCTCAGTCATATAAAACAATATTTATTAATCATTTGATTTATATTATACCAACAAAAATATATTTATTATTAGATTTTTTAAATGAATTACAGTTATCTTAATCTAATAATTTTACAGTAATTGACACTTTTATTTAGCAAAAAAAAAACTTTTAATATTATATTCATTAGTCATTGTGAACTAAACTCAGTTGATAAAAATATTGTATTTGATGTGTAGGGGTCGGAATTTAATCTCTAATACATTTATTTATTTACTTTTAAGAGATGAAATATATCACATTTATTAACCATGTTATGATAGAACATTCCCTCCAACAAAATATATCTTGTGAGTTGTGAGATGAAAAAAGTAGTTTTAATTTAACTTCTTTTTTTTTTAGTAAAAATTAACTTCACCAAATGATTCTATAAGAACTCACGAATTAGAGCATCATTGACGTTAATAATATGACTGAAACCTAAAATTTACGTGCACAAATATGAGATTATGAATTCAAATCCGAGTGAAGAAGTTCCTCCACCTAACAATCTTATAATATATTTTTAAAATCTTATAAAAAAAAATCTTATTAAATACTATTTTTAAAATAAAGATTAAAAATTTCTATTTAGCAAAATATTAAATTTAAACTAAAACTGAAAAAAAAGAAGATTAGAAGAAGTTAATTTTTACTAAAACTACAAATATATTAAACCTTTTTTTATTTTTTCTTAACCCCTATAGTTATATTTTCCTCCCAAGGAATCTACCCAAACGTATATGTGAAAGGGGAGCGATTAAACAAACAAAACAAAACAAAACAACATAAACATAACAGAGCGGTTTGGTTTATTTAGCTGAGGAAACAATTTATGGCTTCCTTCACCAAATCACTCTTTCTTTTTCTTTTCATTCAATTTTGCTTCTCACTTTTTACCTCATCATTCGCTCAATCCCCTACTCCTGGGTATCAATTTCATATTCCATAAACCCTAATTTCACCTTTTCGATTGCATCGCTTAATTCATCTTCATTCTAACCAATTTCGCAACTTTTTCAGGTCTTCTGAAGGATACACCATTTACGGTCGGGTCAAGATCCCTAGTAAGCTCTTACTTTTTCATCATTATACTATCATTAATCTAATTTCCCCCTAATTTAATTTTTTGTAGATTTATATACCCAATCATTGTTTGATGCTTAATTTGAATTTCAATCTCAATCTCAATTTAGAATAGTAAAAGAATTGAACTTTGATCTGTAAACAAAGCTTAATAAGTTGTTCATTATTTTTTTTAATATACCAGAATTGGCTGTGATCAAAAGTTACTATTTGATTTAAAGTGTTTGCTAGGTTATGTATAGTAATTTTTAATATTAAAGTTTTAGGATTTTAGGCCAAAACAATATTTGGAATGTTAGAATAGTTGTCAATCATGATATAATGCATTATCAATTCCTTTTGCACTGTTTTGTTTCTATGATCATTCTGTCAAGAAACTTAGGATATGTTTGTTTGGTTTCTATTTTCATTTTCTGATTTTGTTTTTAATTACAAAACCAGCACTTTACTATCATGTTATTTCATTATTTTAAAAATGTATATAGGAAACAGTGTCTCTATTTATTTTTATTTTTTTTAACAGCAAAATATATAATATATTAATAAGATCAATCTCCGTATAAGATATACAAAAACTGATAAAAGAGGAGTTACAAAACAGTGTCTCTATTCTCTCGTCATTGATCAGGTTTATCCGGTGGTGTTAGATTTATCAAGTTTAGCAAGGTTAGGGGGAAGTTAACGATTAGTTATCCGGGGTTTAAAATGTCGAAATATATTGCTTACTGTGTGTTGCATGTCTATTCTCTGTGACAATACATGGATTTGCTATACATATGGTTGTATAATGGTGTGGCTGGATCATTTTGGCAGGTTATGGAACAAAAGAATTCAGCCTTCCTGCTAAGGTTTCAAATGTCAAAGTGATACTTAATGGTGGTCAAAGAGTTTCTTTTCTGAGGCCTGATGGATATTTCTCATTGTATCCTTTCATTTACAACTTCATATCAACCTTTTTTTAATTTGCATGACGATTTTTTTTGGGATATTAGGCCCTATTTTATTCTATATTTGTTTATTTACTTGTTTTTGCTTTTAAGAAATTATAGTTGATTCTGGTAAATCAATGTGAAGAAACCATCAAGTTCCTTAACGTGTATGCTTTCAGCCACAATGTGCCTGCAGGGACTCATTTAATTGAAGTGGCTGCAATAGGATATTTCTTTTCTCCAGTGGGTGCTCAATTTGGAAATTACATATTTAACTTTCTCCTAGTATTTTTGTTTTCCTATGTGTGCTTATGCATTGAATTATTTTGTTCATTAAAAATAGGTACGAGTTGATGTTAGTGCCAGAAACCCTGGCAAAATTCAGGCAGCATTGACAGAAACTAGGAGGGGGCTTAGTGAATTTGTCTTAGAGCCATTGAAGGAGGAACTATATTATGAGGTTGGTTTAGACTAAGAATTTCTGGTTCGTGCTCCCTTCCACATTCCTTATGATTACTAACTGAATGTCTGCCTGCTGTTATCTTGTTTTGCTACAGATTAGGGAGCCATTCTCTATTATGTCCATTGTGAAGAGTCCAATGGGTCTAATGATGGGATTTATGCTGATTGTTGTCTTCCTTATGCCCAAATTGATGGAGAACATGGGTATGCCTTCTAAAGTTTATATATGAACTTCTTTCATTTCCTCGAGTTTATTTCATTTGCATGTCTGTGGAATTTACTTGCTTTGAAAGGATGAACTGATTACTTATTTCCTTAGGTAGAATTTGATTAGACTAGTCTTATCTCATAGCAGCGGTCTATGTTTCGAACAAGCCATAAAAATATTGAAGTCATGTTAAATAATCTGAAGTGCCTCCTCCTGTCTTTCTTCATTTATCTTTTTTCCTTCTGTGAACCAGTGTTAATTCAATTGTCTCACTGCCTGAAAATTATTATTAGCTTGCCAAGTCGAAATTTTGAGTATTGGTCCGATGACAACGTCATCTTTGTCCAGTTTACTTTACATTTTTTAGATACACACCTTCAAAAGTATGTAATACATACACATACAATCTAGAGTGTCTCTATTTGTGCGTGCTTTCTTGCCGTTCCATATTATTGTGTGATGAAATAACATCCATCATATATGAAACAATCTGAATGACAATTGTTTTGTATTGCATAGATCTTTAATGCGCGTTATAGCAGTACTCTTTGCATAATTTGTGCTCATATTCACTATAATTGTGGTGCAACAGATCCAGAAGAAATGAAACGCGCTCAAGAAGAAATGAGAAATCAAGGAGTTCCGTCTTTAGCAAGCTTGTTACCCGGTGCTGCAAGAAGCAACTAGTTGAACAAGTAATGATGAGAACCAGTGAGCACGTTGGTTTTCCTGAGCAGGAGTTGAAGAGATGTTGCATACCAAAGATTAGAGAATTTTGTTGTAACAGATCCATGCTTATAGAAATCTTTGATCATTTGTGTTATGGAATTGTTGAATTTGAAATTTCTATAGGGATATGTTAGCATGTTTAATGTTTAATGTTTAACATAAAATACACGAATAGGCTTCCATGTAACTTTGCTCATTTTCTTCAATGTTGATAACCATAGACTGCCAATATGGATAAAATGTATTGGATTGCTTGCAGAAACTTCATATATTTTTTCATTTGGTCCTCATGTTAAACAGTATATATGGTTTATGGTATATTTTGGCTGCATTGCTGAAGTTATATTTATCATTTTGAATCCATGTTTGATAGCAATGATGTTAAAATATGAATATAGTAGATAATTAGTTCCATAATAAGTTAAAAATAATGGTGAATAATCCGGTACTCAACTTATATCGTTAGGTATGGCAAAACTCAATATCATGTCATATATTCATATCTGTATTGCTATTGCAGAAGTGTCGGAATTTTTTTATTTTAAAAATAAAATTTAACTATTGGATACTTTTTCGATATGTATCGTAAAATATCTGACGCGTATCGGTATCAGATATAGTATTTAACACGATACTTGATTAATGTTGGAGTATCGGGGCTTCATAGCTTGCAACACAAGAAGATATCTTGCAAGTTGCAACCTATGAAGCTCGGACACTTCTCGGAATAGGCGTGTCCGACAGCGACACAACACCGACACTTACGATTACAATGAAGTATATCATTTTTTCAAAAAAATTATCTGTGCCGGTGTCTGTGTCATGTCCCGCGTCTGTGTCATGTCCCGCGTCTGTGTCAGTGTCTGACTGTCTGGGCTTCATAAGTCGCAACACATTCGTGGTGTATTTAGCAGAAATAGGGAGTGTGAAAAGCAGAAACACGCACGCTCGAGAATTCAATCGTAGCCTCATATTCAGAAAGTTCCAACCCTCTGCTTCAGAAACTGAACTCCAATGTTGATAACGCCATTGTAGCAAAACACCAATGTCTACCTTCTCTCTTCTCAAATTCTACACACCCTTTTCCTCCATGCTTTCAACCCTCTCACCTCGAACCCTTTCTCTCCGTCACCGCGCCGCCATCTTCAGAAAAAACAATCTTCCATCCTTTCGCACCGTTTCATCCTCTCAGCCTTTAACGCCAGAGAAGAAGAATTGCAACGACGGTGACAGTTTCCGTTCAAAGAATCCATCCCCTGAGATATGGCTTCACAACACAATGAGTAAAAAGAAAGAACTTTTCAAACCCAAAGTTGAATTCAAAGTGGGAATGTACGTTTGTGGTGTCACTGCTTATGATCTTAGTCATATTGGCCATGCTCGTGTTTACGTCAATTTTGATCTTCTTCATAGGTTTATTTCTTCACTTTGAGATTACCCTAATCAAAAAAAATGTTTTTTTTTTTATGCTCCTTTCTTTTGGTTTTGGTACTAATCAGTTTTGTTTGGTTTGGCAATTAGGCAGATATTTTAAGCACTTGGGATATGAAGTTTGTTATGTTCGTAATTTTACTGATGTAGATGACAAGGTGAGTGTCTGTTGGATTGGTTAGATTGAATTGTCGTATTTAAGCTTATCGTCTACTTACATAAAAACTGAGACTGTTTGAGATAGTTTATGGAAACAACTTAAAATGTGTCCATAAACTTTCTAGGATAGCTAACGAAAATAAAGATAATCTGTAGGTTATTTGAAAAGAATTTAATTGTATTGTACATAGGCACTTATGTGATAAGCGCTTAATTAAGTTATTTATCCAAACAAACCTTATGCTTACTTGCCACGACTTAAGTTTTAAAAAGCCCTATTGATGTTTCTTTTTGATCTTATATAAATTGGCATCATTGAGCATTTACTATAGTTTATTAGGTTAAGCTTTTCACTTGTTGAAAATATTAGTTTTAACACTGCTGAAGAAGAAAAAAAACTCCAAAATGCAATTTTTGGAAATAGCTTCTCAATGTTAGATTACACCGAGTGGAAGAGGGAGATGAGGTTCTTGGGGAATGCTTGACGGGTTCAAGTTAATGATGTATCTGAATTATGTCTGTGCACAAATGAGCTTAATACCTCTCAGGCTCTCACAATCTATATGCCATTTCTTGTCCCTTAACTATTCGGTTTGTTATTCTATAAATAGTACTTTTTAATCATTTTAGAGTTTGGACATTAAGACTTTTTGTCAATTTTGATTATATCCTTTAATTGCAAGTTCAAAGTACCCACTACTTTTAAATTGCTATTACAGGATCTTAGTCTGCAATTTTCGAATTATGTAGATAATTGCTAGATCAAAGGAGTTAGGAGAAGATCCAATTGGTTTGAGTCGACGTTATTGTGAAGAGTTCTGTCAAGATATGGCAACGCTTAATTGTTTACCTCCAACCGTGGAACCAAAAGTCTCCGAGCATATGCCCCAAATCATTGATATGATTGAGAAGGTACCATTGTTGTTCATTTTACTATGGCATTAAAATGAAACATGAGAAGATCGAAATATTCCATTTAGTTGTTTAGTATTCCATTTCTAAGAAAGCTTACATGGATATGCTATTGTTAAGTTGGTACTTGGTATATGAAATGATTCTCATCATAGTGTATTATCAAGCTCTCTTTTATTAATCAGGTTCAAAAAATACCATATTGATTCATTGTTAATCAGTTAAATACTTGTTGACAGATTCTTAATAATGGGTATGCGTACAATGTTGATGGGGATATATACTTTAATGTAGAAAAATTTCCAGAATATGGAAAATTATCTGGTAGAGATCTAGAAGATAATCGAGCTGGTGAGAGGGTTGCTGTTGATTCAAGGAAGAAAAATCCAGCTGATTTTGCTCTTTGGAAGGTATAATAAACTGTTGATAGATAATAGTATTGCAGATATGTTACCTATATCGACCTCATTTTATTTTCAAAATAAATGGATGATTATAAAATACTTATATATCGTAATTCGGTTTGAAACTTCTATTGTGGATTTCAATGATGTTCTGCAGTCCGCAAAGCCAGGGGAGCCATTTTGGGAAAGTCCATGGGGACCGGGAAGACCTGGGTGGCACATCGAATGCAGTGCTATGAGTGCAACTTATCTTGGTTACTCTTTTGACATCCATGGGGGAGGGATTGACCTTGTATTTCCTCACCATGAAAATGAAATTGCTCAGAGTTGTGCTGCTTGTAGTAAAAGTGATATTAGTGTATGGATGCACAATGGTTTTGTCAACATTGACTCTGTGAAGATGTCTAAATCTCTTGGAAACTTTTTCACAATACGGCAGGTGATGCAGCCTTGATGGTTTAGACTTATTTTGTTTATGTTTATTGTATAATATCTTTCACAAGGACCCAAAGTTTCAATTTGTTGTTGGCTACCACTCAAAAGGGTTAAGTTCTTATTCCACAAACCTTTCATGTTAGCAGGTTGTAGATGTTTACCATCCACTGGCTTTGAGATATTTTTTGATGAGCGCCCATTATAGATCTCCTATGAACTACTCTAATATACACCTTGAAAGTGCTTCAGACCGTGTTTTTTATATATATGAGGTACTGCTTTATTTGGCTAGAAACTGCCTTCTTCCCCTTGTTGTGTACTTGTGGATGCAGTTGGCAAGCATAATTTTTTCATGCATTTGTTCATTATATATTTTGCGTGCTGTAAATGTATATTGATAGTTATGTTTGTTTGCAGACATTGCGTGAATGTGAAAGCTTTCTGAACCAGCATGATCAGACAGTTAAGAAGGACTCCGTCCCATCAGATACTTTGAGTATTATTAATAACCTCTATGAGGTTTTTCTGACCTCAATGTCTGATGATCTTCACACTTCAGACGTATTGGCTCAACTGTCTGACCCACTTAAATCAATTAACGACTTGCTGCATACTCGCAAGGTATCATATTTTCTCATGTGTAAAGCTATGGGATGGATGCTATATTGTGATTTGAAATGTTGTGTCTAGCTCTTTTAGTAAATTGTGATCACACGAGACATAATAGGATTAAAAATATAATTTTTAGAGAGAAAATTAAGGTAATTCTCATCGTACAAGACATGATAGTCTTCTTAGGTGGCTTGGAGTTTGGACATCTGAGTAGAAAATTTATGGGAGAGGTTGACCAAATGAGGATAGTCCAATGGTTAGAGGTAGAGCTATAAAAGTTATTGGTCAACCCAGTAAGAGAAATCTAGAAGTAAATGTTCTATCTATAAACTTGTTACATGACAATAGTAAATATGGTGGTGTCTAATCCATGCAGCCAAGATTTTAAATTGTGGCTGCGATCCTTGATATTGTAGAGGATTTCAGTCAAATGCAGCCACTGCCTCAATCAAAGTTGTTGGGGAAACAAAAATAAAAAACTTAATACATGATGTTGTGCTGTGCCCCAAATTGTTCGCGGACTTATTTGAAAAAAATCTTGCATGTAGCCGTCCCAATGTAGTGGATAGCTAAAGCTTAGTTATTGTTGATCTCTTTCTTCATACACATTAAATAGTTTTGCATCTCAGATATGAGTACCACTTTTCGGACATCCAATGGTAGAAATGCAACTTCAAAACTGTTATCTTGTGGATGATGTCATATGAATGCTTGTTATTTGTTATCAACAGAAATTAAATACATCACTTAAATGTTGTTTATAACATTTCTAAGTTCATAATCCTTGCAGGGTAAAAAACAACAATTTCGAATAGAATCACTCGCAGCGTTGAAGAAAAGCATTGGGGATATACTTACCGTTTTAGGACTTATGCCTTCAAGTTATTATGAGGTATGAGTATATAAATACATTTGAAGTGGTTGGTTTCTTTCACTTACAAGATTCATCTCACATTTGATATCAATGTCATACTGAAGGTTTTGCAGCAGCTTAAAGAAAAAGCTCTGAAGCGTGCGGACATGACAGAAGATGAAATCTTGAAGAAGATTGAAGAACGGGATGCTGCTAGAATACAAAAGGAGTATGCTAAATCTGATGCCATAAGGAAAGAGCTGGCTGTTCTTGGTATTGCTCTTATGGATAGTCCAAATGGCACAAACTGGAGGCCTGCCGTTCCTCTTCCGCTTCAAGAGCAGCTCTAGTCAAAATAAGCATCAGTTGTCCCACATTTGCAAAGCAAAATCAGGAGATGTAAGATGCAATTCTGGTATAAGAAGACAGCTCTTCCTTAATCATTGATGCTTAAAGATGTGAATTAGTAGTATAATTTTTACGTTGATAAAAACATGTCACGAGGTTAGTGTTGTTGTCTTGGCAGTCACTATTGAATTAATTTTTTTCTTTCCATTTAACATATGAGGCCTTTTTTGTAGAATATTCATAATTAACTCCATCGAAATGATAAATTAGTATTTGAAATTAAAGATCATTAATCAATTTAATTCCTCTGCAAGAAACTGAGTTGGCATGTTTAGAGCTGGCTTAGTTTGTTTAGTACTTTCATGGTTTTCTATTTTGCTACTAAGATTAATCAAAATCTATTGATAAAGGAACTAAATTGATTGTCTGATCCAACAATGAAGATGCTCATTTCTAAACGAAATGGAGATGATACTCTCCACATTGGCATAGATTTCTAAGCATACACAAGTTAAGCACATTTCAAAACCTATAACTACTAGGTAGGGAGTATGTATAAAGTTCAATCAGGAAAACAACTGTGAACGTGGGGAACTGTCTGTACAGTTCCAGCAGCATGACAAGAAACTCATGATTCCTGTCTCCATAGTTCGACCAATGTCTCTTTCTCGCCTGTGTAGCACTCTAACAAACTCATTTGAACTTAGATTTCCATCCCCACTTGTGTCAAACAGATGGAAAACAATCTCAACCACATTGTCAGAAAGAGATAAACCGCAAACCTGAAACCAAAAAAATATACAATTATTCTATCTGATGACAGATGTTTTAAAATTGAGAAAGAAAACGGAGATAAATGGCGTACACTTGATGCAGCTCGCTGAAAATCATCTCTTGTTAAAAGGCCATTAACTTTTGCAAAACTGAAAAGAGCTAATGAAAGTGGTACTAGTTTTTTCCGCAATTCTGCAAAAGTTTTGAACTCCTCAAATGTGATGTGTACATTATTGAACTGTGGATTATTGTTCATTTCATCGACCCTTTCAAGTAACTTGCTCAGATGATTCACGTCTGCAGAAGCAACTATTGAGTGCGCAAAATCTTTAGCAGATATGTTTTTTCGCGATTTGAGGTCATAATGAAAAAACTCCAGCCTCAAAATCTAAACACACAATACTGTTATTAGTTCACATACACATGGTTAAACAACTTTCTTAATTTCTGTGATTTATTCAATGAGATCTTATATTTAGGAACGAGAGTAATATCAACTTGGAGAAAGAAATAATTAAAGACTTACTTCCTCATGCAAATCACTTATAAACTTCACAAATTTATCATGTTTGAGTCGTCCTTTTCCATCTTTACCAAATAAGTATTCCACCATCCTTCCATTTTCTATAGAATCATCCGTCTGTCGTTCATCCCTTTGGTGAACACCATGCCTGCTATGAGATCGCATTGATGTCACCACTCTTTTGAATTCTTCTTTATCTATCTCCCTAATTAAAGATGGATAAAAAATGTATGTCTCTTTGTCAATGGTTCTTAATTATGTGTCAGTATCATGTTCATTGCTGTTTAATAACTGCACATCATAAATAAGATATACTAAACATTCAAATAAGGCAGAATGAATACTACTAACCCATCATTATCCATGTCAAACATTTTAAATACTGCAGAAAAGCTTGATTCTGGAATGCTAAGAAGTGTTACCAAGAATAAATACCTGTTGCAGTTAAAATGAGGCCATTGTTAACATTTCAGACACAAAAAGATATAAGTAATTTAAAACTTTGGCTTGTGATAAAAGTAACTCTTCAAAAATGTCTCATAATATAGAAAATTCAGACAACTCACTCTTTGAAAGATATAAGACCATCACCGTTAACATCAAAAAGCATAAAAAAATCTGAAGGAGGACAGAACAAGTGGCCAGGACTTCTTTCGCCTTTCAAGTGTCCCTCTCTAACAAGGTTGGATTCAGATGGAGGAAAAACAGGAACAACTGCGCGCATTAAATCTGCCGGATTCATAAGAGGTTCCCCTTCTAGTGTACGACATGATGCAAAGTATTCAAAAACCTTAATTGCAAAAGAGCAGAAAATGTTAATTTACAGATCAGATCATTCTTAGGAAATGATTTTTCAATATTCAACCTTAATAATTCTATGTGATTTCGGTCATGTAAACTACATCAGTCCACTTTTATAACTGCGTTTTTAAATTTATAGTAAAATATGAAAAATTAATGCGCTTCGATTAGATGTCAGATGTAAAACTAGTGTATATGTCCATTAAACTCATACACATTAAGAAGTCCATGTGCTTAAAAAGTAACAAAGATTAAATACCTTTTCTGGTGGACTATGCAACCGAATGCGCTTCTCATAGTTGAAGAAAACCTTACTTCTATAGGCATCTGCAACAAAACAATAACAATTTAGTGAGATATAATTATTAATGTATAAATTTTATAAATTATTTAAATAATGAATACATTACATGCCTCCAAAAAGTAAGTTATTATTGGTACTCTCAGGAAGTGATAATTTTCTAAAGGCATTGTTAAAGAAAGTAGAGTCGAAGTGTTTATTATTTTTGGAGAAGTAATACAGAAGAGCAAGAGAAGAGCCAAGAACAACGGCCGAAACCAACTTTGGATATCGAGGTGGTTTGGTATTCGGTAATGATGGTGCAGAGGAAGAAGATTGTGAAGTACAAGTTCGGACGCGTTGGATGAATAAGGAGGATCGATGGAGAGTAGAAAATAAAGACATGGTAGTGAGTTATGGCAATGGCAAACTGACAATGGCATGCTGAGAAGAACATAGAAACTTGAAAGATGGTTTACTTTTGTTTGGTGTTATGATTCTTCTTTTGCAAAGTAAATAGGTAAGGTGGCAAGGCAAGTATCAAAACTATGAGTTATTTTCATAGGACGTGTACCATTTTTTTGGGTCATGGGCACGTTCATATCTTGATAGGACCAAAAATATAGGCCCATCATGACTGGGCTATATTTACGATAGAGCTGTGGGCCAGAACAACATGGCTCCAATAAGGCTTTTCTTTTTCCTCCTCAACTCGGTCTCTGAATTTCTAAATATATTTTGAATATTCATTTTACATGTTTGATTTTTTACTCTTCGATTCTAAAATCCAAAATTATGTTTGCATATTAGAATCTAAAACTTTTTTTATTAAGAAAATTATGTTTTTCTAAGTTGCTTACACCAATTTATATATAAATGTTCTTTATGTAAGTTGTTTAATTTACACCGAAGAAAGACATTGCAACTAAAATTGTTGATCCTCCAACTAATATAAAATTAGATATTACAAACCCGGTCAATGATAAATGATGAGACTAAATCCAAATGCAAATAATTTTCTATTTCAATTGTAAAAATACACCCATAGGAAATGCTGATGTGGCATATTTTAGGCTAAATATATTTTACTTTTTTTCTTTATCTATTTTGCTTATATATTTTGTCACCGAAATAGTATTTGCATAAGTTACTTTGTACTCTCTTTTTTTTTTTACAGAAGTTACTTTGTAGTCTTAAGTCTTCATTCTTGCATTAATTTATGCTTGCTTGTTGTGCACTTGAATGTCCGTTTGCGTACATAGTTTTTGCTTGCTTATAAATTTAGTTGTATGAAATGAATATATTTTTGTAACCTGAATAACAATAATAGTGCATTTTGTCCATATTCTTAGAATTGAGTGTTGGGCCTAACTCAACCTCACAAAATCGGCTGAGAGTTGCTCCTCACTTATAAACACATATTCAAGTCATCTCGCAATTGATGTGACACTTCTTTAACACATATATATAAATTTTATGTGAATATATGCCAGTTTGCTATCACGTTCAATATATAATTGTCAAACGCATGGCAAATCTAAAACTACACTATACAACTTCTACGAATTAACAACAAATATTGTATTGGAACATGAAAATTAGGGTTTAAGCTCAATTCAAACATACACTATATATATTCACTTTACAACATCATAATTAATCATAGTGATCAGTATTACATTGTCATTCATTCACTCGATTGGGCATTTGGACCTGAACATAGATCCCTCTTAATTCCATCCATGCGCTTAATATTACGGTACCTTTATTTTCCAATCGTACATACTCTCAATAATATTTTCCGCTTTAGATATTGTAGTTGTGAATAAACCAATAATATTTCATAAGATTAAATTGTTAAAATTACCACTATATATATATTTTATTTCTAATATTTTCTTCATATGTTGTTAAAAAAAGAATCCTTCATATGTAAAATAAAAAAAATATATGTTGTTCACTATATAAGACAAGACAAATAATATTTATAATACATTTTTGCCTCTCTATCTGATAGTCGTTTGGACCCCGTGCATGCATGATGGTTACATATAATTGTGAATGGATTTTTAGTTAAAGAACTTTTTTATCAGATACATCTGGTAAAGGCTTGAACTCTTTCTTTTTTCATTTTTGAGAAGACTTGAACCAATCTAGATAGAATATGCGTTGTAATGAATGCAATAATGATAATATTAGTATATATTTTTTTGAACGGCGATAATATTAGTATATAAAAGAAGATGCTTAACCATGTGAACCGGGACAATTCCTGCCAAATTCTGTAGTTTAAATAATGTTCAATATATTCCAAATTGTTATTTTAAGTTTTTGATGCAACATTACTCATATGAAATTGTTAATTTTCTAATTCTACTCTCAATTATGTTGAATAATTGAGTAAAATTACCATTCTCTTTTATTCATCTTAATCCGTATGAACATGAAATGAACACTTCTTAACCCCGTAATTGTGTTAGATAGATGGCCCTATGAACTAATGAAGGTGTGAAGTACCGGATTGAGAAGTGGCCCACAAATCTGGTAGAAAGTAAGGAATCAATTCTGACATGCCACCGGCTATTACTAGATTATGATTTATGAAGATAATAAGATAATGAAGATGGAGACATATATGGAGTGAGTACTGTGCTAGTGTGCTTGCAGTTGCACAGCACAGTTCACATATAATAACGCCACATGTATTCATAACGATGGAGTCAGTCAAGTCAGGTAGATAACTCAGCTGGACCACTTTTAACATTTTGCTTGCGCTCTATGGAATTTATATTTCCTTCACAAAATCACATAATTTTAATCCTTTGTATGTGGTGCAGAAGTGATGTACCCTCTTCGGTTTTAAATATAAATAATTTTACTAATAAATACTTTTAATTAATGTTGTCTAGATATAATAATTATTTAATATATTTAAAAAAGTGAAAATTATTTATATTTAAAGTCAGAGAGAGTACTTCATGTCCCTGTAGGATAGCTCAAATGAGTTGGATAGAGGGAGATCTAAGACCACCTCCAATGGAGAACCCCATTTTTGAGTACTTAAAGGGTCCCACCATTACACATCATTTATTTATAATTTTTTAATAAAAGTACTTAATAAGCACTCAATCTCTCCAACCCAGCACCTCTTTAAAAAGTTCTTAATGGGTCCCGCCATTAACTCTACATCATTTAATTTAATAATAAAGTATTACTATTATATCATATAAAAAGTGGGACCCGTTAAAAATAATATATAAAAATACGTGGGACCCTATAAGAACTAAGAAAGAGAAAGTTCTTATTTAAGAAGTGGTACCTAATAGGTACTCAAATGTATTATGTTACAATGGTAGTACCTAATAAGAACTCATCGAGTACCTAATAAGTACTACCATTGGAGATGGTCTAAGATTTGATCTTTGAGATAGTACTTCATTTATTTAAAAATGAATGTTGTTTAGAATTTTTTGTAAATATTTATTAAAGAATATAATGATAATGTTAAAAGTAATAATATTTTTATTAAATTAATTTAATTGTATTGTATTTTTATTTTACCGAAACATGTATTAAAAAGTGAATATGATATTCATTTTAAAATAAAATTTTATATTTAAAATAACACTAATTTTGTCAAAAAAAAAAATAACACTAATTTTAAAACAAATGGATAATAAATATGGGTTTTATAAAATTTATTCTTAGATATTAAATTCACATTATATAAATTATCTATATATTAAATATAAATTATTCATTTGATATATTATTCAGAGTTTTGTGATATGCAGGTGAACAGAAAATTGTTCATAAAACTTTTAATGTTATTGCACAGTAGCTGCACTTCAATTAGTCAGATCGGGATAATTCATTACAAGATCGAAAGGTCAAATTTAGAACTTAATTTTATAATTTAAATTTAAAATCGTAACCGTTGGATTAATAGTGCACTCAATTGTGCATTCAACTAGACAATATTCAATTCTCTGCACCATCTTATCTAAATACTGTTGTGTTCTTTTATATTTATTTAATCGACAAATTTTGACTTTTAAAAATTAAGTGCTATAATTTTATATTATAATATTATGTATTCTATCTTTTTAAAAGTTAAGATTTGTTTTTTTAATTTATAATATACTACTTAATTTCTTTTTTATAATACTTAATTTTTTTGTCAATAATACTTAATTTTTAATTTGTTTTTTTAATCAAAATGCACATTTATTTTTTTGACGAATCAAATGCACTTGTTATCATGACCAAAAAATGCACTTGTTAATTGTTATCATGACCAATTGATTAAAGTTTAATGCTGGTTGATGTGCCACAATTATAGAGCATTATTGTGAAAGCAGCAATGTAGTATGAAACAGCACATGGCCAGCTAGCTTGGCTGGTGGGGTGTCACATAAACAAGTTTCCATTATTTTTCAACATTTCCTTACCCAACTTTTGAAATCTAATTAAAGTTTCCAATTTTGAAATTTTCCTTCTTCCGTGTGGACCATGATTGAAGGCTAGTATATTTAGTATTTTAGATATTTTTCAATCAACTTCTAGTATATTTTACTATTAATGTTAATTCCTCTTAAGTCTTGGTACTATTTATTTTTTCTTTATGTCCTTTATGATATTATATGAGTCCAAAACAGCGCGCTCCTTCCTGCACAGGTTGTCAACAGATGTCAATTAATTCTTCCAGCTTTCCAATTTATTAATATCTTTTTCAAATCAAAAATTCATTAAAAACAGAGATGGAATCTGTCTTTCATAAATTCCCATAATAGTAGCTGAGCAACCAACCTGCAAAATAAACAAATTAATTAAAATACACAACAATAATAATAATAATATAAAAAAAACTAAATAATATAAATAATAAATAAATAAATAGAAAAATAATACCTGACGCAATACGCAACGCCTTTGAACGTACATGACGGACGTAACGGCGAACGGATCAACGGAACGGTCCAAAACAACGGAACGGTCCAAACGGAAACGGAGGCAATTGACGGAATAACGTAGGCAGTGACAACACGCTGCACAGAGAACCGAAATGGATCATGCAATTATCAATGGAAGTAACAATAACTTTACCAATTTTTAGGGTTTCAATTCTAATTTTAATTTTATCAAATTAATTAAGCCTGTTATGAATTAATTAAAGGTTAATTTTCTTGAAATGATTTTTAGTGACTGGAAAATAAAATAAAAAACGGTCCAAAAATCTCTGCTTCCATAGCAAATGTTTATGTACAAAATGCAATCTCAATAGATCTATTCAGAAATTCTTCGACGGTGACGGTTGCGGTTGTTTCCGATATCTGATTCATCAATCTGTTCCCAAAATTCGCCGGAGATGACACGCTTTAACCTAACTGCTCGCCGGAATCCATCAATCTGGCGGCAAATCAACGCAGTGGGTGAAGATCAACCACCGCAAAAGCGTGATTAACAAGATCAAACCTGAAAAATTGAAAAACAGGTAAAATCAAAGATCCTCAGCCTTGGACATGACGGAGAGACGACTAGGTCTAGGCTCAAACGCCGATCTTCTCCTCTGTTGATGCGAAGAAGGTCGAATCAACGCTGTTAAAGCTCTTTTCACCCATTCTCCTTCAACACCACCGATTCTCACAAGCGAATTCTTCATCGCAGATCTACGCATATTAAGACGAGTCGAAGGATGATACGAATCACCACTGCTGCTATTGTTTCCGTTATTCTTGTGAAGACTGCATCGAAACGAACCGGGATGATTCGTTGGAGAACACATACACGTTTTTTTCTGAGCCGGAATTGGTCTATTCTTCTTAGTTGTAATCACATGGTTTGAAATAGACCGGTTCGGTGAGATAGACCGGGAATCGATTGAAAACCGGACACCAGAAGATAAAGAATTAGTGTTGTATAGATTGACACGTGTAGGTGAGGCTGAACGGTGATGACTGTTATGAGGATAATTATGATGATGGTGATGATCATGTGTTTCGATGTAGAAAGCAGAGGATGAAGAAAAGGTAGAATTAGTAGAAGAAGCGAAAGCTGATGAGGGTGTAGAGAAAGGGGTTCTTGATGTTGTATAGGAACAAAATCTCCCAGAAGGTGATAGTGAACGAAGAACAGGTCCACATGATTTTTTTTCTCGAGAATAAGATGCTGCCATGTTTGTTTGTTTGTTTGAAGAAATTAGAAGAGTTTTTTTTTTGTTTGTTTGTTTGTGAAAGAGAGAGAAAAGAGAGAGATTAGGGTTTGGTTGAGTCCTGCTAAGGACCCCTTTGGGGAATTGGTTTGGCAAACCTAGCGAGTCTCGGAGGCTGGTTAAATAGATGAAGAAAGAAAAGGGCGAAAAGTGAATAATTCAAAACGCAAGGGTATTATCGACATAATAAGGGTTTCGTGAGTTAGAGTTAACTTAACCATGGTTAAAATATGGTTAGGATTCGGATCTAACGGCCTGTGAGATGTGGACTGCTAAAAACGATGAAAAGACGAGGCGTTTGTCCAAAGAGGTGTAAAAGGGTGACACGTATAAGAATATTTGGGAACGGTCCAATAGGAAAATACCATAAAGGCACTTCCGTGTTGGTAAGAACTAGGAAGAGTGCCTGCTGTGCTTGCTAGGTGTTGTTTGGTTTTCTTAATTCCAAAACTTTGTCTTAAATAACTGCCGTGTCCCTAACGCTCAAATAATTTTCATGTGTGAGCTGTTTTTCTACCGGAAAATGCTAAAGAATATCCCGAAATATTGATTAAGCATATAATTTTTATTTTTTTTTATGAAAGTTAAGCATATAAATTATACTTTCAATTAATTGAAAATATAAAAAAAATTATTTTAACAATATTTAATTTATTATATATTTTTACTACTCCTTTCGTCTCAAATTTTAACTAGATATATAATAAACAATCTCTAGAGAGTACTGTTTAGTTTGACCCATTAAATTTTAACTGAAAAAATTATTCGAAATTAAATTGAACATTATAATTGACTTCAAACTTCGAATTTTTCATTCATGGGAGTTTATGATGATCGGTGTTCGAACCCCTAGTTAATTTGGTCCATATAAAAATCGGGCTGGATTTGACTAGCTTATCGGACTTTGGTCGGCTCATTATCAACATTTTTGGGTATATTTGTAAAAAATAATATTAATAAACTATAAAAAATTATCTTGTAACTAAAAATTATTAATAAAAAATATTTAAATTTGTAAAACTTTTTTTTTACATAAATGAAATGAAATAAATCATTAAAAACTCACACACAGAATATAAAAAATAATCAAGATTCGAACTTCAATCATAAAAATCTAACCTAATAACTTTGACATTTCCTACCGAATTATGAGTAAAATTTTAATAGAGCCAGCAATATAAAACACGAGAAATGCGACACTCAAAACAAACTCCAAACAATTTTAATACCTATAGTAAAAATCATTCAAGAATTTGATGTAAAGAGGTCATTTTTGAATTGAATTGGGATTTAGCTTCCATCGTCAATATGGCGCAATATTAATCGATACTCTTTCCTCTATTTCTTATTATAAGCCTTTTTATTAATTCATACAGTATAGTATATGTTAAGAAAATTTAGTAGTGTAATTATCGTGTATGGATTTTCTTAAATTGTTTTTTGTTTGTATGTAATATTTATTTTTTACTTTGACTCTTACTACTCCCTCTATTTCATAATAGATGTTTCATTTGATCAGTTCATATTTATCAATGCACAACTTTAATTATTAATATTTTTAATTATTTATATTTAAAATTACAAAAATTGTATATCTTAAAAATATTTATCGAGACAAATCAAATAACGTCTTATATGCTAATATTTGTATTTACATATTTATAAAAAATTATAGTCAAAATAGATTTTGTAAATAGTATACAATTGTCAAATGACACTTATTATGAGACGGAGGTTTTTTTTTTGATAGGCAAATGTTAATTGTTAGTATATTATACATTTTTTTCTCCTTTGTCAGGATTCGAACCCTGGACCTCCAGCAGCTTCTTAACCCTTAGCTCAACTGGTCAGCTTAACCAATTGAGCTACCCATCCCCCCTATTATGAGACGGAGGTAGTAGTATATTAACTAGATACATCAAATTCTCAATGTATCTAAAAAGGAAATATTTTCTTATATATAGGACCGGAGGGAGTACTAATTAGGAATTTGTGCAGTGAAAAAAATGATGAACGCAGGGAGAGAGGAAGCAGATTTAGAGACTAAATTTTTTTTGAAAGAAGGTTTATAGTTAAGAAATCTTTTACAAATGTTGTTCTTCAATCTCACTTTCAAGAGCTTGTCTCTCTATCCTAACTTCCTTAATGGAGGACATGTGTGACTCGTCCCTACCAAAAAAATTAATCGTGACGTACTAACTAATTTTGATCAAACTTTCACTACATTTAATTGAGTTATTTTAGATTCAATCTTACGTGCTTTAGGTTATTTAAGTTGACGACGTAAGAGGTAATAGGTTATCTTGTGCTACTTCTTAACTCCATTCCTTTTAAATAACTTGTTTTTTTACGGAAAAATCGTAGTGTTGCTAAAGTGCTATGTGTGGACAATTGAAATTGAAATTGAAATTTAAATATACTAGGTATATTTTATTAGAGAATGAGGGAAGGGGTGACCTTTCTTTTATTGGCCCTCAAAATGAAGAAGTCAGTGGCGGTTTAGCTAAACTAATTCAATTTGGTACTACGTCACATGTAACTTGCAAGTCAATAATTGAAGCTGGACCTTTTATTATTCGTTGGAGCTACTATTTGACATTAATTAGGTTGTAACTAAGGACTTTTTATTATGTTAGTATATTATTGCTACTACGAGGACTTTTTATTATTCTTGTTACTTCTAGAGAGAAAACACGAGACAGTGATGCGGCATCAAAGGAATTATGTTGGATCTAGGGCCGGAAAAGTTGGTTGATTTCAAATAGCAGCCCCATGATACACATTTTATACGGGATACAGTTTGCAGTTCAACACTTCCTTAACATAAAGGTATATACACACATCTCGTGTTCTAACTTCTAAGTTCTAACACTCATAATTTAGGAGGCTAACTTTTATTTTGAAAAAAATGGTCAAAGTTAGTTGGAAAATATAGTTTGTTATTAGTTGTAGTTAGTTTGTTGATTGGTAGTAATTAAGTTTGTTGGTTTTCTACTATCTATCTATCTTACTTAGAGCATCTCATGTATTAATTTACCATCTTTTTTCATCCTCTCTCAATCAATACAAATAAAGCACACAAATCCTCATACTAGGATGTGTACCATTGGAAGGACTGAAATTAGTTAGGTTCCTTGTAAGATGAAATGTTATATGAAAGTTAGTATTGTTTGTTAAGTGTTAATGGGTGTTTAGGTTGGGGTATAGTATAGGTTTCTTAGAGTTTGAGTTCATTCTTATTCAACTCTATAAAATTATTTGTAAGCAAATGATTGTCCGCATTTACAAATATATCTTCAGACGATCTTTCATCTAAAATAGATCCGGATATCTTTAGATCATATTTCATCTAATGTGAGACTCTTCAACACTGTTAAGTTTAGTGCGCGAACAAAAAATTGTGGGTGACTCATAGCAATAGCCAATTGTTCAAGATTCATTGGACAATTTTTTTAAAAAAAAAGAGAGGTTATGAAAATAAAAACCCTTTTGAAAGCATCCATTTGTTCTTGTAGGCTCCCAAAACGGCAAGTGGGGCACTCAACTATTCTTTGAGCATGCCTTTCACCAATTCAGAGGAACATGTTAGTTAACCTTCACACTCAATATTGGTACTGGTGGCTTGCTCAAAATAAACAATGCCCAAAATCCACCAAATAACAGACCCGGTGCTACTTAATTCGTTGTTTTATGTTGTGTTGTGTTGTGTCTGATTCCTTCTCCTCGCTCCCTTTTTTCAGGCCATATAAAATAACCACATTTCCTTCACCACATAATAACATTTTTTTTTATCTCATTAAAACTCGTACTAGACTACTAGTTGTGTCATTACAAAGAAGCTACACCATTAATACATGAACAGAAAAAAAAAAACAATCTAAAATTAGTTAAAACATCATTTATCAATGAGGTTGCTCAATAAGGGTTTAGTGCAAGTGCGTGTGTTGATGGTTCTAGTGCATGTGTTGTTGGTGCTGGTGCTAGTGCTGGTGCTCGTCCTGGTGCGCGTGGTGGTGCTCTTGCTGGTGCACGTGCTGGTGCATGTGTTGGTGCTCGTGCTGGTGTTCGTGTAGGAGCTGTTAAGTCTTTTGAATCTTTTGCATACAGACGATGTCTCCTTTCTCTTCCATACACAACCCAGAAGATCAATGAGAACATCACAGCAAAAGAGACCATTACTAATCCAGCATAAATCCATCTACTGTAACGCCGTAGACCAGGACAATGATCATTGTATATATCAGTGAATGTTTCTCGAACAAAGGTGCAGTCTTGTAGTTCGACAAGGGATGGTGCGTAGTTATATAAGGCGTTACCAACATTTATTCCAGCGGATATTTGGTTATAAAAGGTTGGGGTTAAACGCCCTTGGGTTGTGCATATCTCTGATGGCGAAACCTGGCACACAAAGTTCCCATATACCTGCATCACACAGAAACTAATTAATAATATGACAAACTTGTTAGTAATAAACTAATAATAGTAGTAACTCTCAGACTGTCATATGATGAACCACATTATGTACTACAGTATTGTGTGAGTTCGAGGCTGAAAATCATTTGTAGAGGCAAAAAGTTTTAAATTATAGTAGCATCAAGTTAAAATAATTCTAGAAGCAAAATTAAGTCTATTCAATGGGATCCACATGAAATTCAGATAATAGTGGAGAGAGACTGTGTTGGTAGCTCTCCATGAAAAAATTGTGAAAAAAATGGATTTTTTTCAACTAATTAGGTTGGGTGGTTAGGTCCGACTCGACTTATAGGTAGCCCACCTCAACCCACGGGTTGAGTTGTCTGGATCACGATGATCTGAGGTCCCGGTGAATTGTAATTTTTGCAACCCCAACTCATCAATGAGCAGAAGAACACAACTCATTTTGACTCATACAATGTGACTTCCAAAAACCTTGATTCTAGCTAGACCCCAAAAATGATGCCTAACAAGAATGAACTCTTTAGACCTTTATATGGTTAGCAAACCGAAGTACAATATAAGTATTTTCATGTTTTATGAAAGTTCAATTAACATACCTGTGTCGCGTTGCTTAGGTTCACTTCACCAGAATCGCATTGTCTATCTGTCAAGTCAGGACGAAATGGATCACAGAGGAGCGGCATCAATGGACCAGATTGATTGTAGTACAGTGGCGTGAAATTGGGCGCAAAATTTATGTTCGAGACATTGGTAATAACTTGGTTCACCAAGTTGACTAGTTCAGAAGTTACTTCTTTGCTTCTTAACAATGTTTCTTGTGCAGTGGCATTGTCGACACATGGGAGAATGTCATCCAGAGCAGTATTTGCAGTAGGATATTGGATCCACTCATTCATGGCTACACATGTATCTGCTGTCACACTATCAAAAGTAGCATGCACATAATCAACATTACAATTTAACATAATTTCCAAAATAGATCTTTGAAGTGATATGTAAAATTAAAGGGTATGGCATTGTTGAATAATATAATTATATCGGCAAGATATCTATAAAAGAATATGGCAAAACCATTGAATTCAGATTAGACAATTTTTTGGAAACTTACTTGTGGAGAATAAGGAACAAGCCACATAATATAAGGGTGCCAGTAACAAAAAACCATCCCGCGACTACCAAGCTGCAATTATTTATAAGCGTTTGATGAGAAAATGTATCGGTAAGAGGGGTTATGTTCACTAGCAAAGAATCACCAAAATACTATATATGTATATGCGGTAACAATATATTACACTTACATATACACCAGGACCTGCATTCCGAAAATTGAGAACACTGTATAGTAACAAGTCAGACCAAAAATTAATATCCCAATAACAATAACTCTAAGAAAATTATGCATCAAAATTGCGACATAAACACTTACAAAACCCAAGAAACGTCAAGACTAGCATAACTGCAGCTATTACTATCAGTGCCATCCTCCTGTATCAGGCTCACGATATTCATTTTATGGAGAAAAAATGATAAGAAAAAAAATATATGAAGCTGAAAGCCTAATAATCAATCATTACACAGAATCTAAGTGATCTTGTATGTTTTCTGAATTCTCCTTTGTCTTTTCAGAAATTGTACCAGCAGAAGTATTGATATCTGTTTCTGCCGTATCAATATCGGTTTGAACATTCGCAGGAAGAAAAACTCGATCGATTCCAACTTGCTTTGCTTGAGCTAGGTAATCAGAAACATTCCTTAGTTTATCCACAGCAGAATCAGCTTGATACACCACATACTGCAGTGTCGTAGTCGTGCTTTGATGAAAATTACCCTGTCCAATATATAGAACTGCACATCCAATCCTGTAAAACAGAAACCGACATTAACTTAGTAATGCAGATCCAGCTAAAAGACTAAAACCAGTAAAACAAAGAAAGAGAGGGATTTGTACATACAGTGTTGTAAATGTGAACAATATGAGGAGAATAAGGGAAACTGTATAGCATGTTGAAGAATAACCATAAGGCTCGGTTTTACGACAGAAGTAACCAACAATGAGAAACAGTAAACACAAGCCAAAGCCTAAGAACCATATCGCTGCAATGCTGAACACAGGAACTGCTGTATATGCCACTGACTGCATTCAATGAAAAGGAAAATAGTGAGTGGAATCTTTTTGGTATGAAAATTCAATACTGCTAGTGCTACCTAAAAGGCTCATTTAGTCTATAGATTTGAGTACCTGAAAATTGTGGTTAGTAATTTTACACTATGGTTAATGAGTTTCAACTAGTGATATATCGATTAATTATCTACGAAATGTGATTAACCATCAATTTAATCTGTGTTAACCACTTCGCGAAAGTAGCAAAAAAAACTAAAATGAACCATCTACCGAACAAAAATTAACCATCTATTTCTATATTTTGTAAAATAAACTAAAATGCCCTGTAGCAACTAAGGTGAAAATTGAAATCTTAATTAACAACAGTAATTAACAAAACACAGTGGTTTGCAATTTGCATAGTAGAAAAATTGAAAGCTAAAACAGAAAAAAGAAGTAAGGGTTGAATGAGGTTACAGTCCAATAATGGTGGTCAGTGATATTCCATCCATTTGTGTACATATTGAAGCCATCAAAAGGATCTTTTCTTCTTGTTCTCTCTGCAGCTAAGGGAAGTGATGAGGATGGTGATGGTGAGTTCTCATATGGTTCTGCAGCAAGTTCATCCCACCTTGAAAATACTACACCATTTCCCTCATTTTCTTTACCTGAAAAAATAAAACAAAAAATAAAACGTTTATGCTTTACATTTTAGTAAAAAGAAAAGTTAAGCAAGGAAATATAGTACAAAAAATAATACTAGTAACATACATAAATAAATGGGTTGCTGAAAAGGAAGAAAAAAAAAGGTGTTAGAGTGAAAAAGTACCTGAAGTGAGTTGTACTGAGAAGAAGAAGAAAGTGAGAAGAAAAGAAAAATGAAGTAGCCGGTAACTAGTAAACATTATTATTATGGTGAAGTGTGGAGAAAGTGTGTTCTAAACTGAGTGGTAGCCACAGCCACAGGCAAGTGGCAAACAGTGAATGTGTGAGGGAGAGAGATAGACAGAGAGAGGAGAGTGTGTGTGTGAACAGAACAGGGTTTGTTTAACTGTTGGAAAATATGATGAGGTTAAGGTCTTAGTCTTAGTTCTTACCAACACTAACCTCGTTCCTCTCAATATCTACCCCACCATTACCAAATGCCGCCAAAATTTTAATCAAACCATAAAATTAACATTTTCATTAAACAATTTTTTTTATGTACATATCGTAAAGATATACCGCTTTTGTTAAGAATTGATTACTGAATCTTCTTTTACTATTCAACTCAAATGTCCTTCAACTATTACAACTTGAGTAATTCTAAACTTACAATTTTTCTCAATATTTATAAAATGATATTGAATTTTGTTTAATTTAAATTCAAAGTTAAAATCATAACTTCTTTTTTATGAGAATTTTTTTTTACAAGTATAAAATGATATTGAATTTTGTTTAATTTAATATTTATAGAAGTATTGATATTTATTTCTTTTTAAAAGTATAAATAGAGTTTAAATATGAGACATCTCAAATTCAAGACTTACTATGTTTTAACTACTAAAGTAAAATCTTAAAATTTGGAATGATACTGTAATTTTTTTCTTCAAAGTATAGTATAAAACTCTTTTATCCTATTCTCTCCATCCTAAATTATAACAAAAAAAATCACACTTATTAAAAAAGTTAAAACATGATAATTTAAAATATGGTTTTGTGAATTTTTCTTGAAATAAATTGTATGAGAAGATGTAAAAACAATATTTATCAGTTTTGTTTATTGATAGAAGTATTAACTATTGAGAGAGATAAAAGTTAAATATAATTTATATTTAATTTTATAAGAATGAGTAAAAAATAATTTCAAAATAATTTTTTCTTCTATAACTTTTTTTTTTTTGAATCACTCTATAATTTAGAACGTAAGTATTTCATATTAGAAATGTCTAGTTTAACATAATCTCAGTTTTCTAAACTAAATTCAAAAAATGATTATGATTATACAACTACAAGTACTCCAAAATAGAGAGAGAGACTACGGAGGGGTGTTTGGGCCCAAAAAAACGCGCCAAAGTTAATTGATTGGGCTCGTTCCCCAACGTAATATCTGTCCGCTTTTGACTTCAATGCAAAATTGTGTCATTTCTCGTGCACTTTTTATTCTTAACTTTTTTTTATCTTGATAATTTAATGGCTAGATCTTTAAAGGTTACACTACTCTACTACAGTGTTTCTGTCTCAAAATATAAATAAAAGTGAATAATAAAATTTAATGTATTTGACTTAAAATTTGGATCAAATATATTTATTTTTATTGATCAACTTTTGTTTATAATTTAGGTAGGGATAACAAAAACACCCAAACCCGCGGGCCCGCCCGAAATCGAACCCGAGTCAACAGATAAAACTCAAGTTGATTGGGTTCGGGTGCGGGTGACACCTAATATTTCGGGTTCGCGTAGTGCCAAAACTACACCCAAAACTACACCCGTTATATATTAAATTATATAATTATCTCTCTTACATTAGCATATTGTAGACTATTTTAACGTTGTAGACTATTTTTCATCTTTATTTTAATGTTAAAAATAATATTATCATGTTGTAGACCGTAATTTCGTTGAATTTTCCGTATTTTTTTTACGATGGGAAAAACCCGAACCCAACGGGTTTGAGTTTGGGTGCTATATTGTCACCCGAAAACCTCTTTGGATTCTGTTTTACCGGATATTTGGGATTCAAGTTTGGATAGTGTCAAACCCGCGCCTGACCTTACCCGTTGCCATCTCTAACGAAAGGAGTAATATTTTTGAGCTAAATTCACTTGGACTGTCTTAACTTTTCTTTATCCCATTCAAATTAGTACTTTTTTAATTTGGTTTTTGAAAGAATAAAATACACCTTTGTTTGTTTAGAATTTTTAACTTAATTAAAAAAAATGCTTAAATTGTTAGGTAGATTGTTTAATTCGAATTATAATCCCTACATCTTATATGTGAGTTTTCAACAATTTACCATTTCATCTACGCACTAAAAAAACACACAATTTACTTATTTGATAAAATTATTTAATTGGATTTAATTCTAATCAAGAGATTTATTTTTATTTTGATGTGAAAATCGTTAGATTATTTGGATAAATTTTACTATATAATTGTCGTGGTGGTGTATGCATGTTTAAAAAATTTATTAAAATTATGGTGATCTATTAAAACTTTAAAAAAATTATATTTTATTTTGACTGTGATGATTTTGATATTCTCATCTTGATACCAATTAGGCACATACTCTTGATGAATGTGATTAAATATCAATTTTGATCTCCTTCACACCCCATGAAACGTTTTTTTAACTCATCACCCCCACCTATATGAAATTTATCCTGTTGTCCTCAAACATATTCGTTCAGTGCTGAAAAATTCAATATGGGAAAAACTCATTTGCTGAACCATCAACAAATTATTTTAGCAATAAATAAGAAACTGTGTTTCAGTGGATGCAGCGGGAACGACTATGAAGTGTGAACTGCCTTAACATACCGGCCTCCAATGGTTGTTATATGCTTTTGAATCCTCGTCCTCGATAATTTTGTAGAGCTTCTCATTTTTAATTTGACTATAATTTTAAGATGTTAAAATTTCCCTTATTGTCTAAGTGCTCTCAATTTATCAACAAAAAAAATCCTTTAAAATATATACGTGATCCTATTTATATTATATGTCACTGATATGTAAATAACAAACAAACTTAACATTTAAAACATCAATATAATGTATTTTTTTCTTCTATAAAGTAAATGTTGTTTTTACATTTAATACATCAAGATGACAAACTTAACATGGTCAAGGTGCAGAATCACAAAATACATATATAAATAAAAGAATATTTATAATATAATATACTTTTTCCGTCAAAAACATATATATAGTAATATATTTTTTGTCTCATACATTTAATATATTCATTTTCAGTAATTAATATGGTCAACCATATGCATGTATAAATAATGGACATCTATATACAGTATAATATGATATATGTACAAAATGGCCACTACAAGAATATATACTCTCACAATAGTATTTTTATTGGCTTTCTTCATTCTCGTATCAGGTTTGAAATTAATAATCCAAATGACTAAATTATTTAATTTGTGCATCCAACAATTTTGCGAATTATAAATGATTATAACTCTAAATGAACTTACACTAGCTAATTAGAAATAAGGTTAGTTTAATGCGTGATGACCCTATTTACAATTTTTTTAGTTGTGTACAAGTGTAGGAGTACAACATTAATCTTACTTCCACATCTATTGTTTGTGCATGCAGATATGTCTATGAAATTAGAAGGTGAAAAAATTGTTGGAGCACAAAATTGTAAATCTGATGCAGATTGTAAACCTGGATGCAATCCTTGGCAACATGCACGTTGCATTCGCGGGCGGTGTTGGTGTTTTACATCTCCATCACATTCTTCTGCTGATAATATTTCTAGTCTAATATCTCCAAATACAACTATTTCCTAATTTTCCTTGATAGTTGTAAATTGACAATTAACATCACATTTAATTAATAATAATACTCTCAAATCGCAAATTTAAATAATTAAATATTGTAATGCAATCATTGTGTATTGATAAAAATAATATATAAAAATTAAAGGACAATATTATATTTTATATTAAAATATTATCATTACAAAAGTTAATTAATTAGATACTCCATTTTTAAGTATATTTTATCATTGTTCATATAAAAAAGTTAGACATTTTCTTTAACAACATGTAACAATTAACTATTTTTGTATCAGAGTTTTTATGAATTGTTCTTTTAGGTGTTCCGCCTATTTACAACGTTTTTATTTTATAATATCTATCACGTTCATGTTCATCTTAAGTATGAACTTTTTTTTGGTAAGATCTTATTCATGAACTCGATTATTAATACTTCATCCGTCTCTAAATATAAGACTCTGTTTGACCACTGCACGTACACCAATATATAATTTTGATCACAAATGTCTTTAATTATCTAATGGTAAAAATTATAAAAATTTGATATTTTAAAAGTACTCATCAAAACAAATCAAACAAGATCTCATATGTTAATATTTACATCTATGTATAATTAAAAAATTACGGTTAAAACATGATAAGTGAATAGTGCAATTTTGTCAAACGGGGTCTTATAAAAAGAGACGGATGGAGTAATATTTTACCGCTAAAAAAAAAAGCTCTTTATAAATTAGACAAAAACGTAAGATATATGATACAAAGTCAAATTAAACCATGCTTTTAAACAAACTTCAGATCATTCTTTTTTTTTTTAAGTTCGGGACAATATATGTTGGAAATTTCATGAGGTCAAGACCACATATTAAATAACAGAAATACACATTAACACACCATTGGATCAATTAATCTTAGGAGGTTATTGGATTGGGATTTCGAAGGATTATTTTGACAAAAAAGTCTTGAAGATTTTAAAAGACTTCGTGGGATTATATTGATTTTGTGAGATTTTGAGAGACTTTTTTTAAAAGATATTTTACAATCAAGATTCTTTTTTTTTTTGAAAATTTTGATTAAAAATCTTGATTGGATAAAAACATATTTTGTGGCATTAAAAAAAATAAAGTTTTGATTAAAATCTTAATTGAATAACAACGGATTTTGTGGCATTGAAAAAAAAAAGTCTTGATTAAAAATCTTCATTGAATAACAACGGATTTTGTAGGATTGAAAAAAAAACAAAAAAAGTCTTGATTGAATAACACAAAACTTTTAAAATCCATTAAAACCCTTCAAAATCTATTAAAATCCCTCAAAATCCTAATTAAATAACCCCTAAACTTCGTTCCTCAATTACTTTTTGTGATTGATACAATGATACATCAAAACATGATGTATGGCGCTTTCAATGCAATCAATTTCCCTCATTGTAGAAGGACCTTTGTAATGATAATATTTTAATATAAGTGGTGTTTAAAAGCTATCCATATTTGGGGTCATGGACCACGAGAAATCGTATATGAATATTACAGTAACTTTTTTTTTGGTAAGGCACTATCTTTTTTTTATTATCTTTTTTTTTGACAAGTTTTTTTGATTATCTTAAAACCCTAACAATTTCATCGAAATTCATTCATTTCGCAAAAAAAATATTTAAACGATGAGTTGGTCAATACCACAATAAAGATCATATACTAGTACGCAATATAATCCAATTGGCAATATCATGGAAATGGCTCCGAAAACAAGAAGAAAATAAATGCCAAAGAAGAAGAGAAAGGAAAATATAATACAATACTACCACAATAAACCCCTTCCACTAAAACAAAGGATTAAAGACAAAAAAAATATTATAGTACTTTAATGGTCAAATGATATAACCAATGAAATACTATGATGGGATGCTCAAAACAAAAAATACTATGATGGATGACTTTTTCTTTAAAAAAAACTATTATTTGGAGTTTATTTTGGCATTAATAGTATAAAAAATATTTAAATAAGTTAATCTTACTTCATCTTTAAATATAAAATTATTTTATCATTCATGAGAGATAATTAATTAATGTTTTTATCAAATACTATCTCTGTAGGGACAAATCACTTTTTAAATTTATTGAATAATTAATGTACATAGTTTATATATTGACTAGATACGTTAATTATTCAATGTATTTAAAATGTGACTTGTCCTTTATAATAAAGAGCGGAGGTAGTATTTATTACAACTTCCAAAAACATGTTGTAAAATAATTAAGAATGCAAAACGTTTTTTTTTTGGTACATAATGCAAACCAAACGTTAATTTAGTTGATTGAACTTGATAGTAATGAACAATTTGATTCTCACAATTACATTTGAAATGAGACTGATATCACTGGATTTCAGAACTCAATAAATACAATAACTAAAAATAATCTTATATATAATGACCAAAAAGATATAAAAATGTCACATTAATTATTGGATAATTGACTCTTCTTTTTTTGTCTTTCCTTGAAATTAACTCCAATGAGATCCGATAAAATTAGCTATCTTGCTCTTTCCATGCAGTTTCCTTTATCGTTGTTGCGTCTAACCCTCTAATTCTATATATATTTTTCAACTGGTACTAGTTCTATATTTATGTATATAAACCCCCCACTGAATACCTTAGGCCACAAGAAATAACACAGTTGCCTGTTGGTTTATTTCACAATTGTTTCCTTTTCTATTTTAATTTTCTACATTTTTAAAAATCATATCAAAATCAAGGATGTACTGGGTGGCAAAAGCATCAGAATACCTTGTCATAACCGGAGTCGGAATCAATGACATAAAGCTTGCAAAGAAAGCATGGGTTCTCCCTGGTCAATCATGCACCGTCTTCGACCTCTCACCGGTGAACTACACCTTCGAAGTTCAGGCAATGAGTGCCGAAAAACTCCCTTTTGTTCTCCCCGCGGTTTTCACAATTGGTCCTCGTGTTGATGAACACGAAAGCCTCCTAAAATACGCCAAATTAATATCACCACATGATAAACTCTCCAATCATGTTAAAGAACTTGTTCAAGGAATCATTGAAGGCGAGACACGTGTCCTCGCTGCTTCAATGACGATGGAAGAAGTTTTCAGAGGAACAAAAGAGTTTAAACAAGAAGTATTCGAGAAAGTTCAACTCGAACTAAACCAATTCGGTTTATTGATTTACAATGCAAATGTTAAACAACTTGTTGATGTTCCGGGCCATGAGTATTTCTCATATCTGGGACAAAAGACACAAATGGAAGCCGCGAATCAAGCTAGAGTTGATGTGTCAGAGGCTAAGATGAAAGGTGAGATTGGTTCAAAATTGAGGGAAGGACAAACGCTGCAAAATGCAGCGAAAATTGATGCAGAGACGAAGGTTATAGCAATGCAGAGGGCTGGACAGGGTGATAAGGAGGGAATTAAAGTGAGGACTGAAGTGAAAATTTTTGAGAATGAGAGAGAGGCTGAGGTTGCGGAGGCTAATTCTGAGTTGGCTAGGAAGAAAGCGGCTTGGACAAAGGCCGCTCAAGTGGCAGAAGTCGAGGCTGCTAAAGCTGTGGCTCTTAGGGAAGCTGAGTTGCAAGGTGAAGTTGAGAGGATGAATGCTTTGACTACTACTGAGAAGCTTAAAGCTGAATTCCTTAGCAAAGCTAGTGTTGAATATGAAACCAAGGTTAGTTTAGTTCATGCAAATATAACTTCTTTGATAATTTATTATTACTATGATATGTTGTTTTAACTATTAACATGATCAATATAATTTATCATCATCTGTTAGAAAATTATATCTCTTTAGTTAAAGTTGTATTTAGATGTAGATTTGATCCTTTTATTTTGGTCATATGTAATTTTGGTCTTCTCATTTTTTTTTTGCTTAAATTTGGTCTCTCATTTTTTAAATTTTGAACAATATACACTTATGATTTTGACTATCCAATTTGATGACAACGTCACAATAAATTAAATGATGTGACAATAAAAACAGGACAAGTGAAATTCATGTAACTTCTAAGTATTGACTATAATATAACTATAATGGATCAATTTTTGATGATTCAATTCATTGATGGTGCAGGTACAAGAAGCAAACTGGGACCTATACAAGAAACAGAAAGAGTCAGAAGCAATTCTGTATGAAAAGAAGGCAGAGGCAGAAGCACAGATAGCATTGGCAGATGCAACATTTTATGCTCGTAAACAAGTTGCTGAAGCAGAACTATATGCAAAGACAAAAGAGGCAGAGGGGATGGTGACATTAGGCAAAGCTCAAGGAGTGTATGTAAGTACACTTCTAAATGCACTTGGAGGCAACTATTATGCTCTAAGAGACTATTTAATGATAAATGGTGGGATGTATCAAGAGATTGCTAAGATTAATGCTGAAGCAATACGTGGACTTGAACCTAAGATTAGTATTTGGACTAATGGTGGTGATAATGGTGGGAAAATAAGTGAAGATGCTATGGGGGGTATGAAAGAAGTTGCAGGTGTGTACAAGATGTTGCCACCTCTGTTTAAGACAGTCCATGAGCAAACAGGGATGTTGCCTCCTGCTTGGATGGGATCTTTATCTGACAAAAGCTCTTAATTATATAATTTGCAGGAGGATGAAAATATTATGGTCATAGACTATAGTGGTACCTTTTATTTTGAGATACATATGTATTTGATTTACTAGTCTTTTTATGGTTTCATGCTAATTTAATTTACATTTTTATATGATTGGTGTTTTTTTTGGCAGTATGTATGCATAATTTTATTGAAAAACAAGAGCTACTATTTGTACTTCATTATCATGTTTTGATCAAGAGATTTTGTTCTATATAAACATTAAAATAGAGACATTGTATTTGACACTGTACATATTTATTTATATTTTTCTCTTACTTTTATCTTTTACGATATGATAGTTAAAAATACACAAAAAATTCTTCTGATTGAGAGGGACTAAGACTATAAGATTATAAAATAAAATAAAAACAAATCTTGTATAAAATAATGAAAATAGGATACTAAAACTGTGATTAAAATAAAAAATCTCAAACTTTTTCAGATTGTTCATAATACACTTTTTTTTAAAAAAAAAGTTAAATTAGCCAACCTAAATTGATACTAGAGAAAATCGAACATTAGATTGGAGCACACTCTCAAATCCTAAGCCAATACCTAGACAAACCAAAATGAGTTAATACAATCATACAATACATTAACCCAAAGGGTGTGGTTAAGCGGTTGGGGTCATCTTCCCTTAACCAAGGGTCGAGAGTTCGATTCTCACTTTGTGTATGGAGCAGCTTTAAATCCTTAAGCCAGCTATTCCAGCCTTCGAGATGCCTCCAATCTAACGAGAGATTAGTCACTGCATTTGGCAGTGGATACCCTGATCTCAACCAAACAAAAATCATACAATACATTAATACACGAATCACGTGTGTTATTTTAAATACAGTCCATTTTTCTTTTATGTCAATGTTAACCCTTTGATTTTTAAAGAAATAAGACCTTAAAAATTTAGAGTTAAGCCAAAAGTTTGATCAATAGATCAATGCAAAAGTTAAATTTAAATCCTCTCAAATAATTCATCTTTAGTAAAATTCATTAACCCAACTTAAAACTAGCTAATTAATGCAATCGATATCCATTTCCCCTATATAGTAGAAGGACCACTTTTTTTTTTTGAAAGGTAGAAGGACCACTTTTGTATTATAACTATAACTAAATATAGCAAAGGCATTAATATTTGCACATGCATGGTGAGAAATAACTTATTGTTTCAAATCCTTATTCACCGGATGCTATCATCAGTGAAAAACCATTTATGAACATTTGTTGAGCAAGTTTAAACTCAAAAATTCATGGTGAATATTGGTCATTGAATTTTGGAGGAGGCAATCATGCAAAATGGTCCAGCAAATCGTGGAGGAGGATCTTATATCATCTTAAAATTGAGAGTTTGACCTAATTCAATCGTATAAGATGAGGATTGTCTTCACTTATAAACACATATCCATGCCGCCCTTCACTTATAAATACTCCCTCCGTCCCAAAATATAAGAGAAAAAATAAAAATCACACTTATTAAGAAAAAGTAAAATATAATGATTGGATGTAAGCTTTTTAGTAAAAATGTTACTTGAAAAGATGTAGAAACAATTTTGATTGGTTATTGATTATGGAAAAGGTAAGAGAGAGAGTGAACTTTTCTTAAAAATGTAAAAGTTTATGTTTTTCTCTTATATTTTGGGACAAAAATATTTGAAAATTTTCTCTTATGTTTTGGGACGGAGGGAGTACATATTCAGACTATCCCATAACTGATGTGTGACTTCTTAAAACTTATAATATAAATATTAGTGAATAAAAATAACAATTATATATTATTATAAAAAAAGTCATACAAATTGATATTTTTGTGATAAAATAGTTGAGATTGATTTTAATATGAAAGCCAATTGCGATCCAGCTCAACTTCTATTTTCATTCTAAAAAACAAAAAGAATCTTTAATGGCCGACTAATGTATAGTAACAAAATGGGATATAATTTCTGTCATCACTCATCAAGAGTCCTCATAATGTTATCTTTTTAATACCGTAAGTCTAACGTGTAGTTGTGTATTATGCATAAGTCACTCAACTATTTCCTATACTGTATATGTACAAGGGTATGTTTGGTTTGACTTTAGATAGAATTGATTTTGGTAAATTGATTTTGATAGAATTGATTTTATCAAAATTGATTTTAGTAGAATTGATTTATGTTTGGATACAATTATGTAAAAGTGAGTTGAAAGATAAATTTCAGTGTAAAAATCATATTTAAAGTCAGAAGCTACAAATTCTAGCTTCTTGCAGAATCAATTCTGGAGGCAGAATCGATTCTGCTTTAGTATAACCAAACACCGTAAAATCAATCCAGAATCAATTCTACACTTCCAGAATTGCTTTTGGCTCCTTCAAAAGTTAAACCAAACACACACTAAGTCGTGTAGTTAAGGAGTTAGTGAAGATTCAGAGTTCGAATCCTAACAAAAGAGAAAAAAAATGTATAATATATTAACGATTAACATTTGCTTATATAAAAAAACTCAACTATTTCCTCTACTGTCTTCTTTTCTTTTGTTTTTGGCCTCCCATCATAGACTGATTGAACATAAGGGCTCTTAGAGCTCTAAAACGGGTTTGGTCGGAATATTTTGATATTTTAAGATTAATTTACAATAAAATTGATTTTTTAGAAAAAAAATTTTGGTCGAGATCGAGGTATCCACCGCCGAACGCAATGACTATTTCCTCGCTAGATTGGAGGCACCTCGATGGGTGGGATAGCTGGCCAAAGGATTTAAAGTTGTTCCATACACAAGGTGAGGACCCCAACCGCTTAATCACACCCTTTGGGTTAATATATTGTTTGATTGTATTAACTCATTTTGGTTTGTCTAGGTATTGGCTTAGGATCTGAGAGTGTGCTCCAATCTAATGTTCGATTTTTTCTAGTGTCAATTTAGGTTGGCTAATTTAATTATTTTTTTTAAAAAGTGTATTATGAACAATATGAAAAAGTTTTGGTTAAGGGACCTCGGACCTCGACCCTTGGTTAAGGGAGGATGAGCCCCAACCGCTCAACCACACCCCTTGGGTTTGATTTTTTTTTTTTAGAAATTAATTTATGGTAAAATGAAATTTTTTTATTTAAAATTGAGATTTTTCATTGTAAAACAAAACTTTTGATGTTTTAAGAGTTAGTTTAGAGTAAAATTGAAATTTGTAAGAATTAATTTAGGCCAAAACTGAGATTTTATTTTCAAAATTAAAATTTTTTATTACAAAACTAAATTTTTTGTTTAAGTTTAATATTTTATCCGGGCTTTATAAATTTTCTGACACCGCCACTGCCTCCTATTCACCAAATAAAAAAAGAAAGAAGTGATGCACTATGTACACATGACTAACTTATGAGTTGGAATCCGTTAACATCAACTAATTTGAAATCTATTCACACTCACCACCAACTGATTTGTGTTGATAAATCCTAACACAAAAAAATCAGGTAGATCACACCAAGTTGTCAAATCACGTTATTTTTATTTATTTATAAAAATATGAAATAACTGAATAACCGTAAATTGGATAGGTAGATTCGGAGTTTTACTCTTTCCCTCTAATTTCCTATACCTAATTCTACATTTCCTTACACCTTCTCCCCTAATTTAAACCATAAGTCAGAACACAAACTTTTGATACCCAAATTTCTCAAAAAAAAAAAATAGTTGATACCCAAAATTTCTCAACAACAAATTTCCCTACTTTGGCTCTAGTTTCCTATATAAAAAAACTGAATTATGGTAAATTGAGTATCAATCTTTTTTTCACCTCTTTCGCTGTAGTTTCCTATACCTATACCTAGCTAGTATTTCCTTATATAAATAAACCCTCTCCCCTAACTTAGGCCATAAGGCAGATTGCAGAATACACTCAGTTCAGTAATCAAATCAAAATATTAACAATGTACAAGGTAGCAAACGCATCTGAATTTCTTGCCATAACCGGTATCGGAATCAATGACATCAAGCTCGCAAAGAAAGCATGGATTTTCCCTGGTCAATCTTGCATTGTCTTCGACCTTTCTGCGGTTAACTACACCTTCCAAGTTCAAGCAATGAGCGCCGAGAAACTCCCTTTTGTTCTCCCCGCTGTCTTCACAATCGGTCCACGTGCAGATGATAATGAAAGCCTTCTCAAATACGCCCAACTCATCTCACCACATGATAAACTCTCCAATCATGTTACCGAACTCGTTCAAGGAATCATCGAAGGTGAGACGCGTGTCCTCGCTGCATCCATGACCATGGAAGAGATTTTCAAAGGAACAAAACAGTTTAAACAAGAAGTATTCGAGAAAGTTCAACTTGAATTAGATCAATTCGGGTTGTTGATTTACAATGCAAACGTTAAACAACTCGTTGATGTTCCCGGTCATGAGTATTTCTCATATTTGGGACAAAAGACGCAAATGGAAGCAGCGAATCAAGCTAAGGTTGATGTGTCAGAAGCTAAGATGAAAGGTGAGATTGGTTCAAAATTGAGGGATGGACAAACACGGCAAAATGCTGCGAAAATTGATGCAGAGACGAAAGTTATAGCGTTGCAGAGGGCTGGAGAGAGTGATAAGGAAGGAATTAAGGTGAGGGCTGAAGTGAAGGTTTTTGAGAATCAGAGAGAGGCTGAAGTGGCTGAGGCTAATTCTGAGTTGGCTAAGAAGAAAGCGGCTTGGACAAAGGCGGCTCAAGTGGCCGAAGTCGAGTCTGCTAAAGCCGTGGCTCTTAGGGAAGCTGAGTTACAAGGTGAGGTTGAGAGGATGAATGCTTTGACTACTACTGAGAAACTTAAAGCTGAGTTCCTTAGTAAAGCAAGTGTTCAATATGAAACTAAGGTTAGTTTACTTTAGCCTATGCAAATATATTAATATAACATCTTCATTTATTTATTATTAATATGATGCAATTTTTTTTACTAACAGAAAAATTAATATGTGGTAGAAAACTAGAAATTAAACTACTATAATTGAAGTTTTTTGCACATCTGTGATGAGATTGAAGTTAATTACTACTTAGTACTATAGTATGTACATGTCTTTAGTACACTTTAAGATTAAATAATTTGGTGATTGAGATATGGGTGGTATTGGTATGCAATTGACAAATCAGATTGAAGAATATGGAATTGTAAGTTCCATCTTTTCCAAATTAGTTTTAACATGAAATAGTAAATTAACAATATAGTTAACTCAGTGGTTTGTATATTGGATGAATGATTTTCAATATTTACTTTCAAGTGTTGGCTATAAGCCTTCAATATAACTATATACTAGGCAATTTTTTTGGTGATTGTGTTTGTAGGTACAAGAAGCAAATTGGGAACTATACAAGAAACAAAAAGAGGCAGAAGCAGTTCTGTTTGAGAAGACGGCAGAGGCAGAAGCACAGAGAGCATTGGCAGATGCAACATTTTATGCTCGAATGCAAGCAGCCGAAGCAGAGCTATATGCAAAGAAAAAGGAGGCAGAGGGGACTGTGACAATTGGACAAGCTCAAGGAGTATATGTAAGTACACTTCTCAATGCACTTGGAGGTAACTATTATGCTCTAAGGGACTATTTAATGATAAATGGTGGCATGTATCAAGAGATTGCTAAGATTAATGCTGAAGCAATACGTGGACTTGAACCTAAGATTAGTATTTGGAATAATGGTGGTGAGAATGGTGGTGGAATAAGTGAAGGTGCCATGGGGGGTATGAAAGAAGTTGCCGGTGTGTATAAGATGTTGCCACCTCTTTTTAAGACTGTCCATGAGTAAACAGGCATGTTGTCTCCTGCTTGGATGGGAACCTTATCTGACAAAAGCTCTTAATTGGGAGGATGCAAGTATTATGTTTCTTAGTTAGTATGATTTTTCAAGTATTAAGTTTCTTAATTAGGAGGATTCAAGTATTATACTTATAGTAGTATCTTTTATATTTTTGTGATCAATGTGTCTGATTCACTAGTCTTCTATAGTTTCAAGTTTAAAGTCTTTTTTGTTGTCAAACATCATAGCTTCATTAAAAGCTTACTTAATAATATTTTAATTGTTTGATTAAGGAATTAGTCTTTTATTGTTCAATGCGTCTGATTCACTAGTCTTCTATTGTTCTGATCCATATATATGACTATTTATTTATTTTTGTTCTTCATCACTAAGGGAGACGATAAATTGGAAGCTACTCTAATTTTATATTTAATTTGTTGTTTTGGACTATACATGCTTGTAAAAATGAAAAATTGTTCTCTAATCTAGATCGATAGGTTCCATAAATGGTTGAACGTAAAAGTTAAGCTTACCAAAAAAGGTAAAAGTTACATTGAGAATTGTGTTTATTATTTTAGAAAAGTAAAAAATACAAATTTCAAGAGAATATTTACTATTTTTATTTTCTTATCCATTGCCCTAAGGGCAATGTTTATCATTTTCCATATAAAAATATATTAATATGTAGTTTTCGAAATGGGTTCTAGCTTGGACAAAAAGAGGGCATTATCTTTACTTTTTTTTGGTAATTATAAAGAATAGTATTTTGTATATTTTATTTGATGTGTACCATATACATTTATACAACAAGTGAGCAATGATCATGGCCTTACACCAGCAGCTGATCAGTTGACAAACTACATATATAATTGATAACTAGTATGAGAGCCCGTGCGATGCACGGGAAAAAATACAATTATAAAAATAAGAATATAAAATTGATCATTTTAAAATGTACTATAATGACACATGTTATGATTAGGCGTACAATTGGCTCCATAATCTTGTGTCATAAAAGTACATGTTAAATTTTCTCAAAATAAAAATATTTTAATTGATGGTTCATTTTAGTTTTTTTTTGGAAACAATAATGTTTGGATAAATTAATTTTTAAATTTAATTTATTGATAATCATAAATAATATCTTATTTTAAAAAATTTCTTAACTTATATATTTTTTTTATAAAATGGCATTTATTTGGACGCCAATTATTATAAGTATAAATTTTAAGTGTCGATCACTTAAGATATAGTTATGTATTGTAAAATTTAATATTATATTTATGTAGGAGCCCGTGCAATGCACATGTAAAATTTCGATTAAAAAATATATGATAAATAGTATTTTAAATTAAATTGAACATTCATTTGTGTTAATTAATATAAATATCTTATAAAAACTGCATTATAACATTAGAGTTTTTTTTATAATAAAATTAAAGTGTTCAAAACATAATAATATAATTTAAAACATAATCTTGTAAGAGGCCGTGCAATATTAATACATGGGTAAAAATTCGTATGCTCTTTCAACACCTAGTGTTTATATATTATTTTCTTTTTCCAAGTCAAATTCTTATTTACTTAAAATTTAGTTGAGAACTTATATAATTTTTAAATACATCATACGAAGTTTTTACATTTTGAAAAATATATAGAGATATCAAGTTAGTTTTGAAAGTTAGTACTAATAATAAATTTAAGATTAAACAAAAATATACCCAAATTATTTTCCATACATATAGTTTTGAAGAGTCAAATACATTTGACAAAATTAAACTATCCAATATACATACATAAATTTAATAAAAAAAATATTCAATGTAAACGTGCGGGCTAGTTTTTACTCTTAAATATATTGTTTTTATTATAACGTAATTTTTTTAAATAATTTTAATAAAATTTAAAAGAGTCATGAATAATATTGTTGTGTCACTTAAATCTATGAATAATTTTAATACTTATATCCCTTTACCATACTATGGAACACAATTACAAATCAAGCTCCTTTTGCTTTATTTGATTTAAGAAAAAATGGTGGATTTTGCAATTAAAAAAAATCGAGCAACGCAACTTGTGGCCTCCACTACATTTCATTTATATGTAATTATTTTAAATATATTCTCATGTAAAATGTTTGTACCCTGTGACAACCCCGTGTGTTATCTTATACAGTATGTGGTAAGTAATATATTTTTATTTATTTTTTAAAATAGATATGAATATTGTCGGCCCCGTGAATTTAGCTCTATTGATAGGAATATTATATGATAATGTAGGGATATAAGTTCGAACTCTGATACACCCACTTATCCACCATACAAAGATAGAATTTAGCCACTCGGCTACCTGAGAAAAAAAATATTAATATATTTTTAGGTGTATAGTTTTATATGTGATACTATATATATTTCCATAGATATGAATATATTTTTCCTTGTAAAATTATTTTAAATTTTTATTTATATATAAGTATAATTTTGTATATAACTAATGAAATTTAGTACAGTTGGTATAAAATTGATTTATTTTCTATAAAGACACTGTTCAACTCCTTCTATCATATTAGTAAAAAAAACTCCTTTTATCATAGTATATGAGTACATAGCAATCATTGAGTATGAAATATAAATTTTTAAATTTGAAATTGAATATGATGATACTCTACCTTAATTAATAAGAATTCAAAGAATATAGAATCTTCATATATATATATATATGAAAGGAAAAAAATAGTGGAGACCACATACTCCATGAATATATTTTGTTATAATTTTTTGGTTAAAAAAAGAAATGAGGCGCTATATTTTTAAGTTTATATATTCAATAGGAGCATACTCATAATTTTATCTTAAAAATCGAGTAAATTATACAAATTACTTATTAATGTTTTTTTGCAAAAATTAATAATCCAATAAATCCAAATAAATTACTTTGTCACGAATTTATAGACCAAACTAATATGATTGGCTTGATTGGTCAAATCTCTTTTGTCATTTGATCAAATGTTGTACTGTATTACTTTTATTTTTTAAAGGATGATTTATTTTTCAAAATAAAATTATACTCTACCCTGCAAAAAATAAAACTATTGGACAAATAATAAGAATCATCATAAATATTAAATATCCTTAAATTTAAGTACAATAATGCGATTATTCTTTTGCTCCGTACATGGGCGCTCTGCTAGGGTTTGCCTAGCTTGAGCGATGTGCAATTCCCATCATATGATCAATTGCCTCTTTACATCACAAATTTAAATTGGGTGAATCAAGTTTCAAGTCTTCACATTTGAAAGCCTTTCCATCAGCCACGTTTCAAGGTACATAGTGGATTTTGATTTTTTTTAATTAATATGGAAGAACAATATGGTACGTTTTTGACTGTTGATGAATTGTCTGGTGCTTGTCCTTTTGTGTACAAGTCTTCATCTCAATGCATAAATCATGATGAAGCAAATCACGGAGATAGTGATGTGATCCTTAATGGGTCTAATTCAAATAATACTAATGCAGGTTTTGGTATATTGGATCGTCAAAACAAAACTTTTAAGCAAGTTTTAAAGAACACTTGTGATATATCTTTGGACCAATTACCTATACCCTGTTTTAAGGGTGATGGGGTTGCCGTTAAAATTCCGGAAGCTGAGTATATTGTTGGAGTTGACGGTAGTAAGAATTTTCTTCATGGAAGATTGATGTTGAAAAAAGGAGATACCTCTCCTACTTTGGATGTTCTACATGATAAATTAAACAATCTTTGGAAGGCTCTCGGCAAATGGTCTCTCACACCTATTGGTAAGGGATTTTTTGTTTTCACTTTTTCATCTGTTGAAGATTTACGTAGAGTTCTTGCGGTGGGGGCTTGGAACCTAGCGCCGGGAATACTTCGTTTATTTTCTTGGACGCCAGATTTCAATCCAAACATGGTAAGAAACACTAATGTTCAATGTTGGATTAGGATTCATGGTCTTCCTCTTGAATATTGGAGACCTAAAATTCTTTTTGCTATTGCAAGAGGTGTTGGAATTCCTCTAGCCTTAGATGAAGCAACTAGTAGTAAAAAATTTGGATATTTTGCTAGAATATTGGTGGATCTTGATCTTTTAGATTTTTTACCTATCTTTCTTTTGGTAGAAAGAGAAGGATTTGCTTTTAATGTTGACATAGAATATGAGAAACTTCCCATGTTTTGCAATTCTTGTGAAGTAATTGGTCATTCTTTGGACAAATGTCGTAGGCAGAATCATAAGGAAGAAAAATCAGTTTGGAAAGATGTTGGACATAAAACTATTGCTACATATATCCCCAAAAAAGTCATTTCAGAGTCTCCAAAGGTTGTGGTAGGTGATAAATCAGAGTCACCAAGGCCACAAATTAATAATGAATCGCAGGTTGAAGAGGTTCATGAGGAGGTGATAATTCCACGTATTACTGTTGAAGAAGCTCCAGTGCAGGTTCCTGAACAAGCTGCAGATGTTATAGATTTGATAGAAAATCAAGCTAGGGTACAATCAGAGGAACATGGTAATAAACTTCATGATATGCGTATTGTTGGTTCGTGGAGTGATGCAGTGACAAACGAGGATTATATTCGAGATTCATCTTGGACTGGTGAGTATTCAAACGTTATTGTTACTGATGATAATATGCATCCCAATGTTGCTCATGACTTGGAGATTTTGAAGAATTTAAAAAATAAAGATGCTACCGAAATTCAATATAGGATGTATACTGATGCGGAAGAGAAAGCGGCAACTATTAAATATTTACAGAATCGTTCTACAACAAATGAAGAGCCCTTTATAGAAGTGATCTATAAGGCAAAAAAGAAAGAAAAAAATATGCAAAAGGGAATTCGATTACATAACACCCGCTCAAGTGGTAGAAATATCACTTAATGTTGTTGATTTTTATTTTACTTTTTTGTTTTTGGGTTCGGTTTATGCCCCCCCCCCCCCCCCCAATTTTTGTTGTTTTCTTTCTTTTTTTTAAATAAATTTTTGCTTTAAAAAAAAAAGTTGTATTATTCTTGTACCAAAAAAAAAAGTTGTATCATTATTATTATTATTTTGGTAAAAAAAAAAAAAGTACAATAATGCACATTAAAAAATATGAAAAAGAATTAAACGATAGAAGAATAAAATAGATTGGTTTCAGCCACCGTCAAATATTAGTGTAAAGGTGTTTTCATAATTTACACTATTAGTCAATTTTCCTTATTTAGAATTTTTGAATTAAATTTCTATTTTAATTATTTTAAGTTTGATTTTTGTATCCAAAAGATATTTGTAGATATTTCTCTATGCATCTTTACACTAATTGATTTGTATATATATTATAGATAAATAGAGATATAAAATAAAAATTTAACATCCTCAATTCATAAAGTGAGTTATATTGTATAGCGTTTAAAATCTCATCTTACATAAATTCTTTTAACTAATTAAATATTAAATTTTCTATTAACACCTAATAAAATTAAATTCAAATCCTTACTCAAAAAATTATATTTTCAAATCTTAACTGAACAAAAAATACAGGATAAATTGAAAAGCTATAATATTCATTAAATTAAATAAAACAATATTTGAAAGGCAAAACTATATAATTTACTATGAGCATTCATTCCATTTCATGACAAATTTACTTCTTCCAATTTTTCATTTTTTTTTGTACATCAATTTTTTTTTATTTTCTTTACCAAAGATATGTGGAAAACTCTAAATCTTAACAAAAAAAATTATGTTTTTTATTTTTATGTGAAATTTTCAAATAAATCAAATATTAATATGTTTATTATAATTTTCGAAATTTAAATATTGTTTTTATATATAATGTTGTTTATTTGAACCCAAAAAGACATGTACGTAACATTTTATTATATTAGTTAAGTGATTAAATAATTTATTTAAAATATTTTTATATAAATATCAATATGAATTATTATGCCATTTTACTTTTAATTTATAATATAAATATTCATTGGATATAAATATAAATATTTTTATATAAATTTAAAGGATTTCTGAAAAAGTTTAAAAATTTGTAGTAACAAAAAATGAATTTCGAAATTTAAAAATTTAAATAATTTAAATAATATAAAATAAATAATAATAATTATTAATATACTTGAAAAAGTTATAGTTTTTGTACTCCATTTAAAACTTATTCATACTTTTTTTATTATTTTTAAATTAAATATGAAATGGCTAAGAGAAGAGAATTAATTTCATAACATTAATATTTTTTTTTGACAAAACATTAATACAGTTTAGAGGTGAATGAAATGTAAATGCAATAAGAGAAAATAATATTTCAACTTTACTGTCTTGTTTGTCAAAAAAAAAAAAACTTTACTGTCTTGTAAATTATATCAGGAACGTCATGCACCAATATTATATGAGAAAAAATATTTATTTATTTATTTACAAAATAGATTCAAAACTTTCCTATATTAATATTGTATTGTATGGGTGTGTTTGATTATTCGTTGCGATTGCACCTTCGTAGCAACAATATCACCAATTGCATAAGAATGATCTTCTTTAATTTGAATCCCAAGTCATATTTATTTATAGATTAGAGCACACGCCTATGGAGTGATTCTTTTCACCTAAAAATACTAAAACTATAGTTATTAAAAAAATAGTTATATTAGAATAATCAAAATTATTAAAAAATGTTAGTCAATCTTATAATCCTTTAGATTGATTTCTAAGGACTAAAATGTAGCACAACAACTTGAATCAAGATATTTCATGTTTCTTTAGAAGAATTTCAATAATTGTATTTCGGTGTCATTTAATTACACAATATAACGAATAATAGTAGAAAGATTACATCCACCAAAACTATATTAAGATGATAAAATAATTACAATGAAAGATGGGATCAAACCTAATAACCCCTCAAAATAAAGATAACTTATAACTTAACAATACAAAGATTTTTTCTAGCAAAACTATTACATAAAAAGAAAAGAACTAAAGAAGAAAATAGTTGAAAACAATGTGATTTGCAAGGCTCCTCCAAAGATATACTAATACTAATACTAATGAATAATAAAATGGAATAGGTTGTGCCTTTATATATAAAAAAAACAATCATAGTTTTTGTTTGTCTGAATATAAAAAGATTACCTTATTTATTTCCGAAAAAAATGAATCTTGTTGAAGAGGTTTTTTTTTTTTTGACACATTGTTGGAAGAGGTTGTCTATCATAGGAAAATAATATATTTTTATGACTCTTTAAAAATTAAAACCATTTATTATGATACCATTTTTTAAAAACTTGTCCAGCAAACAAATCTAATTTATACAACACGTACAATCATTTATTATAAAACGTGTGTCCTTGTGATTATAATTGGCAGCAAATTATTCTTTTATTAAAATGTGTCTTTTTATTATTAGTCAAAAACAAAAAACGGTGCCATATTTTTTAAAAACGCGGGACAACATTATAGGTCCTAATAAATGTTATGATTGTATTTACTTCTACAATTATGATTATAATTGCAAAAATTATTACAATAAAAAAATTAAAATAAAAAATGCCAAAAAATTGAGGTGATAGAATGACACATGTACATCTATTAATTCATGTAATAAATGTTAAATCATTGTGGGAAGATTTAACTTATAAGAATGACACGTGTAAAATTTCTTCTAGAGAATCGGTACCAATTAATAATAGTATAGATTAAAATTAATTATTACAATGAATAAGGAAATCAAATAAATTGATGACTATAATTACTAAGAAGATATGTGTGGCATTATGCTGATGATTTGGGCTTAATTTATTTTAGGCTTAAATGCAGTTTTAGTCATCCTATTTTGACGGATTCAGATTTTCAACCCCTCTATTTTAAAACTCGGAATTTCACCTCTCCTATTTTGATTTTTTCAAAAAAAAATTCACCCCAATCACATTTGGCTTATTTTTGCTTATGTGGCAATGGTGATGTGTATATTATTTTATTTTTTGACACATGTGTATTATCTTTATCCATTATTCCCTTTAAAAATTACTAGAAAATTCTAAAAAATGCCATAAAATTAGAGAAAAAATTATATAAATCTTTAAAATAAATTACTATAAAAAATCAAGATAAATACTAGAAAAACAAGAAAATACCATAAAAAGACATTTAAATATATTGAAAATATTGTTTGACAAATTTGCTTGTGAAAAAGTTTGTGAATACACTCCGACATACTCCTTAAATGAAAGTGAAGAGCTTGATTGTTTTAGCCATTAAAAAATGGGGTGTGATAAACAATTTTTTGGTTATGATATTTTTCTTGATTTTATATAGTAATTTATTTACAGATTTTTATTTATTTATAATTTTTTTTCATTAATTTTTACGGCATTTTTAAAAAATTTCTGGTAATTTTTTAAGGAAAATAATTAGGTGGATAAAGATAACACACATGTGTCAAAATAAATGTACACATCATCATTGTCACATAAGCAAAAATAAGCCAAATATGATTGGGGTGAATTTTTTTTTGAAAATCCAAAATAGAGGGGTGAAATTTCGAATTTTAAAGTAGAGGGGTTGAAAATCCAAATCCGTCAAAATAGGATGGCTAAAACTGCATTTAAACCTTTATTTTATTTCCTTGTCTTGAGATATTGCTCTAAGAGTAACGAGGGCACTCTCTTTCAAAGTCTCTTGCTTTTCTTGTTTGTTCATTTTACTTTTTATTCCTCTTTTGTTGTATGTGGATTTAAAACAAACTAAAAACAAACTAAAAAAAAAGTTCATTTCTTTAAAATCGGATAAAATCAAATTAAATTAACTCGATTTTACCTCGATTTTACCCGATTTTACTCGATTTTACCGATTTTACTCCAAGTTAACTCGTTCGAAATCGATTTTTACACGAGTTTACCAAAAATCGAGTTTACCTCCGAGTCAACTCGTTTTTTATATCTAAACTCGTAAAATCGGACGAGGTTACGATTTAAATCGAGAATTTAACAACATTGGACGTATTCATTTCCCTTAGTATCGCAGAAGGACCACATTTTTTAGTAACTAATAATATTTGCACATGCATGGGTCACAAGTAACTTGTTGAGCAAGTTAAACTGCAAAAACCATTAATTTCAAGGCCATCAACATCAATTTTTGTTATATTTGTTTTGTATGTAGATGAAATGACGACATCTTAGCTCAATTAACAGAAAATGCTAAAATGATTTGGCTGAACGTTCGGGGTTCGATCTCTCGTCCTCCATTTTATTGTATGTGAGTTTATATTGGTTTTGTCATTTCATCTATCTACCAAAAAAATTAATAGCAAGTTTATTTTTCTTCCTAAAAAACTCCTTGAGATCCGATAAAATTATTTAACTTTATCACTAATTGTTTTTTTTTTGGTATAGAAGCTAATAAAAGAAAAAAGAAAAAACTAAAAAGAAAAACAATGCACGAGGAAAGAAAGTTCCCATTGCGTCATTTCTAAAAAATTCACGAAGGTCTTCTGGAGAAGATGGATGATTCAGGAGGTCGGCATCTGATGATGCTCCAAGTTTAGCAAAAAAGTCTGCATATTGATACTCTTCTCTAAGTGTGTGGTGTAGAGCAACATTGGTTTGAGATAGCAACTCCTTGATGTCCTGGATCAACACAGCATAAATATGATACTTAACTTGTGGACCTTTGATGAGGTTAACACAGAGTAAAGAGTCGGAGTAGCAGACAAGTTCATCGATATTCATGTCTTTGGCCAGTAAGAGTCCCTAAAGATAGCAGTCAGTTCCACGAGCAAAATGTCAAATTCACTGATTGTTCTGCAAATTCTCACTTCAATGTCCAAATCATAATCGCTTAAAAAAAAATGTACAAATCATAACTACTTTGATGATCATGATATGGTAAGAGATTTGAACACGAGGAAAACAAATAAAATTTGATAGGAAATTTTCTTTTTCTTCCTAAAATAACTCCTTGAGATCCGATAAAATGATAACTGATGTGACTACTATTATGTTCACAATTTCCCTATAGTTGTTAACAAATTCCTCCATTTCATTTCATATTCCATATATATACAAACCCTATTAAATCAGTTTTTCATTTTCACAATCGTCCTCTTTCATTTTTCTCAAAATCAATCAACCATGTATAGAGTAGCAAAAGCATCAGAATACCTTGTCATAACCGGAGTCGGAATTGAAGACATTAAACTCGCCAAGAAAGCATGGATTCACCCCGGTCAATGCTGCACTGTTTTCGACCTTTCACCGGTCAACTACACCTTCCAAGTTCAGGCAATGAGCTCCGAGAAACTCCCTTTCGTTCTCCCCGCTGTTTTCACAATCGGTCCACGAGTTGATGATCACGAAAGCCTTCTCAAATACGCTAAACTCATCTCACCGCACGATAAACTCTCCAATCATGTCAATGAACTCGTTCAAGGAATCATCGAAGGCGAAACACGTGTCCTTGCTGCATCCATGACTATGGAAGATGTTTTCAGAGGAACAAAAGAGTTTAAAAAAGAAGTTTTCGAGAAAGTTCAACTCGAACTAAATCAATTCGGTTTATTCATTTACAATGCGAATGTTAAGCAATTGGTGGATGTGCCCGGTCACGAGTATTTCTCATATTTGGGGCAAAAGATACAAATGGAAGCCGCCAATCAAGCTAAGATCGATGTATCAGAAGCTAAGATGAAAGGTGAGATTGGTTCGAAGACGAGAGAAGGACAGACGGTGCAGAATGCGGCAAAAATTGATGCAGAGACGAAAGTTATATCGTTGCAGAGAGCTGGAGAGAGTGATAAGGAAAGAATTAAAGTGAAGACTGAAGTGAAGGTTTTTGAGAATCAGAGAGAGGCTGAGGTGGCTGAGGCTAATTCTGAGTTGGCTAAGAAGAAAGCGGCGTGGACTAAGGCGGCTCAAGTGGCTGAAGTCGAGGCTGCTAAAGCCGTGGCTCTTAGGGAAGCTGAGTTGCAAGGTGAAGTTGAGAGGATGAATGCTTTGACTATTACTGAGAAACTTAAAGCTGATTTCCTTACCAAAGCCAGTGTCGAATATGAAACCAGGGTTAGTTTAGTCTATGCAAGTATATATATATATATAACTGTTTCATTCATTCATGCTATGCAGTTTTCTTTTTATCTCTTTCAGCAACAAGATTAATATCTTTCTGATAGGGAATTAAACTGGTAACAATAGACAAAAGTCCTAAGTTCTTTGCACATTTACAAAGTCCATACATGAGAATTGAAAATTCAATGGCCCTACTTGGTCTTGCATTTTTATTTTTTGGCTTTCACACTCTGGTTCTTAGAAAAAAAGGGCCCTACTAGTCCAAAATTAGGGGTGAGTTCTAGTATCAAGTGGTTCTAGAGCCTCCTCCCAAACGCAATAGCAGGGGATCGAACTGCGGTCCTCCCTACCAAGTCCAGCGTTTTATTACACTATAATGAGATGGCTTTATATAGTTTGCTTCTCAAGCATAGTAACTAAATTGTATATATGTGTGTGCATATTGATATAAAAAGATGCACCATTATCGGATTAAGATTTCATGATGGAAGAGCTGTTGAACATTTATCAGTTACTAACTTACTTACTGTATCATTGTAAAATTAAATAATTTGGTTATTGTAGGTACAAGAGGCAAACTGGGAGCTGTACAAGAAACAAAAAGAGGCAGAGGCAGTTCTGTTTCAGAAAAAGGCGGAGGCTGAAGCACAGATAGCATTGGCAGATGCAACATTTTATGCTCGTAAACAAGATGCTGAAGCAGATTTATTTGCAAAGAAAAAGGAGGCAGAGGGGATTGTGACAGTTGGACAAGCTCAAGCAGTGTATTTAAGTACACTTCTCAAAGCACTTGGAGGTAACTACACAGCTCTAAGGGACTACTTGATGATAAATGGTGGCATGTATCAAGAGATTGCTAAGATTAATGCTGAGGCAATACGTGGACTTGAACCTAAGATTAGTATCTGGAATAATGGTGGTGATAATGGTGGTGGAATAAGTGAAGGTGGCATGGGGGGTTTGAAAGATGTTGCTGGTATCTACAAGATGTTACCACCTCTATTTAAGACTGTCCATGAACAAACAGGCATGTTGCCTCCTGCTTGGATGGGAGCCTTATCTGAAAAAGCTCTTGATTAGGGGAATGCAAGTATTAAGTTTATATTAGTACTTTTTTGGTGCAATTTATTTTAGTTAGTAGTACTATTTATTTGAGTCTGAATTTGGTCAATTTATTAGGCTCCATTTAATCTTATGAGAAAAATAGACATAAGTGATACTAACTGATAAGTTAGTAGGACCTGTTGTGGATCAACCAATGGGTAGATACTAATCTTTCACTTGTGTGTGTATCTCTCATTAATGGAGAGTAAATAAATAAAAAACAAATTGAAACTTTTTTTCTTGTGGGACTATTCATCGGTCTTTTGCAGTTTAAGTTCAAAATCTTTTATTTACATTTCTATATATTTCATATTCTTTTCTTTATAAATTAACTGTAAAGATTAATCTCTTAAGATAATTGAAATTCACTTAAGCAGTTAAACATCTGTAAGTATATTTTTTTTTAGTACGCATCCACCAAAGATCAAATCTTTTATCAAATAGTTAAGAGAACCAAATATTTTCTATTTGTATCATTAGTCCTTGATGGAAAAACAAACTTTTATAAGTGTAATGTTAAGCATATCTCTTTTTGTTCTTTTCGGAGCAACTACATTATATTAACAAAATGATAAACGCAAACAATAATAACATAATTAAGTTTGACCAAATGTTTATGAAATTTGACCAATTGTACCTTAGTCTTGAATTACATACCCAACACTTTTCAATGTTATAAAACAATTTCTCGTAAAAATTGTATACACTTTCTAAACAATCTTCTGAAAACGTTCATCAGTATTTCCCAATTATAAAAGATATTTACACTAACAACAAATTAAATTAAGCACTTTACAAACCAATATCATGTAAAGAATTCATCTCAAAAGTTAAATGCATCCTCACACAACTGCTGATACAGATTAAGAAAATCAAAATCACATTTTGATTGCCTCTGTGATGTGGGGGTACCGATGAGCCCATCGAGAGAAACCTGCACAACAATGAAGAGTTAAAAAAATATTAACATTCAGAAAGCCTTTAAAGCTCTAATAACTAAAATGCATAGACATTCACCAGCAGAGATAATCTCATGTAGATCCATATCCGTAGCATCCTGCGATAAATAAAAACAAACAACCAAGTGTTCAGTACTTGTGAAATTAAAATGATCAAAAGGGTCGGATTCAGATTAAAGGAGAAATCAAGTAAGCTTTCAAAAGGGCAATTTAGAATGAAGAGTAAGTAAACTCCAACTGTGAAAATGCATGACAGAAGGAAATGATGTCAAAACCAACGCGGTAACATGTGATAGTTACCAACAATGATTTATTGAAGTGCTTTAGCTCATTGATAATATACTTATTTATCAATTGTTAAGATTATAACACAATTTAGTGAGGAGTTTAATCCATAAATTCACATATAACATGTTTTCTTGAGCTTATTACATTTTAAATAATGCTTCTTTAGCAGCAGATGAGATGCCAGATGCCCAGAGAGTTCAAAAAACAGGAACAACAATGCAGTTGAAAATAATCAAGTTAAGAACACGAATGAAGAATCGGGGGTACCTATAAGTCAACAATTGATTTGTAAACAGTAATACTTTGGAATCATATATACCAGTCAAATAAAATCTTTCTATAAGCCCAGTTAAATAAAATCTTTCTTCACTGCGATGCAAAATCTATTGAAGTGGCTGCATCTCCGTTTAACATGAAAATGTTTAAAATGGTCCTACTCGAACTCAAACAGAAACATCAACTATTAACAAGGTTCTTTTGAAAAAACATTAGGGTACACTTTGTATGCGATACTCATACTACTGAAGCCAAAATAAATCATTTAATGCCGATTCCTACCAATATTGCACAACAAAATCTACTGAGCCAATTCAACAGTATAATTTGTGCACCTGTTCTGATGAAGCCAGACATCTTGCAATGAGCTGATAAAGACTGCTAAGAGTGTCATTGTTGAAATCAGGATGGCTTAAAAGAGCCTCTTCCGATGTATAATCAAATATCAGTGCACAAATGCTCGAGGCCATCATCATACTGGTTATGTCATTAGTATTTTCTGCAAACCATGGTTCAGTAATTAAAATTTAAAACGCCTAATTTACTCCATAATTTCAATTCAAATATCTTGATCATATTCATATATGATAGTGCAAAAGGAAAACACTAACTCCAACTGCTGCTACCAAGTATTGTACCTGACCAATAAGCCAATGCTTTAAGAAGATCAGCAAAAGTTGATTCATCTAACTTCAACTGCACTTTGTCTTTCTACAGTCCAAAAGATGCAACTTGTGTTAGAACTTTGCATAAATAATACAGTATCACAAGGCTGGCTATTACAATAAGAACATCACCTTCAATAGAAGATTCATTATTGTATCACATGCCATGAATACAACATTATCCTCAACCATATAATCATTTGAGCCAATTAATTTACTGAGGCAATCTAAAACCTGCAAATAGGACCATTATAGTTAGCCAAAAAAAAAACTTATGGTAATTTGAACAAATGGTGAAATGATACTGTTGCAATAAATGCAAAATTTATGTAAGAATATAACAAGACTAAAATAAATAGAACTATGCAATGAGCAAGTAATCAGTACTACTACCATTTAGTTGATTTATTCGCAAAGGTCTTCCTTTAAGTTAAACCGACAAAGAAAAAAGATAGAAGAGGAAACACGGAATAGAATATAAATAATGAAACCAGAGAATAACTTACACCCTTGAGCCCACCACACGAAACCAAAGATTTGCACCCTTCAACCTCCATGGTAATTTGACACAATAAAGGTAGCAGAAAGCAGACTGAGTTGAAGGGCCTGTAATAAAGAATATATATAAGCAAATGCTATCCAGCCTCAAAATACACATTGAGCAAAGATTTACGAATAAATATCTATCTAAAGATACCTTTGTTCATCTGCACCTTCAATAGAAAGCATATACCCTAAAAGATCTTGAACCTTTTCCCTGCATGCAAGCGGTGCTTCTGCAAGATAGCTGAAGCAAATACACAACAATAGCTCATAAAACATGATATTTCCTTTGAAAATTTAAAAGTTAAAGTTGTAGACAGAGCAGAGCAGCAAAAAACACAGTTTCAACCCTCATAACATATCCTATGCATCAAACATAGGAGAATGTCATCACAGAAGAATATATGTATAATGTGATAGTGATGTAAATCTTGTTATGGTGACTTATAAGCCTCCAACTATTGACATGCTATCAAGGCCTGAACTGCTATTGCATGAAGAGCATATGAATATAAAGCAAACTTCAACTAACACCTAATATAAGCTCGTAGAATAGTTAATCCATGACAAAAACCACCTCTTCTCTGGAGGATGGGCATGGAGAATGAAGAAACAACAAAGTATTTAAAATTAGCTAAGATTTTCATACAGTTTACAATTAGCCTTTGGAAAAGAGATGAAATTTGCAATTTTCTTTTCCTGGTGCAACAATTTTTAGATAGAATAGAATAACAAAATTTTAGTCGAAGCATGAACAAAATACATGTTAAAATATCTATCAATGTTGTGACTGCCATTCAGCATTGGGTGCTACATTAATAAATTAGATGAAAAATGTCTTTGACACAATATTAGAATTAAATCATTCATGGGAATAATGAAATGCCAAAAATACATAACCCCGCACCAATAATTCATAAAAGGGCGATATAAAAGACTGTACCTCCCAATAATTCGCACTGAAGCAAGTAAATCAACCCCTTTCCTTTGGCCATGTACCTGTAAAATTTCACCATTATACATTGCTGAGATATATTCAACGTTAAAATTATCTTAAACAACTAATTATCAGAATTACCTTTGCATCTTCTAAATACTCTAGCACAACAGCAATTGTCTCATTAAGTTGTAGAATCATCTTTGTCAACGTGCCTTCATCGAGGTTACCTGTAGAGCATTAGTGATCAAAGTACATTATATCCAATTCAAAAGAACAGTATAAACAATCAAGATTGTTTCTGAGAATACCAAGAACTGGAAGTTAATTGCATCAAAATGAAATGTGAGATGAGAACCACATTTCAAACAATCAAGATTGCAGTAAAAGTGATTACAACATAGTTGACACTAATAAAAAAAGTATAAACAGTATAACAAAAAATTGCACAATATTAAGCATCCCCCAAGATAGCACGGAAAAAAAAGAAGAAAAAACTGAGCACCGTTATCACACTTATAGATAAGATTAGTTCGACTTTTATTTAGTTTGTTCCCTTTTCTGTTGGTTCAGTTTTGTTTCGTGGTTACTACTACCTTCCCTTTGTACATTACACTTTTGTGATGATCAAATAATACAAGGCATATTCAGTATATCAGTTCTTGCTTCAATAACCATCCCCCTGGCTCCAGCCTAACTCCAGTTTCTATTTAGCTAAATATGTGAAAGAAACGCATAGATTGAACCTGTTAGAATATCTAGAAATATCACATAACATCTTATCACATCACATTAATACACAGGAGTAGAAGAAAAAAAAATATTTAAAGCACAGGGACCATTTCCGGCATTATTATCTTTCATAAAAGTAGAAGAAAGAAAAAATTTAAAGGCTAAGTGAATAGTATTTCATTGAATACCATCATTTTCACCAACATTTGAAATGAGTTTTATTATCTTCTCGACCAAAGAGTAGGCAACAGCCACGTTTTGTTGCTTAAGAGAATATGCCTCATTAGTAGCTGATGTATCTTGAGGCGCTTCATATTTTAAATAGGCCAACTGATCAAGAAGAACAGCAATTTCAACCCTCGACTGCTCCAAGACAAGCAACAGACACCTAAAATCACAACATGTTAGAAAAAGCAGTAACAAGGACTCAGGGCACAGACTTAAAAGTTAGTAGTTAACGATCAAAGCTTACATGTCAGCTGGAGTTGAATCCTTTGTGTCATTACTGCTTACTTGGTTAATCAACCAAACATCTCCAAATATGGAAACCATAGACTCAGCTAAAATGAGAGCCTGAAGCCTTTCAGCAGGAGCTGTGTATGAACGGAAAGTCAAGCAATCAATCTAGTTTAGTGTTTCCTCATTTTAGCTTAAGCAACATTATAGTATACAAGTTCAGAATAACTGCATAAATTTTCATGAGTGCAGAGAGAAATTGTTATTCATTTACTACATTATCTTGAAACCAACTTTCCAGACTTGAAAACATAAGTTCTACGGCAACCAAGAGTGCGTTTGATTTGGCTAAAAAATAAGGAACTAGACAGGACAACTCCAGATGTACTGTGTTTGATTTTAAAATACTACAATTTGTGTTTGCTTAAACAAATACTACAATTTGTGTTTGCTTAAGATGTTTCCCCAAATTCTCAAGATGTTCATTCGAGTAAAATCAATCACTTATCTCTAAACACCATTTTATCCTTTTTTAATCTTGTGATCTTTTCCTTGTTATTCATGAATTTTTCCTTATGGTTTCTTACAATAATCACAACCTTTTCTTGCTAACATAACAAAAAACTTGCAGACATAGAACCTTTCATTATGCAAGAGCACAGAACTGGTATACACAAATACACCTTTATCAATTAAGAGACACCAATAGATTTCCAACTTTAAGAACATAGTAAGGGAACAAAGAGAAATTGAGAATAAAAGGTAAACTAGTATAATGAATATAATGCAACAAATTATCTGAACATACCAACACGATTCTGCAAAATGGCCACAATACCAATACGAATATTGTGTGACCAGCTATCTTGAGGCCGTAAATGGAGGGCATTAAGAAGTTGTTTCTGAGAATACCAAGAACTGGAAGTTAATTGCGTGGTCAATGAATCAAAGTGTACAAAGTCTCACCAGGAATACAGGCTTTCAAACCATAAATAGGTACAAAACAAACAAAAAAAATGTGAATATTTTAACTAGCAAATGTCGTAGACCTGTGTTCACAAAAGAAATTACTCAAATACAGAAAACACGGCCCAATCTCTTATCCAAAAGGAACATGATATTGATAACTATTTAGTAAAGACAACAGCCCCAATTATACTGAATTCAAATGACATAGTTTAGTTAAAAGAGCTTTCTTTAATAAGCTAGTTAGAAGTCCATTATATTATAGAGACCATATGACTGAAAATAACAGATTAAGATAATATTACAAACCAAATCTGTTGAAGAAAGAATGGAATTAAGGAGGTGGAGAGCTTCGAATTTCAAGGAATTATGCAAGACAGCAAACAGCCTTGCCATTGCAGCCACCTGTAGAGAGTTACCGGCAATAAAAGTTTATATAATATGAAGCAAGATGACAAAATCAAAATGAGAACACAAACTTTGAAATGCAAATACAAATATTTTAAAAGTACACTCACAATAACTGAGAGCTCAGATAAGTAATCATTCTGGATTGTGTCTAACGATATCCTGCTCAGAATCAATTGCAAAAGTTTAATAGATATTTCCACCATATGCGAACCTGCACAAGGTTTGACTGTGGTGAATTATGATGCATAGACTAAAACATGGGAAGGGAAGTTCATTATTTATATGCTTGTAGATGTATTTGCAACAGTTATATTATATGGTTACAACTTACAATATAATTATCCAGGTACAGCAGACAAAAATATCATACCATCTTGTAGAGAAGGCAACTGAGAAGCTAGTATCCTGATGCCTCTAGATTCATAAAATCTCTTGATTCCATTTTCTGAAGCAGTTGATACCAAGTATAAAAACTCACAACATTCTTCAAGAACAGGTGAGCCAGATCTACAGAAGAATTTGACAAAAATTATAAAGAAAATGAAGGACTGCTGGTACATAAAACTAAAGTTTAAATGTGTGAGCCACACTTTTGTCATACATTTGGACAGATGTCAAGTGTCAACAGTGATAGAGAAGGCCTATAACTAATAGCTTTACTGTAGCATCAGTGAACGTGTGCTTTAATCGAGTTTTATCAATTTTCCTATATATGTCCAACAAACAAAATAAGGGGATACAGTTGGTCACACTCTTTCCCCTTCATAGGGTTTTTGGTTTGGCAGAAATGCAACCCTTAATTTAATCCTTTGTAGGGAAGCATAATATATAGCTAATCTATCTTTTAAGTAACAGCCACCTACATATAATGCAGCCAGTGTAATTAAGTTGATTCACACTGTCCCTTTTAATATAGGTGGGATCATGAAAATCGAGGGGGGAAATTAGAGTTAAGTCAAGTAATGGGAAAGAAAAGATAAACACATACTGGGTGGACATTACTTCCAATATAATTGGGATCTTGGAATTCATGTCTTCTGATGATGCAATCTCTGGAACACGACAAAGGGCAGCAAGAACTGTAACCGACAGGCTCAAATATGCATCCCGGTTGTTGTCCCCGCCACTGGATATGGTTCCTTTTCCCATACCTTTTCAATAGAACATAATGTCAATAATAATACATTACAAATTGAATATTGCGGGAAATCAGCGTATAACAGAAGAGCAAATACCAGTTCTGAGTAGCCGATCAAGAAAGTGAGAACCAACAGCATCGTAAACCTTACGAAGTGAAAAGTGATCGTCAGCTTTGCAGAACTTGGTGACTAGAAGAAGCCCAGCGAGACGCTGTTCATCTCGCTCTCCTTTAAGTAGTTTCAAACACGCCTCAAGATTCAGATTCTGTTCTTGTTGTACTTCCTTCAAAAATAACATTCAAATTTTAAATATCAAAAACAGTGGGAAAAGAAGAAGAATCCAAAAGTAGAGAAAGAATGAGAAACTATTCACCATTTAAAATCTTAGGCCTGCACTGTAGATAACTAAATAGAACTGTCAGCTTCTTCACAAGGTTATCGGTTTTGGAACTTTCTTGAATATCACAAACTGAAAAAACCTACAACGACAGATGCAGGTATATCAATATTACCACTCCAATATGCACTGTGCCAATAGATTAAAAAAATAAAATCAGATTCTTCTAAGTTCTAGTTTTAGACAGTGCAGGAAATTCAGAAACAAAAACTAGATACAACTATATTATATCTATCTATAGTTATCAAATATAAATTAAAGCATAAGTTTAGAATAAAATTTTGAATCGAGGAATTAACTTCGTTGAGGCATTTTCACAAACACCTTATGAGTGCGCCTATTAAACAACAATACAAACATTACGGATGTTTTTCTACACTCCAGGAGTATCTACAATTGAAATTAGTGAATCTGAGAATTCAAAGAACAAAATATAGTATCTTCCATCATCTTTAGTTAGTGCTCTACCAAGTCAAGCTATCGTTTAAGTTGTTCATATAGGTTATTGTGATTTAGTTTTAGTTGAATAATGCAAAAGTGAGCTAAAACGAGCATTCGATAGCAAGAAGAAAAAAAACGATGTTTGCAGTAACGAGATAAGTGGGTTAGAACTTAGAAGTCGTTACCTGAGACGGAGAAAAGTTGTGAACAGAACTCAAACAACAACAAGGCCACAACGTCTTCAAGTAGCAGTGAGTGTGTAGCACCTTCGCGGATACAAAACTAAAGACTTCACCGCCAATAACTTGTTCCGTTTTCCTTTTATTTTATTTTTTTGTTGTTACTCCATATTCATTTTATTTTATTTGTAATATACACACAAATTATATTAGTTTGATTTTTTATATTTACGTTCCAAAAAAATTAGATAAAGTAACTAAAGTCTAAAATATTCGTAACTGTAGTTTAAAAATTTTAGCTCAATTAATAGAAAATGTTAAAATTGTTTGGCAAAACATTCATGATCATGTTTAATTTTTTGTTACAAATTATAATGATTTTGTCATTTCGTCTATATATCGAAAAAATATTTGTAAGTGTGAATTAAGTTTATGTCACTTGACACATGTGTATGTGAATGCGTGAATTATACATGTGAATTTAATTTAGTTGACAAGGAATATCGAATTTTATATATAGGAATCGGGATTTGAATCCCGGACATCTAACTTATTCAAGTATGAATTCAGTTTTTTTTTTTTGTCATTGAAAAGATAAATTGTTACGGTCAAGAATTGATCCCTCAACCTCTTTCTACCTAACTTATATATTCCTCAGCTCATACTACCACTTGAGTTTTCCTACGAAGTCATCGTATTATTTTTTTTATAGAAAAATTATGTTTTGATGAAGAGTTTCGGGGTGTGTGATCATCAATCATATTATCCTCTTAACATATTTACAAACTTAAATGCATATGTCAAAATATGGATTTGATCGCCAACATAATTTCCGAGCAATTAGTCGATCTTTAAACCGGATACCGAGTTTTAAAAAAAAATCCAAGCGAAATGAATCAAATCTTTAAACAATGTCATAATTTAATTTTATGGATGAAAAAAATGTTATCAAAAGAAGAGACCCTAATAAAAATAGTTAATCAAACTTTCCCTCATAGATTAGCCTTCTTGATAAATTCAATGGATACCTCACACTTATAACTTGGTTACAAAAATTAAAAGTAGATAGCACTCTTCAAAATACTCGATCTAAACATACCTTACTAAGAGAAGAAAAAAAATCACCTAAAATTGCCAAATTATGACCATGTCTAAGTCACAAAAGAATTAAAAATAAATACTTTTTTTGTCAGAATAAAATTTTATTTTTAATTTCTTAAGATACTAGTATGATGAAACTTTGTCAAAATTTCATAAAAAAAAGACACTATAACAACAACAATAATAAAGAAAAGGCTAAATTGTTATAGGGACTGAAAAATAAAATCATGAACTACAGTACTTTAAGAATCATCTTATTTCCCAGAGATAACTATATATTTAAACTTTTTGTTGCATCCTAGGTGCTGCTGCTGCTGCTGCAGGCCTTCAAGCTTCTTCATCTCTGTTTTTAACTCTGTTCCTTAATCAGAAGCAAAATGTGATTCTTTTTTCACCTATCATTTACTTTGTTGGATCTGCTGCCATAATGAGGGATTGGTTCTTAGGTTTGCCTGCATTTACATGTAACTACCAGCACTTTTATCACCTGCATTACTTTTTTCTATTTTAAGATTAATGCCAAGTTCATCCAAAATTTAAGACCATGATTTTAATTAAAGGAAAAAAAAAACAAACAGATACCTCTTGCGCTTGCTCTTCGAGACATTAGAAGTTGAAGGATTGCTGTGCCAGTTCCTTTTCCTTTGATTGATAAACCAATTATTGATCTGTTTCAATTGCAAACCTGTTTCTTGCACCAACCTTGCCTTATCCTCCTCCTGAAAGCCGCAACACGTATCAAACTAACAATACTAATATGGACCGTTTCTAAAACAAAACATAGATCAAACACAAATGTGAACTGAGTGCACTATGTTTGATCATAGACAAATGTTCAAGGGTAACTATGTTGTTATTCCTTAAAATTCATTCAAATTTGTTTGAAAAAATATCAATGGTTAGTAAACAATGTGTTGAATCTAGTAAAGGATTTCATAAAAGAATACTAAAAGGTAAGGTTGAGTTCTTACTGTAGGGTAAGGCCACTTTGAATGTGATTGCCACCAATCTTTAAGGACTGAGGTTGTGTCACCGGGAAGTTTTCCAGCTCGTCTCTTGCGTAAAATTTCTTCTCTTATGTCCACGATTTTCTCTTTATAACCCTACATAGTCAAAAGAATTTTGAGGTCCATTAAGAGATCAAACTCTGGATCAAATAGTTAAGGGACTCAAGCATCTACGAATTGTGTCACACCATATTGGTTCACAAACCACGAAACACTTATTAATATAATCATATATGAATTTCACTAGATAGTAAACAATTTGCTGGAAGAGTAGTATTAATTAATTTGTATTAGTTTACTACCTTTCCTATTCAACATTTAATGTAATCCCTAGTGCCGTACCTGTTTCAATTCATGCTTTAATTCATGTCTTACACGTTCCATGAGGGACCTCTCATTCTCTGTTAGAACAAGAGGCCCAAATCCTCCCATGCTATTATCTGAACCGTCCAAACCACCATCAAATAGATTAACATCACTGTCTACTTGGTCATCTTCGTCCTCGGACATTGTTGCTCCTGTACCTTCCCCGGGTGAAACTCCTGTTACTCATGTGGGAAAAACTATCACTTTAGTTAGCCAGCACTCATCAAATTGGACAAAAAAAACTTTTGCTGTTTATTATGCACAATAAGTTAGGTAATCTTACAAAAAAGGTTTAGACCACATTCAAAGTGCATAATAGTTTGGTATAATACACATGCTAAAAGCATGGACAATTCTGTCCAAAAAAAAGCAAGGACAACTGGGCCATACAGTATAACTATAATGTCTTCAATACATTTGGAACACATAACCAAAGAATTCAATTTTCCCAAACCAAAAGAATTCATACGGGACAAGGAAGAAACTTTTACCTCCTGTAGCCATGTTCCTCTTTGACTGTCAATGATTATTTATTAGGGGCTTGATTATTGTTATTGTTCCACTAAACTTTGCATATTAAGTAATATTCGACCATGTAAAAACTAAGAACATCTCCGATGGTAGAACTTTAAAGAACACCGACTTTGAGTTTTAAAATACATCCATGTATGCCTAGTATGTCTATTAGATTTTAATAGACGCGGAGAGAAATAACTCATTGCAGGTATAATTCCTGATTTGGAGAGCTTAAGTACTCTGAATCTGAATTAATTGACAGAAACAACTCTCCTAATTGTGTTTAAGATGCAAATGACAAGAATAAGAAGATTATATATTGCACCTGTTAGACTTTGTAAGGACTGTTCAATCTCCCAACAAGCCATTACTGCTTCCATTGCATGGACCCGGACATGTTGTTGGAGCTGTTCTTTGAACGAACAAAGCAACAAAACATAGTGCGACTACAACAATATCAATGACCAAAATTTCAAAATCAGTACAACACAAAATAATTAAATTTATTGCATTGACCAAACCGTGACAAATTAAAGAACTTCATAATTATACATTCCACCATAAAAAAAAAAACTAAAATAATGAACCAAAAAATTACTCTATGTTTATGATGTTATTACAAAATGAAAGTAGAAGTCAAGTAAAACTTCAAAGTCATGCAAAAATTAAGAGTGAAGACTAATTTTAATTTTTCATAATTTTCTGACGGTTCAATTCAATTTTCCATAAAAATTAAATTCAAATTGGACTATAGATGATAAATTGCTCCAGCCATAAATTGAGCTGTCCTCCGTAACAAATTGGTCACTCCTAACGGCTTAAGTTTTTGGATAATCGGTTATTTGACAGATTCAATAGCACCTGGAGGCAGAAAATAATTGAGAAAATGAAAATAGAGAAATAAATGTGATACTCGATATTCATACCATGAAGTGATCGAGTTGTTTGTTATCATCATCAAGCATACCCTGTCCAAAGGCAGAGTACTTGGCAACAACATTCTGTGACTCTGCAAGCTGAGCATCAATCCTTGGCAACTGGTCAACCGGCGTGGCGATTCTCAAACACGCCACGTGTGCTGATAGAAGCTGTTCGTAAAGCGGATGAGCCATTATTTCACCTTTGTATTTTGCTTTCTGCCAGTTCATCACTCCTTCTTCCTCCGCCGCTGCTTCACCGCCTTCCGACGCTTTTAAACCGTCTCCGGCGATGATGGAGTCTCCGGATACGTCGTTGATTACTTCGCTATGGTTACGGTGGAGGATCGGACGTGTGAGCCATTGGGCGGAGGATTGAGAACCGGTGGTGTCGAGGTTGAGGAAATTTGTATTGTTGGTGGTGGTTGTTGTTGCGTTGACGGTGGTTTCGAGGTTGCGGAGAAGAGCGTTGTTGAGCCAGTTAGGTGCGGTTTGGAAAGAGTTGTGAGGATCGGAAGTTGGTTGTGGTTGTTGTTGGTCAGTGAAATGATGGAGTGGGTGGTCTTGGTTGTGATATGCCATAATATAGTGATAGAAAAATTGCAACTATTTCTTAACCGCTAACTATTGATTTCATGGTATTGAAGAAAAGAAAGTGAAAGAGAGAGTGTGTGTGTGTGTGTGTGTGGTTGTTGTATGGGATTTGGAAAATGAAGGGAGAGAAAGGGTAGGGAAGAAAATGGAGGGAAGAGAGGTTGTTGTTTGTGAGTTACTACAGCTGTGAAATGAAGTGAAGAAACAACTTTATATCATCGATTCAAGGTTATAAAAAGAGGTTGGAGACAAAATGCAATGAGGCGGTTTTTCTATTTCTGAGAGGTCAATGCAAAATTTTATAGTAAAATAGTAATATTTTGAAATTTATATCTCTAATTGAAATTTAGATTTTTGGATTGTCAGATTAAAAATGATACTTTGTTGGTATTTCAAGTATGAGTTGAGTCTCACTCGGATGAAACAGTGATTTATAAGTGAGAGGTCAAATTCACTATATATAAATTTGATGTCTTGAGTTTTGAATTGTAATGTTCAACTCGCTTGTATAGTTATTTAAGACTCGATGTGGTGATTCTTCATACCACCTCGTGACCCTTATTCACCTCTCTCACTCTATTTAATCTCTCATTGACTAGAGCATTATTAATACTTGCAAATACTCCATCAACTTAGCTTATGTTTGGTATTAACTAGTTTAAAAAATTAAATGGTTCTATATGATGAACACCTTATTCATTTTTTCGACTCAACATTAAAGTTGTGAAAAATAATATGAAACAAGACAAGGTGCACACTTTATACTACTATGCATATCTTTATAATTTATTTGTCTCCTTTTATGTCTCTTTGTACTATCAATGAAATATTACACTAAGTATTTTTTATTAATGCGTTCATATTCAACTTATTTTAACTTATTTAAGTACTCTATTAACGATTAGTAATAAGAATATTATTTCATATTAGCTCAATTTTAATTAATTAATAGGTCTGATCACTGTGAAGTGTGTTATGGGAATAATTTAGAGGCGTACCCGAGCGAATTTAGGAGTTCCTTCGACATCATCCCAGAAGAATCAAATGTTGATTCACATCAAGCAAAGACAACATAACAAAAACTAAATATTCCATATATAAACCCTATCATTCATCTTAAAAATACTAACACATGACTCATGTTAAGAGTCAGCTTTCTACTTTAAACCATAAAACCTCGTCTGCATTGAAAAATATCAAAATATCTATATAAGTGAGTTAAACATCACACTTTAGCCAAAATATTAAAGCGTTAGATTTATGAATCCTCTCGATCTCCACAATTCACTCACACTTGTCGCAACATGTTCATCAACAAAGTGTTTAGCATTCTTTAACTTATTGTATGATTTAAGGATTGTAAATTTGTACAATAATTTTCATAAAACGAATTAGTATAATAAATTTATTAATAATCTGTAAGTATATATGATATGATATGAATTGATACGTAGGTAGAGTGGTAGCCAAAGGTTAGTTACAGGTGGATTGGACCACTTGGAAGAAGAAAGGAAGAGGGGACCATCCAAGTGAATCACGCGCCTAAAATAGCTGATGAGGTCTATATGTGTTGCGTGAGTGTGGGGACCATCAGTATTTTTGACTTCACTTAACTGCCGCCGGCCCAATCAATGTGGACGGAGCCCACCCTTTATGGGCCCACTTATATGGGGTCCATTACTCACTACGGGCCCACTCTTTAGAAAAAATCATTTAATTATTTATTTTTAAAGAAAATACTAAGAATTACTAGTACTACCTCACCTCAGTTCCAAAATATAAAACTCATCACGTACGTCGTCGATGTACAATATTGATCGCTGATATATTTAATTATGTATTAGTAAAAATTATAAAAATTATAAAAATTTAATATTTTAAAAATACTACTTCCGTCCCATTATATAAACACCTTTACTACAAAAGTCTAGTCCCAAAATATAAGCCCTTTACAATTTTTGTATTCCAATACAACTTAGTAGTAATAATTAAGGGTATGTGTACGCAAAAAAGTAATAAATGTACCTAGTAAATTGTAAAGGGACTTATATTTTGGGACTAGACTATTGTAGTAAAAGTGTTTATATAATAGGACGGAGGGAGTATTCATCAAAATAAATCAAACAAGATTTTATGTTCTAATATTTATATATTGGGATAGTATTTTGGAATCACTTGTTGTTCGCAAGAGGTTTATTTAAGTGGAATGGAAGAGAAAATGTTCATCGTTCACGCCAATTTGTCTCCTCTTATGACATCTTCTCTTGCGGCCCTATCTTATTCTCCATCCTACCTATTTGTTTGATTTTTTAGCTTTCTTTTATGATGACAATTTTAGGATTAGGAAATGTTATATATTATGGTCTAATATATGTGTATTAATATTTAAAAACTACTCAAAATTTTAACGACAAAAATCACTTATTTTATATTGGTCGAATATCTAATCACTTGTTTCAATGGAGTTTTTCCTCGATCTTTAATTATTCCTAGCTCAAAACAAGTTTTAACGATTAAACGGATCATAAAGTTTCTCACTGTCAATGGAAGTTGTTCATAACAACTTTCTCATGACATCGGTCAAAATGCTTCCTCCATCAAATAGTTTTGTTAGAGACTTAGAGGTAATGATCTCTCACGTTAAATGACATTTTAACCTATCCATATTTATATCATGGCACACATAACTCCATACTTAAATTTTTATATGTATTGGACTTCCACCATTAAACCCTAAAACCAATTATCACTAATGAGGATTCTACACATAAACATTTAAATTTTTAACCAATATGAATTATACATATATAAATCATGTCAACACTTCAAATAGAATCGTTTTATGGATGAAATATTTTGACTGATGTTAAACAATTGAAAAATAATTTGATATCTCATAAATTTGAACTCTCAAATTGTCATATGGTTACATTTTTAAAGATCAAAATAGTAATTTAATCTCTTAAAATTTAGACAAAGAAAAGGTAGTAATTACTTGCACGGCTTTATATTCTTATCCACATAATGAGGGGATGGAATGTAGACTATGGACAAACAAGTGGTTGCTATCACAAATTTTAACTTGGAATCAAATCATGTACCGACTCAAAGAACCATAAATTTTCAAAGAATGTGTGTTTGTGACTATATGTGAGCATTAGAACATTGGAAGTGTCTTAACTCAAGCTTAGGCGTGAAAATGGCGCAGCCCCCACTACATACATGATATGAATATGATATGTGGTGGCCTTATTAGATTATGACTGTTTATTGGATTTATCCACATTTTTTCTTGTTCTAAAGTTGACACATTATTTACTCATTTTCGTGTATGCCTTTTTGAGTTCCTACTTTGTGGAGGAAAATGATTGTTCATGTCATATCAAATTTGTACCCAAAATAATGGTAATATTATAAGGCGATAAAATGTGATTTCTCCCTGACCAAAAAAATATGTGATTTCTCATTGTGAGACTAACAACATAATACACTTTAGTCAAAAAAAAAAAAACACAATACACTCAACCACAGTCTTTCATCTATTAATTAAAATATAAGCCGATTCCATTTAAATTATGTTCATCCTATATAAATTTGGTGGAGAACAAAAAAGAAACATTCATCCTATATAAATTTGGTGGAGAACAAAAAAATTTAACGAAAAAAATAAACAATGTGTTGAAAAAAGTGTGATTTTTATTTATTTATTTCTTATAACGTGGAGGGAGTAATACATTTAGATGACTCGAGTTTAAATGGTAAGAAATCATACATACAACATACTCTCTAATGTGTAAATTTACACATGAACTCCATGATTTTTTTTTTATTGTTATTTTTTAGAAGAAAAAAAATTATTTACCATTACCATTAATTTCTAATCTTAGAGTTGTATTTATTATTTTTTGGTCAGATGTTTATTACTCTCTCCGTTCATTTTTAACTGTCGTTTGAGCTACATGTGCACTATTCATATAATCTATTTTGGCCATATATTTTTATTGATATATAAAAGTAAATATATAAAATGTTGTTCAATTCGTCTCGATGAATATTTTTAAAATATAATTTTGTATATGATTTTGTATAACACATATAACAGAAGATATTAGCGATTAAATATTTGCATTGACATACGTAAACTAAACAAATGTGACAGCTATTTAGAAACGTATGGAGTATTTGTTTGGTAAACTATATATATATATATATATATATATATATATATATCTTGTTTTTAGGACTATTTATTATAACAATAAATTAGAGTAAATTGAGTCCAGAAATTATAGCTCAACTGACAGAAAATGCTGAAATTACTAGACTGGACGTATATGACCTAAGTTCGAATCCCTGTCACTCCACTTGTGTGTGTGAGTTTATTGGTGGCTTTGTCGTCTCTTCTATGTACCCAAAAAAAATCAGAGTAAATTGATGGGGTTGGCTGGCGTATGTTTTGGAGTTTATGAGTGGACTCCTCTCTTGGTCTTAAATTTAAATCTTCTAAAGTCTGTCTAACAATTTTTATGTATTATTTTTTTACTCACAATTTTTATGTTAGACCACTCTATCCATGATTTTATTCAACCTTAATTAGACACTAGCTGAATTAGTCATATTTAGGTCGGATATTGAGTTTAAAAAATATCTGATGGTTTATTTGAAAATTAATTAGTATTGTGCCCATGCCATGAGGTGTTGTTTCCTACATATAAGTATATAACGAAGGTCCCCCCCCCCCCCCCCCTCTTCCAACCATATCATGTTCCTTTGCCACCCTTCACCTGCCATCAATTTAGGCTTTCATGAACTCTAGGACCACAAAAGCACTATCTCCTTCCTATATCCAACTCTAGTATCATGCATGATCTTTTAGAATTAATGGGTCCTCGATCAATTGTTTTTCTCTCATATGCTACCAATTACCATTAATTGAAGAAAAAAACTAAGATAAGTTTTTTTTTTTGACAAAAAAATAAGATAAGTTTTTAATATAAAAAAATGAGAGTTTAGAGTAAAAATATTAATTCAATAATTGAGATTGATTACATTACACATCAAAAATATGAGAGAAGAACAATACGAGAGAATCCATATCCATAATATTCCCTCTTACTAGTGACCACATATTTCTTCAATTGGGTTACTTCAATTCGCATAAGATGTGGCATGGTCATGGATATAAAACCGTGAACTAATGGAAAAGAACTGCTTAATCATGTGGAGAGAAAGTGGGAGGAAAGAAAGTAAAATACGGAAATCAATGCATGTATTTGGTAATCCAAATACATGCATTGGTTTCCGTATTTTACTTTCTTTCCTCCCACTTTCTCTCCAACCAAACAATGCCTAATAGTAGCACTTTTAAATCGCTATAATAGATGCGGCATTAATAGGGCGGGACAGTATTTCATGTCTTTGAGACATGGGCAAAATGTGAATTCATATATATAAAAAAAAAATTAAGTAGAGAGTTTTGGAAGACAAACTTTGCTCAATGCTTCAATAGGAGCTTTTATTTTTGTTAGAATCTTTTAATAGTGCCTCCCAAGAAATGAGCTATCAAAAGCCAACATCCAAAGTCTACCAAGGAAAAGAGAGTGATATAATAAATATGATAGTTTAATATTGTGATAGGAGGAAAGGGATAGAGAGAAAATAAGATGTTAAATGAGTGTAAAAAAATAAATATGTTTATTTATCATTGTTGACCTATACTAAATACAGGCTATAAAAAGTTGTATGTTCTGCCTTATGATGTATTCTTGGAATTTTGTTGTTTTGAAGACCCTTTTAGTGAGATCAATAGTCTCTTCTTTGATGATTTGTTTGAGGTTTACTTGTCTAAAAATATTCGTTCAGTTGACTCAGTAGTTATTTATTATAGAAGTACAATCAAAATCCTCATCTAATTTATATGGTTAAATAAATTTGTTGTCCTTAAAAAATTACTAAATTTCATATTTTTTAGTCCTCAATAAATGATTTTTTTTTGAAGCAGTTAAAATAAATTGCATTAAAAACATACTAGACTAGCACAAGACGTGCCCATCTAGCATGATCAAGAAGTCATTACAAAACATAACCGAGTAGTATGTTGAGAGCAAAGCGCTTACACAACAAAAATACTAAAATGACAAAAAATATGCCTACATTATCAAACACCATGCCTTCTGTTAGCCAATATTTTGGCTAAATAAATTATAAAATTAAAATATTCTTCTGAATATATTTAATATACCTTTAATTATGGAAATTTAGTTTTCCAATCATTAATTAAATATAAAAGTCAAAATTAAATATATATTTTAATAAAAGTCAAATCAGATGAATATTTATGACTTTAGAAAACACACAAGTCACCAAGACTTATTTCGAGTTTATACCATTCGAATGGCTCGAACTCGATTCATAGTTTTAACTTGGTAAATGGTTGAGAATTGTCAGAAGATTCAAATTCAAATTTCAAACCATTGCAACGCTTCATTCAAGACTGGTGGCTTATGGCATTTAGGATAAGGATGGAGTAGCTGTACACTTGTCAGATGGATACATTATAGACGTTGCTAGAACGTTATAGGCTTTAGTTATAAATAGTAGTTCATTTGATGTAATTAGAATCACAAATTTCTCATACTAACAAACCTTACAAACTCAAAGTACCCAGCGTTCGAGAGAAACGAGTAAACAAGGCAAAATGTATGATCTTGTGATCAAACTCTTTTAAATTCAATGCAATTTACATCTTCATGCAATTTACATGCTTTTATTTACATTTTCTGCTTTTTAATTCATTGAATTATTTACTTTTCTTGTCAATACGTACTCATTCTGAGTATTTTTACATTTCTTGTCAAGCAAGTCACATTTTATTTACTTTCTTTTACTTTTTCAATCAAACTTGTTCATTCACATTAATGAACATTGTTATTTTCAATCTTAAACAATAAATGCACAAACATGTCCCGATATTCTCTAGTTGGTCTCTCAAGCATTGCAAACTAGCGCTTGTTTACCAAAAATCAGTGTAAACAAATTGGCACGCCCAGTGGGACTGGTTTTGTGCGTTTTTATTTTCAAAGTTTTCTGAAAAATTTCTTCTTTGTTGTTTTGGAAAGTTGTGTGTGTTGTTTTCAAAGAATTTACATTTTAGTGCATGCAATTGAGAAGTGGTAGGATAAAACCAGAGATGGTGAGACCTAGAGGCACTAACGCTAGTACTAGCAACAACAACAACAATAGTAATGACAATAATAATGTCAATAGCCAAAACAATCAGGATCCTAATGATGTTAACCCATTATTGGGGCATGTAGTCAGTTCGAATGCTTTAACAACATCAGCCACAGATGCAACATCTGTGGGGGCAACACAGGAAATTCCTGTATCTTTTTCTATGCCCTCATCCACATCTAATGCTGCAACCACAATGGCTGAAAATACAACGACCATGCCTTACAAACTGCTGGTGGGGTTCCACCTCCATTTTCAGGATCTTCATTTGACTTTCGAAGTCAGTCAGGGGGTTTGTATCAATCCCAAAGATCTTATCATATGGAATGCCTACATCTATGATGCATAACGTGTATTCACATCCTGCATCATATTCTGATAGGATGGCAGTAAGGTTTCCCTTTCCACAAGGGCAAAACTCTAATAATGCTAGAGTTCGAGTGAACCAACCAACCCTCACTACAGATTCACTTTTATCTATGAGGCAACAAATGGATGAGAGTAATTATGAACACCTAACCACTAAAGCAAACCATTCCACACACGTTGTGCAAACTCACAAACAAAAAACAAATGAGAAAGAGATTCAAGTGTTGCACAACCGAAAACACACATATGAGAACCTGCTGGAATAATACCCCGATGAAGAAGGTAAATAAATGATATATTTTAGTCCCTATAAAATTATATTATACACTTAATTGTAAAAGTGTATAAAAATTAGTTTCAATCCCTTATATTTTCTGTAGCAATATCAATAAGCGTATTCTTTAATTGTAAAAGTTTGCTAAATTAATCAGATATAATATTTCGAACCAAATAAATACAGCAATTAAAACTTAAAATCATCAGACTCATTTGCTAATAATACTAATACTAAATTAAAAAATTGAGGCCCATTTGTTAATAATAATATAGCATATATTTGTGAAATATAGGATATTACAAATCATTTTCAAATTTGTCAAAAAAAAAATCATTTTCAATCATTTCTCTCATGTTTTTCATCTTACTTCATCTAAATCATTCATTTTTTTTCTTCAAAGATTAATTAACGGTTAGATTAAAAAAATAACTAAAGACACCGAAAAGAATCCAACTCGTAATTTATAGGACATAGGAGTTTCTATATGTGTAACAATTGTAAACAGTGACACTAGCCAGAATAAGTAAGGGGGGCCAAAAGTCCCCACCAAGGCAATGTAGGTGATATGATAGATGAGGAAAGAAAAAAGCGTCAGAAGTGCATATATTTGATTGATAATACGAGTAAAGTTTTGCATTATATTTTTTCAGACACAGATATATGGAACAATAACAATTTTAATGTCAATGTTCATGTTCATGTTTTGTCACACCAATGTTTTTTATTTGTTTGATTGCTTTGTGCAATGTTTGTGGAATCAAGTCAAATACAAATACAATGAACATTAGAAGAGTATGATTTTCCTTGCAAAGAACAATAAGTTGATCATGAAATATTATTGCCTTTCATGCAATGGTAGGGTTTGTACTTGTATCTTAGAATCTCACTGTAAATAAAATGAAAGGAAGTGTTGCCATGTTGTACCATGAATTTGACAATTCGAAGCAATGAAAGAACACTGTCTTATTTCCAACCAACTATTCAGGCATGGCATACATACTTTATATAGTAGTAGGGATTAAGTATATTTTTCTTCCCTATAAAATAATTACACTTGCGTCAAAAAAATAATTTAAATTACACTTTTTAAATTTTAATTCTCCAAAATTATTTTGTTACCAGTTTAATTTGTTATTCTCTACTGTTAAATCAACACATATTTTGCATTATATTTTATAGATATATTTAGAACATTATAGAAAAATTTCACAAAAATATAAATTCAAAATATATGATTTATTTGTCATTTTTATCTAGAACTTTTTTTTTGACGTAATTCTTATCTAGAACTTTTAAAAACTCATATTCTATTCATTTGAATTAAACGATTCAAAAAATTTATCAAAATCTTATTATAATGATCTTTTTTGGTAGAAAAAGAGGGCTAATGTCCAACAAACGAAAAAAAACTACAAAGTTATACGGATATTCCTAGGGATATAAGTCTTGGAAATGTCATTAAAGAGGAGATTTGAAGCCTCTATAGGAGGAGTCTCCATAACATAAGTGTTAAAAGAATCAAGAGAAAAACTAAAATTAGCTAGCCAATTGGCAGCTCTATTTCCCTCTCGCAAAATATGGTTGAATTGCACTTGCCGGTTCAACTTTAAAAGATTTTGTATACAACGCACCAAAGTAGGAGGGTTGCCATTGATAATATTATTATAATGTTCTAAACATGCATGTAAAAATAATCATTATATGATAAAAACAATATTATTTATTTTTTGTTGGTGAGGAAATACAAACAGCAATATAGACATAGTCTTCTGTCAAATAAATACAAATAGTAGTACTGGTTTAAACTTTAAACTATTATAGGACTAGTACGAGTTATGGCCTTTGAGGTATGTGAACATGATATTCAAACAGAGTGAATGAAGCAGAACCATGTGGAAAAAACAGAGTGGGCAGCTGATATATGTATATTTATATAAAAGAATAGAGTTACGTTAATTGTTGGTTTCTTATCCAATATAATTAGACCCCAAAATTAGACCCCCAACTTTATAATTTCACAATTTTGGTTTCTTATCCGATTAATGTGATATGTTTTAAATAATGTGATATATGATGATATAGTAGTGTAGAACATTAGAACGATCAACTCTAATCCGTTTACTAGTGTATTCTGGAGATATTAGCAATATTATAGTTAAACGCAAGTGATTAATCTAAAAGGTATATTTATATTTAATAATATAAAAAATTGAATACGCATATACAAATTTTAAGAGAGTTTTATATCTTTATCTTCTTAACATGTGTCTTTAGAGTAAAAATGGTTGAAATTTTGGAGTTTTTTAAGAATTCCTAAAGGATGAAGGGGTTCCTTCGAAGAACGATAAGAGGGTGTTTACCAAGTGGACAAAACTTCAACAAAAATGAGTTAATTGTGTGGAAATATGTGTTCATTCTCTCAAAGTAACTATGAGAATAATTAGCATTTTTTAAGGATGTAGGAAGGCCCAAAATATTTGAGAGAATTGAAATAGGATCTTTAGTAAGGGAACCATCAAACCAAATAAGACTGAAATCCTTTTTCAAAAAAATATAAAAGCCCAATTCTGTTCATCCATATTGTTTTCGGTCCATGCTAAAAGTCACACGATCCTGGTGGTATACACATTTCTTCCAATTCAACTTTTATGCCACCCAATAAGAGTTTCCCAAGGTTGAAAATGAAATTATAATAATAATTTTTCCCATACACTCATGCTCACATGAGTCATGATCTCTCTCAAATGATTTGGATATCTTGTTCTAGTATTAAATATTAGATCCCATTTTTACAAAAAAAGCACGCAAAATTAAAAATGAATTATCCTTTATTTAAATCGTAAATAACATCAATAGCATTATAGCATACAGAGTCATATTATAACTTATAATATCAAAATACAACTTCAATTTTAAATATTTTTTTGCATAAATAATTGTCATCTTAATAGTCAATAAAATTATATATTACAATAATTTGAAGAGAATCTTCATTTGGAGCCCTTGTACTAAAGGGTATGTTGCACTTGGCTGTGGTCGATATTACAATAATAAGTTTTCTTTTCGATAAACTGCTATGTGAGCTTTGAGGTTGATCATCGAGGCTAAGCAATGAAGATTGATTAAAACATCTCTATATGCCAAAATTGATGCGGTATCAATCAAACTTCAATTATAATATCGCTAAGAAGAATTGTATTAATCAAACTACAATTGTAATATTCAAAAAGTTTTTTCTAATCTACCACTTAAAAATTTAGAGGTATTTTACCCCGCTACTAAATAATATTTTAAACTGCTTTCTTAAAACACCAACATAGTTTGTTACCGAAACAAAACAAACTTTAAACTGCTTTCTAAAAAACTCACAATTATATATTTATTTTCACAATTTTTTTAAAATTAAAATTTTATTTTATTAAGTATTAACAACACGTGTCATTATACGTTTTGTGACCAAAACTAGACTTTAATATCGATATACTAGTAGCCCTACTTTGTTGATGATTATATACTTCATTCTTTTGGTCCATTTCACATTGTATGACGGCTTCTTTTAAGTTCTAACATATGTGAATGCCATATAGTTACGGCCACAAAAGTATCGTCAAAGTAACAAACAATTCACGTGAAATAGGAACCCAAGAGGGTTCTGAGGCACAATTTTATTGACTTGGTATTTGTTGTAAGAAAACCAGGGCATGTTGCGTTTGACCAGATAACATGCAAGTTAATTTCCTTTTGCTTGGCCGTAAGTTTTTGTTACGTGAGGAACCATAAGCTGTGCCAAGATCAAATAAAAATTAGCAATGCAATATAATATGCCAGCCAAGAAACGAAGAAAAAATTGTTGAATACTCCAGCTCGAGTAAATGATAAGATAATAAAAAAAACTTATCTGCTGAAGCAGGGTAAGGGTCAACAAGCTTCCTTAGATAAATAAAACTAAAACTGACATGGAGAACATGGTCTCTAATCTAAGCCCATGATTTGCTTAAATTTTACAAAGGTTTCCCCCAATAGATTAATGAAATAGTAATACACTCATTATACACGTATATAACAGATCAAACCCCCACAAAGTAGAAGAGAGAAAGAGTTAATATCTTAGCTACTAAGCATTATAATAAAATAGAATTGACAAAATAGGATACATACCGACAATGTAAAATAATTTTTCATCGAATTTACACTGATATAATATCTATTAGACTCTAGAATTATATCAACAATGTAACTAATTCAGTTATGCAGTAACTTGTTTCTAAAACATGACAAACTGAAATTTTTCAGAAATTTCTCAAGGTACATGTAGAATGTATACATGTACAGTCAGTCACCATTGACATAACCAGTGAGACATTTATCTCATGGTAACAGTTCGAGAGAAAACAAATGCAAGAAAAATGTCTCAACTGAACTAATTGGTTTTCCTTATTTTTAATATTATCCAACTCATGAGTCATGAAAACAAGCATGACAGCAAGCTTCTACTTTAAGGGATGACATTGGTTTTCATTGGCATTTTGAGTGATTTTCAAGCATTGGTCCATTAATTTATAAGCAACTTATAGAAGTGTTTTATTGTAGAATCCTCCATAAAATAGTACTGCTAGAATACATGCATAAATGTATACCAGGGCCTTATCAAAAACATATGGCTCGACAATTGTGACACTTCGACTTTCAGAAGAGGTGTGAGATTGAAACAAAAACGTTCTCGGACCAAGAAACATCCTATGTTGCGGAAGACATGACACGTGAATTTGCAAAGTGAAGGTGCAACCGATTGAATTGGAACTTGTAAATAAATTTAAAGGACATTATAAAGGAAATCCATGAGATTTAACCAACAAAAGAATGGTACATTAGTACTTATCTTACATGAATCGGAGGAACCTGCGACTCTAGTATATCTCTACTCTATAGCCTTTTATGGCTAGCCCTACTACCCAAGAAAATTTTCCCTTTTACCTCAACTGTTGTTTTCCTTCACAACAATTGGTAGTTGCATCAAGAAACATTTCTCATGCATGACCGCTATCCATTGCTTTCTATTGGATGGAGTCTTCAACGCGCTCTCTATCAGCCTGTACATTGTTCAGAGTGATTGTTCTAAAAGTTCTGCGTTTTTTACGCCAAAACAATGTAGGTCAATTTCAAATCATGCCGTCATCAGATGGCATCATATTCAGATCTGGTATCATGAAAAAACTTTGCCCAGTGGACTCAATTTTGTTTGGCCTTGATTCTGATGCTTCTGAGTGGATATCATCTTGAGTGGCATGCATGAGAACCTCGGAAGTTACTATTCTCTGATGTGGTTGACCAGCAACCGTACCCCGCAGTTCAACTGAAGCTGAACTTGATTTGTCATGAAATTTTGATCCGAACCCAAGCTGAGAATACAAAAAATTGAGGTAAGTACCAAACAAAATGGACATATCAGAAGTGCAGTCCAATATGATTCAATTTTGAATATACCTTCATCCTCTTCAAACTGTCATTTGTATTTCTCATTACCTCAAAATTTGCATTTTTAGTTGCTATCTCCTGCAAAACAGTATCAATATATTATTAATAATCAAGCATGCCATCTCAACATATGCCCAATATATATAAACCAAGTTCAGAAAATAACTGAGTTAAAAAAACACGAATCGGAAAATTACCTTCTCTAACAGTAGTTTTTCCTTTAACAGGGAGCTCTCCTCTTCCTTCAATTCTGTAAAGGACTGGAGAATAGAAAGAAAAGAAAAAAAAATCATTATTTAATATTCTTTTCTTATAACATATCAATAGGTAATACAAGGTCACAAGCAATGGCTTCTCAACCAAGAGATCATTCACCCAATTGAACAGTCACTTTTGGAATAAAATTTTTAAAGTAAACAAAAGAAGCTAGCTCTTCATTGAGAAAAAAAAAGGAGAAGCAAAGCAACGAAAGTAGCTTTACCTTTTTTTTCTTGCACCTTTTGGTAGAGGCGGAGTTGCTAGTGTATCCACTTGTAGCAGTAGCCTGAAAAAACAAATTGAGTTTCACTAATTAAGTATTAACATAATAGTGAGTGAGTGGATACAGTGAATGTTGATAGAAAATTAGAAATGAGATTAAGTTGAAAGAATAGAAAAGTAAACAATTTTTGGCAAAGTCATCATGTGAATAAAGATTAAGTTAACTGAGAAGAATATTTAATAAAACAGCAAAACAGAGAAGGAGTGGAGTCAGAGCGAATATGTCAGCATAACCTAAGGGAAAGGTACATTGAGGCTCTGAGATCCAGCTCAATTGAAAAAAATTCATACAAAGAAGTACTACTGAGATCTGGATCATCTCCAATGATACATACAATACATGGATCTGTTTATACATTACATTGGGACACGTCTGAGATTAATGAGAAGCTACCATACCATACCCTCCACTTTCATTTCAGGCCCACGTATACATTAACATTACACAGCCAGTTGATTATTCTTTCCAGTTGAAAAAAGCAATTGACATCCACATAGGACAGCCAAGCTGGCGTTATTAGAGGCACGCTATAACACGTGATCATCTTATTTGGAATGTTCACGTGACTTGGATCCCATCCCATAAATAAGCTACTTTCTCCATCTCCAACTTCATTCAATTTAATTTAAGATATAATACTATTTCATATAAATTTTCATTCATTTTTTCAACTTATTTATTCTTAAGGATAAATAAGCTTATAGAAAAACAAAACGAGGCAGCATGCTGCATGCAGCTGCTACCGACTGGAGTGGGCCAAACCAGGGGCCGCAGATTCTGCTTGGTGCTCATTGCTTGTCCCTTCTTATTGCACTTGCACACCCCAACCCAACCGAACAAAATCCAAATTAACTTGCTATTTTAACACACCAACTTCAACTACCTCCCCACTGTCAACCCCGTGACATTTATCAATTACTCCCTCCGTTTTAAAATGAGTGTCGCTTTAGCTCAAAAAATTTGTTTCAAAATGAATGTCGCTTTTCAATTCCCAATGCAACTTTTTCCATTTATATCATCTATTTACCACTTTATACACTATTTCCAAGAAAATAAAGAAAAAAGTATACTTAATTTAGCAAATGTACTATTACTTTTAACATAATGATTGCATTCCTTAATATGTGTGAAAACACCAAAAGCGACACTCATTTTAAAACGGAGGAGTATCAATTTATCATTCATCATCTAACAACCACACTACACATAATGGTTGTGTGCGTGCGTGCGCCTCTATCAAATCTAATCTTAACAGGAGAGGAGAAACCCCTCTCCAAAATCAACTTCTAATTTTCAATAGTAAATAAACTATTTTATTATCTAGAAACCATAAGTGGAAGATTATGTTATTTTTATGTAATGCTTTTAGTTAACTTTTTTAGTTTGTAATTATAAATTTTGTTTTTGACATAATTTGTAATTATAAATTAAACATCGTTGAATCTGTATTAAATTCTCATCTAAGAATAAACAATTCCTTCAGACGTCATTTTCTTTAATTAGTTAGCGAATCCCTAATAAAAAAAAAAAACAAATCAAAGTATCAAACCATAGCAGCAGCTCAAAAGATAATCGATTAACGAAGCATCGCGCCACAATTTAGCATCCCAAACCCCAAGTCAGGAATTGCAGTCCTTAACAATCGATCATCTTCTCACGCACTGCACCCATCCCTATCTATGGGACCCACAAACCATTACTTGTAACATCAATTGACCAAAAACACCCTCGCTCTCCCAACAACGAAATTTATTTCTATTTACTACTAGTATTTTTAAAAACGAATCTGAAAATTCTTTCATATTTGATTATTGATTATTGACTCAAGGTGGGCGGAGAAAGTGGGGGAAGCTGTCATCAAATTAAATAAAAGAACTGTCAAAGTAGAAAAGTGAATTTGCGGAATCATATTCGGACAAAGGAAGGGTATTTTTGTCAATCAACAATAGAAATGAAGCAGAAGGAGTAAGTAAGCACCAAAGCAGGTGAAAACAAAAACTCCACGATCTTTCCTCTTCCATTTCATTCATTGCTGACCTCACGCCAATCCAGTTGCCAACAACTTCCAGGGGCATTTCCGTCACCACAATTTCATTTCATAATTAAAATAAATAATAATAATAATAATAATAATAAAATAGTATGAAATATACAAGTTCTTAATAAAAATTCCCGCAAAAAAAAAGTAAAAAGCAAAAAAGAAAAAAATGAAAGGTATTAAACGGTTTCATTGAGTGCTGTGATTTTTTTCCTTTTGAGTTTTGATTAATAAAAATAAACGGAAAATAAAATGGAAAATTTGACAGATTTCGCCGTCAGTGTATGTTGTCAGCGAAAAATCGAAAACGAAATGCGCGATTGGAAAACGAGAAAAGCAACTGTAAGTAAATAGATCAAGGACAAAACCGTCAAAACAAAAATGAACTTCGCTTCAAAGCAAAAATGTCTGACATACACAGACGAAACCGTTTCAACCGCCGGAGCCACGTCGCTCCACGACGGAGTTAAACGCCGTACAGAGATTTTTCAGTCAAAACTCAAACAACAGAAAACAGATTCCAGATGAAGAAAAATAGAAAGAGATAGAGATAGAAATAGAGATTGAGAGAGACAATATAGATATTAGTATAGATAAGAAATAAGAATTAGTAATAGAACCTTGGATCTGGCGGCGGCGTTGTGGTTGTTATAACGGCTTGAATCTTCATAACCGTCGGCAGTGACAGATGGAGAAGCGCCGCCGCTCCATGAAAGAGGAGTCGTAGGACTGCATCTAGTTGAAACGGCACGGTCACAGCGAGAAACGGAAGCGGTTAGTCTCGATCTTGAGCGTGGTTGTTTGTGTCCCCATGAAAACGGTAAGCCTTGAGATTTGGTCTCGACACGGTGCTTAAGCCTTAACAGAAGCTCAACAACAACCGTGTCGTCTTTCATGGCGGATTTCATCCACTCGTCGTTGACCCTCATGATGCTGTTGCTCGGCGATGGTGGTTAACAGTCATGTAAGAGAGAAGAGAATCTGTTGTAGTAGTGGTGGCGATAAGCGATTGTGTGTTGGGTGAAAAAGACGAAGAGAGGGTAGAGGATAGGTTTATATATAGATAAAAAAATATTGAGAATGTGACGATGTAATAATAAATTAATGAAAAAATAAAAAAGAGAAAAAATGGAAAAAGGGGTTAGGGAAATTATGTGGCGGTGAAGAAGAATGGTGATGGAGTAGATTCGAGTAATTCGTGTTTCGTTCGTTCGTTCGTTCCTAGTAGTTACTAAAGCTTAAAGGCAAGGGTTGTGTCGTGGGTAGTAGGGTGGGGTCTCACTCTTTTCCGCTATTTCTCATTTTCTTTCGGACTTTGGGACCCATTTAGACTTTTGCCACTTTCATTTTACGGACACGTAGAATTATTAAAACGATTTATTTGTTCTTGGTGTATGAATTTATTTCATAAAATTGATTTTGATTAAAATTAAATGGAGAATGTTAACATGCATCCTTAAAATATATTTTAAGATATTTAATATGAAAATTTAGTTTTAAAAATTGTGCATTTAATCTTTTAGAAATCTACTTTATTGATTTTTCCAATGGAGAATTACTACTTTTGAGTTTTTTAACAAGTACACTTACAAGACCTAAATCAAATTTATGATAAAATATGTAAAATAAATATGTATGATAAAGTAATTTATATTTAAATTTATATGAAAAAGTAAGTTAGATGAATAATGTAACTAAAAAAATTAAGTGAAATAAAATATTTAAGTTTACTAATCAAATTTATAACAAAAAGTTATCATTTTTAACTTTACACGTAATTAATTTTGAAGGCATGATAAATCATACTTTAAAGAAATTAAGCATGTTAATATTAATTATATATTTTAAAATTGATTTTGACTTATTCATAATTAAAACCAAACATACACTTAAATGAGATAGTCTATATGTCCTTTGAATTTTATGAGAGCAATGTATTGTCCGATTATTTGAGAACTTTTTTGGGATGAGTTGTGGGCAGAAGATTAAACTAGGTACGACTTTAATTTGATATGTTCTTGTGTGGTCGATTTAGACCTCCCAAAATGATGTAATCTTTAATGGGAGTCCTTGACGATCGATAGTTTGGCGGATATAATACTCATTCTCATGAAAATGGTTCTTTGAGAAAACCACTGGTAGCCCCTCTTCCTCCTCCTCCTCCTTCTTCTTATTCTATGAGTAGCAGATGGAACCTCTCTTTGTGTTGAGACTTTTAGAGTTTTGTGGGGTGTGTGTGATATGAATTGTTGGATTTTTAGTTGACTTTTCTTCTTCGGTGTTTTTAATCCTTTGTAATATCTCCTTTTATTGATTTAAAAAAAAAAAAGGTGCAGAGTTATTGAAACACAAACAATCTACGGCCAACCATTAGACGAAAGGAAGGGCACAAAAAAAAAAAACAAAGATCAACCTCCCTTCCACCCTAAACAAGTCTTAGGGTTAGAATACTATAAACAAAAATCATAAACAAATCCCTTGCACCTAAGTCCACACACGAAGTTTCACTTGTTCAACCACCAAGTCCGAATGAAAAGGTTTACTTTGAAACAAAATATAATTACAAGCTTTCCATAATAACCAAATAGTAGCTAACCAAAAAACCTAGAATATATTTTTTAGGTGCATTCCATTTACCTGAAAACCAATGAACTGTTGTGCGTGGCCTACAACATCGGAGTGAAAAACCCCTTGAAAACCCAACCAATAAATTAAATCACAACGCACCTGATGAGCCTTTTCATATCCAAAAAATAGGTGAGATAAAGATTCGACATTAGTACAACCAAGACTATAGACCTAAAGTTTTTGTTCGAATTGGTTGACACTTAGACTGACCCTAAAAACATTATATATTAAATGACTATGAACTTTTTCTCAAAATATCTCATATGTGTAATTCAAATAGTAACTATAAAATTATTATTAAATTAAAAGACAGAGTTTTGAACATCAATAATCTCTATTTATCTACCCTTAAGTGTATGTGTCTAATCACTAACATAAGTTTTTTTTTCTTCCAAAGCTATATAACAATTTTTTTTAATATGACCTATATATTGAAATAAAACAATATTAGGGCCATATCTTTTTGGGTGGTACAGTACTATACATTGAGGAAAGTTAGAAGTCCATCCTTTACTAGGCTCGGGAGCAGCCCATTTAGCCAACTCATGGGCCAGGTTGTTCCCCGACATTGTAACCCAACTGATATATATGTTCAAAAATTTCTATTCCTTCGATGCTCCCACACTCTCTATCTTCTTGAAATTATAATTTTATCCATATGAAAAAAGTTTAGAACGTATTTTACGAATTTTTCTAGTTCAAATATTAATTTTTACAGCAAAAAAATTTGGAAAATATGTTTCGAATTTTCCCACACTAGTAAAAATTTAATTTCCAAGGAGATAAAAGAGTGTTAGAGGGAGAATAAAATCAATTGTTTGTTAATGCTCACCGTGAGAGAAGAGTTTCGGGTACGATGATTGAGTTTTGATTTATTCAATTTATTTAACCTTCACTGATTTTCTATTTACGAGAAAGATATACACACATAATATCTCACCATGGAAGAAGAGTTTTAGGCGTGATGACTTATTTTTTATTTATTCCATACTATCTCATCATCAAAATGGCGCCGAAATTAAAAAAAAAAAACAGCGCTGATCCCCAAAACCACTCCGTCAACTCTAGAAAAACAAGAATCAACATCCATGGTAAATACATCTATCTACCGCCGGAAACAGAAGCAGAGGACGAAAGACTAGTCCACGGCAGACGACTAGACAGAGATCCAACCAAACAAGATTCATAAACGCGGCGGCGGCAGCGCCAACCTATGATCAATTGTTGTTGTTTCCGTCACAGATATAGTTATGAAAAGCAACACCCATTTGATTGATAAACAATCGAACCGCACAAAATTAGAAGCAATAATAAACAAAATACGGAAAAGACAATTTGTGGGGCAAATGGTAGAGGGAAAGAATAATGGAAATTTCAACAACTACAACTATAATATACAAAGTAGCGCAGAAGTGAGATACTAGATAGTATGTTCAATTTGAACAACTAAGCTACAACGTTTATTTCAAAAGCAAATTACATCCAATCATTAACAAAAATAAAAATCACATCCATTCAATTCAACTCATTTAAAGGTCCATCCACAATGATTCACATTTTTTTTAATCTAAACAGAAATTTTCTTTTTTTTGGTACATCTAAACAGAAATTTTATTACTCAACAAAAGGTCACTGAAGTATAAATCAACTAACAATGATGATATTGGGTGCGTTTGTTTGTGATTTTTTTTAGACAAAATCTATTTTTTTTTTTTAAAAATCACTTTTTTTCATTTTTAATGTGTTTGTTTCAAATTTTTATAAAAATTATTTTGTTAAAAAATCATTTTTGAGTTCAAAATGAAAAGCTATTTTCAAGTGATTCTCTCAAAACCTATTTTTTTAAAAATAAGGACCATGTATTTGTTCTCAAAAATGATTTTTATAATTGTAAACAAACACAAAACAACTTTAAATTTTTTTCAAAATCTCTACAAAATAAATCTATTTTTTAAAAAAATCTATTTTATTTTAATCTCAAACAAACACACTCATTATTATAAAATATTTTTATTCGAATTTGAACTTGAGATTCACATATGTGTATCTATGAGTTTTGATGGTGTTTATCGTTTTATTTACAAAAGAAGAAGAAAAAAACCCTTGTCCAACTAAGCCATAAAAATGAGTTTAGGTCATCTAGTGCTCTTCTTCTCCGGTGTTAACGACTGGTTTCGATGAAAATCAATGGCCGAGATCACGCGGTATTATTTGATGGTTGCAGATGATTTAAATCTTCTTGAGACAATTACATCTAAATTATCTTCAACCCGTGCTTAATTTCTTCCCGCCACATGATTTTCCCTAAAAAATTAGAAAAATGTCCCTTTAGAATCATTTTTTTTTTTTAATTATAGATTCAAACTGATTATTATAAATAAATATATATGATTAAGCCTAATAAAACATCATTTAGAAAGACCAAAAAAAAAATTGACTACGGTTAATTTAACCACGATGTGTTTTTAAGAATTTTACAAATCCAAATTTTAAATCACATTATTGAAGCATTAACTGATTTCATTCTCACTAATTGAAGCACATAACTGAAGACTGAAGTATATAATTGACCTAATTTCCTACCAGCAATTAAATAACTTGTCATTTATTTGAAAAAGATATACATGCATAAAAGACCTGGATGAAAAGAATGTCCAAATAATGTTTTCTTCTAAATGCTAATCATATTTGGAATTGGTTGTTCATCCAATGCAACAACTCAGTGTCTTTTACTTTTTTTTCTTCTGATGGACCGACCCATTCCGCTACACTTAAAAAAAGTTTCACCAAATTTGAAATTAAGATTAATATATATAACAAAATTGAAAAGGAAAATTCACCTAAAATGAACAAAAGAGTATATAATTAAAAATATAAGTTATTGTTTTGTCAAAAAAAAAAATTTATAAATTATTGTTTGCAGCAACTCACATGTTTGTCGTGCGCTTGCGCTTCCACCCTGCCATAAATCCATAATACATACTCCCTCCGTCCTATTATATAAGCATTTTTACTATAGAAGTCTAGTCCCAAAATATAAATCTCTTTACAATTTACTAGGTACATTTATTACTTTTTTGCTTACACATACCTCTAATTATTACTACTAAATTGCATTGGAATGCAAAAATTGTAAAGGGGCTTATATTTTGGGACTAAACTTTTGTCGTAAAGGTGCTTATATAATGTGACAGAGTACTATTTATTTTATGTCTATCCACAATTGACCAATTTCCCCAACTACAAAAAATAAAATAAAATATATATTGTTAAAAATAAATAAATAAATTATAGTAGTAAATATATAAGGACAATAACATAACCAAAAACAAAAATAGAGAGACAGTGAGTGTTCAAAGCTCAAAAAGAAGAGTTGGTTTACGTAACAATTCTTATTTTGAATCATTGTTAAGAGAAACAGAAGAAAAAACAAAAATGAATCTTCCTCATATGCTTTTCATGGTGCTTCTTCTTCTTATTCTTCTTATTATGAGTTTCATATGTATATGGATTTACCACAACAATTATTCATCAAAATCCAAAAGAAAAAATGTTCAAAACTCAGGTATTTTATTTATCTTACACTGTTCCATTGCTGAATTTCAGGTTTTTGTTATTGTTTAAGAATTCTGTTTTGTTTGTTCTGTTTTTTGAATTTGAATACTAAGATGCAGAGAAAGGGAACACATCAACACAAATTTTGAGTAAATTTAGTTCCATTGAGTTGGTTGGTATGAAGAAAGGAACTGTTCCAATAATTGAGTACAAGAAAATAGAAAAATCTACCAATAATTTTGAAGAAAATAACATCTTAGGTGTTGGTGGTTTTGGATGTGTTTACAAGGCACAATTTGATGAAAATTTGGATGTTGCTGTCAAGAAACTACATTGTCAAACACAAAATGCTGAGACAGAATTTGAGGTAATCATTGATCCATTAATTTCATTTGTTGCTTGTTTCTCTTCATAAAATTATTTCTACCTTGTATTGTTATATTTTCTTTATGTTCATTCATTTGCAGAATGAAGTGAAATTGTTGAGTAAAATTCAACATCCAAATATAATTTCTTTATTGGGATGTAGCATTAACGAAGACATGAAGTTTATTGTGTATGAATTAATGCAAAATGGATCCTTGGAAGCTCAATTACATGGTACTAATATATTTACTTTTAAATAATAAAAAAATATATTTACTTCTAAATCTTTATTTACATGTGAGAATTTAGAGTTTCTCAATTACAAAATTATTTTCAAAAACTGTGTTGAAGGACCATCTCAAGGCTCAAGATTGACTTGGTATATGAGAATGAAGATTGCTCTTGACACTGCAAGGTGAACTTCTTTAATAATTTTTTTATACTTTTCATTATGTGTCTTGAAGTTTTGTGATCTTAATCAAATTATGATAATATAAACAAAATTATAAATCCTCATTTATGATTCTTCTATCTTTTTGAGTTGTGAAATCATGTATCTTAGTTTTATAAATCAAGTTTTTTTAAGTAGTAAGGATCAAATTCAGTACTTGTACTTCAAAATTTACAACACTCACACAAACGGCACACTAATCACTTGCGCTAGACTCAATAGTGTACTTTTATAATCAAGAGAAATAATTAGTAAAAAGAGAAAGACCCAACAATGTTGAAACCTTCATTTTTCTCTTATGATTAGCAACATGAATGTTAATTAACACACACTTAACATATACTTATTCTATGACCAGAGCATTAGAATATCTACATGAGCATTGTTACCCTCCGGTGATTCATAGAGATATAAAATCTTCTAACATTCTTTTAGATGCAAACTTCAATGCCAAGGTAAAAAATATATTGAATTTGCTAAAAATTTCCTCTTTTCATATACTATGAATTTTCTTTCCTTCACAATTTATTTATTGGCGGTGGATTCAGCTCTCTGATTTTGGTCTAGCCATAATTAATGGGTCCCAAAAGAAGAACATCAAGCTTTCAGGAACATTGGGGTACGTAGCCCCGGAATATCTTTTAGATGGTAATGCCAACTAAACTTGTTATTAATTTTTATTAATTTCATTGCATATGCATTGGTGTGACATGTTACATGTTTAATGTGTTGCTACTTGCTAACCTCTCCTAACAAATCATATCTTAGATATTGTTTTCTTTTGGTTGGACCCCTTATTGAATTCAATTACGTCATAAGTTTAGAGCGGTTTTAATTTTCAAAATATATGATCTGTGTATTTTGTTTTTATCTTGGGGCATATACCTGCCCTATACATTATTTAAACTTGACTATGTTATGGGTAACATTATAAAATCTCACACGCTAAAATTTGATCCATATGTGTGACAAAAAGTAGTACCGAGTTTTTTTTTTTTTTTTGAATAAAAAAAAAAAGTAGTTCCGAGTTGCCAAACAATGTATCCGTAAGATTGGAACTGAGATTTGAGCTTTTTTTTATCAGCAAGTTGGAAAATATTGGAAAATTTCTCTTTTGCCCCCCATCACGTTTCTCTATTACCCCCCCTAAAACCCCAAATTGCCCTTCAATTCGGGACGTAGATCCCGAAATGAGGTTCGGGATATAGAACCCGAAGTATGTGTGGAGTTTTGGGGGGGAGCAGGCACCATTTCGGGATCTAGATCCCGAAGTGGTGCAAATTTTTAAGTATTCAGTATCGATGCTTAAATGATTTCTGGGTGAGTTTTGGGGGGTGTAGGCACCACTTCGGGATCTAGATCCTGAAGTGGTGCAAGTTTTCTAAAATTCCGAAAAACTTCGGGTTCTACATCCCGAAATGCATTTCGGGATCTACGTCCCGAATTTTACTTAAATACTCCCTAAGGGCAAATAAGGTAGTTAAGGTGGGAAAAAGAATATAGGTGGGGACGTGGGGTTATTGAGCAATTTTCAAATGATTGTTCTCTGAAAAATGTGAAACAATGAAAACTTGGGATAATTTGGTGGTGTGCTGGTCACTCTAACATGTATTTAATTTTTACAAAACATCCTTTTAATAGAGATATTATCTATGGAAAATTGACACCAAGATAAACACTTACACGACACTGACACATCTACGCTGATAATAATGTGAAGAAATAGAATCATTTATTGAAGAGATAACGATTCAATTTTTGCAGGTAAATTGACTGATAAAAGTGATGTGTATGCTTATGGGGTTGTACTTCTGGAGCTCCTGTTAGGAAGGAAGCCTGTGGAAAAACTGGCACTGGCTCAGTGCCAATCTCTTGTCACATGGGTATATATGGGCTGCATCTAAATCTTATGAAATCAAATTAAATAGAATTGCACCCCCCAGCATGGAGGTTGACATTATAACTATTTATACATGCAGGCCATGCCTCAGCTTACAGACAGATCCAAACTTGCAAACATTGTGGATCCAGTGATAAAGAATACAATGGATCACAAACACTTATACCAGGTTAGTCATCCGGGAATTTAATCTCAAACAGTTTGAGGTTAATACTTGTAATGAACAATTGAGGTGGTTTCTATTTACAATGTTATCACAAATTCAATGCAAGCATTTCAAGAAATGGTTAAAATCAAGTTTGTGCTAGAGTTTTAACCAATTTTTGTATCACAGTAACTTTTGTATATTGTTTCTAGGTTGCAGCAGTAGCTGTGCTGTGTGTGCAACCAGAGCCAAGTTACCGCCCGTTAATCACAGATGTTCTTCACTCACTTATCCCTCTTGTACCTGTTGAGCTTGGAGGAACACTCAGAGTGTCATCATATATATTTCAAGCTGCTCCAACTGTGAGTTCTAGCAAGTGATAAAATTGAAACACGATATGAAGCGAAAATTCAGCTTATGATTTGTGATCGCGATGCTGGCACATGAAATAGTTTTACAATTACAACAGATCCAAAACTGAAGACATTAGATTGTCAATCTCACTGCTACGGTCAGAGGCGTCGTCAATAGATCTCAAATATTCTACATTGAAATATAGACACATCTATTCGAAGATTAACTTAGTTTAAAAGTACGGGAGAGAGCGATAAGAGATTTATAATGTTAATAACAAATGTGAAGTAGTATAAAATAATTTCATTCTATGCTTACTCAATTTGAGTGTTGGGACATCATTAACTCAAAGAGATTATTGGACCTGATGCAAAAGGTTGATTCTGTAAGAGAATAAGTTCTTTTTTGTTTTCACGAATGTTTGTACACATTACTTTGTTGAATCATGAATTTGGAAATTCAAAAATACTAAAGAACTAATTTTATCTATGAATTTCAGTGAACAAAATGAACTGAATTATTTCACACAAGTTATATGATAAAAAAAACCTACTCCAATAACTCAACTAAAAATACATTCAACTTTTATGTCGAAAATGGCACACATTGGTTTTGCTTCTGGTTATGACAAAAAAACAGATCAATTCAAAATTATTAAGATTAAAAACCAGTGAACCCCCATAGTTCCATTTTAATGAAGAATAATGAATGGCACATAAAAAAACTGGAGTTCAACAATGGAAAACAGACAATTGGGTTTATAGGCTCAACTCTAGACAATAATAAGGAATTGTAACAAAAGACCTTACTACATGACCCCAAAAATCTATAACCCCAATTCATCTCCTTTTAGCAAGAAATCTCCCCCATAAGCAATAAACATAAACATAGCTAGTAAAAATGCCTATTTGCAACCCCAGACGACACAAGTTGTGCCAACTAGCACAACAAGCAACACTAAAATGTTTCGCAAGACACAAGAAAAGGCGATACAAGTCACCAAATACACACTCAATGTATGTTTGTAGAATTATGATCCATAATTCTCAATTAGAACGGCATAATAGTATTGTTAAGAAACGATACAATAATTAAACATAGGCAAATCCGCCAAATTACATTCACATCTAATTTTAAAATCTCAAGTAATTCCTATGAAGTCAGTATATCAAATTTTAGCAGAGGATCAAAAGATTTAAACAAAAATGAGTGAATCATGAAATTAAACATAAGATATAATGCAAAGAATCCCAATTGATTTAAAAGAGATGTTACATAACATACTGCAAAAAGATCTTACTCGAAACAAATCCATAACATGAGATTACAATTCCAAAACATTCATTTCTGTCTCAAATTAAACAAAAACGAAATCCCTACATAATTAAATAAGGTGCAAAACGCAGCAAAGCAGGAACCTCAGAATCCGAGCTTGGTACGGCGCCAATGACGACGCTTAGCATTGTAACTGAATCAATCATAGAAACAGCACAATCAGAAATCAATGAGAAAAAAAGAAGAAAAAAACAATACTTAAGAAATGAGTAACGAAAGTACGAAAAAACGAGATTTATTTACCGGATGGTGTTGTCCGTTCTCATGCGGATCCAGTAAGGGATAGGCCTATTCTGCCTCATCTTCTTCGCCAATTTCTTCTTGATTCTGAAGGTCTTGTGTGAAGGCTGAAAAAACAAAATTAACAAATCATGGATCAAAATCAGAAATGAAAGGAGAAAACACAGCGAGATTGAAATCACGAGATTCGGAATTTGGGTGTACCATTTTTGCGATTCGCAGAGATGCTCCGACTGCACCTACCTGTGCTTCAAACCCTAATCTGAAACCCTAACCGTATTTCCAACTCTTTTTATAGCTTTATGGTATTTTTACCGGGTCTTTTAGTTTTTGGTCCAACACAATGTTCGTTAAAAAACTCTCATGGGCTTGGCCCATTTATTAAATTATATTGCTACTCTCATGGGCTTGGTCCAACACTTTTTTTTTTCTTTCAAATAAATATTTTTACCATTTTTGTTTATTACAATTTTTTTTAGTCAAGTAACTTAGTGTCTAGAATTTCACCCCTTAAAAGAGGTGAATAAATGGGCGTATCAGAGTTCGAATATGGTCCCTGCACATTATATGGAAATATCCTACCAACTAAGCTAGATTCATGTGACTGTTTATTACAATTTTTTTTCCTGAATAATATGTATTTAGAGAATATTATAGTGTTCACCTTATTCGTCATGCCAAAAAAATCATTTTAGTTAGTGACACAAACAAGCAACAATATAATGGTAAAAAAAGCTTCACAATAGATATCACTGGTAAAGATGTGTCAAGATGAATAATTGATAAAGCTAGGAATCTCAAACCATGAGAGGTTGGAGATTGGCTATATTGTTACCCATTTTGAATAGTGTTACTGTTGAGCACTTGAGCTAACATGTGTAAGACCGATTGAATGAATTTATTGGAAATATGATTTATGTACACTGGTATTTAAGTTAGGGAGGTGTTTGAGTGTTTCCCATAAGAAGACTATATCAAAGAAATGGTCAGCTATAGTTATTGTGTTCCTGTCACGGTTGAGCATTTGGCCCATTTCAAACTGGACCATATTAGACATTCAGACCCATGATGAACTTATTTAATTATTTGTATATATCTAAATGAAACATCTGTCTTTCGTCAAAATCAAAATAAAATGAAACATATGTATCATTAGTTTAATTCAGTTAGTTATCATAGACATCATGTTATATATATAAGAGTTGGAGTTTGAATTCCAAACACCTCACTTATTCACCTTAAGAGTGAAACATTGCTCGTTTCAATACAAAACAAAGCAAAAATTCAAATAAAAATAACTAAATAGAAAAAAAAAATCAAGTTTAGCTCAGTTGGTAGGAACATCACATTTTTATATGCAGGGCTGAATTCGAACCCTGGACATCCCACTTATTCGCCTTAAGAGTGAAATTTCTAGCCACTAGGTTATTTGATAAAAAACATTAAAATAAAAAATAAACTATGTAAAACATTATATAAGCAAAAATATTAAACTCTAGAATATTAGAACTGTTTTTTTAGTAGGAACTAAATTAAAGAGTTAATACCAAAAAGAGGAAGGGTGAAGTAACATAAAACTCTATTCATCAACACAAAAAAGAGAATAGTACTTCCATCATCACCATTTCTAATTAAAAACTTTGTCCCTTTATAATGGTTGATCAATATTCAAACTCAACTGGCTAGCAATTAAGACTGGCGGGAAATTTAGATAATTTCTTATCTCACCCAACCAAACATCAATCAAGTCACATGACTATAGCTAATTTACACGACACTATCCTAAATTATCGCCACCAAACCTATTCTCAAAATTTTGCCTCTTATGTAAAGCCAATTTTTTAGAACCTGTTTTCTAGCACAATAGTATAACAACTCTTTCATAGTTATAAGAATAAGACTATGGTTTTTGTCAACAAAAAGAAAAGACTATGGTCACAAATATTAGACATACCCACAAAAAGATAAAATGTACAATTAATTTTTTAACTATTTTTTAAAGGCTTTTTTAAATAACTAAAAGAATAAAAAGTAAAATTAGTCTTGTACATGAATATAATTCAACTAGGTAAGTTGAATCTATGTCTCATGGTTTCTGTTACCAAAATCTACTTAGGATTTTGATTAGATGGTGTTTGCATGCAATTCAAACCCTTGTCCATTAATTTCCTTTTACACGCCAAAAAAGTAACTGCTTATAATTTTGTAATTATCTGTTTAACTTTATAACGATTTTGACATGGATGAATAAGGTCTTTACAATAATAGTAAATGCAAAAAAATAAAATAAATGATACTATTGTTGTGACTTGTGATTATTTAAACCTCCAAGTCTTGGCACATTGCAGTTTTGTACTGTACTGCATGTGCATAATTTTGACTAATTTCCGTGGGGACAAAAACTACATTCAATGTCCAACCATATGTCTTACAATAGGGTGGACAAAGAAATACACCTCCATAAATAAAACAATGTAGTACCATGCTAATTAATTGACATTACTAAAATCAATGGATTATTCTATTAACACTCAAGAGAATTTAGTCTCGTCGTTTCTTTATAAAGAATAAGATAAAGATTCTAAGCAAATTTTGTATGATACATATATATATTGGAGTTGTTGGTCTTAATTTTAATAAGATTGTTAGTGAATTGTTTAGAACAGGTAAATTAAAACATGCACGTGGTAAGTTGCATATGCTTCTTCATGATATTAGGACGGATCTAAGGAGGGCATATATATTACACACACATAGTTTAGATAACTATTTAATTTTAGTTTTAATAAAAAATGAAAAATAATTGTCACCAAAATTTAATATTTGGTCTTTTTTTTTTTAATTCTCCACCGGTATCGGTGAATGATTTGTAAATAAATTGCCGCAAAATGAGAGTCATTTTCTAACCTATGTAATGTAACATTAATTGATTTTTTTTACTAAGACTTGAGTTCGGTTTCTATGTTTTGCAAATTGTACGTGATTTGATTGATTGCTCATGTAAAATAATTTTATACGATCAGTGTATACAAAATTAATCTAAATTTTTTCAACATATTTGCGGGGAAAATATTTTTAAGTGGAGTGTGTAGAAAGAGTTACATCATCTCTTGATTCATCTTCACGGTTCACTCTTAATTCTCTAACCTGTTAATTAGTAACAAAACCGCGTCAAAATTCACGGATCAAAATCATACACATGTTTGTGCATGGCAACTTGAACTCTTGGAGAAGTTATCTTTCAGTCTTTGACCATTAAATTGTGAACTACTAGAAACAAACTAGAAAATGTCATGATAGAACAGAACAATTTGTATAATTCATATGTAGGAACCAGTTGTAAACCTCATCAAGAATATTCAATGTAAAAGGGTATTCAAAAATATACATAATTTTTACATTTGCTTGAGGAACAAGAGTAAAATTTCACCTAAGTCAGGGGACAAAATTAAATCAATTCCATAATACGACACTTGTAAGTAGAAATTTTGCAGGCCGACCAAACATACTTTAATTCTGTAGCAAAACATTGAGATAGATAGTACTACTATTAAAAGAAAATTTATGGACTTTTTAGGTTTAATCAATTTTTAAGTAATAGAATAACAAAGTAAAAGTAAAACTGTAGACTTGTTGTTAGGCCCAATCAGCAGATTATTTTCTAAAAAATGGGGCCTATAAAATAAGGACTTTTTTGGTGCTTGGATTGACAAAAATTAGTCTATGCATTTAGTGATCATTTTTTCATAAAATGATATATGACCTTCTAGTTAGAAATTGGTTTATAAACAAAAATATGTGAGATTAATATCACATCCAAATTTTTTAGAAATGACTTTTGTGGGATATGACGGGGATTAATTTAAGGGCAGTTTATAGGTAAATGTTGGCATATTCAATAATCAGCAATAGGACCTTAGGAAGAAAACAAACTAATCAAAGAAGACAAAATGACATAGGGGAATGTCGTATATGTACATGCATGTGTTGGTTCTATTTAAGACTCATAAAAATAAAAATGACATATATTATGTTCTTAATTTATTACTATAGTTTGAAGAAGCAAATCCCATGTTATGTTTATGTACTTATCCACAAGCCACACCTTTGTCATGTATATATTTTTGTAGTTAGATTCAATGGATTATGAACATTGTTGCCATGTGAAGGGAAATATAGTCCAATGACACGGACAATGATGGGTGTCAACAAAACCATGGGAGGATTAGATTATTTGCTCAAACAAAACAACCATGAAGAGAAATTAATTAGTAGAAAGAATACAAATTAATTAGTTAATTAAGTAGTTAAACACTGCTTTTGCTCCCATCACCCATGTTATCTTATGGACCCATTTCACGCGTATGTAAATGATGTGGGCCCTAACAAGTTTTTATATTTATTTCACTTTCTTGACATTTTGTGGATATAATTTATTTTTAAAATTTAATTTGTATGCACCGACAGCAGAGTTGTCACGGTACATGTACGGGATACAGCATTTTTAAAAAAATTAAGGTACGGGTACGTTAGTATATTTTTTTTTTAATATAATTATATAAATAAAATAATAAAAACATACTTTTAAAACACTTGATTAAATATAAAAAGTATCACACTTTAAAAGTAATTAAAATTGTTCAAAAACATCAAAAAAATCATATCAAATTAAAAAACAAATTGCTCAAAAAAATATTATTTTACAGTTTCTTGCAACTCTAGATTAATACTCTTTTTATAAGCAAATAAAAGATATTTTTCTGACAAAATATTTCTAAAAAAATATGAAAAAAAATAATTTTAATAGCCGGTGGAGTACCCAGTAAGTACCCAACGAGTACCCAGACAAAAAAAAAAATGGGTACGGCGTCATTTTTTATTCCATATCTCGCAATCATTTTTTATTTTTACCGTTAAAGTTTATCCTGTATGTGTGATAGTTATTTTTAATTTTTTATAATTTATCCCGTATGTGATTATTTTATTATTATTATTTTTATCAGTTTGAATTTGTCCCATAATGTTAGTTATTTTGAAAATTTTACATTAAAATTTGTCCCCAATATCTTTTTGTATTCTATAAGCAAACAATAACTTATCAATCATGAGAATGCAACAATATTAAATTCTCTTGAGGGAGAGCTTTAACCATCCTTTTTAGTCCTACCCAACTCGAGGGATTATCTGCACGCAGACACTTGATTCATACCAAAAAACAAACAGTAACCTTGAGAAACGAAAGAATAGGTGGAGCTGAGTAAATAAATGACTTTGTCAGTAAGAGAAGTAGACTACCTAATGTAATTATCAAAATGATTAATATAAACAAAAAACAATTAAACTGCAAAAATGACAAAACAACCCACTAAATTAGAGAAATTGTAAGATTAATTAAGCATAATTATGTAAATTATGTAGTAATCAGAATTATTATAGTAGTAGATGCAAAATATATGTTAAAATATTTCTACAGCGTTCATTGTGAATTTTATGTGTCTTTGTAATTGATTTTTAAAGTTAATATGATTAAACTTTGTAGTACCAAAATAAAAATGATTAAATTTTGAAATCTATGAATATTTTCAAAATACCAGCATTAGTTTATATTTTATAAAATGTTTATTTATTCTGAATGCAAAATATATGTTAATTATTTGCACCGCACTCGTTACGAATTTATGTATTTATATTGTGGAAACAAAGTCGAAATTATATAGTAAAATTGTTATGATAAAATTTTAAACACTCATGAGTATTTTTGAAGTACTAAAATTATTGTGCAATTTTTATAATTTAAAATTTAAATATAATTTGAAATGGAAAAAATGAATAAAAGTTAAAAGAAAAAGAAAGTAATAAAAAAATAAAAGAGAGAAACATTTAAATTTTAGAGTAGTATAGTAGTGTTTCTACAAAATATTTATTTAAAAAATTTTAGAGTAGTATAGTAGTGTTTCTCACTAATCAAAACTAAAACATTGAGTAATAAATTGAAGTAATTTTTTTTATTTTAAAAAAAATGTTTAATGGAAAGAAAAAACAAAAAAAGTTTAACGAAAAGATGTCAAGAACACCTCGTTCTACTGACAGAAAAAGTCAAAATTTTTAGGTTGGACGTTTATGACTAAGGTTCGAATTTCGATCATTTCACTTTGGTGCAGTGTATGTGAATTTTGAATGGTTTGCCATTTCGTCGACATACTAAAAAAAGTTTAAAGAAAAAATGTAAAACTTATTTTCTTTGACTATTGTGTATTAAAAAAAAGGAGTAAATTAATTTTAATTTATTTAATTTATGAAAATAACTTTAAAAAAAACAAGACAAACAGTAAGTGTTTTCATGTAATTTGAGACAAAGAGAATGAATAGGTTTCTCTTTCTTTTTCTTTTTGAAATAAAAAGAATTAGATTCTCTTACTCCCTTCGACCTTAATTATAAGCAATTATCCGCCTTTTAGATTCATCAGATAACTAATGAATTTGGTCTATAATTAAGATTGAATACATTAGTTATTCAATGATCCTAAAAAATAAAAAGTTGCTTATAATTAAGGCCTAATAGAGTATAATTTAAGATACATTTGAATAACATGTTTATTGTTCATATATTTTTTCTTTTTGCATCTTGTTCGTACTTTTTTTTCTTCTTTTTAAATAGCCTATGTTCATTTTTTTTAATTGATCAGATTTAAATGCCAAAAAAGAAAAAAAAAATAAACAAATAAAAAGAAAGATTGGAATTAGAATTCTAAAGGACAAATGCTAGCATACATGAATAAACACCCGGAAGATTGTTCATTGGAGAATGGAGAGGTAAGAGGTTGCATACAAAACATTGAAAATGTTGCATGTATTGATTGTTGTATTCCATTTCAGTGGTAATAATTACACCAATCAATTAATACACTATTTAAATTTTTATAATTATAATAACATAACAAAAAGACAAAATAGTCCTCAAATTTAACGAGATTGTAAGATTATACAGGGATATTGAAGAAAATTTACACGTAATTAACTTTTCTAGATTAGAGATAGATATCAAAGATCGGAAGTTTCTTATTGGATGACCGTGTAAAATTATTTTACACATTCAGTGCATATCAATTAAACTATTATTACGGATGGATATAATTTTTTAAAATTAAGATATCATCCATCCGCACAAAATTATAAAGATTAATTATTCGAAATAATGGGATTAGTTTAGAGATTGATATTTTTCAACAAATATTCATTTTATATGCATTGGTTAGAGATCAAATCATGAATTAAATGATTAAGTAATTCAAATATCTATCACTTGATATATATACTAGTGTGTACCCGTGCGTGCACGGGAAATTTTCTTAAATTAAAAATAAAATATTTGATAGGACATATTTTAAATTTTCTTAAACTAATTTAATTTTTTTAGAAAAGATTTTGGGAAAATATAATTTATAAAAATACAACAATAAAAAGTAAGACAACAATGCGAGTTTGAATAGTATGGTATAACCCATCTTTGAACAAAAAAGCTCATATTTGTTATTATTAGTAAAAGCAATGCAACACAACTATAATTATTCCTCATTGTTTATTACCTTATACATGTGACCTTGATGATACAAATTTGATATATTACTTCTTACCGGTGAACAACTTGATCAATATAATGATTTGCTTTTAGATATGGTGATAAAATAACTCTATCAAAAAGGTCTAATATATTGAAATCGTACACACTAATAAATAATGACCCAAACTATAGGTTCACCCTCAAAATAGGAAGAACAAATAAATTTTCAATATCACAATCACACAACTCAAACAACTATATTCAGGATTTCTTTGGAGAGCTAATTGCAAAGTCAAAATTAAGAATATAATTGATCTCACTCATTGAAAACGGTGGTTACATAAAGAGGGGGGAAAGAAGAAATACAAAGCAATACACACGATAAACAAATTTTGGAAGAAAAAAAGTGTCAATTCAGAATAAATGAAATGTATTCTTATTTATAGATGAAAAATCTAAAAAAGTGGATGAAAAAAATATAATCATTTGTATTTTTCACATGACAAATGAATCAAAAAAGAGGAGATATTCAAGGATGTATTAGTAGTGGATGTATCTCTCTCTCTTCCTTGTTTTGACTTGCATTGGTTAAGAGAAAGTGTATATTCCCATGAAAACATTGAAAACAAACGAATTTTGCTTCTCCCAATATACAAATAACAATGTGAATTTAAATTTAAATTTAATTTAATAATTCAAAATAAAGCAATTAACAAATTACATAATAAAAAATTAAATAAAAAGATAATTAAGGAAATAATTCTAATAATAGAAAGTTTTAAAATAGTAAGAACCTTTATTAGATGACAAATGTCACACTTGCCAAATAACTACTTTTGCTTTATTATATTTTATGATATTATGTGTTGAAAAATCTTTTCATTTTTTAAAAGCAATGAAATTTTTTAATTAGAGAGAGATAAACATAAAAGTATAAAACATAGATTGTGGACCCCACCATTAAGTAGTTTTCACTGTTAATAAGTGGGTCCCACTATATTTTTATTTATTCCTCTTCAAATAGAATTTTCTATTGTTTTTAAGAAATTGAGATATCCTAATATGTCTGGTGTATACAATTTGATGTGAACTGGAAACCAAAATAAAACTCCCCTTTATAGAAAAAAAAATGAAAAGAGACATTTGCGTCAAAATAAATAAATAAAAAGAGGCATACATAGGAATATATTTATAATTATAAAGTTCATAATCTTTCAATCTTTGCTTGGATTACATGTTGCATGTTCTTTTGTCTCCCTTTCTATTCTTTTTTCCTCTTTCTTTTTATATATTGTCATTTTGCTAATCACTTTTTTCCCTTAATTAGGCTTTAGAAAGAAACAAAAAGCAAATGTTGAATAGTCTTCCTTTTACCTTCCAATCCTTATAGACAGTTATGTAAGCCAACATATAACTGTGCTAGAAAAGTTTTCAACATTAATAGTGATTGTTCATGAGGAAAATAACTGCATAACATGGGCCTTTGGCCCTCTTTTAATTTATATATATTAAAAAATATATATAACATTGACCATAATCTTAATTCATTGAGGCTACATGTGGCACACAAACAGGAGACTAAACCTCTATACAAAAATGTACCCTACCATGGTTTTTATTGAAACAAATAAGAAGGTATTATTAATAGTAGTTTAATAAATGGGACTGATCATAGATGGGATGGGAGTGACCTAAATTACCTCTTCACTTAAGTGGATTTTGTTGTAAATTAATTAAACACATTGAATTGGATCTTCTCTGTAGTCTCATGACAAAATAAACCATTTGTAAGAAGTAATATTTTTTTTGACATCTTTTAAGAAGTAATTTCTTCATATGCAGTGTTTTTGTTTCCGGACCGGACCGGCCATTTCAACCCATTGAACCAAAAATTGGCCAATTTGTTAGTTGGTTCAACCACGGGTCATTTTTAGTCTAGAAGAATTGTATTGAACGGAGGTTAAACTGCGGTTAGTTCAATCATCTCGATCTCTAAACTATTTTTAAAATATTACGCATATGTTTCTCTTTCCCTTTCAAGCACAATTATGTAGTCAGTGTGTTGTAGACTGATTAAAATGATACGATTGACAATTAAAACTCAATAAATAAATAAATAAAATTATAGCAGATCGAATGTCTGAGATCAATTATTTCATTACCACGGAGAATTATCCAATTCTAAGATGCACTAAGTTGTACATTTCATGAAACAAAAGTCCTCAAGTAAAAATAATAAATAGATGAATGCAAACCAAAACTCTAAACTTCAATAATATGCATGAATGAAAATGCTACTAGTAAAATTTAACTGCTTTGTGGAATAAAAAGCCACCCAATGTTTATAAATAGTCCCAATTATCTCATATGTTGATAATATGATATGATAATAGTGAAGAAGATTTATCAAATGATTTGATAGGTTAGGGAAATTATATATGATGGTCCTAGAATCTTTGATTTTAAATCAATATGGCCCAACTTGCAATTGACTCAAATATAAAATACAAACTCATACAGTGATACAAACATATTGGTTTAAACACAGAATTATTGCAACATAGGATCGTTATCTTGGTCTCAAACTTGATATTGTCTATTAAAAAGTAACAGAGAAGCTCAAAATCAACTTGATCTATAAAAATAATTTCATTAAGGCAACTTGAAGTAATATGTTCAAAGATCTTGTGGATACAAAAGAATACTACAAACCAGTCATTATCCACAAATTGCTTCCAAAGGATCAGTTTTCACATGAGAAGAATCTATGGTCTGATCTTAATATTAACTTCACTAAATTCAATTTTTTTATTTCCCGTGTATATTTTCAAAGACATGTGAACTAGAAAAAGTTATTCAAATAATCATGGTTTGCAAATTACTCCTTCCGTACCAAAATATATGTCGTTTTAGAAAAAAAAATTGTACAAAAATATATGTCATTTTACATTACCAATGAAATATTTGATGATATTTTTCCTATTATATCCTTAACTATTTATTTCTCTTTCTTCTTCCAATTCTACAATTTATCTTTCTCATAATATTAATAAAAGATAATTTCGTAAAATACCTCATAATTTCTCTTTCCCATACAACATTAATTATATTTCTTAATTTGTATAATTTTGTCAAAACGTCATATATTTTAATACGGCAGTAGTATAATTATCTCAACTTTTTTTCCTGGTTCAAATAACTTGCAGATAAAAATTTATTCCTTAAAATGAATAAATGAGATCCATCAAAATAAAAAAGATGAATAAATAAGAAATTCGTGTTCGAATTCTAACTCCTATATCTTTAAATATTTAATATAATATTTTTACCAATTGAATTATACTACAATTATTATTTTTTTGAATAGGTAAAGAAAAATAAGGCAAGACTTTTTTTTTGACACAAAAAATAAGGTAAGACTTAAAGACCTTAAAAAACAATACCCTTAGTGGGACCCCCCCTCCCTTATTAAATTGTAGCTGGATCCATTAGAAAAAAGTGGCACAATTGACACAAACCCAACTACAAAAACCCATCACCCTTCCTTCTTCATCACCTCCTCTCTTGGTTTCACAACAGAACTCTCTTTAATCACACCTCAAAAACACTTTCTGAAAAGAATACATTGTTTTCCCACAACATGGCCAGACCACAACAGCGTTATCGAGGCGTCCGACAAAGGCATTGGGGCTCTTGGGTCTCCGAAATTCGCCATCCCATATTGTAAGTCCACACTTAAACTCGAGTTCATACTTTGACTTCAATAATCAGACTTTACTTATCTTTTAGTCGAACTCTGACTTACCAGAACCAACCTCTTCTCACCGTAAATCGAAGGGTTAACACTATACATGTCTATAATTAATTAGACTCAAATAATGAAATGAAAAATACTAAAACATGTTTGTTTTTCATTATGTGCAGAAAAACAAGAATTTGGCTTGGTACATTTGAAACAGCAGAGGATGCAGCAAGAGCATATGATGAAGCTGCAAGACTAATGTGTGGCACAAGAGCAAGAACAAATTTCCCTTACAATCCAAATGTATCTCAATCATCATCTTCAAAGCTTCTCTCAGCAACTTTAACTGCTAAACTTCATAGATGCTACATGGCTTCATTGCAAATCACTAGGCCAATTTCTATTCAACAGCCTCAGAGAGAATCTTCACAAAGTGTCATGAACTCTACAAACAATGTTCCCATGAAAAACAGTGAAGAAAATAACACTACCATAAAACATGAAGAGGAGAAAAATTCAGAAGGAAATTGGGTTTTCAAGAAAGTTAAAGTTGAAAGTTCTCAGGAATTTATTAAGCCTCTTGAAGAAGATCATAATCACATTGAACAAATGATTGAGGAATTGCTTCATTATGGATCTATTGAACTTTGCTCTGTTATTCCACAATAGGCTCAATGATTAATCAACATTTTGAGCATTTCATTTCACATTCTTATTATGCTAATTTTAACTAATTAATATTATTATTAATGCTTTAGGCATTAATTTAGCTAGTGTCCATTTTTGGTCCTAGATATTTTATCTAAGTGACCCATTGGACAATGTTGTTGTTACTATTATTATGTACATCCAATATTATGTTGTCATATCTATGATATTATTAGTATTATTTTTCCATGTTTCTCGGCTCTTGTTTTTAAGATTATGACCCTTTCAAATTTCAATCAATTTGCATTCCTAGTTGCAGAAGTTCCAATGCTTCAGTTTGTTGTCTGTAATGTAAGGGAGTTTTGTCAACAAAAGACACGGTTATAGAACACTTTATTTCAAAGATTGTAGAGTTTTATGCACTGGCATTGCCCTTAAATTCTGACACAAGTGACAAGAGTTTGAAAAAAATTAAAATTTTCGTTTGAATTTCATTGCTATAGTACAAAATTAGTGTATCTCCTCCCATTTTATAAGCTCAATTTATATTTTTAATATATATTAAAAAAAGTTCAATGAAGATAATGAATTCATCTGAGTAATAAATGACTTGAGTTTATGTGATCAAGAGTATGATCATTGTCTCTTATATTTATGAAAATAAATCGATTGAAAAGAGAAAATCCAACTTATTTATCTCACATATTTTTTGAGGATATTAGTTGCTAAAATAGAATACTATGTCTATTTTGTGCATAAATTTTCACATATGCCAATTTTATATAAAAATATGTCTAATTCTGATTTATCATTTTTCATGACATTTAAAAGTATTAGTTATGAGTATATATTTCAAAATAATAATTTACTTTACTAATTTAAATGGCTTTATATTTAGACAGGAGTACATATTTTTGTGCAAAAGGTAGTTTATATTTAAGCCACATGCTAGTTGTGGAATGTGAACTAATCACCCAGCAAAATTTGTTAACATATGTGTCCTAAAGGCACATGTTAAGATATCTAAATATATAAATTTTATATTTAATACTAACAAACAAATTTAAATGTTTAAAAGGTTGATTGCACATATTTCAAAAGAATATTTTTTTTATTTATCTATTTAACATGTGTCCATAAACACATTTCAACATTTTCTATAAAATAAATATAAGTGTATATTTGGTTTTAGTATTAGAAGTGTTAAAGAGTTTATTCTAAAAATGTAAAATTGATTTAAACACGTTTTTCTGTAGAATTTGATTTAGCTTCAAGTTAAAATTTATAATTTTTTACTCTCAAATTTATTTTCAACTCATTTGTAACATGTACTTTAGAGGTTTGCAATTTGAAAATTTTCACTATGAAATTTGGCAAATAATGGATATTGATGATAGGGAATTATTTTCTTGCAAATAGAGTCATTGTTTGATGATGATAAGATTCATAACATAGGAATGTGATTGCCAATTATTTCTTTAGAAGTGAATGGGAGTGAACAAAATAGTTTTGACTTGTTGCACGAAAGACATGATTATGGTTACAGTCTAGGATGAAAATTTGAGAGGTAAAAAGATAGTAGTATTTATCTCTTTTGCTTTGTTGGCCATTGTTGCTTTAAAGAGAGAAAGAAAAAAGAATGGACACTGAATAAAATTGAGTGGATATTCTAATGATTTATTTAAGGGTCCATTTTGTATCACAAAGGGGCTTTTAAGCTTCATTTTCTTAGCTCTTTTTTTTCTTCAAATCATATCTCTCTGCCTCTCATGCACGCTTCCTTTCATATTTTTCCTCTCCCATTAATGCACCAAAGTTCAAACCACATTACTTTCAGAAATTCAAAGCATCTTCATGAAGAATTTCATGGCCCATGCTGAGTTTGCCATATCATAGCCCATTACTTTCATATTTTAAATTTTTTTTAACTTCGGCAAAATTCAACTCACACAAAAAGAAGTATTCAATGCAAATGTCACTTTTTTTTGTTGCAATTTTTACATATTAGAAAATGTTGATAGTGACTTAACAAAATTAGTTTAAGTGGTAAGTGATTTTACTAACAACTACTTGGTTTAAACTGTAAGAGATTTGGAATTTACTAGAGTCAAGAACTAGTGTTTACATTATTACATCAAGAAGTGATAGAACAAAAAAAAAAACTTTCCCTCTTAAAAAATAGGCCAAATTATGTTATTCTGTCCGTTGAGAATAATGCCTACATATTTTTCGAAGATTTTAGATTAAAATATAGTTTAGATTTTTATTTATATTTAAAATAAATTAATATTAGATTTAAGATTTATATTTATGTTTAGAATATTTATATTTTTGTTTAGAATATTTAGGATTTATTTGTTATTTAAGATAGATATGGTTTAAAAATTAATTTTTGTAGCTCTGTATATTAGTATATATAGAGTCTTATATCATGTATAATAATGAGAAAAAGAAAACGAAAACAATAAATACATATTTATTATATTCTCTAATCTTCATAGCTTCTCCATAAATATATATCTCACCAAAATCTGCAATACATAAACAAAACCACATCAGTGTCCGCAATATATAAACAAAATATACCCAACAGTGTCATTTAAAATTTAGTGGTAAGAGATTTTACTAACAACTACTTGGTTTAAACTGTAAGAGATTTGGAATTTACTATTTGTTTCATAGAGTCAAGAATTAGTGTTTACATTATTACATCAAGAAGTGATAGAACAAAAAAAAAAACTTTCCCTCTTAAAAAATAGGCCAAATTATGTTATTCCATCCGTTGAGAATAATACCTAAATATCTTTTGAAGATTTTAGATTAAAATATAGTTTAGATTTATATTTATATTTAAAATAAATTAATATTAGATCTAGATTTATATTTTTGTTTAGAATATTTAGGATTTATGTGTTATTTAAGATAGATATGATTTAGAAATTAATTTTTGTAGCTCTATATGTATATATAGAGCCTTATATATATCATGAATAATAATAAGAAAAAAAGAACGAAAACAATGAATAACATATTTGTTATATTCTTCAATCTCCATAACTTCTCCGTATAAATATATATGCCACCAAAGTCTGTAATACATAAACAAAACCACATATACCAAAATATACCCAACACTGTCATTTAAGTGATAGAACAACAACTAACAAGTGTGCGCACATGTCAACATTTTCATTTAAAATAAGGGTGAAGCTTTTGGAGAAAAAAGTAGTAGCAGTACTAATGTACTATTAAAGAAGAAAGCAAACTCTATACTACCTTTTGTTGTGTTACTTCACTTAGAGGAATTCATTATCTTTACCACAATCTTTAAAACAGACCTAAGACTAGGAGAAGCATGAAAACGATAGTGGCATCAATATCACTGAATCAATTTGGTAATCCTAAGATGGAGTCAATGTCATCAGTGTGGAAAATCTTGTTTTTTATTGGTGAAAATTTGGTAATCCTATGTATTTAAAAAGTGAATATGTCATTTTCATGTACTACTAACATTTACTGCAAATTTAATCATCTTTTGACCAAGCTAAGTGTAAACTGTGAAATTTGTGGGATCATCTTTGATAACCTCAGAGCAACAAACCATATATAGCAAAATTATGAGGTGATTATGATATATTTCTTTTCAAATTTGACTAAGTATGTGTTTTGGAGAGTGAAAGTAATTTCAGACACCAAAAATGGATTTAAACATTTTTTGTGAGATGTTGATCGAAATTGATTTTGTTTTTAAAATTAAATCTAATTTGAATATATAATTTGTAGTTTTTGATTCACATTTAAATTTCTTGTTCAACTCAATTTTTATGCAAATATATTCAAATTAACATAAATCAATTCACATTCTTTTTTTTTGGGTATATCAGAAAGAAAAATTAATTCACATTCAAACGTACTTTTAACTAACATTAATTTTACAAAACCAATTTATTTAAAATAATTTTTTATTGTAGCATAACCAAATATACGCCATAAGGAAGGATAGTATGGGTGCGTTTGTTTCAGCTTTTTTTTGAAAAAAATCTATTTTTTTCATAAAAAAATCATTTTTTTTTTATTTTACTTGTGTTTGTTTCAGATTTTATAAAAATCATTTTTCTCTTCAAAATGAAAAGCTATTTTGAATAGCTTTTTTCAAAATCTATTTTTTTAAGAACATGAATCATGTATTTGTTCTCAAAAATGATTTTTTTTCAATTATAAACAAACACAAAACAACTTTAGATTTTTTTCAAAATTTCTACAAAATAAATCTATTTTTTAAAAATAAATTATTTTAAAAAAATCTATTTTATTTTAATCTCAAACAAACGCACCCTATATCAGTTACAAATTAACCAATAATTCAAAATTTAGATTTATTTAATTGTATCCTATATATAGTGTGTTTTGGTGTTCAATCTCTATCAATGAAAACTTGATGATTATTACGACCTGTTTGGGAATTGATTTTGCCCCCCACAAGCATCAAATAATAAAGTAGTAATTTAGTCTCATTATTTTGTTTTCCTTTTGAATCACTAAAGTTGGTTAAATCATGGCATTTTATAGTGAGTTTTTCATCATTAACAGTTTGAATCTTGTGACAAAGAGGAGAACTTTATACCTGCCCTCCACATTTCCCATTTTAGTGTACAAATGACAAATGCAAATCATATTACTAAATTAGAGTCAAATTTGTGTGAGAGAAAAGGGTTAAATGTTTTATGGCATGTTTGTTTTATCTAGGAAATTCTGTTCATTACTACATTAGTAGTTAGTACTTAATTATGGCTTGAATAGTTGAATTACAATGATAGCACTTTGACTTTTCATTGTTAAAGCAAAATTGTTTCTATACTCTTTTATATTTACTCTTTTGTTTGTCTCAACCAATTGAATTAAAAAATCTTAAATAAATTCAACATTAGGTTAATAGGTAAAATTTTCACATCATATAATTTGATCCAATATTAGAGACGTCAAATCTCCAATATTCTTTTCATTCATAGTTGATATGAAACTTAACCACTCACGTTTGAAACCCAAGAGAATAAAGACAGGAAAATCATAAGAGGAAAGTAAAAATGTTTCTCAATTTAATTTCATAGTACAAAATTTCATTAGAAAGAATTCCATAAAGCTGGAAACAATGTATGGATGTATATGTTAAAAGAAAGGCATGTGAAGGAGTCAAGGTTGTTGTGTGATCGTCCTTAGAATAAAAAGCAGTCAAAACCAATCATGTTGCAACCAAATCATGGTTTATATGTAGAATGCTTGAAATGTTGAGAGACAATTATACATGACATAGTACATTCTCCCACTCCCAAAATCAAATTTGCAAGATTATTTAGAATCTGTATAAGGTCAATTATTTGTTTTTCAGATGACTATGATCAGGTAGGTAGGTCATATAAATCCAAAAGGGAAAAATGTTTTATTGGAAGAAAAAAAATAAAAAGTTTGGTGGCCTACTCTGCTAAAAGCCAAAATACTTTCAAAGAGCAGTTTTGAAGCATAAGAAACTTTAGTTGTTTTTTTTTTGGTTTGAAAATAATAATTATATTTTTGCATTAATCCTGTGATTTTAGTGAAAATGGGTCCATATAATCTGGAGTTTGGTAAGTAAAATTTAGTTAAGAAATGTCCCTCAAAAAATCATTTTTTAAGAAAGTTAAAAATCAAGTTAAATGATAAGTGTATCAAAGTTCAAACTTTAATTTCTACATATTATATATAATATTCTTATCAACTGAGTTAAATTTAGATAATGTTTATAGATATTTTCTTTTTTAGTATATGTAACATGACAAGCAACACACTATAATAAACTTCAACATACCATGACATTTGGTTTTGGTTTTAGTTTTAGCAGCACAAGACATGTCTCGAATTTTTGATACTTTGTCTTTCCCCATTCTTTAATGTGGTTGAGTGCATGTGTACACATTGATCCACATGGTCTCAAACTACCTTCTCTTAATCTAAGCAAACAAACAAGGTCACATGGGTCCACCTCATATGCATTAATATTCTAAAAATAAATAAATTGGCTTCATGCAACAAATGTAAAAGAATTGTTTCATAACCATAAATTTTCTTTCAAGATAAGACCTGTGATAATCTCATTATAAGTGTGAGGGAGAGAGTTGGGTAATATAAAAGATTTGTTTCATAACTACTAAAACAATTTGCAATCAAATCTCCAAATCAATAATTTGTTTGCTGAGAACCATCCATTAGCTTTTTAAATATAGCATATTGTTTTATGAAATTAATGGTAGTTTAATTTAGGCCAAATACATCTAGGTTCTTTAAGTTTTCGATTTGTACTACATATATAAGTCTTTTAAGTTATTTCTTTTGTAACAGAAAGATTTAAAATGTTGCACCGTTACCCTTTTAGTTAATCTCCATTACAAAAATATTGACGTGTTCATTAAAATGTTGATTTGGCACAAAACGATACATTTTCACATGACAAATGTGTATATTAAATTGACTATAAAGTATGAAATAGCGATAAAATGACAACAAATAGCGATAAATTGTGTAAAGTAACGTTATGGTATATTAACATTTCATCTATATTTATTGTTATTTATCGCTATTTCATAGTCTATAGTAACATTACTATACATACTTGTTATGTGAAACGCAATGTTTCGTGCCAAATTAACATTTTAATGAACACATCTGCGTTTTTGTAATGGAGGTTAATTGGAAAAGTAACGGTGCAACATTTTAAACACTTAGAGAACCTATATGTTATAAAAAAAAACTTAAAGGATCTATTTATTACAAAAAAAACCTTGACTAAACTTAAAGAACCAGTAATAATATTTTGGTGCCTTAATCAAACTTCACACTTTCAAAAGCTATCCTACAACTTGAGTAAACTTCAAAGTAGCCTCGGGATCAAGTGGGAAAGTAGCCTCATGACTAGCAAAGCTCAGTTTCAAATTTGAGATTAATGCCCATGCTGAACAACTCCTGAGATAATAGCTTTGCTCCATATGGAACACTGGCCACAACAATATCATCTGCTGACTCACAGAATCGGCAATAGGGACCTCGTATTTTCCGTCCACCAGATACTGGTCGCAAGATCACATTTGCCACATTTTTGCATTTACTACAAATGTGTATCTGAGAGGAATCACTGAGGGTGAAGAGCCGTTCATACAAGTTGGCAGATGCACCATGAGCTATCAGACAATCACGCTCCATCTCACCAAACTTGATACCTCCAAATCGCTTCCTGTCAGCAACAGGCTGTCGAGTCAGTGGGTGAACTGGACCGGTGTTCCTGAATTTTACTTTGTCCTCGGACATATGGTGCAGTCGCTGATAGAATGTCGGCCCCATAAAGATGAGGGAGCGGACCATCTCACCAGTCCTCCCATTGTACACTCGCTCGTTTCCCCATCTTGAAAAGCCAGCTCTGTCACATGTGGAACATAAATCGGGCTCAGTAAAGCAAGATAACATAACAACTTAAAAGTCAAACTTTGGAAAGAAATTCCTAAATTTAAAGTGAGACTGGAGCCAATGCCAAAAAGAGGATCTACGGCTAGGAAGGCATTATTGGTATATAAGAAACATCACAGTCATGAAGTGAGCAGGATCAAAAAATTGAAGTACAAGTTCCTCCTATATACTACAAGCAACCGAAATTGTAATTAAATCAAACTAAGTCATGATGAAACATTACCTGTGAAGCTGGTCAGTGATGGCTTCAACAGATGAAGTGGAGAAAGGAGTAGCATTTCTCAATGAACCAACACAAGCAATACCCTTTCCTAAAGCAGCTTCAAGGAGTTGTCCAGGAGTTTGTCGTGAGGGAAATGCATGTGGATTTATGACAATATCAGGAACAATGCCTTGTTTTGTGAAAGGAAAATTTTCCTGAGACTCCAGAAATCCTAAAACACCCTTCTGTCCGTGCATACTGGAGAACTTATCTCCAAGAACTGGACTCCGAACCTGCAAAAATTATTAAATAACAGGTTTTCTTAGTTATCAAATACAACATAGCAGTTAAAAAATGTACATCTCAGTTGTGAAACGTAAATAAAACATCCATGTCCAGTACGTTTGTCCAGTGCAGTAATAAAGCAACTTGCATTATAATTAAAGAAGTTTTTGGTTCCACTTATCAGTAAAGTAGTTTTTGGTTCCAAAAGTTACCTGTCTCAAAGAAACAACAGAAAAATTCTTCCCTTCATCATTCGAGGACAGCACAACCTTTTGAACATAACCCCTTTCGGTGTGTTTTAACTTTATGCTATGGTCTGTCCCCGAATCAGCACACCGCCCAATAATAATATCACCACTCTGCAAATTCGCGCCAACATATGGAAATCCATCATCATCAAGGCTATCAACTCGACCAATTTTACTCTGTATCTTTCCAAAGTTTACGATGTCTTCAGGTTTCTTTCTCTTATCTGAAGATTCCTTATTTTCAATTTCAGCCTTGTAACTCCTTATGTGCTCAGATCTGAACATACCGCGCTGCAAAGAAGCACGGTTCATAACCAAGGAATCTTCTTGATTGTATCCGAGATGTACATTGACAGCCACAATTGCATTCTGCCCATTAAAGAACTCAGACTTTGGAAGAACTTTACTTTGACCAAGATATCCAGGTTTTCCAAGACAATCAGCTGTCATTGTCTGAAATAGTGGTTTTTGAGGATAAAATAATTGGTGAGACAAAGCATCGACTCTTATATTGGGGTTTGTTGTAGAAAAACCTATAGCCTGTGAAGAATGCTTCTGGGACTGATACAGCACTCTCCTAGCATGGTCATGGTTAGCAAATGGAACAAGTGAACAGCTTAGACCCAACAAGAATGACATATCCAGTTCACAATGTGTGTACTTCACAGAAGACTTTCCTTCTTTACCAAATAAATACTGAACACCCCATGCAGTCTTGAAGTCTTCTTCTTCTTCAGGACCAATCAGCTCAATCACGCCATTATCCAATAGGGCCTTGAAAGATTTATGGTCTGACTTGGATCCTTTAATCTTGAGCAGATTACTAACTACCAAGAGTGGACGGAGAATCCTTCCTGCATCTGATAATATGCGCACTTCTCGTTGATTTTGATCTCTTTTGATTTCCACCTGAATAGAAATGGTTAACACTAGGCTCAAAAGAAACTAAATCACAAATTTATTGCAATTATGACAGTATTTTTTTTATATATGAACTAGGGAAAACAATTACAATAGACAGCTTACAAAGTCACCACAATTGAAAACATAACATAAGAGGAAGAGATAAAAGTGAACCTGATGAGGCAATTCATTTCTCCGTCTTCTATTCCTTAGCTCTGACACAAATGATGTGGAATCTGAACAAACTCCAACCCAATCCCCATTTAGGAAGACTTTATCTTTGTTTCCAAGAACAGTGGTAGTATCATCAACAAGTTCTTCCATCCCACAATCAAACAGCTGAGGAAGTATAGATTCAGTTACATTGGTACTTACTACTCCTGTGACAGCCAAATTTTTGACTAGTCCACAATTTTCACCATCTGGGGTAGAGAGGAAACACACCTTACCCCAGTGAGAAGGATGCCTGCAGCCACAAACTTCCATTAAAATAAATGAAAACATTTAAATTTTTATAATAAAACAATTCAGAGAAATCAAAACTTCATTGTACTACACACATCAATCCCTTAACTAGAGAACAACTACACACATCAATCCCTTTACTAGAGAACAAGTACACAGCTAAAGCAACTAAGACAATGCCGTAGACCAGATCAACCCCTGTAAATGTTTGAGAAGTTGATACTTGTAAAACTAGTGCCAGTGATGACTAAAGAAGAGATTACAGATTTCAACATGATTTCGTATCCAACCATTTCAATCAAAACTTGCTCATTTTACAGATGCATTCCCTCAAAAAAAGACACTTTAGTACTTTACAGAAGCTGATACTGAAAATGAAATGGAAGAGACCAATATAATCACTATGAAAACTCAGCATCTAGTGTACACACTACACAGGCAGTGCTATAAAGTATAGAATTGATGAACCATGAGTTTTAAAGACCAGACAGTCGGTCGTTTGATTTAGTTTCGGTTTTCTAGTTTATAGTAATACTCCGAGGGACCTTCACATCTATTAATTATATAGACTAAAAACAAGATTATTAGTTATAAGATTTAGTATGATGCTGATATTAATTATATTGACTAAGAAAAAAGATTTAGTTATAAGATTCTATTAACGCTCTTCGCCCACCACACAAACTACAGAAAGACCAAAATAGACAGTTAAGGGAACTTACGGGTATCTAGCATCCCCAACCTTTCCTGTGTACTGAACCTGTTGCCTTGTTCTTCTTAATTCAGCCATGGTTTGCAATGGATTTGTTCGGCCAAGAGTTGCAACCACGCCAGAAATCCTTTCCATCCTTTTAAATGGATGTGTCCATGCTCCGGTAGAAAACGCTCTTTGGAGACCATTTGTAATAATGGAAGCATCAAGATAGTGCTCAATTTGACGAACATCTCGATCTCCATATAGGTCTCTCTGCAGGGCCTTCCCCATTCGCTTCCGAGCATGTGCAAAGTGCACTTTAACCTCGCGCTCAAGCAGCTCACCAGCCAAATCAAGCCTCTTATTTCTAAAGTCGTCCCTGTTATCAGTTTTTCGGCGGCCAGTATATGCCAGTAAGAGAACTTTCACCATGTATGCCAGGTACCGTGCCTTTCTTTTTAATCCTTTAATACTTGGAAAGCAGTACATGTTAAGGCACTCGTCAATAGATTCTGGCGGTGGAAATTGTACACCTTTGACACGTTCCTCTAAGAAAAGAAGTGCATTCTTTCCCCTTCGAAATGTTTCGCATCTCTCATCGGCCTCCCGAATGGATGCAAAGAGAATGTTATGAACTCTTCCATCTCCCTCGCCGTAATCAATTAGATCAACAATCTCTTTGTCTGAAGTAACACCAAGAGCAAAAAACAGTATCCATACAGGAATCTCGACAGACAGAAAATATATCGTGAGCATCTTCTCTCCGTTTTTAACTCCTTCGAGAGCAGAATTTTCCACCAATTTAACAACCATCCTATTTCTCTTCATCTGTGACTTGTATGCAACTGCCCAATACGGAATATTAGAAACCCAGAGCCTCTTCAGAAATAATTGCTCCTGTGCAATAAAAATCTGCAACAAAACCAAATTACAAACAGTAGCAAAGAATTACATTGTGAAGACATGCTATAGACATTAAATAACAAAACATAGAGTATGATTACAACATTAATGCACTGATAAAATGTAACGTAACATTTATTAATCTCTAAGAAAAATTTTATTCAATTTTAGTCCCTAATTTGAAAGCATTTTACAGAACTGAGTACTTTTAGTCCCTACAGAAAAATAGGTACTAAAATTTGAGAAAATTTATTAAGGGATTAAACTTAAACAATTGTGACTAAGAACATATTTAACCCTACATTGTATAAAAAACCATAACAAACAAGACCGAAATACAGGTACATAAATCATAATAATATAGCTAACCTTCTCAGCACCCTTGATGAGAAAGTAGCCTCCATGGTCATATTCACAATCAGCTTTTTCAGCTTCACTCATCCAACAAAGATCAGACTTAACCATAACAGGAAGTCTCCCAATAGTAATTTCTCTCTTCTCATCCATGATAATATCTCTATCAATGTATTCCTCTTTCCCAGTCTTAAATTTCTCACTCCGAACCTTCTTCGGAACATATACCTGCAATTAACACACAGTTGAGTCATTCAAACATCAAAGACACCGTATGTGTTTATATCTATCTCTATTATTTTTTATCTTCTACAATTAACACACATTTCAAAAACACACCCTAGTAATTTCTTATGAACAACAACTAAGTAATTTCTTATGAACACTTAACCAAACTGAAAAGCTGAAGAAGTTAGAAAAAAGGTTTCTAACCTGAACTTGAACATCAACTTTGATTTTAGAAGCATAAGTCATTCTCTGTAAGCGAGCATGTCTAGGAAGCATCTTCAACTCTTGAGCATTTCCATCACCACACCAAAACATAGGTCTATCAAGGGTCACATTCCCAAACTTGACAGTGGCATAACGATAATGTTCATTATCACCTTTCTTAGAAGGATCAAAACCAGGAGTAACAGTTAAATCTCCAAATGAATTGAAAGCAGATTGTAAACCAGAAGTGATGAATTGATTATAGGAGTTAATTTGGTGACTGATTAAGCCGTACTCATCGAAGAACATGATGGAAGCTTTTTTGCAGAAATACTTGACCAAATCAGGACTTAACTCGTTGAGAATTTCAGCGTTTGAAGAAGGATCATCTTCGTCTTCTTCTAGGTCAATGTCTTCCATTTGAGTGTCTTCGAGGTTGTAGTCTTCGTCTAGAGTGGTTTTGTAAGCGTCTTTGCTTGAACCAACGTGACCCATTGTTGAGTGTTGAGAATTACAAATTTAGGGTTTGTTCAAGGAAGGAGAAAGGGTTTTGTTTCAACTTAATCGTTGTTCAAAGCTACGCTACGCTTAGTTTTCTCTCTCTCACTCACTCACTCTTCAGTAGTGTAGTGTGACTGTGGAGTGTGAAATGAAATGCATGCAGTTTTTGCGGAAATGGGTGCTACTGCCTAGTAGTACATTTCTTGACAGGAAGGGGAAGAAAGGGAGCGGAAAGACTCATATGCCCTTTGCATTTCGAAAATTGAATCAATCCATTTTATTTTTTTGTCGAGATGAGGGTGTCCATTGCTGAATGTAGTGATTGTTCGACTCCTTAGATTGGAATTGACCAAGAAAATTTAGAAAATTTAAATAATAGAAAATTTAGATTTTTTTTTTTTGACAAAAGAAAGTTTGGAGTTTAAATTAAAATTGAATTCCTATAATAATGTCTTTCGTAATTATACTCCATGAGTGAAAATGAATAAGGTCATAGGGTCTTAGCTTAGTTTACTGTCATAACTATTAAATTGATGATAGTGACAAGTTTTTAAAAAGTATTGTTCTCCATAAATAGAAGTTCATAATATTACATGTAAGCAAATTGCAACACAGAAAGTTTCATTAGAATTACTCCAACATAGAATATTTTGTGGAATTTGGTTTCATTGCTGTGAAAGAACCACCACTTGTTCATCGTCATCTGTTCCAAAGTACCGATCTCCAAACTCGCCCATGCCTGGTATGACACGAAAATCTTCATTCAAACCAATTTCTATCTCAGATGTCACTATTTTAATTCTTGGGAAACTTTTGCAGACCACATGAACACCTTTAGGAGCCTGAATAAGATGAGAAGATAAATAAATGTAACCAATCAAAAGGAAAGAAGTAAGAGAAAACCAATCACACTCCAAAGGGTGAGAAGAAAATAGACATGGAGGAACTAAGATATCAATAACTTACAGAAATCAGATTAAGAAATATAATGTTGGACTCTGGTACACCCTTTTGTATGAGTAAAGAAATCGCTTGAACAGCCGAATTACCTAGAGATGAAAATTTTCGTTGGTTAATCAAAATGTGTCATGACAGAAAATCTAGCAGAATGCAGAAAGAAAATGCAAATATATATTTATATAGTTCAACCGATGCTACCTACACAAACAATCAGTCAAAGAGTTTAACCAAGTGTCTCAGTAATTTGCAACGATACCACGAGGAACGTCATAACCCTAATTAAACTGATTCCAGTTTACAAGGAATACAACAGAAAACAGGTTTGGTCTATACAGCTGCGGCTCTGTTCATGCATCGCAAGCCTTCCACTTCAACCATAAACCTCTCTTTTTTCTTAAATATTTTCAGCTCCAAAATATATCGGCTCATGTTACAATTTGAGTCAGCCCCATTAACATAATTTACAGCATCTCAACATACATCCACTTTCATTATGCTACCTACTGTCTTAACATTATGTGAGAGAACTAAAAGTGATTCTGAAGACTTGAGTTTAGTATGTTTGAGGGTTCTGAATAAGAAGTGATTTTGCCTCTCCAGTTGATTCTAACATGAAATTAGGATTTGTAACTTTTGTCTCCAAACATGATTTTTACACTAAAATATAAATCATTTTACCTTTAATTCAATTTTTACTAAGGATGGATTTTACAAAAAATTCAATCAAAATCAAGAGACTATCACAAACCTGTGCCGAGGATAGGGTCCAACAGTAACACATGCCTTTCTGAGATATCATTTGGCAACTTTTCATATATTAGCTAATCAAGTGATCAAAAGATAAGAAGTCAGTGACTGAAAATGAAATATAGATATGTACCTAAGTATAAATACAAATGTACAAACCTGTTGACCATTGTCACCTTCTCTGTGGATCAGAATTTTCCCAATCTTAATACCTTTACAGCATGCTCTTAAGGCATTCTCCATACTCTCCCCACTGAAATTAGCAAATATTAATATAACAACAGAAAGCGCTTTTATAAATTATAAAATGATGTAGATATAGTTTAACATGAAACGAAGCAGAGGAAGGGAGGAGATAGTTCCTTTAGACACGATATTTTCTTTGTGTATTGAACTATTCAAGATCAGTTCAGCAAAGACACTTAAGGTCATGTTTGGATAAGCAACTTAAATAAGCGTTTATAGTATAAGCATGTATGTATAAGTTATTTCTATAACAAAAGATAGAAATAAAGTCAAACTGTTTTTATATAAGTTATAAACAGTTTTCATAAACTATCCTGGAGAGCTTATGAAAGTAAGCTAAAAACAGTATAGAACAATTTAACAAGTGCTTATGCTAATAGATAAGCTTAAATAAGTCAATACTAGACTAATACCTTCTGATGACAGAGACACCACACAACCTCTTACAAAAATCCACACCAGTGTATACAGAACCTGCATTTGAAGAAGGCATAGAAAGTTAACATGTTGAAACATGGCACAAATTAAATGAATTGAAGAAGAAAATCATTACATAGAGACATATTTTGTTGCAATTAAAATCTTAAAGATCGAGAATGAAAAGGAAAAGATTACCTGTGGGAGTGATTATTTGCTTTTCTGTAAATGGAAGATGTCCCAAACCATGTTCTACAACCTGGTCAAGCGCATAATTAAAGAAAATGTTGCAACGCCAACAAATTAAGAATGTCATAATGAAACATGTTTACTTACCAAACGAATCAAACGGTCAGCATAAAATACAAAATCATGCTTCGTTATCTGAGCATCACGTATAAGGGTATGCATGCCTCGTATCTGCATATAAGCAAATATCATGATGATTCAACCTTTATAACAAAAACCAAAGCTTGGAGCTCTTGGAACGATTATTGAGAAGATTAATAAATTGTAGTAAAAGGATACCTGAAAAGTTGACTGAATGACATATAAATTCGGATATATTTTACACAGGTCATGTTGACCAAGCTTTGTGCGGATATGCTGAACAATCAAATCAACAGCTACATGATTATCTCCTCCACGAGGTATGATTATATCGGCATACTTTTTTGTTGGAAGAATAAAGTCATCAAAAGCTGGCTTCACAAATTTTGAATACTGCAACAAGTGCAACATAAGAATCAACTGCCGAAATTCATTTAATGAATGAATTGACCATCACAATACCATAAAGAATGTGTTAGCTTGATCAAGATCATAATAAGCCCAAAACCAATCCTTAATGGTATAATTCCCCAAAATTTGAATAATACATAGGTTTCATTATTATTAAGGAATTTCAATAGCAGCCAATGAGCATTATGAAATTAATTAAATATATTTCCCACTTCTTGAAAAGAAGCAATATAATCAATATGAAATTAATAAAATATAAAATCAAAATGTGCTCATGATAGTGCAAAATGACGTGGTTTTAAATTGCTACCTGATCAAGAATTGCTCCAATATCCCGATCCTTCTCGCTGGTATCACGCCTAATCCTTCTTGCCAAACGAACATCAGCATCTGCACTGAACATTTAAAATGTAAAGTGACAGCTGAATTTAGTATTTCAACTATAACACGGAAAATCTACCGGATTATAAAATAACTAGAAGGTACACGGGCGAAAATTCAGTATAAAGAATCAACAAATAAACGAAAGAAATAACCAATGTGAAGATAGTGGGTCAAAATATCATAGATTCATAGTAACACCCCCACCCCCCCAAAAGAACTCATTTTAAGTAATACATAGGAATTTTCGTGCATCACATTGTGGGTTATGAGGAAGGGGGACACCAATTCCGTATAACAAAAGATTCCACATATAAATTAATAAATTCTGAGTTAGAGGAAACAAAAGGACCTGTGTCAACAAATATCTTCATATTCATCAACTCCCGAACACGTGGATCATGGAAAACAAGGATGCCTTCCAAAATTATAACATCTGAAGGGTTCACCTGAAACACATTAAAGCTAAATAAAATGGAATGATAGTGACACAAGCTTTGTTACAAAACTGAGTCTAAATATGCATTTAGATTATAACATCATATATATTTTATACTAGTGATATGCACTAAAAAAAAAGAAAGGTATTCTTTTACATGATATTTACAACTTAAAATTTGGAATTTAATCTGAAGTTGTTAATCATTTTAAAAATATAGGGGGCTAAAAATGCTAAAAAAAATTGAGGTTCCAAAATATACCCTTCTTGACGCATCACTTTTGTAACTCTTAAAATTATACTTTGGAATATCTACAGCTTCACCATGCTTCAACTTGTCCATAACACGGAGCAATTCCTCGGTATCAAAAGCATCTGATGATAAAAAATAACAGAAGTACAAGAACATTCACATAGTTATTAAGAAAGTAAAATGTTATATATTTTCCTAATCCTGCTCCTAACCTATCACAAGAAATGGTTGGGTTCTGCCGGTGATTAACAATAAGAACTACACCAGAGTACAAAATGATGAACAAACTGAAAATGAGAACAAACTCTCTAAGGCATTTAAGAGACCTTCTCTCTCCCGAACTTTATGACTTACAAGAAAACTGTTTTCCCCCTACTAACTGACTCTGATTTATCCTCTCCTACTGTAACTAACTTACATTCTTCTATTAAATTTTGCTGCTGAATTCATAATTTTTTTCTGCTGAATGACTAGAAAATGATAAGTCCAAAGTTTGGTCAATGAATAGAAAGGAAATATCAAAAAGCATCATAGTCAGTTAACAGATTTTTTCACCCTTTACAGTATCTTAGAATCAAAAGACATTCACTAATGACGTCAAACTATGAAGTGCAATTGTACTAACCAGGATGGTCAAAGTTGTAATCGTTTACCCGTGCCCGTTCCTCCTCAGTCAAGTTATTGTAAAAAGAATCCTGTCATAAGTTAAATAGTTAACTTATTAAGATCAATGTATCAATATAAGTACAACCGATTGATTGTGGCCTCAGTGATCATTTTAAACAGCAAATAATAAGTCTTGATATTTTCTTGATCGACCAAAATATGTATGCATAGAAAGAATTCATTACCTGATTAACAAGCACAACTCGCTGGTCATGAAGCTGTTGAACAATCATATCACAAACTGTTTTTTTTCCGGATGCCGCGCCACCAGCCACACCTGAAAAAATAGATAAATATATTGGAGTCATCAAGATAAAAGTTCTACAAATTGAAAAACAATGCATCCACAACAAACCAAACATGCATATTCTATAAACAATGCATCCACAACAAACCAAATTGAAAACCAAGCTTTTATCATGTGTGATAAATGTGGAGGAAGCTCTACTCTATAAACAAACCAAACTTGCATATTCTACAAATTGAAAAACAATGCATCCACAACAAACCAAGCTTTTATCATGTGTGATAAATGTGGAGGAAGCTCTACTCTATAAACATAGCATGATATATAAGCTGACAGAATTGAAATGATAATATTATCCTAGAACTCGTACTTGCATATTAAATGCTAGGTAATTTAGTATCACGTTAATTTTTAATAACACAAATAAGAGAAATGTGATTTCTTTTCAGAGCAAGCATGAGTCTACTTATCTATTTGCAACTAACTAATTAATGGTCTTTACAAACAAAACTCAAATCATGGTTTATAGTGCCTCTCAATTCCTAGCAGTAAAACCATCAAGATATTACAGACACAAGAAATGCAAAGCAAAGTCCACCCACTACCGACAGACGAAAATAGGAACTCGTCAATGACTTTACTACAACATTGGCGACTTTGCCATAAGAAAACGCACCTATGACGAAAGGTTGGTTGTACATAACAGTTGTCGATGTTGTTGGTTGTTCTGTGCTAGTCTCTCTTTTCTCAAAACCATCCATGTGAAATCCAGAAAAATGAACTTCAGATGAAGATCCCATTAAATCAACAGCTGACTTAGCAGTACCCATTAGTGAATACCTGGAAAAAAATAACAATTGTTAAAAATAACCAAATGATAAATATTAATAAATAAAAAATTCAAGAAAAGACAACAAACATATTAATCATGGATATGGAGGACTTATGCAGGATTTTGAAGGATACCACAATCTAAAAGCATTTTAATCAAAGCTTGCAAATATGTGTTTAAATGGATCAGGTCAAAGCATTTATTTATTCAACCCTTTGGCACTTTTAGTCATCACTCAATTTTATTATAAAATGACTAGGAATATTCTTATGCTAATCAACACATGCATTGACTAAACCAGCTTAAAGTAGCATGTTGTTCCTTTGTCTTACCACAAGAGTCATTGCAGATTGAGATTAAAATTACTAAAGCTGCTAAAAGCATGCCAAGGGAATAATACTAAAAGGGTTTTCAGACCTGACAGAATCATTTTCTCAAATCTCCTCTAAAGTCTAAACTCTAAAACTAAACTAATTCCTCTAAACCAAGTGTCTGGCTCAAGTGGTTATCGAGTTTCATTTAAGGTCGAATCAATAAGGTACACCCGAGTTCGATCCATGTCAGGAACAATCTTTGGCTAAGATTTACTTACCTTAAACTTCGAATTATTACGACACTTTCCCCTCCGAACCAGAGGGTTATGAGAAAATAAAACCAATAGTCCAATACCTCTAAGTTCCTCAAGTTAAACAAAAATTCATTCTACAATTTCATTTCCCATTATCAATGAAGCTCCAATTGAATTAAACATGTATAGAAAGAAAAATAAACTAAACATCTTGAAGCATGGAGAAGCTGCTGTGCAATGCAATTTGCAGCCAGAATAGAAACAAAGAAACTAACTTTATACTCACCCATTTCATTTCAGCACTATACATCCCAATTACTACCAAACAATGAAATGGGTTTTCCAAAACTAAATCCAGATCCAATAAAAAGAAGAAAAGACTTCATCTTTGGATTAAAATTGAATTCAACACAAAAAACCAAGCAATGCACAGAAAAAGATGGTTGAACCAACTAGTCATATATATGCTGACTTCAAAAACGTACCTTGTTAGAACAAAGAAATTGAGTGTGAAAGGGAGAAGTGCAGAGAGATTGAAGAAGGTAAGAGAAATCAAAGATAGAGTTTGTAGTTCATATGCCAACAAAACATTCAATGATGGAACTTTAGGTGTAGTATATACTATAGACCCTTTTGCTTTGTTTTATTTTGGTTTATAGTAGTAGGTTAGTGATCATTTTCTCATATAAGTGGATTAATATAGACAATGTAATAATGAGAGTTTCAATTTAAAAATTCTCACTTGTTCACTTTTATAGGTGAATTCTTGCACTACTAAAGTGGTTTTCTTTCTATATTATTGAAGTAAATACTGCTATAATAGTATTGCTATCTTGAAATTTTTATATTTAATTTATCCAAATTTAATCATATGTCTCGTTTCGATTTATTTATTTATTTATTTTCACCATTAATTTAATTTGGTTTGGATTAATTCTGATGTCAAGTGATTTCTGTCTCCTTCTGAGTTCAGTTGCAGAAATCAAATTGTGATCGTTTCTACTAAATTCAGCGTTAATAATCATTGAACTAACTAAAATTTGATCTCTGATATGCCTCATTTCAATTTTAAATAAGCTAAAATTGATTCTAAATGTTATGAGATTTTGATATGTTTTTTTTTTGTTACACTTACAGATATGTTTTATTAATTTAAATGTATTATCTTAATTTTATTTTTAAAATTGATTATACTATTTTGTGTAAAAAAAATGATCCAAGTATTATTTTATTTTATTTTTATAGCAAATAATTGTTATTTACTGACTTATTTGGACTTAATTGTAGTATTTTTTACCAACTATTGTGGTTGTTTGGACTTGAATGAATGGATACGGTCTCTGGACGTATCATTGTGTGTTTCAAAGTTGATCGGAACTCATTCCAATCCACCGTGGCGCTGAATCAGATATGGGGCCCGCTTGCATGCTTTACTCTACTTTTGTCGTGTTTGAAAGAAAATTATCATCTAAACCTTATTGAGCTTATAAAAAAAAAAAAATCTAAATCTTAATTGACGTCAAATTTAATAAAAAAATTAGTATAATTCAATCTTTATAATTATATTTTAGAAAAAACTATAATCACTTAATAGTCGTTTCAAATATCTTAAACTATTAGAGTATTTTCCTCTAGAATAAGTGAATAAAAAACAAAAATAAATTAAAAATTTTATATCTTAAAACAAAAATGAAAAGTATTTTAAACATAAATAGTTTTTGTAATGACATTTATGTTTGATCTTACCTGGTTAAAAGAATTGGTTGGTCGTCCGTTTCGTCGTATGAGCTTGATGAAGCGGAGGGGAATTTATAATTGTAAGACACTCTGACGCTCAAGTCAGTAAGTTGAGGGAGGAGCATATACAGGGGTAGAAGAGATAATATCTGGACATTGCAGATAAATGAGAGAATGACGTATATATTTCAATGTTAGGCCAAGGTCATTGACGAGGAAGGTGAATGACTTGTCCCTGCCATCAATGATTGTCGGAAATTTGACTTGCAGTCATAATGAACAGTATATGCTCATCATCTTGATGTCGACCATTACAATTATGTAGCGACGACTGAATGAGGGACGCGGTGTGTCGGGCTCACCCTGTGGTGGGCCTGCTCGACCCAATACAGTTTGGGTCTGTTCATTGTCAGGTCCAGTCCAGAACAGTGTTAATTTTCCTTCAAATATACTAGTTGAAATTGAATTTGAAACAAATACTTTAGCAATTTTTATTTTCATGCATATTTAAATTTTTACTGATTTTCATTTGTATTAATTTTTTATTTAGAAAAAGGTGGAACCCATTTACTTCATGTGTCAAATTTGATATCATAAAATTATGTATTTTGTGCGTTTGATCTTCTAAAAAACAGAGTACTGGACATGACAACTTTTTGTACCCTGTTTGCTATAAAAATTGGTTATGGGACTAGACAAAATAGGTAGAAAGGGACAGGACAAAATCAGAAATTTTTGTTCTTCACTAAACCACAGGACAACTTTTTATCCACAGTACAACTATAAAAATATGAAAATACCCTTTTTATTTTCAAATATGAAAAAATTATCTCCCTATCTCTCTTCGATATAATTTTGTCTTGTCTTGTACCATCTTATTTTGTCCAGTACTATCTTGTTCTGTCCTGTACTGTTCTGTCCAGTACTTACTGTTTTGCGAATCAAACGCACCATAAAAGTTATAAAAAGTTGTTTGTTTATAGATTATTTAGCCCCTAATAAAAAAAATTGCTTCTCGTCAAAAAAAAAAAATCTGCTTCCTCCATTTTTCTTACCAAAAAAATATGATCCACCATTGATAATTTAGTAATCCTCTTTTGCTTTTGACTAGTAATTAGTACTAATCCTTTGTATTCTTTGCTATTTGTTTTATAAATTCAGTCTACCTGCTTATCTTTTTGAGAGGCTTAAGAGTCAAATACGTAATTTTATAAATATTTATTTGTCATATTGTTCCAAATACTACATCCAAAATCAACTTTCTTAACTAGATTTGTATATAGCAAAGTTCTAAAGTAGGATTATTTTCTTACGGAATTTGTAGACGTTTGTACTTTTCAATTAGAGTATAAGAAGGTTTAGTATAATTTAGGTTATGAGTGACAATATTAATTTTGAGTAAATTAATTTGTAAAATTTAGTTTACCTAAAACTATATTGAGTGTAAAGTTGTTTTTAGTATGACTCCACATTTGAGTTAAGATTCTTGGATGAGTATAATTAAAATCAAAGTTTTTGTTATGTATATACACAATCCATATGTGAATTGAGTTAAATATAAATATAAGTCTAACTATAAACTTCAAACTTCAGATTACAAATTATGTTTAGGTTCAAAAATTATAGAGTAATTATGAGAAAATGTTGAGTTAGATGTAAAGTAAATTATAAGAAAATATTAATTTATACGATGGTGATTAACGCTTAACATAATAGTAAGAACCAACTGCGTTTGAATGATAACTAAATAACGAAGACTAACTTGGTGCAGCGAGGCATTCTTTCACCGGAGGTTCAGCATTGTGTTACAGGTTGTGGCGGCATTGAGTCAACTCAGCATCTTTTCCTTACGTGTGGTGTTTTTGGTTCTTTATGGCCGCTGGTTCGGGACTGGATTGGTTTCGTGGCAGTGGATCCCTCGACTCCATCTGCGCATTTTTCCCAGTTTGTTCATGCAGCAGGAGGCGGTCGGGGAGCGGCGATCTTTCATGCAGCTGGTATGACTTGTTTGTGTTTCGGTCATATGGACCGAGCGCAATCACCGCCTTTTCCAAAATACGGCGCATTCGGTTTCTCATTTGATGGACTCGATCAAGCGGCATTCCTTTCAGTGGCTGAGGACTCAACATCCTGGGATAGTGGTTCATTTACATAGTTGGTGGGTGAAACCTCTGTTGTGTTTGAGTTCTTGATTGGGCGAGGTTGTTCTGTTTTCATATTTGTGTTGACTTTTGATGTAAACATTTTTGACTTTTTCTAGCACACCTTGTGCTGGGGGTTATTACTTTTTCTCGGTTTATATATATATATATATATATATATATATATATATATATATCTCATTTTGGCTTGTTCAAAAAAAAATGATAACTAAACTATTTGATGACATAATTTGCCCCGAGCACTTGTTAAATGACATAAATTATAAGAAAATAGATATTATAAATCTATGGAAGGCACAACATAATGATCATACTCCCATCTGATGACACTCTGTCATTACGTAATTTTTAGCATAATATTTATGGATTTTTAGACTCAAAGTAGATCAAACAGCTGAAATAGCCAGAAAAACATGTCAAGACAGGAAGAAACAGCACAAAACAGAAGATGTAAATTCTGGTATCATCGTGACACGATGGGCGCGCGATCAGGCAAACAGAAAGTACAAAATTTGGGGCCATCGTGGCACGGTGGATCTCATCGTGACACGATGGAGCGCGCTTCTGAACCTATAAATACGTCAAGTTTCATTATTTTTAGGGTTCGGAATTATTTTATCAGAGTTTTAGCGACTACGACGTTCTCTCTGGAGATTTTGAGCTTGGCAACAAGATTAGAAGCTTCACATCATCCACTCTTGCATGTATAATTTCTATAACTCTTTGTAATGGTTATTATCATCATGAGTAGCTAATTCTCTAGTGATTAGGTTATGAGATGATCTTTCTTTGAGCAAATTGAACCATGTAGATTGTTGAGGATCTTATTATGCAATTGAAATCCTAATATTATTCAGTTATCTCTTTGTTTAATGCTTTTTATGAATTTGCAACTTATGAATTGAATTTAGGAATCGAATGATTACTAACCCTAACTTTCGAAACTCGATCATGAGATAACTGTTTGGTCAATAATTGTTTTAGAGATATCGGATTATTGAACCATGATAATTAGAATTAACGTGCATCAATCTTTCTATGAATTTGAATTGACCTAAGACATTAGGAAGTTATTTTTATAGAAAAGGGTTCTTAGTCATTAACACCGGTTTGAACCACTTAGTTAATTCATCGTGATATTAAGAAGGCAATTGTAGGATAGGACCGCATCTACCAATTTGTGACGAGAAAGTGATTCGAATAATCTGATCATTCTCATAATTCTGAAATCAATTTATCTTTTTCTCAATTTTATCAATTGAAACCTATATGCAAACAACCCCCCCCCCCCCCCCCCCCCCGTTGCTTTTAAATTACATTCTAAATCAAATAGAATTGCTTTACCGAGATTTAGACAATCCCTGTGGATACGAATCTTATAAATATTATTACTTGACGACAGTTTAGTACACTTGCTAAATTATCCATCAAGTTTTTGGCGCCGTTGCCGGGGATTGTTCTTTAATTTCAACAAGGCAATTTTATCTTGTTTAGGGTTTTATTTTTTTTTTATATATATCTTGTTATTTATTTTCTGTCAAAAAAAAAAAAAAAACAAAACATATCTCTCGCTGAAATTTCTATTCCTTGTTATTTTTATTGTGCAGTGCTATTGAGGTATTTTTTGTCTGTGTATGCGAGGTAAAGAAGATCTTCTCTTTGATCCTGAGATCGAAAAAACTGCAAAAGCGAACAGGAAAGCAGCCCGGTTAGCTAAAGAAGCTGCACAAGAACTAATTGATTCTTCTTCTGAACAATCCGTCGAAAAAGAGGAAGAAGAAAACATTATGGATCCACCACCGCCGCCACCTAGGCGAACCATGGGCGATTACTGTCGCCGAACGGATGCAGGACAAATTTCTCAGGGGTTCCAACCGGCAAATCCGGTTACTTTTGACATCAAGAATACGGTTCTTACTGGGCTGAGAGAAAATCAGTTCGATGGGAGCGCAATCAGAGACCCATGGGAGCATCTCTTCCGTTTCTATGAAACATGCACCATGTGTCAACCGGCGAGATTCAATGAAAGTCAAATCAAGTTGAGGTTGTTTCGGTTTACTCTTATTGGTAGCGCAAAAGATTGGTTACAATGCATTCCGAGTGGTACCATCACCACTTGGAAAGAATTAGAAGATAAATTTCTGGAGCGCTATTTTACCAATGACATGTTCTTAGCAAGAAGAGCTGAAATTACTGGGTTTGAGCAAGGAGAGTCAGAATCCTTGTATGAAGCTAATGAAAGATTCAAGCTTTTATTGAGGAGGTGTCCTAATCACTCCTTAGATGCTATGGAGCAGATGCAGATTTTCACCAGAGGACTTAGAATGCAATCCCGCATGTTGATAGACGCCTCAGCTGGTGGTACTATTAAAAATAAAAATGAAGATGAAGTCAAGGAATTGATCGAGAACATGTGCTTGAACGAATACAGATCTAAGAGTGAAAGAGATGTCAAGAAGACGGGCATGATAACTGTTGACACGCAAACTGCTTTGTTGGCTCAAATAGAAATACTGAACAAGCAGTTGGCAAAGCAGACTCTAGATAGTGAAAAGGCAAATCAAGCTCAAGTTCTACGTTGTGATTTTTGTCAAGGACCCCACTCTAATGGGAATTGTTCGCCTGAAGCATCTACTGAAGAGGCAAATTACGCGGGTAACTACAACCCGTACTCCAACACTTATAACCCAGGTTGGAAGGATAACCCTAATTTTAAATGGGGTAATCAAGGAAATACTGCTCAAGGAAATTCTCAAAATCAACAACCAAGGAAACCTTCTCCTCTTGAAGAAGCCTTGACCAGCTTTATCAAAGTGACTCAAACCAACTTTCAAGAGATCAAATCCAATCAAGATGCCATGAAGTCTTTTCAAGAAACATCAAATAAGAATCATGAAGCATCTATCAAGAACCTTGAAACTCAGATTGGGCAATTATCTAAGCAACTAGCATCTCAGAAGAACGGTGGCTTTGCAGGAAACACTCAAGACAATCCAAAGAATGAAAACTGCAAGGCTATTGAGTTGAGAAATAGAGTAGTGCCAACGGTGGAGAATCAAAAGAGCGAGAAGAAAAAGAAAGTAGAAGAAAAAAAGAAAGATGATGTTGAGGGAGAAGTTGAAAATGAGTGGTTAGTAGTAGATGAGGAAGAAGTTGAAAATGAAAAGAAGAAAAAAATAGAGGGAGAAAAAAGCGAGAAATTAATATATGTAGACTCTATTCTGAGAAAGTCTAAAAGCCAAGTGCTGAAAGAAGGAGACAAGAAGCAAGAAGTACCTCCTTATGTGAAGTTACCTTACCCCCAAGTTTCAAAGAAGAATCAGAAGCTTGAGAGCCAGTTCAAGAAGTTCATGGAGTTGTTTACACAGTTGCAAGTTAATATTCCCTTCAGTGAGGCTCTTGACCAAATGCCGGTGTATGCAAAATTTATGAAGGAACTATTGACGGGTAGAAGGAAATTTAGAGATGATGAAAATATTGCACTTTCTGAGAATTGTAGTGCTATCCTTCAAAGGAAGCTCCCTCCTAAGCTGAAAGATCCTGGTGCTTTCACTATTCCTTGCACCATTGGAAAGGTAAGTGTGGGGAGAGCTTTATGTGACTTGGGAGCAAGTATTAATCTGATGCCATTATCTATGATGAGAAAGCTAGGGATGGGTGAACCTAAACCTACAAAAATGACACTCACCTTAGCCGATCGTTCGATTTCTTATCCTTATGGCATGTTGGAGGATGTTTTGGTAAAAGTGAATGACCTCTTGTTCCCTGCTGATTTTGTGATACTTGATATGGAAGAGGATGCTGAAATACCATTGCTTCTAGGAAGACCATTCTTAGCTACTGGTAGGGCTCTTATTGATGTAGAGTTGGGAGAACTCATGTTGAGATTTCAAGATGAGCAAGTGGTGTTCAATATTTTTGAAGCTATGAAACATAGAAACGAAAATCCTCAGTGTTATCGAGTTGATGTTTTGGAAGATTTAGTAGAAGAAGTGTCAACAAATGAAGAGATTGGGACACCTCTTGAGCGGGTGATTGTGAACTATATTGAAACTATTGAAGAAGGAGTAGATGTTGAAGTTGAGGAGTGTGTGCGTCAACTAGAGGCTACTAAGGTAGAGACTATACAAAGAAAAATTGAAGAATTAATTTCTCCGGAATCTAGTGTTGCACCACCCAAGGAAACTGAGAAAGCTAATGCCCTTGAATTAAAAGAGTTACCAGAGCACTTGAAATATGTTTTCTTGGGAGAAGAGCCAATGCAGCCTGCCATCATCAGTAATTCACTCAATCCATTAGAAGAAGAAAAGCTCTTGAGGGTGTTGAGAGAGAATAAGGAAGCACTTGGTTGGAGGATATCTGATCTGAAGGGAATAAGCCCAGCCTATTGTATGCATAAAATTAAGCTTGAAGAGGAGGTCAAACCGGTTGTTCAGCCACAAAGGCGACTTAATCCTACCATGAAGGAAGTTGTGAAAAAAGAGGTATTGAAGTTGCTTGAGGCCGGAATGATCTACCCGATTTCTGATAGTGCATGGGTAAGTCCGGTTCATGTGGTCCCTAAGAAGGGAGGTATGACTGTTGTGAGGGATGAGAAGAATGAACTAATCCCTACTAGAACAGTCACCGGGTGGAGAATGTGTATAGATTACCGGAGGTTGAATACCGCTACAAGGAAGGATCATTTTCCACTTCCCTTCATGGATCAAATGTTGGAAAGATTGGAGGGTCAAGCCTATTATTGCTTCCTTGATGGTTATTCTGGCTATAACCAAATAGCTGTTGACCCGGCCGATCAAGAGAAAATCGCCTTCACATGTCCGTTTGGGGTGTTTGCTTACCGAAGGATGCCCTTTGGTTTATGCAACGCACCCGCCACGTTTCAAAGGTGCATGCTTTCTATTTTCTCTGATATGATTGAAAACTCAATAGAGGTGTTCATGGATGATTTTTCTGTTTTTGGTAAATCTTTTGACAATTGTCTTGATCACCTTAATGCCGTTTTGAAGAGATGTATAGAAACTAATCTTGTTTTGAACTGGGAAAAATGTCACTTCATGGTAACGGAAGGAATTGTCTTAGGACATAAAATTTCTTCAAGAGGCATTGAGGTGGATCGAGCAAAAATTGAAGTAATAGAAAAATTACCACCTCCTGTGAATGTAAAGGGAGTGAGGAGTTTTTTAGGGCACGCCGGTTTTTATCGACGTTTCATAAAAGACTTCTCCAAAATTGCTAAGCCATTATGCAATCTCCTTGTCAAGGAAAATGATTTTGTTTTTGATGATGAATGTTTAAAGTCTTTTTCTTTGATTAAAGATAAGTTGGTCACCGCGCCCATAATCATCGCACCTAAGTGGGAACTTCCTTTTGAGCTTATGTGTGATGCCAGTGATTATGCGGTTGGAGCGGTGCTTGGCCAACGACATGAGAAATTTTTCCATGCTATATACTATGCCAGCAAGGTCTTGAATGAAAATCAAATAAATTATTCCACCACAGAAAAGGAGTTGTTGGCTATAGTATTCGCGTTGGAAAAGTTTCGCCCGTATCTAATTGGCTCCAAGGTTGTTGTTTTTACAGATCATGCAGCATTGAAGTATTTGTTGACAAAGGGGGAATCTAAACCCCGACTCATCCGGTGGGTGTTACTGTTGCAAGAATTCGACCTTGAGATCAAAGATAAAAAGGGTGTTGAGAATGTGGTAGCTGACCACCTCTCAAGATTGGAAAACTCAGAGGTCACAAATAAGATGAAAAATATAGTTGAGGAGTTTCCCGATGAGAAATTGTTAGCAATCTCTGCAAGACCATGGTATGCTGATATGACTAATTTCAAAGCCGGTAACATTCTGCCGGATGAGTTCACGTGGCAGCAGAAGAAGAAATTCTACAAAGATGCTAACTTCTATCTCTGGGACGATCCGTACTTGTTTAAGATCGGTCCAGATAACCTGATTAGAAGGTGTGTGGCAGGTGAGGAGGCCAATAATATCATGTGGCACTGCCACAACTCAGCATACGGGGGTCACCACAGTGGAGAAAGGACAGCAACAAAAATTCTCCAATGTGGGTTCTGGTGGCCTACCGTGTTTAAGGATTGTGTTGAGTATGTAAAAGGTTGTGACAAATGTCAACGAACAGGTAATATCTCCATGAGGAATGAGATGCCCCAAAATGGTATTCTAGAAGTTGAACCGTTTGACTGTTAGGGTATTGACTTCATGGGTCCTTTTCCTTCATCTTATTCAAATTTATACATACTTGTTTGTGTAGATTATGTCACCAAGTGGGTTGAGGCAATAGCTTGTGTTGCTAATGATTCCCACACTGTTATTAACTTTTTGAAAAAGAATGTTTTTGCTAGGTTCGGAGTACCCAGAGTATTGATCAGTGATGGGGGGAAGCACTTTTGTAACAAATATTTGGAAAGTGTATTGGCAAAGTATAATGTGAAACATAAAGTGGCAACCCCCTATCACCCGCAAACTTGTGGACAAGTCGAGGTCTCTAACCCGCAGTTGAAACAAATCCTTGAGAAGACAGTTGCTAACTCAAGGAAAGATTGGTCAAAGAAGTTAGATGATGCACTGTGGGCATATAGGACGGCATTCAAAACTCATCTTGGAGTGTCGCCCTATCAGTTGGTATATGGTAAAGCATGTCACTTGCCGGTAGAGTTGGAGCATAAGGCCTATTGGGCAGTGAAGTTCTTAAATTTCGATGAGAAAGCAGCCGGAAAGAAGAGGTTGTTGAAGCTCAATGAGTTGGAGGAGATGAGACTTCATGCGTATGAAAATGCGGTCATCTACAAGGAAAGGACAAAGCGGTACCATGACAAGAACTTGTCTAGGAGAGAGTTTCATCAGGGACAACAGGTTCTGCTATACAACTCAAGATTGAAATTATTCCCGGGTAAACTCAAGTCTAAATGGTCAGGACCGTTTGTGGTTAAGGAGGTTTCACCTCATGGAACCATTGAATTGCAAGAACCAGGCTCCTCAGTGACGTTCAAGGTGAATGGACAACGTGTGAAACCCTACAACGGGGGAGGGATTCCTACTCAAAGGATCTCGTTGGTGCTAACTGACCTCTAAAGTCGGTTGGAGTCAAGCTAGTGACGGTAAAGAAGCGCTGGGTGGGAGGCAACCCACCAATTTTGTCTTAGGTATAATTTTCTTTTCCTTTATCTTAAAATTTTTTCTGAAAAAAACCAAAAAAAATAAAAAAAAAACTGGTCATCGTGACACGAGTGGGAGCATCGTGCCACGATGGACTAAACGTTCCTTCCAGAAACCTTAAAAAAAACTCCCCATCGTGTCATGATGATCCCTGCCGTGACACGATGCCAAAACAGAAAGGGCTCAAAATCAGCCCATCGTGACACGATAATCTTTGCCGCGCCACGATGCAATTCCAGAAAGTCATAAAAAAAGCCAGATCGTGGCACGATGGGCTGTACCGTGACACGATCTGGGCGGTTTCAGAAAACAGAACACCCTTAAAACTGCCTCATCGTGACACGATCAACCCCATCGTGTCACGATCGCCTCCGCCTATAAATCCCCCTTCTAAAAACCTAATTCTCAAAAATTGAAAAACTAGCCAAACCCTTGCCAAATTTTTTCCTGGCCGCGCGCACCACCCTTTTCCTTCCTTCTTTCTTTTCCTTTTCCACTCCAACCTCCATTGAAACCCCAAAAATCTTCAACCCAATCTTCACCAACCACCATAAACACTTTCCCTAACCCCCATTCACCATAAAAACCTTCTCTTTTCCACTTTCCCTAACTACCCAATTCCCCATGGCACCAAAGAAATCCAAAACCAAACACACCACCAAAAAAACCAAACCTAACCCACCTAGAGGACCACCATCCATACCCACAGAAATTGAACCCCCTTTTTACCCGGACAAATTTCTTGATGCGGCGGCCCAAACTCGGTTCCATAAGATCAAGGGTTACCGGATGGTTCAGGAAAGGGCATTTGCTTTTGACAAACTTGGTGGCTACCCTGAGTTCTATGAAGCTTTCACTCAAAGGGGTTGGGAACAACTCAATGATATGATACGACCTGTCGTGAATAAATCCTTGGTGATAGAGTTTATGGCAAATGCTCATAGTTGTGACAAATACATATCATATGTAAGAGGTAAGCATCTTGACTATAGCCCTGATTCGATTAACCATCTGTTGGGTTTGACACCACCTGAGGTGTGTGATGTGGTAAGGAAGAGAGAGGAGTGTAACAACTGGAGTGAAGAGGACTGGGAAGAGTTGAAAGAAACTCTGTGTAGAGAGGGAACTACATGGCGAAATGCACGAGGGTTAATTAAATCTTCTTTCAAACCCATCCCCAAAACGTGGGGTTCTTTTGCATTACAGACTCTAGAGGGCACATCTAGCCCCACTGATATTCCGTTGAAGCGAATCCTAACTATCGCTACACTGCTAGATGGCTCTCCTATCAATGTTGGTGCCTTAATTGCTGACAATATCTATGAGTGTGTTTCTTCAGGCCATAGGGCACTTCCACATGGAAATCTTATTTGTTGGTTATGTGAGAATGCAAACTGCCGTGAGTTTCTAAGTGATCAAGAGGCACCTAGCATGGGTTCGATTACTGATGCGGTTGTTAACAAATTCATGGAATAATATAATGTGTATATGGAGAACCTGATTATGAGGGAGGAGGAAGGTTTGGTTCCACCTGTGCAACCTCAACCGGCTCAAGCACCACCACAGCCACAGTTTGTTCCGGGTGAGGGGAGTAATACCGGAGTCCACCAGCCTGTTCATCCCATGATGTTAGATTATATGTTTGGGACGGCTACTTGGATGAATGAGACATCTGATCAAGAGTTGTGGCCTCGGCCGAGGTTTGGACCAGAATTCATTGCTGCACTTGAGGCGAATCGGCGTCCGGTAACAGGTTCCTACAACAGGTTTAATGGATCAAGAGGTGAGATGGATGAATACTTTGAGAGTTGGAGAGGCAGAGCTGCTGACCAGCGCCATGAAATCATTCGCAATTTCAATTCTGAGGAGGCGGCAAGGAGGTCACAAGCACATTCAGGGCCAAGTGTCGATGCTGAGATGGATACAGATAATCCTAACACTTGGATTGATCCAGACTACTTCGATGAGGATTGAGTTGGACTACTGATGGTTCAACATTTATTTTTCTGTCTATTTATCGCACTTATTTTATTTAGTCATAGTTGAACAATTTATTTTGGTTTGTACTCGTTTTAAGGATTTCTTCCCTGTTTTGTACTGGATTGGAACTTGTTTATTATTGATGAATCTGCTTGTCATTTGATGTTTACCAGTCTAGTAACAATTTTATTACCAAGTGATATGCTGAAAGTTCATATGGAGGAGTGACTTGGATTTCAAAGGCGAAGTGTACGGCAGTTACTAGGTAGTCACAACTCCCATAAATCTCAACTGTAAGGTTCATGGCCATATTTTATTTTTCAATTTTCATATAATGAGTGTTCCGTGCTTAGTGCATTTATGGTGTTTGCATTGTTTCTTTACTAATGATTGGTCTCGGTCGTTTATACACTAAGGCAAATTGCTTGGTCCCTTGAGCCTTTGTAGCCTACCTTGATATAATGTTGATAATCCTGTTTGAAAACCCACTTTGAGCCGGTAGGTATAGATCCTTTTGATTCGGTGACAAACTATGTTATAAGCCCAAAGACCGGTAGTGATGGACCCAATTTTCATTTTGAGTTAGGCTATTTAGGGAAGTACTTAAATGAATAAGTTTGGGGTTGCCTTTGGAATTGCAACCAACTAAGTTTGGGGTGGGGTACTAGAGATTCATTCAAATAAATAATTGCATGAAAAGTATGAAAAAAACACAAATACAAATAGGTGTATTCAAAAAAAAAAAAGATGATGAAAAAAAAAAAAGAGAAAAAAAAAGAAGAGAGAAACGAAAAGAAGGGACTTGAAATGAATATCAAAATTACATTAGTTTGATAGTCCCAAGTATGATCTCTAGTACTTTTGTAATTGATGAAGAAAAGGTGAATGTGGAAATGAAGTGATGTTGAAAATCCGTAGGAGTGCCTAACTCAAAAATTTTGTGTAGCCTACTTATCCAAATATTATCCCACCTGTACCTGAGCCCCGTTATAACCCTAAAAGACCTTAAAGTGTGTAATGACTGAGACTTTGATTGTTGTTTAGAAATTTTTCAAGCGCATGTAATATGTATGTTTGCACGTCGACTGAGTGAACCCTTTTTCAAATTATTGCGTGGAGTTGTGAATGGTGGATATATACAAGTCAAACCAGCTCATCTTTAGCTAGTAAGGAGATGAACTTTTGGGTACTATCACTTGGTAATTTTATTGTTAGTTTACTGTTAAATGTCAATTGTGCAAGTTGATTCCTTGAGGACAAGGAAAGATTCAAGTTTGGGGTTGTGATGACACTCTGTCATTACGTAATTTTTAGCATAATATTCATGGATTTTTAGACTCAAAGTAGATCAAACAGCTGAAATAGCCAGAAAAACATGTCAAGACAGGAAGAAACAGCACAAAACAGAAGATGTAAATTCTGGTATCATCGTGACACGATGGATCTCATCGTGACACGATGGGCGCGCGATCAGGCAAACAGAAAGTACAAAATTTGGGGCCATCGTGGCACGGTGGATCTCATCGTGACACGATGGAGCGCGCTTCTGAACCTATAAATACGTCAAGTTTCATTATTTTTAGGGTTCGGAATTATTTTATCAGAGTTTTAGCGACTACGACGTTCTCTCTGGAGATTTTGAGCTTGGCAACAAGATTAGAAGCTTCACATCATCCACTCTTGCATGTATAATTTCTATAACTCTTTGTAATGGTTATTATCATCATGAGTAGCTAATTCTCTAGTGATTAGGTTATGAGATGATCTTTCTTTGAGCAAATTGAACCATGTAGATTGTTGAGGATCTTATTATGCAATTGAAATCCTAATATTATTCAGTTATCTCTTTGTTTAATGCTTTTTATGAATTTGCAACTTATGAATTGAATTTAGGAATCGAATGATTACTAACCCTAACTTTCGAAACTCGATCATGAGACAACTGTTTGGTCAATAATTGTTTTAGAGATATCGGATTATTGAACCATGATAATTAGAATTAACGTGCATCAATCTTTCTATGAATTTGAATTGACCTAAGACATTAGGAAGTTATTTTTATAGAAAAGGGTTCTTAGTCATTAACACCGGTTTGAACCACTTAGTTAATTCATCGTGATATTAAGAAGGCAATTGTAGGATAGGACCGCATCTACCAATTTGTGACGAGAAAGTGATTCGAATAATCTGATCATTCTCATAATTCTGAAATCAATTTATCTTTTTCTCAATTTTATCAATTGAAACCTATATGCAAACAAACCTCCCCCCCCCCTCCCCCCCGTTGCTTTTAAATTACATTCTAAATCAAATAGAATTGCTTTGCCGAGATTTAGACAATCCCTGTGGATACGAATCTTATAAATATTATTACTTGACGACAGTTTAGTACACTTGCTAAATTATCCATCACCATCCCATTGAGACCTTATCTATTTAACTTGATTGGTTCCACCCAACACTTGTTAGACCCCGAGATAAAGATATATACTACAAGAATAGATGCTTTTTTGAATGGATCATATAAATGCAATGTAGTAGATGCTTTTTTTTTTTTTGACTAAGATGCTTTCTTTTTTTTATACATGAGAAAAATAGAAGAAAAAAAAAGCTTTGGCACGTGTGTATTAGAGATTCCATTGGAAATTTTGTTGCTGACTCACACATTATGGATCTCATATTGCCTCCAAACTCTTGAAGGACATATTGAATGGGCCAGCGGCTTGAGCCTAACCCAAATCAATTTCTGAATTAATTGCTAAATGGTTATCTTTCTTTTTTTGTGGTGTCGATACTTTTGTTTTTTGATAGTGACTATACCATTTTTATTTTGATAAAAGATTAGACCATTTTTCTAATAATATATACTCCATTTTTATGTGAACATAAAAAATTTGACACCGAATTTAATAATCTATAAATTGATATTTATCTAATTTTTATAATTTACTTTATACAATTTTTACGCATTTAAATAATACACACAAAATTACGTCAAAAAAAAAATACACACAAAAATCACATGATGACAAATTTTTAATGTTCAAACATCATTTCTCTTCTAATATAAGATCGAGTTTAATTTTGTTATACATTATCGTAGTGAAAATCTCTCATCATTGATCAACTTTGTTTAGAATTGTTCACCTTGTATTGTCTCTTTAATTAGTTGTGAAATTCAGTTATTATTTGGTGTAAAAACAATTAGAAATTGCAACAAAAACAAATACTACTACATAAAATAAGATAGAATCAATTATAAATATATGATGTGGTTTGTTCATAAACTTTTTTTTATAAATATACGATGTGATAATTTCGTCAAAAACTCTTGGAGTAAGTTGCTTCATCTTCTATTAAGATTACTTAAAGATTGTCCAGATAAGATATACCTGAGCCAACATTTTCAGAACTTTTTATTAGGAAAACTCAAAAAGAAACTTAGGACGAGATCATACTCTTGGGCCAATGGCTTTTAATTTATGGAAAATGCTAAAGAGTGCCCCCGGACATTAGTTAAACTCCTTAAAAAGGAAATTTTGTCTTGGAACTTGTGCATTCAATATCTCTACCTTAAAACTTGTGTATTACTTTCATCTTTTATTTCCTTTTTTAGTATGCTTAACAAGTGCCCCGGAGGCACTGTTTAGCATGACCCTTTAATTTATTTTGAAATTTAATAGTATCACTTCACTAAATTTGATTTATAGTTTCGCCTATGAATGAATGAGATTTTGAGAGTCTATTTCAATTTTATTAAGATGACAGGAATTCATAACTAACCAAAAAAATATATTAAGATGCTATCTCTATAATTCAAAAGATAAATAAAAATATTCATTTTAGTCTATGTTTGATATCACAATACATGTTAAAATCATGGTGATCTATCGTAATTTTACAAAAACTACGCTATATAATTTTTATAAAATTATGATCGATCATCCTAATTCTAACATATTTCCCGTCATAGCAGACATATACTTAAAAAACTAAAACATATACTTAAAAAACTAATGTTCATTGGAGTTATAAAGGGCCCAAGGCACACGTGAGTTTACTTTGACTGCTATTCTTCTTCAAGAAAATTAATCTCTTTCACTTGTGCATACCAAATATACGCACAAAGACTAGACTCAAAAATGAAAAGTTTTTCATCAACGTGTCAAAAAGAAAAGTTCTACTAGAATAAAAATGAAAAACACTTCAAATTTGAAGGCCATAACAAATTAATATATGAAAAAATCTTTGGAATATGAACTTTTGTTCAATATCGGTGATTATATTAGTTTAAGATTTAAATTTATTGTAAAATATCAAAATAGTATAAAAATATGACATTAATGATTTGATGATAGATATATATCAAACAAAACTTTAAGATATTAGCTAGGGTATTCACCATAAAAGATTATTAAACTATTATTAAACTAGGGTATTAGCTAGGGTATTCACCATAATAGATATATATCAAACAAAACTTTAAGATATTAGGCAGGAGATATGTAAGTTTAAAATTTGATTGGTAGAAACGAAAGTTCTTAGTTATGATTTGACGGAAATAGAAGTGTCTAACAAAATTTTAGGATGCCAAAATATTCACCATAGTAGATTATAAAAAGATTATTAAACTTTTGGCAGGAGTTTAAAATTTAGAATTTGATAGGTGTGAATGAAAAAAATTAGTTGGCGGTTTTTTCCTTCAAGGCTAACCAGCGGGAATCACATAGCATAAAGGACATCCTTGCAAAATACGAAAACGGCTTGGAAGAAGCCATCAATAAAAGTTATATAAATTAATAAATTTAAATTACTAAATAATAAATATTTTTTTTGAAGAAATAAATAATAATAATAAATATTTTAAACATAAATTATATTAATTTTGAATGTCTTACGTTCTTTTACATTTATTATTAACAGAACCGTTAATTTTATCAAACACTTTAATTAGCTTATCAACTAAAAGTCATCATTCATCACCTATAAGCTATCAGCCATCAACTATCAATTATAAGCTATAAACTAACTTATCAGTCATTCGTTGTTTTTGCCAAAGAAACTCAATGTATACTAAAGTAGGTATTATTTTGATGTTTTGTAAGCAATTTTTAGAATATCGTAATAACTTTAAGGTGAATCATCTGAAGACACGTTAATCATATTGTTCACTCATTGGCGAGATAGTCGCATTTTTTTACTAGTTACCGATTTTTTTCTCATGTCCTACGGTTAAAGTGTGTGCAGTGGAGTAGATTATTGTGTAAAATTATTTTATATTGTCTTTATTTAAACTATTTTTTCTAAAAAAACAAGAGAAAAGTTTTTAATTAAGTTGTTTCTTGGATGATTCAAGTAGACAAGAAGGATTGGTTACCCAACCTTATTTAATTAATTTGGTGTAGCAGAAACATGTATTGGTGTAGTTAGTATTAAACCTAATGTTTTCAAGAAATGAAGCAGCTAGCTGGCTTAAGAAGACAGACAACCTTTAAAGCATGATGTAGCCAAAACCAATGAAAGATACATCATATCATATTCATATATCCTGCACGGATTAGTATTATTATTCAAAATAATAAAGTATGGTGGATCATCCTCATACCCTTTTACATTTGTAATCATTTTTTCCTGACCAAACATTAGTGATATACATCTTACTGAATCGACTAATTCAGTTTGATGCGAGTTATGACATTAAGTAATTCCGATTTCTTCTCAAACGCAGTTGTGGGAATGGATTTTTCACTACCAAATTCAACGTTAATTTATTGCTGGTTTGCTAAACATTAACGATATTGAACATATATAAAATAACCAATATGAGAGGGCACTTTATGAACCCGTTATAGATTAGCCAAATTAAGCAAAATGTGGGGCTACCGTGGTTTCTTCATGTGTGGCTGCCGGTCATATATACTGGATGCTTGGACAAAAGGAGTGTGATGGGGGCACACAGGCTGAGCTATCAACCGGCCCACTTGTTATCTGAACAGCACTATAAACTGTTTTTTTCTTTTATATTTTGAAGCAACATAACATGTTAGTAGTTAGTACTATAATTATGATTCAAGATTGCTAACAAAATTAAAGTCAAATCTCATAGATGAGATTGACAACTATATATAAACATAAAACTCAATGAAGATGTAGGTGACTTGTTGTGATGATCAATTCATCAATGTTGTGATAGAGAAATGAGACTTTGATAAACATTAACAACAAAACATAATATCTACTAATGTACACTAGAAAAAATGGCCATTGGAATTATATATTGGATGATTTATAACATACAATTTATATATAGGATTCATATTTACAACCAGGGACAGTAGAAAAAGGAATTAACTTGAAGAACACTTACTCCAACAATGATGGAAAATCATGTGATCTAGAACCAGCAATATTTAATGAACTCATCGTATTTCAGTCTTAATTCACTCCTATAATCATTTGAGGAATAAATTTGCCCCTTATGTTCTTTGATTTAACACATGGTAAAAATTACTAACATGCACTAATAACTTATCTCATTAGTTTGTGAAGACGCAACATACATTGTCCATCTACTTCATATATTGTCTACTCACACAACAATTAGAGGAATCAAGTTGTGCTTTGTGTCCTTCACTATACAAGCCTTTTTTGCTCATAATTTGTCTCACACTCCATCTTTATTAGATTATATATTCAACAATATACATTATTGGAAATAGATTGTCTGATGTAACTGCGTTAACACAGTTACAATATCAATTGGCCGATTAAAACGAGTGGTCCAGATTAGTTTAATGCATATTTATCATAACCTTTTAATGTGTAATTAATGGACAAGATGGATTATTACTATTTTTGATGATATGAGACCGGTCAAACTTTTGTCAAATTTATGGTTGATTTAGAATCATTGATTTAAATGAGAAAAGTGTCATCTACTATCTTTTTATTTACTATCTTACTCTTATAACATAGGAGTATGATCTATCATAATTTTCCATCTTTAATTTTGTTCTCTTTCTCATTTCCCTTAAAAGAAAAAACCTAAAATCACCCATAATTAGGGGAAAGAAAGTTAGAGAATTCTATTCCCATATGGTTCAAAGTTCAAACATAAAAAAATGGTTAAATCTATAATATCGGTGGATAAGAGAAACACTAATCTGACCAAACGTGCATTATATTTCTTACACCCCTACCATCACACACAGGTGTGGAGATCAATCAATTCATTTGAAAGTAGTACCAATCACGTACGTACAATTGATTGAGGAACATATTGGTTGGTCATATTTAATTTTGGTCTCACCAATTAATATAGGATCAAAATCATCAAATATTTTCTTTCTATTTTGCTATGAAGTCTAAATTGAACCCACAACGAGTACACCCAGGCTGTACCAGGCCTTCCTAATTCCTACTAGTATATTCTATGGGTACAAATGAAATAAAGAAAAAATCATACCTTCATAAATAACTACCTTACATTTTGTTTTATTTTGAATATATTTTTTGTCCCTTTAAAATTAATAATACCTTTCCATTTCTATAAAAAAAACATATTATTGGTCTAAGTGATAAGGATCTTGGTCCGCTTAAACATGTGGTTAGGAGTTCGATTAACCCACTTTGTGTGTGCCTCACAGGTTCTTCAGCGGATATTAGTCATCGCTAAACGCTAATGGCGGTGGAAATTTCATACTAATCGGAAAAAAAATGGCATATTAATTTTAGTTTAAAATTGTATGAATATCATTAAACTTTTGAAAGAATTTTTCATAGATATATTTTTTTTTGAAACGACCAAATAAACTTATATATTAATATACTAGATTAGTACAAAGAGTGCTTCATCTAGCTTAAAGAGTACAAGATCTAGCTCAAAGAAAATAATGCCTTTATGAATTAGATTATCTCTAGTTGGTATGCGATTCTGTAAAAAACGCCAAACAAAAACAGAAATTTTCAAAGGGACCTATTTATTCCACGGCAAAGCAATAATATTAGACTGCACTACCTCATAATCTGGCTGCACCACCTCTTCATAGATATATTTAGAATATTATAATATGTTTCTTTATAAATTTTTTTTATATAGACTAAATTAAATGTGAACATTTTTAAAGTAAAAAAGTTTCATAAAAGATAACGAAAATGTTGACCTATAATTCAAATTTGAACTAATATATAGTATTTAGGAATATTTTATAATGTTTAAAACACGCCTAAAGAAATAATTCAAAAATATGTCTTGACATGGGCTAATGCACCTATTTCTTTTATGGAAATGAAAAATAAAAGTCAGTAATTTTGTAATACAGAAAAATATATTTAACCCTCTTTTTAAGCTGAATATTTTTTCAAAATAAAAAACTGAGTCATAAACTTAACCCATGTAAGAAAATTAAAATGCTCCTCAAATTAAACAAATTTTCTTTCCTATGAGTGAATATTATGTAAATAGATTTTCTAGTACTTAAGTAAATTTTATTATTTTTTTATTACCTGCTAATTTATTTTCTCTGTACTAAAATCAAAGTTGTTTAATCATCATTAATTTCTTAAATTTTTCAATATTTTTTTTCTGTCATTTTAAAAAATTATAAAAAATTTATTAACTAAAGTTTAGATTTTTTAACACACGATAAATCAAAGATAAAATTTTGAAACACCAAAATTTTAAGATAAAATAAAGAAATTTTTTACACCGTTGAACCAATTTCTCTTACAAATTTATGTGCTACTATATTGTATAACATACTATAAAGAAGATTTCGTCCACATACAAATTACATTTCAACTAATCAAAAATATTGAAATTACTAAATCAGATACTCCGGATATTAAAATTTAAACTTCTATTTCTCCACTTTATAATATAAATTTTTAATAATTTATCAATTCGCTAACTAAAATAATTCTATCACCTAACGAGGTCATTATCGTATTTTAGATACAAAATTAAAATATACTACCTTTATTTTTTATTACAAGAGACAAATACACTTTTTAGATTCATTAAAAAACTGATATACGAGTTTGACTACCTGACCGAAAAAAACTGATGTACGAGTCTATTAATGAATTCATATACATTTGTTTTTTAATGAATAATTAAATTACCTTTTTGAATGGTCAAATAAGTGTTTTATTTTTACTTACAAATGCTGCAACAACAGTGACAAAAGGGTGAACAATGAATGAGTGAAGAAGTAAATTAGTAAAAGTTGTTCCATACCAATTCCAACACAGTCTCCCCATCCATAAAAACCCATTCCCATCTATTTCCATTCTCCCAAAAATAAACACATTTCATTTCACACTTCTAAATCCATTTCTCCTTCCTTGGATCCTCTTTCACATTCCCCAAAATCCCCAAAAAAATTAAATAAACCAAATCAACAACCTCATTACCAAACCTAAAAAAACACAACACAACACCAACATTAAAAAAAACAAAAAACAAAAAAAATGTCATCATCCCCTTTCCCTTCTTGTTTCCGTCCTTCTCCAACAACCGACGACCACCGTCATTCTCCACCACCACCGCCGCCATCACCGCCGCATTCCACTAACCCTAACCTCACAACCTATCTCTACCAAACTGACATAGGTTTAGTTTCTTTGACTTGGTCACGTTCCATTCTTGGTCGTTCTCTTCACGTTCAACTTCATCATCACCCATTCGATTCACCACCATCAAATCCTTCTTCTTCTTCTTCCTCTTTTCATCTTCACATCAAACCCTTCATTTTCTGGAAAAAACACGGCACAAAGAAACTCTCTTCAAATACCCACTTGTTCTGGAATCTCTCTAAAGCTAAATTCGGGTCAGGACCCGAACCAAACTCCGGTTTCTACTTCGCGGTTGTTGTCGATAATGAGATGACCCTTTTAGTTGGAGATTCAAATAAAGACGCATATGCGAAATCGAAATCGAAAGAACCAAGAAATTTTCAGTATTTGGTGATGAAAAGAGAGCATGTTTATGCTAACAAGATATACAACACGAGAGCGAAATTTGGTGGGAAAATGAGAGAGATTCAGATTGATTGTGGTGGAAGAGATCATTCGAGGCTCTGTTTCAGTGTTGATGGAGAAAAAGTGTTGCAGATTAAGAGATTGAAATGGAAGTTTAGAGGTAATGAAAGAGTTGAAATTGATGGTGTTCCTGTTCAGATCTCATGGGATGTTTATAACTGGTTGTTTGTGAAAGATAATAGTGATGGACATGCGATTTTTATGTTCAAATTTGAAGAAGATGAAGAGGAACAACAGAGGGGTAAAGATAAGAGTTTGATGAATTTATGGACTCAGCAGAATTTGAATTTAGGGTTTTATGACAAAATGGGTAAGAGTTGGTCGTCTTCGTCGGTTTCAATGGCTTCTTCTGGTGGATCTTTTGGTGCAAGTTCATCTGTTTTGGAATGGTCTAGTGTTGAAGAGAATGAATTGGTTGTTCCTGTTGGGTTTTCTTTGCTTGTTTATGCTTGGAAACGATGAATGCTGATCAATGGTGATTCTGGTTCTAGTTACATTTTGTTCTGTTCTATGATCATGTTTTTCACCAGTATGTTGTGACATCAAGTGGTTCCAGTCCCCTTTCAAGTGCAGCTGCGGAGATTAAATTGTGGTCCTCCTTACCAAGTTCATCGTCAATCATCGCTCGACCAATTAATGTTTGGTGTTCTATGATCATTTTAATTTGATAGTGTTGCTAACTAGTTGAAGTTTAGATTTTTCTGTCACACCCTACTAACACACTCAATTGTTTTGTGAACATAGAGATTGAATAAGTTTAGTTTAGAATTTAGAAGATTGTGAGAATCCAATGATTTGATATTAGATCTAACTGATTATTCTTTACAATGGAGAAGATCATAGATAGCATTAGTTGGATTATATTGAGGTCTTTGTAATTTTTATTTGTACTTATCACTTCGTGTATTGGATTTAGGATTGTGGAACTTGCAATGCAATGTGAATGTCACATTCTTTTGTAACTCAAATTGTATGTTGCAGCTATCATGTTGTGAAAATGAGAATCAAATTGATTATTTCATGATTGAACCAATTGTTTTCATTTTGTTGTTAATGATTTTATGAAGTAGAAAAGCTTAGCTAATTGTGATCTTGTTGTTAGAATTAGAATTATAGTTTAGTTTTTTTTTTCTTGTGTTAAAATCTTGGTGTGCAAATGTAATGTTGATAAGTTGGTGGTGTAGTGTGCAATTTAAGTATTGGACCAAATTACATGATATAGGTAGAGTATGGATTTGGATTTGGTACAGTCACACAAACTTTTGTTGTCCGATTAAGATGATTGGACGATTCAATTTTTAAGATAGAATTTGTTTTTTATTTATTTTGAAAGTCGAACTTGAAATCTGAACGATTCAATCTTAACCGGACAACTTAGATGTGTGTGACTGCCCAGGGTTGCGAGTTGTGTTACCGCACACAACTCGGATACTTGGAGGTGAAGGTAGGACCTATTCTTCTTTATTATGGATTGGCAATTGCAAATGGCAGCTAAGATTGTGGTTGTAGACGGTAGCCAGCTTTGTGTGACCAATACTAAAATGTCAAGTTGGTTGACTTAGTCCACAATGAATGAATGAATCAATTGTTGGATTCGGTTCAATAGAATTTGAACGGTTATAGTAGTTGACAACTCAACCAATACAATAATCTTGCGTTTTCTAACCAAAACATGAACTTTGAAGGAAAATTTTGATTAAGATATTTAAGGAAAGTGCATAAGTAATTGGTTAGAAGCAGACAGACTACTCGTTTGTTGCGTTGCCTAACGGGTTGGGTTGTTTGTCTTGTGGACCACACATGAGTTTGTTTTGTGAAGGATGATTCATTCCTCTCTCTCTATTAGTCTTGTGAACACTAGAAATTACTCCTACTAAATTAAATAATTTAAATTATAAGGTTGTCTGCCAGCGATTATTGTTGAGTAATGAAACTTTGTAGCTTTTTGCTAGGTCAAAAGAATGAACCTTTTTTTATTTTATGTATGTATTTTTCACTTAGTTACGTGATCTAGTAATTAAGCATTGGTAGAGTGTTAAAGATTAAAAAAAAACATTCGTAAAGTCTTTGTCACTATGTGGATATTGTTGGATTAGTCATTTTTCTTCAAATTTGAACTTAATACTATGTCGCCATTGTGTGTATTTCTATATTGTTTATCACATTGTTTATAGCCAAAAATATAAAATTGGTCCTGATAATATTGGTTATAGATATCCATTTACTCTCTTATTTTATCTGTATTAGTTCCAAGAAAGTTATTAACATGTGTACACTTTAACAAAAAAAAAAGTTAACAAATTGTACAGATTAGATCATAGTAGACTAAACTGTTATTTCCCATTATTTTAAATAAAAATCTAAAACTGATTTTGAAAATATCCTTTACACGTTATAACTTCAAAATAACCTTGTAAAATTTTGGATTCCAGTTAGAGTGATTAACAACTTTTGTTGTTTAGTCTTTGCATGAATCAAATTATGATACTTTTCACTAGGGCTAGAGTTTAAAAGTTGGGAAATAAGCGATGCACCATGTTCTAAAGTCAAAGTAGAAGCTACATTTGAAACGTAGAGCTCAAAACACGGTGCTTTCGGTTACCTTGCTAATTTGTACAGTTGGATTTGAACATATTTTTCAACACAAATGTCTTGGAATCAATTCATTTTTTTTACTAATATAATTAAATTAAGGAGATGATTAAGATTTTTTACTATTTATTTGGATTGTGATGGGCTTCTTAGATCCCCACAGAAAATTCTAAACAGCATGAAAATGTCTTTATATTTTGTTTAATCGTTGTCAAATTCAATTAAGAGCTCGTGTGGTCCATGAAGACTTAGAATATCAATCATAGGATTATTCAAATGTACATTTTTCTTAAAAAATTACTACACCGAAGCAAGTCTTTGACCCTTCATTACCAGATTATTCCTTACGTTATGTGTTAAATAACTAGTCCTTTCTATAATTTCAAAGTCTACGGATAAATTTATGTTATTATGTTATTGATATAAGAAGAAAAAAATTGTCCTTTTAACTATTATTAATTTTTGTTGTAGAATCTGAGAGAAATATAAGTTGAATTCTATTCTTCTAATCAAATTTTGTTCATATAGATTTTTTTTTTTTTTGGTTTTTACCACCAGTTTAATCTAATTCGGGGGTCAGTTCTGGCATCAAGTGGTTCCAGCCCCCTCTCGATCGCAGTTGCGGGGGATCGAACCATGGTTCTCCCTACCAAGTTCAGCGCCAATCACCACTAAACCAACTAACGATTGGTATAGAAGTTGAATCTTTAACTATATGTTTAAAGTGTCCAAAATCCTTATTATTTGAACGAATTTATTATTGGTCAAAATATATCAATGTTATATTTTATAATAGGCTTTTTCTTGTCTACCCCCTCAAAATATGGGGGTATATACCCCCAATCACTTAAAAAAAAAATTAACCGATATGAACTTTTATAAAATACATCGTTGGATTAAAAGTTTATATCATATAGATCATTTGTATAAAATTTCAGACAAATCTAAAATCATTTGATATGTTATTGAGACGAATCAAAATTAACAGTTTCTATGATATCTTAAACACCGTTAATCTTTGTGTGTCTCAATAACATATCAAACAATTTTAGATTTGTCTGAAATTTTACACGAATGATCTATATGATATAAACTTTCAATCCAACGGTGTATTTTATAAAAAATTATATCGATTAAAACTTTTTATAGTGGTTAAGGATATATACCCCAAAGTGGGAGTACACAAGTTGTCATCTTTATAATATTGTTCAGATTGAAATTAGATATATGTGTAGATAGAATAAACATGGGTAGCATGAGATACTCCTTCAATCTCAAAATATATGGAAAAAATAGAAGGCGAGATGAAAAATGAAGATAAAAAAATTTATAAGAACTAATAAAAGTCGAAGAATTTTTTTAAATAATCTAAAATTAAAATTTAATATATTTATGAAGACTAAAAATATATTTAGCCTTAGAATAAATATGATACGTATTTTGGTTCCTTTGATCTTTGTATTTTTGTATTTATTCTTAAGTTTGGAGTTATTAGGTGTTCTTATCCATTAACATATTTTATTTTATATTATGGCATGCTTCGTAAAATACAGGATGTGTTAGAAATCGACATAATACTTGAACAAAACAAATAAAGGACATGTTAACGAGTATACGGATACAAGTTTAGGAATAAAATATAATAATATTCTCTTAAAAAATGTATATTTGGAATTTTTAAAATTTGAAAAATGTTCTTCATAGCATTTGTTAAAAAACATGATCCAAAAAATAAACTATCACTTAAACTTTCGGACCATACTATATGTAACAAATGAGAGTTTGACATAGCACAAAGCCAAATTCTAGAGTTATAGGTCACTTTGTTTGTACTTTCTTCGTTCTAAAATATAAGAGAAAAATTATATATAAAAAAGATTAATATATTTGATTAAAAATTTGAAATAAATACATTAACTTTAATTGACAGATTTTCTCTTATATTTTATAACGGAATAATATGCTTTACACCTACACAAGTAAATAAAAGAATGAAGATAATAACATTTTTTACGTATGTTTCAAACAGTGTTTCCAATTAATTAAAACTTATATGAATTCCACCAACTTTATATGAGGGGCATGTGATTTGATGAAGTTAATGTGGAATTGAATAATTAATTTTATTCCCTCAAAAAAGAAGATTTAATTATATTATCTTCAAAAAATATCATCTTATCAGATACAAATATAATTATTTTTGTGGTTTTTATTTGTAGAAATTAAATATATAAATTAAAAGTTAAGAGTCCGATGTTATTTATGGGCACGGCTACTCAATAGAACAACGAAACTTTTTAAATTATCTTCAAATCAAATTATATTCGCCTCAAAAATTATTTCATCGATAACACACATTTTGTCCTAAGTGCCAACTGTAGCAATGATTCCTGTGGACTCTAATGGAGCTTCATCTTTAGTTTAGTTATTATCCAAACCTGCTCAATTTTATATGGTCACCACACTACTTCCTAACTACTAAAAATAATCTACATCTTTATATTTTTGGATGTGTGTATAATCATACGATTTAAATTATCCGAGAATACATATTAGGACGAATACAAATTGATATTAGAGAAGAATGATAAATATCATATGGACATGGTTGAACTTGAATTAAAAAGAATATTGTTAACTAACAATGGATTCGATTCATATGGTAAGAGTTTCGACCCTTCAAGTAAGTAATCAGAAGTTCGATTAGGTTCATTTTAATGGCAAAATTAATACTTATCCATTTCTATCCCCCAAAATATAAAACACTCTTATTAATATTATTTAGTATGAAAATTAAGTGAGGTGGAATTTAATAAATAAATTATATTAGTGGGGGAATAATATATATTACATTGATATACAAAAATAATAATTATTGAGACAAATAAAAAAAATACTTCCCTATGGTTTGAGGATGCTTGGGGTGGGAATAATAGCCCCATCAATGCTCTATGGATGTTTGGGGATGGGATAGTAGCCTACTTCATAAACCACGATTCACTATCATTGCATAAGCCCATGAACACACTAAGCCCATACGACCTGTGGATAGATGGTGATTTCTCATTCTACCCCCAACACTCTCCCCCCCCCCCCCCCCCCCCCAAAATGATTTTTGTAAAAGAGTAAAAAGAAATTTGTATGAGAGAGTGTTGGGAGGAAAAATAGAGTGTTGGGGGGTGGAATGAGAAATCACCTGGATAGATGCTCTTCACCTCTCTTAAATTAATTGCTAGAATTCTTCCGTTTTCATCCATGGGAAGATATCTTTTGATAATATTTTTGTAAAAAACAACATGTGAGGTGAAGACAACCATATGATCATTGTAGTATTGAGAACTAGGGGTGGGAATAGGCCAGGCTACCCGACAGGGGTCTATGGCTCGGCCTATTAAAAGCTCGATTCGGCTCGACCTATTTAGTAAAATGACAAGGTTCGAGCTTTTAAAAAAGCCTATTTAATTAAATAGGCCGGGCTTAGGCTTATTAAAAAGCCTACAAAGCCTATCAGGCCGGCCTATTTATAGTATATATATGACTTTAATTTTTTTTTACGTACTTGATGATATTCTAATTTTATTTCTTTTCTATCCATTGAGTATTTAAGTTATTTTTTTTCTAATATTAGGACAATGTAACTGTAAATTAACATTACGATTCAAAAATGGGTTAAATGATATATAAAGACTTGTATAAACCTACATTATAATAGACAAAACAAAATATTTAAAGGTCTCAATATGAATATTTTTTTTTTAAAAAAATCTCAATGTAAAATAGGCTTTTAAATAGGCTTATAGGCCAAATCAGGCTTTTAAAAAGGTCAGGCCAGACTTAAAAAAAAGCTCATCACAGCTAATAAGCCAGGCTTTAGGCTTCATAAATTCGAAGAAGGCCAGACTCAAGCCTTATAAAGCCCGACTCGGCCTGGCCTATTCCCACCCCTATTGAGAACAGTTACCCAAAAGCCAAGAGTGTGGTAGTTCTTTGGGTCAACCTTGTCATGCCTTTCCATCTCATATCCAATCTATTGTTAGGGGTGTGAAATGTGGATGTAGAAGTCAAATATGAAACAATAATTTAAAATATTTGTTCAATGCTTCATTCAATTGTTACCAAAAACATGAAGTATATTTTCATTTATTTAAAACTACACTACCATTGCATCAGGTAAACATAAAGAGAGACGGATTTTCATTTTCCGCCTCTCAAAAAAGACTCCTTTAGAATCTGAATCCCCGTGGACTATTAAGTCTCACGATTCTTTGTTCTTATTTATTCATTTAAAGAAATAAGACCAAAAAAAAAAAGTTGTGCAACATTTTTTATTATCTTAAGAACAAATTTGAAGTTTCACAAATTTCAACAACTACAAGAATAAGAATAGACCACAATTTCCTCAACTCACAATATTTTAGTAAAGTTACACTGCTCTACACAAAGAACACATTACTAAATACTGTACTACCTCAATCAAGATTGAACAAAACACAGCCCAAAAATGTAAAAGCAGAAACTTTCCATTCTTAGCTATTGCAACAATGTGAAACAGTATAAATTATACAGTACATGAGAACAGAATAATCGACCAAATAACCAACTTTCTGTCCAAAATCATCTTAAGTTGCTTACACAATTCTCAGCTCAAACACTATGTTTTAGGTTCTAACAATTAAGTATTAACACATACATGTCAAAGCTTTACTTTACTGTTAATGTTGAAGAAGCTTTCATCAAAGATGATGTAGGAAAACAATGTCTCGATGAAGCTTCACGATTGGAGGAAGCTTCATACCTACTAGACTGACTTCTGATTTTCCTCTTTTCTCTTTCTTCAACCTTCTCTGATGTTTCTTGACGAATCTTAGTTTCGTTTAAACCGGGTGGAAGAACACAGTTGCAAAATAAACCAAGTCTTGCAAGTCGATTAACCCATCGAGGAATCGATTTTCCAGTTAACTTGTAACAAACATCATCACAAAAATGGTTACAATTTTTGGAAATAAGATGGTAAGAATTTCCAGAATAGTCTTGAGCTAGTTTCTCCATAAATCCACGAACATCTTTTATACCTAGATCCGTTGTTCCAATGAAAATCGATTTTCTAAAAGTGAAACCAGGACAGTTTTTTGGTTGCACTTCAAAAATTCCTGTTGTGTCGTTTTCATGTGCTCCAAAACCATATTCAATACCATGAACTACAATAAAAAAAAAACAAACATAAAATAATTAAATATAGATTAGTATGACTGTATGGTTAATTAATGAAATTAAAAAGATGGTTGATAGTCTAGAAGTCCTGAAAAAAAAATATCAAAATTACTAAGTCGACGTCTATGACCAGAGTTCAAACTCCGGTCCTGACTTGCGGATAACAAAAAAAAAGTTGGTAAGGTTAGGTAATTAGTATGTACCTTGAACTCCAGAATGATAAACTCCAAGGCCAAGCCAATAGGCATAACCGTTAATTGGTGTGAGGTCATAGACGTTAAGGTAAACAGGAACGGTTCCTGGTTTGTTCTTCCTTGGACCAGCTACAAATTTAAACAACATTGTTTTTGTTGTATATGTTTGTTGATGTTTTTTTGTGTGTGGAATGGGTGTGAAATGAAATTATAAAGAGTTGTTGTTTGTGTATTTTTGTGGTGTGTTTTGGAGGAAAAAGAAGAGCCAAGAAAAAGAATAAAGGTGGAAATGAAATAGTGGTAGTATAGTATTTGTATATGTGACTGTGGATGGATGCAGCATTGGTATCCACCGGCGGCCGAAAGTGCCTTCTTGCTTCACCCACCTTCCACTATTCTTTAAATTATTTTTTTATTGTAAATTGTAATAACCATAATAATTGTTCTCCTCGTGTTCCTTGTCTTTTACTCCCACTTTCTCTTTAAAGTATGCAAAAGCAAAATTTTAATACTCTATCTTTAAATACAAGATGTTGTACAAATTTTTAAATATATTTATTGGTATATATTCTTTTTTTAGAGCAGTCAAAATTGATTTTAGGTGTGTATAATTACATTAATTGATTTTTTTAATTTCTAATTTTAAAATATTTAATTTTTTTATGAACATATCAAGAGAGAACATAATTTTTTACTTGAATATTACTCAAAATTGTACCAATTTTTACTAGAATAGTGTTACCTACAACACAATTTTTACTAGAATCAATTTACTCTAAATCAATTTTTGGTTTATATTGAATGAATTCTCTCAGTTTACATTTGAGAAAATTTAGTTGGGAGGAGATAATTCATATCCCAAAGATTAATCATTTTTAACGGTGGCAGAAATTTAAGTAAATATTATAATAACAAAAAGAAAAATTCTATAGTACATATGAAAAATTCAAATGTACCGGTAATTAGATCATAAAATCAATAATTAAATTAGTATTTTTAAAAGAATTTTTTTGTCTATTATTAAAAATATTATAATATTTAAGTATTATTTATCAAAACCATCATAAACATAAAATTTAATTTTTTTATTCCTAGTAATGGTAAATATTAAATTTTCTTATGAAAACATATAAAAATTTAGGGTCATGCTAAATAATGCCCCCGAGGCACTTGTTAAACATACTAAAAAAAAGGAAATAAATGATAAAAGTAATGTACAAGTTCCAAGGCAAAGTTCCAAGGCAGAGATGTTGAATGCACAAGTTCCAATACAAAATTTCTTTTTTAAGGAGCTTAACTAGTGCCCCTGAGTGCCCCAGGGGCACTGTTTAGCATTTTCCAAAAATTTATTATCTCTAAAACATACTCCCTCCGTCTCAAAATGTAAGAGAAAAAATTCAAATTATTTTGTCTTAAAATATAAGAGAAAAATACAAACTTTTACATTTCCAAGAAAAGTTCACCATCTCTTTTACCTTTTCTATAATCAATAACCAATCAAAATTGTTTATACATCTTTTCAAGTAACTTTTTTACTAAAAAACTTTCATCCAATCATTATATTTTACTTTTTCTTAATAAGTGTGATTTTAATTTTTTCTCTTATATTTTGGGACGGAGAGCGTAATAATCAGTAAATAATAAGGTCAAAACAAAATTAACAAATAATTTTTTAATTGATAAAAATATTCTTTAATTTATTTTTTGTGAAATTTAATCCCACTTCATATTCCTTGATAATTGGGATTTGATCCTTCCAAGGCGTACGATGGAATGGATTATAGAAGGAATTCATCGGGAAGAGAGATCGTTTTGACAATGGTATTAGAACTCACTTTTCAGAATAAGTTGTTTAACAATTAGGGAACATGAACATCAGTTCAGTAACACTCGGCTTCGATTTCCACCCTAACGAAAGGCGCATGTGCCCAATACTCTGTTTGCAATGCAGGAAGGAAGCGTGCAAATACACCTGGACATTAATCTGTGCTAAATAGGCCCAATTTTATTCTCAGTTTTTGGGCTGTGCTGTAAGGTGGGTTAAGCAGATTGGGCTGGACTTTTTTTTGGCTCACTTTTCTTAGTACTTTGACCCGATAACAGTGCAAACATTTTTTATACAAGTCTCCATCAAATCCTACCAAGTATTCAAGAAGGATTTTACCAAGATATTGTAAGATCTAATCTAAAATAGTGGTATCATCAAGTAATTTGATTATTAGATGTATGCCTAAAGATAAATAATACTGAATTTGGTTGGTAGAACTATGGTTCGATCCACGAATACACTTAGAAAAGAACTGAAACCACTTGATGTCAGAACTCGCTTCGAACCGGATTAATCAGTTCAGTGGTCCTCGTACAGTGGTGAAAAAATATAAATAATAAATCCCTATAACAATCAACACCGAACGCTATATAATTCATGTTCATAGTGCATATATGACTTTATTGAAATTGAATAATAATTTATTTATACGAACTGAACAAGAAATGAAATTGAATAAACGAATCAAGTTTTGAACCCTCTAATAGAAAGGCTTTACACAATCTATTATTAGTACTTCCTTATTTCCAAAATATAGATTAATCCTAAAATATTTTTCTTATTTTTTCAATACAACATTTGTTACAATTCTATCCACTAATGTTACTTACATTAGATCACTCATAATTTAACATATTTCTTTCATTTTGCAATAATTGTAAATACACAAATACTACTACTTGTTAAGATTATTTTACTAAAAATATACTAATAATTTTGTCTGAAATAACCAAATAAATCATTCATTTTAGGGAGACACAAGTGAGTAATACTGTAATACTCAAACAATGGAAACTAAATTGGCTAGGTAATGGCATGCTAACCAGTACTCCTGAAAAAGAAGCTGTGACTAATCTATACTATAACTGAGAGCAAATTCTTAGAGCTTTAAGGATAAGTCAAGGTTCTTCACCTCTTTTTGATTACTCTTCAAGCTCAAACTAGTTCCTGGATTGAGCATGTCTTTCTTAACTCCTTCAAACCTACCGACACTACCTCGCGATGAACATCCTGTTTCCTTGTAAGTTTCCATGCCTAGCTTTCCTATTCCATGTTGTTGATTCATTATAAGTGGTCTTGACCAACCATGATGTCCATAATAAGTGCTTCCAAATGATCCATTTGATGAAAAATTATGAAAGGGCTTATGAATCATCGAGTGAGCCTTAATTCCAAGTGGCCTTAAAGTACTACTACTATTAACACCATGGTTTGGTAGTAGAGATGCCATATTTGCATAGCTATGTTGAATATGGTTTTGAAGAAATGGGATACCAAAGGTTGTTCTTTTCATCATGTGTGTTCTTATAAACCTCTGTCGTCTTTTTGCAATTGACCTCTCTCTCTTGTGAGCGTTTTGGTGTCCTCCAAGTGCTTGTGAGCTGTTGAATTCTCTCTTGCAGTAGTTGCAAGAGAAAAGCAGCGGCTCTGAAGCTGATTCAGAGCCGCAAGTGTAATTTTCGGATGAAGAATTACCTGTGTCCAAACTGGTGACATAATTGGACTCTGAATTGCACCTAATATCACAATCTTGTGTAGGAATATTCAGATCCAATACAGTGTCTAGCTTTACCTCATTTTCTTCTTCTTCAAAAGTGTTACTATTATGTTTTTCAATTTCTTGTGGATTCTGCAATAGCTCATGAGTCAGTGTTTCCATTGCAGGAGTCTTAATTTGGTAATTCCTGACTTATCTATAAATGGAAAAAAAGGTGTAGATGTGAGTTTGACACATGAGGTATTCCTCTTAATAAGGTTAAGTTTATGTTTTTTTCAAATGTTAAAAAAATAGTACCAAATACTATTTGTTTTGGCTCACCTATAAGTAATATATCGCTTGTAAATCAAAGCTAACGGTTGTTTATTTACAACACGTCATACTCTTCAATTCAACTGAGATGTCTTTTCTACAAAGGACAAAATTATGATGAATTAATCACAAAACGAATAATATCTCGAAAATGTGAACTTGAAATTGGATCGAAACATATTTATCCCCACAGATAAATCTGAGTGTTCATAACACTATTGTTCTAGTAAGGAGTGTTGATTAATTCGAATCTCATAGTAGTCACTGATTGCATGTAGTGAATACATCAATGACAGTTGAATTGGTATCAAATAATTCATATTTTAATATAAATTTTGATATTTTCTACATTAAAATTACCAAACTTAAAACATGAATCAATATAATTCAATCCAACAATAGCTGATATGCTGACAATGTTGATGAGTGCATTAAATCCAAATCGGAAAATGATGGAAACGTGTTTAATATAACTAGAACTACTACTACTTTTGATTGAAAAGCTCTGTAGCTAACCATGTGGCTGGCCGGATAGACATATAACAAGACTCATTCAATTATATTATGCCCCACAAAACCACAACACAAACATGTGGTCTTTATTTGTTAGGTAATTGGTTAGTGAAAGAATATTTATATGTATCGTTTCGTTCAAGTGTGAATGGTTAAGTTTTACTACATCAATTATACTAATTATAAATGGGAAGAATGTTGGATTTATAAGATAGGTGATTTGTTAATCTAATATCTTAAAGTTTTAAATAAAGAAGTGATTTCTCTTTTGTGGTCTGTGGCAGTTGTTTATTCCGATGTTTCAATAGACTCTCTAACAAGTGCATGAATTGAATGGTTTGGAGTGTTTCCGATTTTCACTATTAACATACAGTAAAAAAATTTAAGTAAGGTCTCTCTTCATGCATGAGCTTGTGTAGAAACCAGAAAGAGACATATATTGTGGGATCAATGCATAATAGTCTTGGAATTGAGCACTAAGATACCGTTTGGTGTTGGCCTTTGGGCGTAGCAAGAAGGCCATATATTAAGTGATGCAATCCAATCCAATTATGCGTGAGACAAAGCCAAATGTTGTCTGTCATGCGTTCATATATTAAGCCTATGTTCGTAATTTTGGTGGGTGTGTCAGAATTGCGGTGACTACGATAATTTTGCAGAAGTTTCAACTTCTAGTTTTTGAAAATTACGATAAGTCACGTAATTATGACGCATCCACGGTGATACCAAACATGTACTTAGTACATTGGTGGTTGTCTGATCTTGATCGAATGATTAAAAGAAAATTAAATTTTTAGTTGCCCGTTTACCTTCCATTCAAGTGTAATTATCTTACGTATATAAATCTATAAAAAAAAAAAAATTAGTTTTAAATTTTAAATATTGAAATTAAATTTTAATTATTTGATCTTAATCTAACAACTACCGAGATTCTGAATATGTGAATTCATGATTAAATTATTTATATAGATTACATATTTTTTGAATTTTTGGCTTAGACATATAATTTGGCTTTTGCATAATCAATAGTATGTAGTACTATTTTTGGATTAGGCATATAAATTACTACTGTACTTTTTACCGAAGTCAAAGCTAAGTACTAGCCCCATATGAAAGGATACGAGCGAGTTTAGGAATATATCCATATCTATATGCACATTATAGAACCATATCTCTTTTAAAGATTTTTGTCTTTAGTTCAAACTATATGCAACCTCTCCACTTTCTTCCTAAGAAACTTAATAAGTATCTTTTGAATATCCACATCAAAGTATTGAAAAGATGTGGTAAATTTAATTTGTTTTTACTACATTTGATAAGATGTATCTAATGATCACAATCAAATTTATATATAAGAATAACTAGATACAATTCAAATCAACTAAATTATTGATGGCGTTTAAAATGATTTCACCATGAGGACACACACAATCTAATTTATATTTTGTTCGATGTCCACTATGTGTTCACAAAAATATGTTTAAATAGCATCTCTCTAATACATATGCCCTGTTGTTAGTTTTGGTATTCTTTTGGAGTCTTTAGAAACAAAGAAATAATAAAATTTGGAATATCACTACAATTGGTATTCTTTGGTCTGGAAACCAAAAGCTAATCTACTATTACATGAATTGAAAAATGCACAAGTGAGAGCTATAACACGAGCTTTGTTGAGCTAGAAAAAACCACAAGCGAGACATTTAAAGTCTAATTTTGATGCCACATTCTCGCAATCTCACTACAAGGTAGGTATTGGTGTCATGTGTGTATTAAAGACGATGAAAACTCCTTTGCCAAAATGGAATGAAATTATCACCAATTGAAGCTATGAGACTGCTCCTTGTTTTGAAATATAGGTGCAATATTTGCATTTGCCTGGTGTAGATTGAGCTTCAATCTAAGAGGGTAGGTGGTGAAAATTTTCATTCCATAATAATTGATATTTCTGAATTAGGTGTTATTGTTTGTAACTTCGTACAAATTTTAATTCTTATTTTATAAACTCTTATGTCAAATTCAGATAAATAAATGAAGTCGATTATATTCTTGCAAATGTGACTTTATTTTTAGCCATTTTCTACATTTTTTTGGTACATAATTGAAATAACAAATTCATCATAAATTTACACACACAAAATGAAGCGTTCAGATATTAAATCCCGGTTATAGACATTTTCACACATACAAATGTGACATTATTCTTAGCCGCCTAAATCATTACTTATACTCTCACATAACATGTATTACAAATATTATCATGTAAAAAATATAAAAATAAACAATGAACTTTGTTAACTAATAAAACATTATGATTATAAAAATAAAAAAATAAATAAAAAAACATTATGGATACTTCATATAATTATTCAAAATCATCATCTGTTTTTGTCCACCAACCCTCAACCCCCAACTTCCTTCTCTTTATAAGTGATTGTCTAGGTGTCTCATATAGTCACACTTAAATATTTGTTTGCTTGGCCTTTATGTGACATTATTGTGGTTGAAAGAGATCATCATGCTCATTTTGAATTACACCTACGGCCATATATACAGCTAGGATTCTAAACAGATTTGTTGCAGTATTATATTTATTCCCTAGTCCCTTTAACTATTTCCAAAAATGCATTAAAGTGCCATGCACTCTACTTATTAATAATTGTACACCACAAATCATGTTATCACCCTATATCCAATTCTTCTTCTAATTTTTTTTCTTCTTAAAGTGAGTGAATATATTCCTTATGAGAAATTTTTAGTGCATAGTTTCGAACGGCATGCACTTCAAATGTTTGATTATTTACTAATTACTTTCTCTAGACACAAATATAAGTAAATTTGACTTTTGGTACATTTCACTATTGATGTATTTGGACTATGTATGAACTAAATACATCAATAGTCAAAAATATACCAAAAAAATTAAATTTAGTTATATTTATATTCGGAGGGAGTATTTGAATTCAATCAATTTAAAAATATACAAATATGATGAGTTGGTCTTTAATTTAACGACAATCAATCAATTTTGATGTTGATAAATGATAAATCTATCAATTTTGATACCGATAAATCTATTGAAAGATGAACGATATATCAACTTTTAGATTTTTAATTAAAACAATCTTAATCTCAACCTATTGTAACATTTTGTAAAATTTAAGAACAAGTAGTATACAATTTATAATTCTTTTTTTTGTTTGACAATATACTTCTAATATTAGAATTTAGAAATACCAAATGTGCCTAAAAACATAAACAAATGATTAACTAATTTTGTAAGCATAAGCCCATGTGGCACATGCTGGCCCAGCTGGTCTTTTGGACCCAATAGTCAATTTGGGTGTTATATTAATAACCCCGTTCTATCGCGTAATTATCACGCGCCAGTTTTTCCTCAATTGTATTACGTACAATAGCATTATAAAACTATTGTCTCTGCATCAATCATGACCGTCCACACTTATTCAGATTCCAATCCAGCTTGTACTACGTCAACTTTTCGTTCCGGCGCGTTTAGATAAGATGACACAAATATTTCCTTTCTCAAACAAATTTATCGAAGTTTAACACGAAATATCGTTAAAACTTTTAAAAAACAACTTTTTCGACTATTTGAATCTATTATGATTACGAAATTAATCTTCACAGTTGTACGCAGAGATCTAAAATAAATTTAGAAAATCCACTTTTTGGATTATTGCTTACAGATTCCTCTCTCACAAAAAACCACCAACCCCATTTTTGGGTCTCATCTCAATTATTATTCATTCATTCACTCATTTTCATTTCCCTCTTTACTTTACTTTTTCAATAACTAAATTAAATAAATATCTTTTTTTATTTATTTCCCATTTTTATTATTATTACTATTATACTACCACTGTTTCTTTCATTCCTCTGTTTCATAGCTTCATTCTGTGTTCTGAGTTCTGAGTTGTGGTTTGTGAACAGTAGAGAGAGAATAATGGATGATTCCGGTGACCGGTTTCCCATCGGAATGCGTGTTCTTGCCGTCGACGATGATCCTACTTGTCTCATGGTTTTGGAAACTTTGCTCCGAAGATGTCAATACCATGGTTTGCTTCTTTTCCTTTCAGATTCGGATCTAGTGTTTTCATATTAATTCAAAATAAAAATTGTTTTTTTTTTGTTTCTTCATTTCTGTGCATAATTTTTGTTATCAATTTTGTTATAGTTTATGATTAATTTATGTGTATAAACCATAATGTATAGTTGCAATTCGAGAAATTCAATGAAAGAACATTTTTTTACAAAGTTAGTGTCTGGTTTGGTTGACTTTGAATTCAAATCTAACTGAAGGAAATTGAGTTTAGGTATTCATGATTTAGGGTCAAAGACTCTAAAAAAGTCATAATATGTTGACTTGTTTTCACAAGCTCCTTGTGATAGTATATAGAATCAGTTTATTTAGATTTTATGTGGAGATAGCTTATGCATGGACTTTAAATGATAAACACTTATTGAATATTCATTAAATTATGTGTTTGAGTAATGTATCCGAACAAAATTTTACCGATAATTTGATATGTGGTGGGAATGATAGAGTTGGTAGTACTTCATTGTTTGTAGGGTTAGTAGGAAAAGTTGCGGGCAATTTATAGTCAACCGTTTTTCTTTTCATGTCTTTGATCTCGTAACTGTTATTGCTCGGATTTCAGAATATCTATTTCTGCATGATTTTAAAGAATCATATTTATCTTATTTATGGTTGGGGATTACAGTAACTACGACTAGTCAAGCAAGAACGGCGTTGACCATGTTGAGAGAAAACAAAGACAAGTTTGACTTGGTAATCAGTGACGTCCACATGCCAGATATGGATGGATTTAAGCTACTTGAACTTGTCGGACTCGAGATGGACCTTCCTGTCATAAGTAAGTGGGGATCTGTTACACAATCTTCAGTTGTTCATCAATTTTGATTCTCATTTATTGATATAATTATTAATCGATGATTGTTTAGTGAGCCTTTGTTGTTATAAAATGTTTGATTTCAGTGTTGTCTGCATATGGTGATACGAAGCTGGTGATGAAGGGAATTTCCCACGGGGCCTGTGATTATCTGCTCAAACCTGTGAGATTAGAGGAGCTAAAGAACATATGGCAGCATGTAATTAGGAAGAAGAAGTCTGATCCAAAGGAGAAAAACAAAACCAGCAAACCAGACAAAACTACTTCTGATAGTGGCAGTGGACTAAGATCAGCAGAATTTTCAGATGAAAATGGAAAGCTGACTAAGAAAAGGAAGGATCAGGACGAAGATGAAGATGAGGATAAAGAGAATGGTAATGACAATGAGGACCCATCAGCCCAGAAGAAGCCTCGGGTTGTTTGGTCTGTGGAGCTGCATCGCAAGTTTGTCGCTGCTGTTAATCAGCTAGGCATTGACAGTATGCTCTTTACTCTCTACTATTAAAAGCCAATTTATATATCTTTCGATTAAAAAAAACAATTTTTATATCTGTTCAATTTACTCATGCGTTACCAAATTTTATTTATTGTTTTATACTACTATTATCGAAATATTTTTGAATATTTGGTTCGATGTTTATTTTCAATCTGATGATTAGAGTATTTTATGTTGTGAACTGTTTCATTACTGAATTTGATTGCGACTTGCGAGCCTTATGTTATAGTTGTTTTACTGGCAGAGGCTGTACCCAAAAAAATTCTTGATATGATGAATGTCGAAAACATTACAAGGGAGAACGTGGCGAGTCATCTCCAGGCATTTTTCTAGTTCTTTACACTTTAGTTTAATATAAGTTAAACCATTTCTTTAACTGAATGATTTTGGTTTATGAAATGGCTGCAGAAGTATAGACTTTACTTGAAAAGAATTAGCTGTGTTGCAAACCAACAAGCTAGTATGGTGGCAGCCTTAGGGAGTGCAGATCAATCTTATTTGAGAATGGCTGGTTCTGGACATTTTCATAGTAATGCTTTCAGATCCTTTTCACCTAGTGGGATAATTAGTAATCTGAACACTCCAGCTGGTCTGAACGGGCACGGATTTTCTTCTTCTGGACTACTTCAGTTGGGCCAATCACAAATTTATAACAATTCTTCCAATGATCAACTTAAATTTCAGTCGGCCATAACTCCCGTTAATCAGAATATTCTTCAGGGAATGCCAATGTCCATTGGGTTTGATCACTTGCAAAACAGCAAGGGTGCTATTTCTGTTCAAAACCTGAATGCTGATGTGAAACCAACTTTTCCAATCCCAAATAAATTCCCGGATCAAAGACCAAAATTAGCCACCTCTAGTTCTCTTCCCTCAAGTCTCGGTATCTCAAACAATGGCTTGATGTTGGAAAGTCACCCTGAAGGAAAACTCGGAGGTATAGGAATGGGATATGGAAGTTCATCTTCTTCAGTAGCCTCTCAACATTCAGAATTTTCTTTCTCTATGCTGGATCAAGGTAGGCATAGTGATAATTGGTCAAGTGTCATGCCGTTATCTGGAATCCAGACAAATTCTTTCCCTTCAAGTGAATGTTTTAGACAGACAGCTATTCCTCCTTCAGATAACATGGCTTCTTTGCCCTTGCAAGCGGGGTATCCCGGTGGGTCGCTGGCAGATATGCACTCCCAAGGAATGATGTTTACTAATACACCTGAGTATATAAATGGTAATTTGCCATTTCAAGGATGGGAAGATCGTAATCAGGATGCTACTTACCACTCAAATGTTGCTTGTGGGTCAATTAACTCTCTTGCTCCTGTTAACGGTGCTGTTATTGCACCAGGCCAAAGAACTACGAACTCAACCTTGGACAGAAACTTGGACACTAAATTTTGTGATCCCATACAAATGAAGCACACTGGATTCGTTGATTTAACTGAATGCAGCACATCAAGGCAGCCTCGAGCGAATATCATAAGCCAGCAGACGTTTTCTAATAATCTTGGTTCACTGGAATACTTGGCAAGTTCAATGATCGAACAGGTAATAACATTTTTGGAATATAATGTAGGCTTTCCCATGATGTTTCTGTATGACTTCTTTAACATATTGACTACAGCCGATTCCCACATGCTTGATTAATTGCTTGAAGTTACTTGAAGTTTTGATTCAGTTATCTGGTGTTGTATCTGTTTTGTAGCTTTTGTTTATAATTCATATACAATTACATGTACATAATTTGCACATGGTTGATACTTGATACTATCTCAATCATTATTTCCTTGACCGTGCATCCCAATTAGATCATAGAAGTACAATCAGTTTTAGAGAGATACGTACTCCAGTCAGTATTGTTATATTTATCTTATACTCGGCAAAAGACTTAAAATTGTTACACTGTCAATCAGCACTGATATTTAAAGATTTAAATTGGTGAAACTCTGTATTGTTGTAATTTTGTGCCACATATTTCATCAATGTTCTTTGTGGTGCATCTGCTAGCCGAATACCAACCGTAACTTCTGATGTCCTTTGGAACATTCACATAAGGTGAAAACATTATGTTTTTTAATCCTGGATTGGTAAAATAACTCGTCCTTCAAGTATATAGCTCGCTGTTTTATGTAACTTATGGTTTAGCATCTTTACTATATTCAATGCTCGTTTGGTTGTTGTATCTATCTTGCATAATCATTTGATACCATGTTCATGATATGCAGGAGCAAGATAAGATGAAATTATTGGGTGGAGACTTCATATGTGATAGTTACTCCGGCGGTGTATCTTTGTGACATGAGTTCTAGTACTACATTCAGCATCATGTTGTCCTCGTTGATGAATTTTAGAGTGATAATTTCCCCTCTCATGTACACTATTTAACCAGTTTTGTCCTAGTAGTTTTCTTTCTGTGGGATTTAGCTTCTCTCTTTATCTTTTTATTTTCAGAGTCAAGTTCTCTAGAATTCTCAATCATGTGATTTAAAATAAGTAGTTAATGAGAAAAATATAAAGTGTATTATTCAGTTTCTCATTAATTTAATGTTTAATGGATCTTGATAAATTAGCTTCTAATTAGTGTAGTAGTATTTTATTAGTATTTGATAAAAGTTCATGTGATCGAGATTATTGTATTGTTGCTTGTACAAAATACAGTTAATGCCCCTGCTGTCAGAATAACGTGCCTGAAGGGATTGTTAGTAACAAGAAATAATTCTACAACTTTTAAGGACACATATTAAAGTTAAAGAAAAAAGAACAGCATGCGATATTACTTTATAGAATGAAAAAAAAAAGCTGGTTATTTTCAGAAAGTATACATATTCATATAGAAACACTGAAATACAATTGTGTAGTTATCTTTACTCCTACTATTCTATTCACAATGATCAATAATAATCAACTCTACATTGTATTTTGCAAATCATAAATATAATTTTTTGGGTATAATAAAAAATATTACTTTATTTACACAAGAGTTTTGTTGTTTGACACCCATTTCCTATATATTGTGTTGATATGATTTAGTTTTTTTCTTCTGAATCACATCAATAAGTGATGCATTTTATATGGTATCAAAATATATTATCAATGTTTTAATCATCCAAGAGTGTATAACATTACTTAAAGTTATTGGGACTTTAAACAGCTATATTGTTCATCATCCAAGAGTGTGTTGTTAATATTTATCTTTAATCTATGAAAGTGTAATTCTGAGAACTATGAAAATTGTCTGAAAGCATACTTTTTAACTACACTATTTTTTTTTTATATATTTTTGAGTATGTATATAGTATATACAATTCAACTCATATTAAAAGGTGAATAAGGTTTTTTCCCTAAACAATAATTTAGTATATAAAAGTATATAAAGCATGTGACACCATATTCATCTCCGTAGCTCCCTCTCCATGAGTGCGTGTAAGCAACCTCTACGTAGGAACGAACCTTGGAAATTTCAAATCACTAGTGCCTTCACTGTTTTCAAATTTTAGCTTTTGCAGTAAAATTTGATGAATTAAAACTTAGTTTTTGAACGAAAAAATTGAGGGCACCTCAAGCAAAATTTGGTATTCATATACTGATGCACATGTTTGAACCGATTTCCAATTGAACTATTCTTTTTTTTGGCTTAAACACATATTTGGTCCACGTATGTACACCAATTTTTCGTTTTAGTCCCTGTATCGAAAATTTTGACAAAATAGTCCTTGTATCGCGTTTTTTTTTTTTGAGGTTGGTCCCTGCCGTCCAATTTCATCCAAGTGGCAAACGTTTTGCCACCTGAACCCTGCCACGTGGAATGCTAGAGGGACCAAAACCAAAAAATTGAACTGAATGCACGGACCAAAACCAAAAAATTGAACTGAATGCTAGAGGGACTAAAACCAAAAACTTAAACTAATTGCAAAATGACCCATTTAAACTCTAAATCCCTAAATTGAAATTTGTTTCTCCACTCTTCTCTTCTCTTCTCATAAACCATCTTTCATGGCAAAAATAACTTTGCGTCGATCATTGCGCCCCATTTGGATGAGTTTTTTGATGAAATTATGAGAGGCATTGCGAATGTTGACAACGTGATCAGAAAGCGCATCGAGAAAACCACCACGGTTGGGCGGTTGTTGATCGGGATCGTTGAAAGGGAAATCATCAGGATAATCTTTTTTAGCAATGAGTCTCTCTGTTGAAAGGTTGATGAGAAGAGAAGAGTAGAGAAACAAATATCAATTTAGGGATTTAGAGTTTAAATGGGTCATTTTGCAATTAGTTTAATTTTTTGATTTTAGTCCCTCTAGCATTCAGTTCAATTTTTTGATTTTGGGTCCTGCATTCAGTTCAATTTTTTGGTTTTGGTCCCTCTAGCATTCATTAATCCAGTCAGCAACATTTTTTACCACGTGGCAGGGTCTAGGTGGCAAAACGTTTGCCACTTGGATGAAATTGGACGGCAGGGACCAACGTCAAAAAAAAAAGCGCGATACAGGGACTAAAACGAAAAATTGGTGTACAGACAGGGACCAAATATATGTTTAAGCCTTTTTTTTTTGTTACATTACATTGAACTGTTGTATAATACCTCCGAGTCTCTGACCCAAAATATAAGATTTATTTTGACCACTGCACACGTACGCCAACACATAATTTGAATCACTAATATCTTTAATTATGTATTAGATAAAATTATAAAAAATTGATATTTTGAAAATGTTCATCAAAACGAATCAAATAATATTTTATATACTAATATTTACATCTACATGTTACTAAAAAAAATACGGTCAAAATAAGATACATAAATAATGTCATTTAATCAAAATAGGTCTTATATATTAGGAAGGAGATAGTATAAAACTATTTATAATGTAAATTGAATTTAAAAGATATAATCTCAAATTAAAGAAAGACACAGCTTCTGAATCTTTTAGTAGTATTATGTACCAAAAAAAAGAATCTTTTAGTAGAATGTTTGATGTGGGAAAAACCGGTTGATGCTTCAACTAGCTTTGCTTCCAATGAGTTTCCTAAGCAGCCTTTTCATCATAAATGCTCTCTTAGTTTGTCATTGAAAACTCAACACAAAATTGAGAGACCAAAATTCGAACTTCAATCATAGCGTCCTATCTAATAATTTTGACATTTTCTTAAACTAAGACTTTTAGACACCATTATAAATTTATTAATGAAGTATATTATAAACTTTTTCAGAAAAATTGATCAACAATAAAATGGTATATTTTTTTAATTAGATTTTACCACCAGTATTCAGTCTACTAAACCGACAATTCAGTTCAAGGATGAGTTATGACATCAAGTAATTTCAGTTCCTTACAAACGCAGTTGCAATAATCAAATTGTGGTATTCCCTATCATGTTTAATACCAATCATTAAAAGGTACTGTATATTTCTATCATTAACCTTACTTTTTACTTCTGACCATAAACGTTGTGAAGTTCTTTATTTAGCTACCCTACGCAATCCTAATAATCTTACGAAGTATCCAAGGAGTTAGCGTCCAAATTGTACGACACTATTCTTATTTTAAAGTCCCCTGTCTTCATAGGGTCAACATGAAAGTTGAGTACATTAATGGCCACAAAAGGAAAGCCGCAGTCACACAAAAAAGATTAAAGCACTATGAGGAAATGAACATGCCTTAAAACTTAAAATTCCATAAATTATCTGTGCTCACAATTGATTAGAAGAGTAGATATCAAGGGTAAAGTGCTACAATGTAGTAATGTATACAATTGATCATATTCTTGTAGTTAAAAATAAAGACCTCGTAGTAATAACTTATGAAATCTAACCACTTCCCATGTACTTGGGGATTTAAGATCTACCACATACACTCTTTTTTTATAAGCTACGACATATGCTTTTTAATCTACTTCACTTTTGACGAGTTAAAAAATGTTGATTGCGATCGATTTGATACATCATACATGGTACAACAAATATCTGTCAACAATGTATTGCGTTTATGCATCCAATACAGTGACTCCAGCATCTGAATTTGGTGTGTTCTCATTCAACTCAGCATTGCTACTTTCATCCATCTCTGCATTACTTTCCTTTTTCTCCGCAATACTAGGTGTTTCCTTCTCATTTACGAGGCTTGAGCTTGAGGCGCTTTCTTTTATAGGATCAGAGTCTATTACCATATCTTTAGTCTCGTCACCGTGTGATATTGCCTCTGATTTAATAGGCTGTTCTACTGTGGGTGTTAGAATTATGTTCATATCTTCACAGATGGTTTCTAGTGGTGGGAACTTCTTCACAGTATTGAACTCTGCCGATTCTATTGCCAATGACGCTTGAACTAAATCCGTGGGGTTTTCCTCAACTACCTTGCACATCTGCTAATGGAGAGAAATAATTATTGATACAAATACTCGGTAGAATACTAATTTTCCAACATCTCTTTTTTTATTAAATAACATGATGAAGTGATCTTTAAAAAAACAAAGCTCATTAAGGGTACAATTATACATTAATAATTTACCTCATTGTAAAGTCGAACTAATTCTTGACGATTTGGATCATTGTCACAAGCAACTGAGACATATTCTGGAGCTGCAAAAATGGAAGCATTTGAAGTAAGTTTTTGAGTAGTTTACCCATTTTCAAATAGCCTGTTTTCGAAATAATTAAAAGGTAGAGGGAAACAACAAAAAAAGAACTGAAATAATGACGACATTGACACAATATTTGAAGAGGTTCTTGCATAATCAAGGGAATATTTTCCAACTGACAACAGTCCAGATTCACAATCTGTGTCACGTCCAGATCTAATTGTCTAGGGGAAATAGTCTTGGAGTACGCAAGATTTCTCCCAGTATCTGATGCAAACTAGTCAACTGCAATTGTCAAATCAAGAAAGAAATATCAAATATCTGATGAGCAACAATAGAATCATACCTATTGTTTCTACTTGTGGCAATTGATCAATCATTTGGGTATCAGTATCCGCTGATTTATAACTTGGAATAATGGTAGGCTTGGGTTCAATTTTGAGTTCTTCGTTGGTTGCTTCACCTGATTTTGGATCACCCTGCAAACAGAGTTCATGAGGAAGAAATGTCAGCCACAACCTAATCAAGTAAAACCTTTCCGCAGATAAATGCATTGTAATGTTGTGTAATGTATCATCTGTAAAATCTACACATCATGAAAGCGCAAGCAATCATAATTATGGTTAAGGATATAAACCCAGCATATTAATTAATGGGAATAATTGATAACGAGGTCAACATAAGTTCCAGCTAGAAATATGGTAATGAAAAACTATAAATAAATACACCAATGGAAGGATGCAAATAGTTATGGGCTTAAGGCAGCAGGTAAACATAGAAAACCTTAAATACTTTTGTTTTGAGAATATTAAAGCAGTCATGGCTGTTAAACCTGAAGAAAATGGTGCCAAATTGCAGTTTTCTATCTTAAATGATAAGAAAAAAAAGTATACAGAGATAGGCAATGACTATCAATAGTCACGACGGTCACCGCTGATGTAAAGGAAGTAGCGTATACGCAACATTTTCAGCCATTCGAAAGAGCACTAGTGCCAGGAAAATAAATTCTCAAGTACTTGAAGTTGGGTACATACAGAAAGATCACGCGTACTCTATTTCTTGTATTTACCAATAAATTCCATTTCCACCTTACATATAAAGGAGGCGGGGGGATATATAATAGCCATGTTTGATTTGCTTCATCAATACAAAATTAAATCATAACACTCTCAAACTATTAGCAGTTAATTGATTGGAAGTACTCAGCAAGCAAACTCATGATAAAATAATAATGCATCTATGATTGACTCCTGACCAAATAATGTTTTGAACTTGAATTGTATGCATTCAAAAGAGCAAAAATATTTTGAAGTTTTTATGCATCATGAAATGTCGATACACTTACAAAGTATTCTTTCTGGTACTCAGCATTGAGCCCCTTTTCCAAAAGAAGAACCCTCTTTTTTACAAACTCAACCTGTCTTCTCTGCATGTCTCTAAAATGGTATAACATGGACGATTCTTGATATAGCTGTGTTTGGTTCCTAGCATCACCTGAACCTTGTGCACCATCAGCTGCTATGCCACTTCCACCATTTTCCCTGGATTCATTGCCGGGTATTTCTGTGTTTGCCAAATTTGTACCATTTTGTATGTGAGAACCAACTTGTCCTGGTCCTGGTAAATTTATAACGGGAAGATTCAACTCCTGACAAATGATCTCTTGAATCTTCAGATCCTTATCATCAACAATAGCCTGCCACCTTCCATACCCATGCCTTGCATAAGAAAAAATTGTGTTAAAGAATATAACAAATAGTCTGCAAACTACCAAACATCCATAATTCTTCATCATAAATCACATACAAACATGAAGAAAAAAAATTAAATATGTATAAACTATAAATACACTAGGTTTTTTAAGTTTTCATATTTTGTTTTGTTAATAATAAAGATTTTTAACATTAAAAAGAACTGGCTAAAAATGATGCAGTTAGAAGATAATCTAGTTGCAATGTACAAGAAAACAAAAGATATATATCAGAATTAATACCTTAACACAGCACGCAGTAGCATGAAATCATGTTCCTCCTTCCACTTCCTTATACCCTTCAAACCTGGATAACGTAATAAGATGTCATCTGAAAAGAGTGGAGTTTGAGGATGTTCTGATGCAAACTTCACCTGTAAGTCCACATCCCAAGAAGAAACACTTCAATCAGCTAACAGAAATTCAACTTCAAAAATAACAGACTACTCAAATGGTTACTCATTAACCATGATTACAATAGTATTTACAAGGAATTCCTTCCTTAGACTTCTCCCAATTTTTATAAGAGTAATATTACAAGCAATTGAAAACAGAAAAATCTTTCGGGGCTTACTTTATCCCTTATCAAAAGCAGGACTGCAATCCTAACAAGCACATCTTGGATTCGGAGTCCATCTTTTGGAACACCGTCTACAAGGAAATTAAAAATTAAAAACAGTTAGGAAGTTAAAATTAAGAGATTGAAAAAAGGAAAATGAGAGGAGATACAGTAGCAATAAGGATCTACCACCTGTGAATGTAGAGGAATCAGTTATATCTTCGGCAATATGAGACAAGAAAAGGGTTCCATAACTGTAAAAATATAGATACATATAAATCAAACTCACTCACAAAGAATGCCTTTAAGGTGTGATACAGACCATAAGATATGTAGTGAAGTTATTAAACAAAGTTAAAGAAAAATATATCCTAACGTGCAATAATGATTACTACCTCCATTCATTTTTAAGTATCGTTTTAGCATAAAACCCTTCAGCCAATGTAGTGGATTGTTAGTTTTTTCCTATTCTACCCTCATTTACTTTCTCTTTCCAAATAAACTCAGCCATACTCTCTCTCTTTCCAATAACTAATTGAGAAAAGACTTAATTTTATGGAAAATGTGAAGTGGAGTTATCGAGAAAGTAAGGGTATAATTGACAAATTATAACCTTAAATTATGAAAATGACACTTAGATAGGAACAAAAAAATTCTTCTAAAACGACACTTAAAAAAGAACGGAGAAGTATTATATTGTAAAATCAGACCATTTAATGTCATGTGCCCTTCATTATGTACTTAACATTTCAAAAGCAAACATAAGCAGTAACCTATGACTGATATAAACACTTCAAATTATACAAAGCATCACAAATATGGTAACATATTAAAGAAAAATCATGTTAATACTCTTTGATTTCTTCGTATGTCTTCGTTTTCATGCGGGAAGTAAACTCCTTCCAATCAAAATCACCAACCCCGAACCTGTAATATAACATAAAGTGAGATAAACAGCGGATCTTGCCAGGAAAAACCCTTTCTTCAACAAAATACATAGAGATAAGATAGAAAATAACCTCATCAAAATTTGCACAAAGGTTAGCCTCTGATTTTGATTAAAACCAAGTACTCTGAATGCTTTTCCTTCACCTTCCATCAGAGGAAGTGGCTCTGTGCTATCTGCTGCTAATAGATTTGAAGGAATATTTACATCACAATCAAGGCCAGACAATCTAGGTCCATCAAGTCACAAAAAAAACTTGAAATTAATAAACTTATTAAATGACTGTACATACTACGTGCTTTTTTCTTATACGGCCTTCTACTAGTAGTAGTTCCAGTGGAATTTGAATCACCATCAGTAAGGTCTGCTTCATAATTGTCGTCTTCGTCAGAGCTTACATCTTCCAGACCAGCAAGGTCGTCCTCCTCAACAGAAACCATCTGTGAAATCAGGAAATAATATATACTACCTTAACAAAAACACATTTAAAAGTTACAGCAAAGCAACCTTAAAAGAAGAAAAAAAAATTAACCACTCAAGTTGTATAAACGCCCCCACCCCTGATATGTAAAATAAAAGGGACCTACAAGTACTAGATTTCAATACCTAATTATATAAATTGTTAGCATATGTCATATTGTATATTGATAGGAAAGGAACAAGTTCCTTATTCCATACTACTATAAAAAGGTATTAAGCAAATTAGAGAGTAAACAAAATATGAATTGCCACTGTTGAATTAATCTACGATAAAACCATAAACGACAGCAAGAACCAATGATTTTTTTTTGCAAATTGACACAAGAAAATGGCAAAAATACCATCATGACATACCAACTTGCGGTTTCGCTTCCCTTTGCCCAAAGCATTAAACTCCTCAACTTTATGCTCTTGAAACTTGTCCTTTAACAACTCTTCCCAATAATGTGTTCTTTCTGAACTGTTCACGGTTTCCGTTGCTCTTTTCTGTGCTGCCTCCTCTGCTGCAGCCTCAGCCTCATCAACATACTCAAAATTTGCAACCTAGGTCGTGTAACCCACTCAGTCAAACAAAAAGAATAGAAATAAAAGGAAAACAAACTATGATGTATGCATGCACAGTGAAGTTAAATGGTCATGACCAATGAGTTGCCATAGCAATGCTTTCACAACAACATAATTAACCCAAAAAGTAAAAGCAACAGTTGAACCTTTTACGTAGAAAAAGACCGATACAGTTGTACTTCCAAGTACCAATTTTCATTTTAATTTGCATCATGTATCCATGTATGTGTATAGCTATAAAATGATAGAAATCAATGACACCTCAACTCACCACAAACCAGAATGTAGATGGATCAAATAAGAATAAGTATTAATAGCACAAAATATGTATGCACGATTATATGATAAATCAACCTTGAAGGCCTTCAGAAATCCATCTTCATCTTCATCATCCAAAGTAGTGTCTTCATCTACAACTTGGTCACGATCCAGCAACCTATTGTGAAGAAATATACGTGGAATAAAACTCTCAAGCATATTCCTATTTCATAATTGAGAAGAGTGCTAGATTACCTATCAATAGCAGCTGCATCATAATGGATTTGACGGGATTTTCCTGCTTCATCATTCTCATCGGCAAATAACTCCTTTGAGCCATACCGTATGATGTCATCCAACTCTTCCTAAGCACAATTGACAGTCAAAGCTACCATCAAATCTCTTAGAAATAATATGTTCATTTTTTTATTAAATACTTGATACTCCTAATCCACACTACGCTTTAATAATTAAGAAAATATCAATCTCTTGAAAAAAAAAAATAACATATGTAATAAATAAGAGTTTGTAACTTGGACATATCAGGAATTTTTTTAAAGGCGAGGAGATAGCTACAATGACCCTCTACGATACATTAAGCACACAATGGACCATGAAGAACCTAATTTCTTTATTCCCATATACCATGGTTTCAAATTTTGAAGCATACGGTCGTTCTATATTCTAAGGACCCTTTTAAGAGAAGTGTTTGGTGCGTTTTGCATGGTGTTTTCCTCATCCTGTTTCTAGAGTTCAGCAAATAGTTGCTCTTGGGAATCGGACTTATATGAAAAAAGAATGGAGTGCTTTACTTTGCTTATTTCTTAATCAAAAAATGTCAAAAAACACACACAAAAAAAAAAAAAAAAAAGGAAATGAACAGAGGGCTGTCTAAGGAACTTAATCTCCGTACTTCTGGTTTCAGGTATAAAATCAATTTAGGTGCATATTCCAGCACAAATATGCATGCATGAAGTTTATACCATAAGGTAGCATAAAGAAGGAAATGAACAGTGAATACCATTAACAACAAGACAATATAACAAAAATTAAAATTTAATATATTTCTGATATTCTTGAGTCCAATAAAAAAACTGCTAGTAAATATCCATTTTCGGAAAATGATTTTCCCACTTGGTTTCTGCAATCTTGGTTACTTTAAAACACCGAAGAAAAAGACGACAAGGTATCTCCTATCAGCTTTCTGCCTTTCAAAACATAAGCCTTCACTTTAGAAAAAGTAATTATTTACCTGGTTGATATTTTGAGCCTTTAGCCTCCCTACAACAAGGTGCTCCAACACCATTTTCTTCTTAGTCATTTGCATCATCCTTTCTTCAATCGTTCCCCGCGTTATAAGCCTATAAATCAACACCTGCAACGCCAAAACCATTATAACCTTTAAAACCAACAAAAATTATCGACTTCATATCAAAGAAAAACGCAAACCTTGTTTGTCTGTCCAAGTCGATGAGCTCGAGCCATTGCTTGTAAGTCAGCATGAGGATTCCAATCACTACAGAATAGCATCGATCAAATGAAAAATTGGATTTAATTAGACAGCAAACAACATAAAAATAAAAGCTTAAGCTTTCAACCCATGGATTGTCAGCATAAGGAAATAACTATAATGACTAATGAGGATTCCCATTGTTTAACTACAAAACAGCCAAAAAGTTTAACTGCAAAACAGCCAAAAATGTTATGAGTATACACGTGAGTATGATATGAGACTGAATAAGATTATGAATGCTTGAGAGATTAACCCCAGCCTAATTGAATAATATATAATAGGATTGCAATCAAGATCCCTTGGTTATAGGGATAAGAACAAGTATCCTGTACTGTACCTATCTAGTTAACGATTACAGTCAGAACATATGTAGGAAAAATTCAGCTCCCACATTAGCTAGAGATATGACTTAACCAAAACTTATAAAACCTGACCTTACAAGCCGGTTTTGTAGAATTAAGTAAGAACCAAAACCTTAAGATGATGTCAAAGTGATCAACCCCCAAAGAGAAGGAACAACCGATCAAAACGGCACGACTACATGGATAGGGTTTTATCAAGAACATAGGATTTAAACACATATACCAACTTCAATATGAAACTAAATACGATTCTAAATGCTTGAGAGCTGAACTCTCCATTTCCCAAAATGTCTAATTGCATGCCTTTACAGATGTTTGTCTGTTCTTTCTGTTTGCATCTTTACCTTTCCTAAATAACCAACAAAAGTTAGTCATCTATGACAAGGATCTATATCTTTATTTGACTGACCCAGATGTTTAATTTTGTGCTCCTGTTGTATTTCCTCTAACATACCCCTCACTTCCCGGTAGGGAGTTGATGCTGGTCAAACGAGCAATGCAAAAATCTTGAACTCTTTCCTAATACCATTCATGTGACCTTACCCAATCTAAAGATTATATAGAACAATATATTACACTGCATCTATATGTTAGAAATAATATAAAACCATTGATGTGGCTCTTTCCATTTGCCTTGCATGCCTTGCAAGTAGAAAAAACTTAAGAGTTGTAATTGTGATAGTAAAAAACATATTTTACCCCTAAACAATTGAATTTAGACAGTTAAACTTGTTCCATAACCCACTATTAATATATGTTTCCACTGTAATATTTTTCTAGATGAAAAAGAAACACCATTGCAGGAGCTTAAAGGTTCACCTGTCATATATAACAACTGTGTCAGCAGTTGCAAGGTTTATCCCCAAACCCCCAGCTCTTGTAGAAAGAAGAAAGCAAAATCTTGAAGAATTTTTGGCATTAAAACGATCTATCCGTATTTGTCTTTCAGCTCCACCAACCTTGCCATCTATCCTTTCATACTGCCATTTCTATTTATTTTTCAAAAACCAAGAAAAAGAAGAGTAAAACAGACTGAATATCACTGAAACAATCAATTTCAAAAGTTTGGTTTATAAAAACAGAACAACCTCATGAATACCTTGTAAGAGCAGTAATCTTCAAGCAAATCCAGCATGTGCTGAAATTGGGTGTATATGAGAACTCTGTGTCCTTGCTCTTTAAGCTTCACCATCATCTTATCCAGCAAGTGCAACTTCCCTGATGATTCCAGCAATTGCCTGTCACATAGAAAATAAAATGAATAGTGTTAATAAAAAGTAGACCACAATCACGGTTGTCAAAATAATGAGTTAACTTATTATGTGTCGCTTAGATAGTTAGACACTAAAACTTGTTTGCTTCTTTTGATTTTATTGGTATTCACTTTTATGTGTCGCTTAAGACCTATGGTTTTTAACGTTGGTTATGAATAATTCATCAATTGTATATTATTTTATAATATGTAAGAAACATTTAGAGTGGTCAAGCACTTTCCCGCTGTAACATTTTTGGGTTCGACCACTATCTGTGTTTGTTTTAATTTGAACTATGTGATTGTTATTTACTGCTTCAGAGTGTTTCACATAATGTCCGAGGGTGGTGAAAATTTGAAGGAATTAGCTCTTGTTTCCTGAAATATTTTTGCTCTTAAGAAATTGGGTTTTCATTGAGATATGTATGTTTTGATCATTCGTTTTAGTGTGATTATATTGATACTAGTTTACGGGTCAAAGCTTACCAAAGCTCCACAAGTTTATCTAAACACTTGACAACTTCTAACATAATAATACTTTTCAACATGATAATCGAATATTTAATTTGTACGATAAAAAAAAAAAAATAGAAATAAACTTCTACCACAAAAACAGTGTTGGTCTAAAAAATGACAAAAGAGCTTACTTGAATGCTTCTTTTGGATCGTCAATATCTGGCTCAACTCCTTCTAACATGTAAGCATGACAACAGAGCTTACGCAGTTCCATAACAACATTGATAAGAGAAATCTGATTCAAAAACAAAATAATACTAATAATGTTAAGATAATTAGGATCTTAACTTATGATGCCAACATTCAGAAAAAATCAAAACGGTCATTTAACTGAGGCACGAATCTTGCCTGTGCACCACCACGGCGAGTTAATATCTGATAATTACGGGTCAAAATTGCCTTATAATATTCTTTCTGCTTGCTGCTCAAATCAACTCGTAGAATAAGTTCCTTCTTAGGAGGTAGTTCCTTCATGACATCTTTCTTCACTCCTGCAGAGAATTAAAAAAAATTAACCCGCTATCCAGTAATACTAATTTCTGTACCAAATATTTGCTAATCAGAGAATAAGGAAATGATATCGAGAATCTACAATTCTAACCAGAAAATAATGTTCTGATACAAATGAGTATATATTAGGGTATATATTAATATTAAAGCTTGTTTACGAATGTTTTAAAAATTGAGAGTCTATGCAAGATTGGGAGGGGATGAAAGATCGTAACTTGAGAAACATAGCATAGATCATAAGATCCTACTAATAGGACAAAAAGTGTACATATATACCCTAAATCACAATATTTAACTTGTAATAGATGAAGAAAATGACCTCTAAATCACAATGCTAAACTAAGTGCATAACCATAAATTCTGAAACAAAGGTTGTGTTCTCTCCGAAACAAAGTACGTGATAGCAGTTGATTGTGTTTATTTCGTTTTATTTGTATTTTAGTATATCACACATTGATTTAAGGATTTGATTTTGTGTACACTCTCCTATAAAAGGAGCACCCTTTCATTAGATTAAAATACTTGAGTTCCTGTAATATTTACTACAGTTATTCGAGATCGTAATGCATACTTCGCAGAAGATGCGGGGCCAGCATTTTATGAAGCCTTGAAATCTGTTCCTCTTGATTGATATCCTTGAATTCTTCTTGGAATTCCTCTAAACTTCCGAACTGACAGAAGTCAAATATAAAGTCAATCAGATAGATACTTGTGATAATGAAAAGCAAACTATTCAAAAACTTAAAACCATAGTTTATCTTATAGTACATTCCTCGCACTAACCTTCCCAGCATCAAGGAAATGCATAAGCATAAAAAGTTCATCCAAGTTGTTCTGTAATGCATAGGACAAGCTATCATTAGTACATTTCATCTCCCAACAGATAAATTCAATATATGCAGCCGTTCTTTAAATTAAAAGTATGTGTATAACGTGGTGAAAAGTGTAACAGACAAGTTAGTATATGTCAATTACTAAATGTAAACCAGAAATTCAAAAAATACAACTCTTTTATTTAGATGAGTAGAATTGTAAATTCATATTTAAAACAAATTAACTAATCAAAAATGCAAAATTGAATAACTTTGTTGCAGTGGACATGCAAAATACAAACCATAACTTCACAGTTGAGACTCACAGTATGTCTAATTTGCATTTGATATCATTATCAAACTTCAAATATTCTTTTAAAAATGACTAATGCTAAGGAAATGTTATGCTCTTAATGGTAGTGGAATTGACTTCCAGTTAACTTAATTAGTTTAATCGTTGGTTAATAAAGGAAGGTGGGTCTCACTGTGCTTCTTACGATGAAAAAGTTGAATATTTTGAGAGCTTCACCTCCATATATATTATTTACTCATAACCAAGTCTATTCACCATAAATTAGTAACATAATGATATTATGTGTGTGTGACTAATTTAGCTTTAGCATAACTAATTTACACATATATTGGAGTGACAGTATCCCTGTTAAGCCAACAACAATTTTTTTAAAGGAGCCAACAACAAATTATGATGGGCATTCATGGTAAAATCAATGTAACAAAAGACTAGTTGGATTTGGATATATTAAAAAGCAAAAATACATGCTTTATTGTTTTATTTAGGAGATTTAATTTTATGGGCAATTCAAAAATCAGAGATGCACCAAAAATTGTATGGCCCACGTTTAGTATCACTCTTAGAATTAGTTAGTAGTCACAAGTCACAACACAATCTGTCAAGACTCAAGACAACAATCAGCCAGCAAGCGCAAATAACAACAAAAACACAGTTCAATTAACCAATAATAGAAAATTAGGACATAAGTTCACACTAAGCCACTATGACATAGTTGAAAGTGAACCTGAAGAGGAGTTCCAGTCAAGAGCACACGATGTCTGGTAGAATATTGCTTCAATGAAGAAAATAATTTTGAATCCTTATTTTTGAGGCGGTGACCTTCATCAACTATCTACATAAACATGTAAGTAGGTGTAGACTATCAGCATAATGGAGAAACCAAAAATGTGACCAGAAGTAAGGTGACTAGAAAACTAATTCTTGTCTGGTAATTTAACAGTGAGCATATCTTACCATGCACTCCCATTTTATAGGCTTTAATGAAGTTGTGTCTAAGTTGATCATCTCGTATGATGTCAAAAGGACATCAAACTTAATCCTGTCATGCTTACTTTCACTAACTATCTGACCAGATTTCTTTTTCTTGATCTTCTTCTGTTTCTTGGGAAAGTAAAATTCATATTCTCTGATAACACTACGAGCTTGGGCAGATCCAACATACATAATCTGCCAGAACAAACATACAATTAAAAGAGTAACTACCAAAATGAAATATTGCTGACAAATTCCATATACATACAACATTCATTTGAGGGGCCCATGTTGCAAATTCACGTTCCCAGTTTCGCAGTGTTGAAAGAGGAGCAACCACCAGATGTGGATGTGCAGAGATACCCTCTTCATAAAGAGATGCTAGGAAAGCAATACTTTGTATGGTTTTTCCTGCAGGATCAAAACTAAGCCATCATAGTGCAATAACGTAATTCTCTATGAACTACAAATTAGTAGCTGGTTCAACCATGGTTGGTTTTTACTTGTTAGTCCCTAGAACGAGGTCGAACTGGATTGAACACGGAATCACGGTTCAATTGTGTTTTGTTTCAAAAACAATTCATTTTTGTGGTTGATTCAACAAGTTTTTCTTTTTGTTTTTTTTTGTGTATTCACTTATTAGACATCCAGTTCAACACTTCAACTACGGTTGAACCATGACCTGGTGGCCTCGCCAGTTCGATCTTCAGTCCATTTATGACAATTTTGGCATAAAGTATCAACTCAGCGCGGTTGGTTCAGCTTGTAACAATACTTTGGTTGAATAGTGAAGAACCAATATAAGCCCACATTGTTGTTTGTGATATGCCCTTTCCTTCAGAATGGAGGATTCTTATATCCCATAAAAAATTTATCTTCCCAAAATCAAGGGAATAAATGGATAGAGCATGAGAGAGAGAGAGAGAGAGAGAGAGAGAACTAAGTACCAAGTCCCATTTCATCAGCAAGTATAACATGTGTTTGCTTGGACCAAGAGAATCGTAAGAAGTTCAAGCCTTCAAGCTGATATGGGTGTAAAGAACCTTCACCAACATGAAAATTAAATCAGGCAATCTAAATCCTCCAAGTCTGAAAAGGATAAGCATAATACTGCAAGAAAAAAAATAGGACAATTACAAAAAAAATCACCTGAAAGAAACTTTGGGCTATGTTCATACTGTTGAAATTCTTTCTGCTGTTTCTTCAATTCAGTGTCGTCATTAACACGGCTTTTTTGCTTAATGAAAGCAAGTTTGCTCGATCTAGAACGAAATCTATTGAATCTTTCTATTTCCGGCTGAAATGCAGAAATATCAGCCTCATATTCCCAATAACATTCATCGTATGAAAGCTCTTTCCACTTCACCAGATATTCTCTATCATCGTCATCACCCCTGTGCCATTCAAAGAACAGATTCCATGAAAATGCATGTATTTGTTGACATTGTTATTGGAAAAATTAGAACAAACCAATTAAGCAAGCTTTCTAAACAATTAAGTTGCACAACCAAAATATGAGTGGGGAAGACTCAAAGAAAAACTGAGTTAAACACACACACATACACCATGAGAGGACGAACTTGCAACATGTTTAAGTCTTATTTACACCTTTTAATAAAATTTATAAACGGTAAATTTCATTGATCTTCCTGGATTGAAAGTTCGATGAAACGGATCTAGTCTACAAATTTCATGTCATTCAAAAATTATGACAGTTCATCACACCATTCCACATTGAGTTGATACTTTATATCACTCCATTTAAAAGTACACTGTTATGTAGATTATTGAATATAAATCACACCACTCCATTTTTATGAATCGCAAATTTTATCAATCCAATTGGATTGAGAGTTCTGATGAAGTGGATCAAGTATACAATTTCACAGTTTAAAAAATATTTAATACTTCCTCACACAACTCTATTTTAATGTACAATATGTTATATAAAGCATAAGTAACCATCCGCTATTAGACTACATCCCTAGAAAAGTCTTGGTTAGCTATATATGTGTGTTTATCTATATAGTATCACACCATAGAACGGTTGGACTGCAAATTTTTGCATTTCCCAAAAAATTATCAAGTGGTGCTAGTATCAATGCTTACACCTGATGTCATCCTAAAGTAAAAAACGATAGCTTTGACCTGACCTGACACACCTGCACTACCCAATATCCTGAGAAACATTTTATCACTTAAATGCTGGATATTACAAAATATTCTAATTCCAGACTTTATCCAGATAACAGGAACAGAATCATCTAATTTTATTTTGCATATAGAGAAGGAGAAAAATAAATCGCTGAGAAGTCAAACCTGCAAGCAATTATTCGATCAACTGTAGTCCATTCAGGACGAATGGCAACAAAGTCTTCATCTGAAGTATTGGAAGATGCCATTTGACGATGGAAGTTGTTCACTTTGGTCTTCAGACGAGGATGATTCTTAAAAGCTTTCAGAAACTCTTTCTCTGGCACCCTAAAGGGAAAAAAAAAAAAAAGGAGGTAAATTGAAAATACCCAAAATAACAAATATTTAGACAATAAAACTTGTGTAAAAAAATACAAAAGTAGATTAAAAAACAATGAAGACGGTAATGTTGAAAACTAAAAAACGAAAGTGATGCATGAGTAGGTGGAAAATATGGGGATTGGAAATTAATACATAGTGAGAATTGAAGGTCTAATAAACACCAAGGAAAGGCAGAACAAAATAAAGGATGAATTTCGACAAACATACCATGTACAGTGCAAATATGATAGTCCCTTCCACTTAACAAGGTATTGTTTAACAAAAATTTGCTTTGACCCCGATTTTGTGGAGTCCTCCTCCTCGCCATCACCATCTTCTACAGTAGGGCGCATCTCACAGTCTAATAACTTATCAATATCAGTAAGGGGGCTAACCTGCAAAACAATAAAAATTTGAAATATAGCACTACTCGAGCAAAAATCTATTTTAAGTATTGTTATAAAAGTATAAACACTCACACATTCAGGGCACCTCCAGTTGGCAGGAGCAGGACCTCTAAGTGGTGGAATTAAACACCTAGAATGGTAGGCATAGGTGCAAGTTTCACAACTCAGGAGATCTCCGCTTTCACCACAGGCTTGACATAAATCCTCTTTCTATATAAAAACATAGAAAGATATTAAATTGTGAGGAAAAATTAGTTCAAAACATTTACTAGTGTAAAGCAAGGACGCCAAATATATGCAAAGATACCGACTATATCAAACAATGTCATATAGGTTTACACTAAATATGTCTTGGATCCAGTACAAGTTGGCTCCCGGGGAAAGTTGGTGTGATTGTTTTATTGGGTCGGCTGATTTACATTGTTTTGTGTTGTCTGAAATATGGTACAGGGGCAGGAATCTTTCGCGTGATTTCGTTTATGGATTAAAGACGAGTTGTGATACGAATACTGTTTAGTATTCTTCTTTTCATTACAATTAAGGTAATTGGTTTACCAAACAAAACTGATATTATAAATGAGGAAAAATGCATAATAATACTTCTATTACATTTACATAGTAGAAACCACAACAACAAAAACGGGGCGAGCGGGGGAAATCAGAATAAACAAGAGAAATATATCAGGTAAACAAGGTTTGCCGACATCCCCTAGCATCCAACAAATAAACTTCTGGATTCTTAAATAGCTATTACCAGATTACTAAAGAGAATCTAAAAAAAACTACTCCTTGTCATTTCTCATAATGGGTTAAATCTACAGTGTAAAATATGCCCGGAATAATGTAGTAAAAGGCACCCCTACAGCACGGCAATAAGCTAGAAAGGATCAGAACCTCTTTCCAGTTGAGGCCCTGCCCCATCAGTGAAGCACAATCATAGCTCCTTCAGCATAATATTGATAACTATTAAAAACCAACCAGCTTAGGCATTTAACTTGCTAATTCTAAATGTAATATTAAAAGTGGTAAAATAGTTAGAATACTATAAAAGAGTTTTGGGATTCTTCAGAGCATGAACTTATGGTTTGCAAATTGAAGATGAAACTTCAGTTTTTTTTTTTTTTTCACTATGAAATATGAATGTTGAGCTTGCTTGAGCATTCTAATTGTATGTGAAGTGTAAACAATGTTAAAAACCAAAATATTTTACTGTTTTCTAATATTGACAATTACATTCATAGAGGCATGTGTCATGCGCTTATTAGTTATTTCTGCCACACAACTCAAAGCATCAAAGCTCCACAGGGCCTTAAGGGTTCTTTTGCATATAAAACCTTTGCCACTTCAAATCTATGGTATTATTGTAGTTCCATACCAAATTATGGTGTTAAAATAAAAGGATAAAGGGGAAATCGTGCAGCACTACTATACATGTTACCGATCAATAGAAGGTCAAGGATACTCGTATCTTTTCTGGGCAAAACTCAAAGTAAACTAGAAATTCCTACGCACATGAACAGTTAAAAGCCCCAAACAAGTATACAACTAACTATATAAGTAATGAATATTGTGTCACGGAAAAATTACAACTACAAGTCACCGTATAAAGCACTGATCAATGACATGTACTGAACTCAAATACCTAAGCAAGATTCAAGAAAAATAAGTATAACAAACTCAAACGAAAGAGAACCAAATATCATACCGCATCACTTCTGTCTATCCTCTCAAACTTTTCCTGACTTGTCCCAGGTTTTTTAACCAAAAAATCATCATCGTCGGACTCATCAAGATTATAAACTGGCTTGCGATCTGATCTTACGCGAAGCCTCTCAACTAAGCTACTCATTTTCCGCTACAAAGATAAATCCTGAAATGCACAAAAAGATGAAAAAACAGTGTTAATTCTGTCAACTAAACCCCCAAATCCCAATGAGTAAACAATTATTATTATAATGAACTAAAGAAGAAAAAATCATGGCAAACTAGTTTATCATTTTTGCATATTAAAATAATTCTATAATCTGAAACCCAAAATCAAGAGACAAAAATTTCATCTTTTAGCAAAAAAAAGTTATTATTATTGCTTGAAAGTTGAAACACACAAAAAAAAAACCCTAATAGATTCATATATTTGCAAATGCCTCAAATGCAACTTATGCAATACAGCATATAAATAAAACCCACACAGTTCCTAGTGAAAAACAAAGCAATTAGAGAACAAATAGCACAGTATGATCATAAAAGAGTTGAAATTGACTAAGAGAAAGTAGAAACCCTAGAATGGCGAAAAACCCTTAGAAGTATTTAAGAAGGGTTGGAAGAGGAATTGAAAAGCTAATCGAAGAATAGTGAGAGGTATGAGTAATAGAAGTGAAGTTTGGAATGAAGATTGAGAGTGAGATTTACCGGTGAGAGTGAGATTTTCCGGCGATCTGAAAAGAGGAGATTCGGAAATTCGCGGGAACGAAGAGAAGCGTGAAAGGTGAGAAATGAGAAAAGAAAGGAAATTAAATTAAATGAAAAATTGAAAATTAAATTAAATCAAGGGGTGAGGTAATAATGAGAGGAATAGGGCAGGGCTAGACTCACCAAACTGTGACCAGGTTTTTGCTTTTGTTTTGTTTTTTTGGAACAAGTTGATATTTTTAACTAGGTTATGTTAACATTGTGTCCTGTCTTATCTATCTTAGATCATGTACAATGGTTACCACAATTCAACGCCTATTTTATCATTTTTTACACTTTACATCATCATTCAACATACATTCAATCTTTACTCTTTTCAATAGTTTTTTCATTAAACACCCTACCCTACCACTTTCTCTACTCCACCAATTTTTATTTTACATTTTTATTTAAATTTCAAATTTTGTTTTTATAATTAAATAAAATTACAATTATCGGTTAACATTAAATTAAAATAAACGAACACTTAACAAAAAATTTAAATAATTTTTTTTATTTTCTTAACATTGAATGCAGTACATCACACAAATAACGTAATTAGTACTAAAAAAAACACTTAAACTTCAAAATTAACACTAATAAACACTAATAAAATGATTAAGAGAGTGAAAAATTCTGATTTTTTTTCTGTGTCCAAATGAAATGAACCAAGTCTCTATTTATAGAGAAAAAAATTTTACGAATTTTGGTGAAAAAATAAAAAATTAATTTGTGAAATAATTGAGTTTAAAGATAAAGATGCAATAAAAATCCGCTCAGCCAATCGCGTAACGCCACGTGTCCGCCCTTATCTTCAACCAGTTCTCTCTCCGCACCGGTCTGACACTCACGCGCGCCTGTCGCGATTGTAGCGCATGCGCCCTGCTTCGACGAATGGCGCGCGGCCACGTGGCCCTGCGTGTCAGATTCACACTTGTTGAATTTGTTCAACTCTGCGCGCTCTCTCCTTGTTTTTTCTGGCATTTTCTGACAGTAATTAAACATGGCAAAAAACAAGCCATTGCACATGGTCTTATCTTAGGACACAATGAAACATGGGAGCACATATTAATATTTTCTCTTCTTTTTTACACTCTCCAATTTAAAATATGTAATTTAGTTGACCATCACATACTTTAATAAAAATATATAAATGAACGAGAGAAAATATTACTTTTACAAAAATATTCTTCTTTTTTATTGACTGCATATTTTAGAATTTAAAATGTATACTTTTAATTATTTTATTGTCTATCCTAGTCATTCCACTATATAAATAACAAGGGGTGAATTGAGAAAAAACAATGTTATATATATAAAAGTCAATTATTTGAGACAAACAATATTTGCAAGTAAATTATTTATTTTAGAATGAAAAGAATAGTATATATGAAATGGCAACATGCATAGAGTAAAGGGACGAATTCCAATCACCATCGTGGCGTTTAACTTAACAATTGTGATATTTTATGTGAATTAAACTATGAATATCATATAAACAAAAGGAAATTTAACATCCACAATCCACACTAAACCTGGTTATATTCAAATTTGTAACTAAAAATACTACCTATGACTTTGTTAGTTAGATTTTTGTGAACCTAAAAATAGTGTTTTGTGTGTTAATTATAGCTGTGTTTGTTGATCTATATAATTGAAATGAAAAATAGAGTGTAGCTGTAAATGTAAGGATTGAGATTCAAACTACAATATATCTTAAAAAATAGAAGTTTAATCCCTAGAATACTACATGTGTAACTCTCACAGACCAAACAAGTCGTTGTCCGTCGATTGGTTAACATCATAATAAGAGGCAACAAACATCATGATTTAGCCACTTAACAACTAACGAAAAGGCCGTTGTAGTGATCTTTCTTATGCATTGGGGGCTATATATATTGTCTAAATATTTCATCTAAATAGGTATTTTGTATTGTTCATAGACTATAGTTTAACCAGTAAAAATGCCGGAATTTTGTTTTTGAAATAACAAATATTATTAATCAACTCTATAACGAGACGTACAGGAGTGGCATAAGACATACAAGTGACGCAAGAGGTAAGGAAAACAAAAACATAAGGGGCCAAGAAACACCCTCGCGAGCAACATCACCAGGGGAAACAATATCCCAAACCAGCATAAAACAACAACACCTAAGCCACCCCAGAACAAAGCCTCAAGCCAAAAAAAACAAAAGACAATAACAAAAGACTACCACCAAAACTATAAGCTCAACGGGTTAGATAATCTCTCGGGTCCCAACTCCACTCATAGAACATACAAGGAGGCATCTTTAGTCTGGCCAAGCTCCACTTCCAACTCAATAATTTCACCTCGATTACCAAATCCTTTGGATCAAAATACTCATTCCTAAAAATAGTGTCATTCCTAGCCTTCCAAATTGACAAAAGGATTGCATGTCAAATCATCAAAAAACCTTGCCGAACCTTTGAATTTCTCACCGCACTTCTAAAAACTTCAAATAAGGTAGCCAAATTTTGAGGGATAACAATGACAACCCCCAACCAACTAAAAAGCTCGTACAAAATCAATATAGCACTAGGACAATGAAGGAAACGATGGGTATATGATTCAACACAACCCACACACCCAACACAATTAGTATTCGCCTCCGGAGCAAGGATATGTCGGTAAGCAAGGTTGCTTCTAGTTGGAATTCTATCATAAAGTAGTTGCCAAGAGAAAACAATGACCTTAGAAGGAGCCAAACTCTTCCAAATATGTTCGAACACCAACGCCACCTCCGAAATAAGGATATCCAAAATTTGAAGCTCCTTCACAAGGTGTTTGTGTGCCGAGCTAACCGAGAAAGACCCATCCAAATTATTTACGGATAATTTTACTCGTTAAAACTTATCCCAGCTACATGTATTGAATCTATTCTGATTGATGAAATGAATTGTATTTGTGTTTGTGAAAAAAAACGCATCTCAGCTCAATTTTGTTGAATAACAACACTCATTTTTTATTTCTTTTATGAAAAGTTTATTGTGATTTTTATTTTATAAGGTCTAATATTATATTAATTTTATATGCTGTATGCAGTCACAATAACACATCATTTTATAAAATAAAAAAACAAAAAACAATAACATATCACATGCTTTATAAACTCGTGCGTATATAAATTTTCTCCATACTTGCGTGTGTCTGTTACTCTGTTACTTCCTTTTACAGCAGTTCGTTTTTTAGGTTGTTTGCTTCAAAAAGAATTTGATGTTTTTAATTCCAACTTCATTCAAAAACAAGTAAAGTATGAGAAGCCTGAAGACGAGTATTTATATTTATAGTAAACACCAAAATTGAAGGTTTCTTTTTAGGCCTTTACTTTTAATTTTGATATAAATTACCCTTTTAAGTTCTAGAAAAAAAGACTTAATAATTTAGTTCCGTTTTAATCAAAAAAAAATTTAGAGTTCCGTCGGAAAGTAAGTAAAACATGACTAAAAGATTGTTTTAACTACAAATTGAATTCAGATTCTCTCAAAATTCATCTTTATTTTAAACTAATTAATTACATAAATTCAATGTCTCAGATTTATTTATATTCCAAATTACTCAAAGAGAGATTTAAAAAATAAAATTGGTCAAATAGCTTAATGACTTTAATTTCACTCTTTAAAAATGAATTAGGTAATATACAAAAATTCGAACTCCGATCAATCCCTGAACATTACGTGCAAATATCCTATCATTTATCAAAAAATTATTATTATCGGTACCAACAAAAGTTATTATAAAAAAAAATAGAAAAATGGAGTATAGTTTAAATGAACAATAATTTGCCCACAAAAAAAAAACAAATAGTTTTTTTCTTCTTTTGGTAAAAAATGAACAATAATTCAACTCTGAGGATTCTGCAAGGTAAAACGCGTCAAAATCAATTTTAGTACTATTATTATCACCTTCCAATGGAATTGTGACATCTAATCTAAATCTAAATTGAAAACAATGAGAAGGCGGCGACGGCACATTCCAATCCAATCCCCTCAGCCTGTCCTCTAGTGTGCAATTAGACTCAGACAGCTTAGGCCAATAGAGAATAGTAGTACTTCCCCATTCCAAGTACTAATTGGTTTTTCTCACTGGTAACTACCAACCTTCATCTTTGATCCAAATTACATGGTCAAAATCTTTTTAAACCAACTTGTTGAAAGTGTAATTTAAACCATTCAATACACCCAAAAGCACTTAGGCTATGTTTGGTAACATTGTATTCCACCGTGATTTTACAAAGCTACAACAACTTGTAGCTTATGTAAAATTACGGTGAATTACCGTGATTCAGGCACATCTACTCGGACAAAGATTGTTATTCATTTGAATTCCATGAGCCTCAAATTTTTAGAGAGAATTTGACACATTTCTTATTTGGATCTCTCATGGCTTTAAGGATTGGTTCTCTACACCCAAAACAAAAAGGAGAGATTGTTATATACCATCACAAATCAAACAATATCTCAAGACTTGAAGGATTATGCGTGGAGAGCACTATACGCCACATCACAAATCAAACAAAAATCCCACCAACCACATTTTGGTATGAACCCAAACCCAATTGAGAAATCTGATACAAAAACCAAATTGCACCAGAGTTGCAGAGCACACCAAAATTGACACAAATCCATGCGGACATTGGGCAACAAAGTTTTTGACCAATCTGAAACCATAATCAATACGGTGCACCCCTTCAACTAATGAACCACAACCTTTACAAACATGAACCAGAACCATTCACAACAGGATCAAACACCATGCATGATAAAAAGAATCAAAACAAATAAACAACAAAATGAAGCAAAAAATTAAAAAGGAATTATCATAAATTATTATTGTTGAAACACTAAACTGAAGTGATTTACAAAGAACTCAAGCTAACAAAACAAGCTAAGGTTTTCCAGTTACAAATTCAAACGAAGATGATGAAAATGTTACAAGTAAACAACACCATTTCTTAATGGTAGAAGTGTACACAAGTAAAAAAGACTCTCACAACACTTAAAAAGTACTCTACAACCAATTATACTTATCTCTTTCTTTTAATTAGTCTGATTTCTCAACACCTAATCCATACAACACACCGGAATATTTCTCTGTTTCGCCGTTGAAGAATGTTTCGCTCAACTTCCTAAATGTACAAGCAGTGAGTAAACTATCCGATCCAGCTTGATGGCACACACCGATCCTTTCCACTTCCAACAACTCCGCTAGCTTGTTCAAACCACCGTGAAGACTGTTACAGAATTTCATCAAATGCTTAATATCATAAACCACCGGGAAATAAATCTTGATCAAATCAAAAAAACCAGCTTGTGTATCCGGCAAAGCCCTACATGTCAACAGCTTAAGCAGATAACCAAAATCATAACCACTGTGAAAAGTAACCCAATGCACATTCTCATTCAACACAATCCCCGACGACATAAGTAACTCACCAAACCGATTGACGTCAATTCCTTGCTCGCTATTCTTCTTAAAATCAATTCCGCATTGACGCAAAAGCTCAATGGAATCAGCAGCGAAAATATCTTCGCTGAGATTAAACTCGCGGAAATTAAATTGCCAGATGCAAGGACTCTCAGTACCACAGGTCGGTAAATTACCATTCTCATCAGAAAAAGTTAAACCTAACTGAATCAGTTTCAACATATCAACGTTATCCTTCAAAGTCTGATAATTAAAATCATTAATATGCTTAAAATTTCCTACAGGACGAAGAACAACACCGGGAAACTCAGTATCCATAGCAACATAGTGAAATTCATCAACAATTTCACGGATCAAAGCAAATTCTTCTTCGAGATTATCATTCCAAACCTCTCTGATTTGAATAGAATCACCGCCTTTAGGTAAATCCGTCATTTCAAATTCAAAATTCACCTAAATCACTCAGATCTGTAAAAAAATACACAAAAAAATTCAGATCTAAAAAATACTAACAAATCTAAAACAAACAAAAAGTAGATCAAGTAGTAAAATTAAAAAACCTGAATAGAACTCGAATTCAGTGATTTTGAGCTTCGAATCGAATATTCAAACTATGGATTCAACTAGATCTGAAACAAAAACAAGCAGAGAAGAAGCATGTTAGATCGATTACTAATTACTAATTACTAACTAGGGTTTGAACTACGAAGTAGTAGTTGAAAGAGTGATGAATCGAACCTTGTAGTGATGAAGATGAAGGTGAAGTTAGAGGGATCTAGAAAAATTGAATATCGATGAGAGGGTCAACGAAGCGAAGGGATTGGGGGGAGAGAAATGGAAGAGAGAGAGAGAGAGAGAGAGAGAGAGAGAGAGAGAGAGGGGAAGATGGGGTGGGAGGGTTGAGAGATGATTTTGTAGTGAGTGAGAAGGGGTGGGGTCGTTTTGTTTAGAAATTAGCACACGGTGATGTCGTTTTTACAACTGTGGGTTAAGAATTAGGGATATGCTAATGCGACAATGGGATATCATATATATCAGTCGTTTACGTGTGTGTACACATTTTGGCCGACTTTGTTTTTTCTCTTTTTTTACTAATATTTTTAATATTATATCTTTTCAATTATTTTAGGCATGTTGAGTGAATTCTCTGGATTGGTACGTTTTTTTATTTTATGATTTCATACCTACTTCAATTATTTGACTGAAATAATTATATTGGTATTTTCTTAGTCAAAAAAAAATTATGTTGGTTTTTTTATCAAAAAAAAGAAAAAAAAATTATATTGGTTTTAATCTTTAGTTTATGATTTCAATTTCAACGGCAGGACTTTGTAATGACTGCAATAAAAATTGGACAAAACCAAAAATAAATAAATGGGAGTTCTTTTGTGCCCTCTAATAATTTTTTAAATTGTAGAATGATAAGTTTACATTTGAGTGATATAATTTGTTCTAGTTGATCTATAAGTCTTATAATGTTTAGAACTCGAGGTTAATGATAGTTTATATACAACACATCACACTCTTCAAATTATCAATACGCCTTTTTTACATAGGATAAAACCGCGGCTGATTAACCCCAAAGCGGACATCTCGCAGATGTGGACTTGAGGTCGGATTGAAACATATCCTCGTTTATCTTCCGCGGATAAATCTGAGATCTGTTCGGAACAGTGGCACCGTATACGTGGGGACAATAAAATTCGTTCTCAAATCCACAGCCCTTCAACCTTGACTTGGGGGATATGTTCTGGCTTATCCCACATCGCTTGAAACTCGAGGCTAATGAAAGTATATATATAATACGCCACACTTCTAAAACCACCAAGGTGTCTTTTCTACAAAAGACAAAATCGTGACGGATTAATCCCAAAGCGGACAATCTCTCAAAAATATAGACTTTAGTCGAGTCGAAAAATACCCTCATTCAATTCTTGTGGATAAATATGAGTTATGTTCCTAACCATTTTTATTATGCTTCTGATAATTTTATTAGTGGTTTTTTTATTGTTACTACAACAACTTAGAATGATATTTTGCTAATTTTATATATATAGATATAAAAAAGATGGAGACTAAGTCTAAGTCATATATAGCTCAAATTATAATTTCTAAAGTTATCATTGACCTTCTTATTTTTATTTTATAGTAATTTTATAATGAAAATTGTATTTTTTATTTTTCTAAGACTGTGTTTGGATTGATGGAAGATAACAAAGCGGAACATAATAAAATAGAATGAAACGAAATGAAATGGAGATGTTTGGATTTCATTCCAAAGTTTAAGTTTATACATTTTTTTTTAAAATACGTATCTTATTGCTAAAATTTCATCTCCTTCAACAATTAAACCACTCCAACATGTATCCTATTTTGATTTAGCATGTCAACCAAATTTTCAACAAACTTTGTTAATTCAGAACTTTATATAGAAAACATGGAAGAATATTTATATGCATGTTTCGTCGGTTTATTATAGCTCAATTGTTAGTAAACATAGCAATAATAAAATAAAATTGAAGAATATACATATAAGTTTGCCTCAACATAGAAAATTTTCAAAAAACAAAGGTAACCGTCTAAAAAAAATATAAAAGAAAATATATCAGAGTAAAAAACATCTTAGATATGAAGAAATGAAGGAGGAATAGAAGATTGATGGACCATGAGAAAATGCAACAAATTTTGAAGAATTTTTTGTGACACGATGAACATAAGAAACATGAGAAAGGGCTGTATTTAAAAGGAAGATGTAATGATAATGATAATGATAAAATAGATGTTTTTTTTAATAGATAAGATAGATATTTTGATTTTTTTTTTGACAAAGATATTTTGATTATTAAAAACCTCATTTCATTGAATTCACTCCAATTTAGAAAATTACAGAATTAGATAATTTAGAGTGAAATGGATTTCGTCGTGTTCCATTCTACTCAATTCATTATTTACAAATTCAAACAAAAAAACTTAAATATTTACCACTCCATTCCATTACGTACCACAAATCCAAACAAAATTTAAAAGTCAACATTTTTTTATTTAACACGTAATTATCATTAAACATCCTTAACTCGTTTTTTTAATCATCAAAAGAACCAAATATATTAAAATAATTCTAGACTAGTATAAATTACCTGTGCAAAGCACGGGTTAAATTTTAATTATAAAATTATAATTTGTTTTTTAGTATATTATAAGTTATGTTTTAAATTATTTTAACAATAATTAAATTTAAATATACATGTTTTTATAATAAAATTTTAAGGTATATTTGTTAATTTATTTTTGAAGATGTATATAATATTTTGAAAAAATATTTGGTGCCCTACATACATTTGTTGGATATCGTACCCCGTAGAAAAAATTTAAGGACCTGAGTATCTATTATTTGTCTCACATATAATTGATGTTTTATTTATTTTTATTGATTATAATAATATTATAAAAATTATGATATTTTGAATAGTTATAATTTTTTGTGCAATAATCCCCATGAATATTAATTTAGTTGTTAAGAGACGTCACAATTTGAAGGATTCACAGTTTAAAATGAGGATATCCTGCCTATTTATTATAAAATGTGAATTTTTTACCACTAAACTACTTGGTAGGAAAGGAAAAATTTTCTTGCACAATATTTAATTTATAGACTTAAATTATTTTACCCTATCCATTTATTTTAATATATTAACCATATAAAATGAATATTATGTCAACTGATATATATATATTACTTGTATCTTGTGTGTTTTCTTATAATTTTTTGAATGTGTGTGTGTACCATGTGTGTTTTTCTTATGATTTATCCCGTGTGTTTTCTTAAAAATTTTAAGAAAAAAATAATTATATTGAATGGTATCTTGAATATGTGTGTGTAAGCGGTGTGATTTTCCACAAAGATTTTGCATCGGTCGATAATTCAATTATTTGATTTTAACTCACTAAGTTTCACAATTGTTCGATTTAAATCACCTAAATTTCAATTGTTCGATTTTGACCATCAAGTTTATCCCGTTTTGCATTTCTTAGCCCTGTTGACTTTTTTTTAAATAAAATTTACTTATGTTGTATTTTAATTAAAATGTGCTTTTAAATGTGTTTGTACCTCTTGTATTTTCAATCTTATAATTTTTTTGAATATGTATGTACCCCTCGTGTTTCTAAATGTTATCTTGAATGTGTGTGTATCTCGTGTGATTTTCCACAGAGATTTTACATCGATAATTCAATCACTTAATTTTAACTCCCTATATTTTCACAACTGCTCGATTTAGTCACTTAAATTTTAATTGTTTGATTTTGGCCATCAAATTTACATCGTTTTGCAATTTCTAGCCGTTGACTTTTTTTAAATAAAAATTACTTATGTGGTATTTCAAATCAAATATGTTTTTAAATGTGTTTCTATCTTGTATGTTTTCTTATGATTTTTTGAATGTGCGTGTGTAACCCGTGTGTTTTTAAATGTTATCATGAATGTGTGTGTATTCCGTGTGATTTTTCACATAAATTTTATATTGATAGTTCAATTACTTGATTTTAACTCCTCAAGTTTCACAATTGCTGTTGTGTCAAAAAAAAAAAGTTTCACAATTGCTCGATTTTAGTCACATAAATTTTAATTATTCGAATTTAGCCCTCAAATTTACCTCGTTTTGCATTTCATAGCACTGTTGTCTTTTTTAAAATAAAAATGACTTATGTGATATTTTAAATAAAATATGCTTTTAAATGTTATTGTACTTCGTGTGTTTTCTTATAAACTTTTGAATGTGTGTGTATTCCATGTGTTTCTAAATGGTATCTTGAATGTGTGTTTATCCCGTGTGTTCTCTTAAAAATTTTAAGAAAAAAATAATTATATTGAACGGTATCTTGAATATGTGTGTGTAACGGGTGTGATTTTCCACAAAGATTTTACATCGGTTGATAATTAAATTATTTGATTTTAACTCACAAAGTTTCACAATTGTTCGATTTAAGTCACCTAAATTTCAATTTTTTGATTTTGACCGTCATGTTTATCCCGTTTTGCATTTTCTAGCCCTGTTGACTCTTTTTTAAATAAAATTTACTTATGTTGTATTTTAATTAAAATGTGCTTTTAAATGTGTTTGTACCCCGTGTAATTTTAATCTTATAATTTTTTTGAATATGTATGTACCCCTCGTGTTTCTAAATGATACCTTGAATGTGTGTTTATTTTCCACAAAGTTTTTGCATCGATTGATAATTTAATTATTTTCCACAAAGTTTTTGCATCGATTGATAATTCAATTTATTGCTTGATGGCTAGGAAGAAAGCATTAAAATATTTCCTTAAAAAATTTGTTTGTACCCTGTGTGTTTTCTTATAATTTTTTTAATGTGTGTTTCTAAATGATATCTTGAATGTGTGTGTATCCCGTGTGTTTTCTTATAAATTTAATAAAGAAAAAATAATTATATTGAATGGTATATTGACTGTGTGTCTATCCCGTGTGATTTTCCACAGAGATTTTGTATTGATAATTAAATTATTTGATTTTAACTCCTTAAATTTCACAATTGTTCAATTTTAGTAACCTAAATTTCTATTGTTCAATTTTGGCCCTCAAGTTTACCACGTTTTGTATTTCGTAGTCCCGTTGTCTTTTTTTAAATAAAATTTACTAATGTGGTATTTTAAATAAAATATGTTTTTAAGTGTGTTTGTATCCCGTGTGTTTTCTTATAATTTTTTGAATGTGTGTGTATCCCGTGTGTTTCTAAATGATATCTTGAATGTGTGTGTATCAAGTGTGTTTTCCTATAAAAAATTTAAAAAATAATAATTATATTGAATGGTATCTTTAATTTGTTTGTATCCCAAATTAAATAATTTCTGAATAATTTACAGTCTGGTTGGTTTATGATTGAATGTGTTGGCGGCTTCCAATTTGAATTAGGTTATTTGTTTATAAACACTAATTGAATACTTTCTACATGTATACCTCCAATTCAATAAAAAATAAAAAAAATATATTTAAATTATTGAATTCTTTTTATATGTATCTAATTCAATAAATCTTTCTACAAAATTACTCCATATCTTGAATTTCTACATTTGTCACGTAAATTAATTTAAATAAATCATTTGATCAATTCAATAAAAATCACATTAAGTAGTCATCGTTGGCGTAGTAAATGTTGAATGAATGTGAGAAGAGTATTTAATAATTTCCTTAAATAGTTTTCTCATAGAGTAAATTCGTAAATAGTATATTATATAGATATAGATATAGATTAGCACAAGGAGTATTGAGACTAAAAAAAACTATTCACAATCCATTTACAACAATAACTCAAGGAATGTGCTACAAAGTCAGTCTCTCAATCCCATACAAAATAGAGGATTAGAGTACCGCAAATTAAAATTACAATCAAAATCTTTTAATTGCAATTTAAATCACCGCAAATCAACCATCGCTGTGAGCTTTCCATAACGTCCAAATTGTTGCCAACTAAATACCTCGAAAGAAGAGTTTATACTTTAAGGGCCTGTTTGGTGCGCAGGTTAGGGAACAAGATATGTTAAAGTTTTCCAATCTTGTTTTAATCCGTTGTTTGGTGCACCAATAGAAAAGGATACATTTAACTTACCATTAAGTTTATCCAATTATTTTTTGTTATTTTAATCCTTATTTTCGGCTAGATTATCCATTTATTCTTTTTTATTTTTCTTATCATGTGTGCACCAAACACATGACATGATATGTGTTAATCTTGTCACTATCATATCGTATATTATTCAGCTTCTAATCATATCTTGTCTCTATCTATCCTGCGCACCAAACGGGCCCTAAAGGCTTAAATACATTTTTGATCTTTTAAGTATTTTTAAGGTTTCACTTTGGTCCTTTAACTATTTTTCGGTCCATTTTGGTACTCTAACTTTCATTCCGTTAACTTACTTGGTCATAACCGTTAGAAAAATGTAAAAAAACGAGAGGTAGAAGCCTCTGTTGAGGAAACAGACATTAGATTTGGATTCATCGTGAATAATGAGAGGTTTTTGAGTATCGTTTCGAAAGCTTTCGTGATTGGAAAGATCACCGTGATGTGGACGGAGACGGTGATGGAGGAAGCTCCGTACGCGATGAATAAGTAGGAAGAAGAAAGTCTCTGGCCATGTGGCGTTTTTCTATTGGATCTCACACCAAAGCCACCAAGTCCCTAAGTGTCATGTACGCAAAATTAACGTTTTTGACATTTTTTTACCGATAATTAGGATCAAATAGATTAACATAATGAAAGTCAGTACGGAACGAAAAAATAGTTAAAGAACCAAAATGGAACGAAAAATAGTTAAAGGACCAAAATAAAACCTTGAAAATATTAAGAGGATCAAAAATATATTTAAAGTGAAACCTGCGTTAAATTACATTTGTAAACTTGCGAATCGTTGAGCATGACAAAACACTTCATTAGAAACAACAGCTAGCACTCCAAGCCATCTTGAAAGTACCGTTAACACGTGTCCTGTTAGCATTACCCTTTCTTATTTTCTTTAACTTTTTTTAGATACTAACGGGTTAATATTTAAATTTATAGTATATATTATTAAAATTAAAATAAATTAGTTGAGATATTAATTTTTTTTTAAAATTTAAGTTAATTAATGTAATTTTTGTCAAATAATTTTATTTTTCCAATTACTTGTGAAATTAATTTTATATTTCTATTATTTAAATATAAAAATAATATATATTTTAAAATTTTAAAGAGATAAAATAGGGTGGAGAGTGATCTTCTGCTCTTCATTTTGAACAATATCATATTTCATTTCTAGTCCCCATTGAAATTACAAAAAAGATAGGTCGTGTATTAATATATGAGTATAAATATTGATCATCGTGTAAATTATAAAATAAAAAAAACATTCATATTAATATGAGTGTAAATCTATGTCGTACTATAAAAAATGGGTTTTCCGTATTAATATGTGTATAAATATTTAAGTTCCTATAAAAAAAGTATTTCGTCTCGTATTAAAATATTGTAAAAAAAATATAATTATGTAAAAATTACGACAAAAAAACCTTGTACATGAGTATAAATATAGCTCCTATAAAAATTATAAAAAAAAATATATATAGTCATCGTATTAATATATGAATACAAATCTAGATCCCGATAGCAATATACGTTCTCATGAAATTATAAAAAAGTCTTCGTATTAGTATATGGTTTTTATTTTTATATTACGTAGACGTTCATTTAATATTGATTTTATTCAAATATGAAAAACAATACAAATAATGTAAAGATTTAAAAGGATAAAATACTCTAGAGGGTGTTATCTCCCACTTTCCGTTCTCAATAATATAATATTTTCTCTCCCGTCTTCGTAGAAATTATAAAAAAAATATATAGATGACCATGTATTAATATATGAATATAAATATAAGTCTCGTGTAAATTAAAAAAAAAAAAGAAGACACTTGTATTAATATATATTAGTATAAATATTGATCCCGTATAAATTAAAAAAAAAATCCAAGTATACTAATATAAGTGTAAATATTTTTCATAAGCAATAAAATAAAATATCATAAAATTGCCTAAAAAAAAATCATAAAAATATAATTTTAGTTGTTTGTGGAAATCGAGCCGTGTGGTATTGAGCAACTTTAAATTTCTGAGATAGTTATCCTACCCTTTGAGGTGCCTCCAATCTGGCGAGGGATTAGTCACTGTGTTCGGCGGTGGATAACCCGGTCTTAACAAAAAAAAATCAAAACGTGTTTCTCATACTAAATTTTGTTCGTGAGAGAGACATATATGAAATATGAAACTCATAAACTTTGGTTCATTATAGATTATCCAGTGAAATTTTGTTCATGAGAGAGACATCCGTAAATATATATTATAGAGATAGAGATTATAGAAATTAGTACTTTTTAAAAATTATAATTAGTAACAATTAAGTAAAAAATTACATCATAAAAATAGATTTTTTTGTTGTAGGTGAGAATTGAACCATGTTCCTTTTGCTACAACTCCTAATTAAATCTACATAGTATAAGTACAAATATATATCATATAAATAGATTTTTTGTTGCTGGTGAGAATCGAACCATGTTACTTTTACTAAAGCTCTTAACTAAATCTAAGTAAAATAATATAAAATTAGAAAAGTGTTGCCGGAGGGAATCAAAGGGAGTATATTTAGCTTGACTAATTGCTTAAAACTTGAAGCTTTGAAATCTTGCCACATAGACATATGAATACTTGGTTGCTTGCCACGTTGGATAATGATCGGGAGAGAGACATCCGTAATTATATGGATACAAATCTAGATCCTGATAGCAATATACGTTCTCGTGAAATTATAAAAAAGTCTTCGTATTAGTATATGGTTTTTATTTTTATATTACGTAGACGTTCATTTAATATTGATTTTATTCAAATATGAAAAATAATACAAATAATGTAAAGATTTAAAAGGATAAAATACTCTAGAGGGTGTGATCTCCCACTTTCCGTTCTCAATAATATAATATTTTTTCTTCCGTCTTCGTAGAAATTATAAAAAAAATATATAGATGACCATGTATTGATATATGAATATAAATGTAAGTCTCGTGTAAATTAAAAAAAAAAACACTTGTATTAATATATATTAGTATAAATATTGATCTCCGTATAAATTAAAAAAAAAATCCAAGTATACTAATATAAGTGTAAATATTTTTCATAAGCAATAAAATAAAATATCATAAAATTGCCTAAAAAATAATCATAAATATATAATTTTAGTTGTTTGTGGAAATCGAGCCGTGTGGTATTGAGCAACTTTAAATTTCTGAGACAGTTATCCCACCCTTTGAGGTGCCTCCAATCTGGCGAGGGATTAGTCACTACGTTCGGCGGTGGATACCCCGGTCTCAACTAAAAAAAATCAAAACGTGTTCTGTAAAAATTACGACAAAAAAAACCTGTACATGAGTATAAATATAGCTCCTATAAAAATTATAAAAAAATATATATAGTCATCGTATTAATATATGGATACAAATCTAGATCCTGATAGCAATATACGTTCTCGTGAAATTATAAAAAAGTCTTTGTATTAGTATATGGTTTTTATTTTATATTACGTAGACGTTCATTTAATATTGATTTTATTCAAATATGAAAAATAATACAAATAATGTAAAGATTTAAAAGGATAAAATACTCTAGAGGGTGTGATCTCCCACTTTCCGTTCTCAATAATATAATATTTTCTCTCCCGTCTTCGTAGAAATTATAAAAAAAATATATAGATGACCATGTATTGATATATGAATATAAATGTAAGTCTCGTGTAAATTAAAAAAAAAAAAGACACTTGTATTAATATATATTAGTATAAATATTGATCCCGTATAAATTAAAAAAAATCCAAGTATACTAATATAAGTGTAAATATTTTTCATAAGCAATAAAATAAAATATCATAAAATTGCCTAAAAAATAATCATAAAAATATAATTTTAGTTGTTTGTGAAAATCGAGCCGTGGGGTATTGAGCAACTTTAAATTTCTGAGACAGTTATCCCACCCTTTGAGGTGCCTCCAATCTGGCGAGGGATTAGTCACTGCGTTCGGCGGTGGATACCCCGGTCTCAACAAAAAAAATCAAAACGTGTTATGTAAAAATTACGACAAAAAAAACCTGTACATGAGTATAAATATAGCTCCTATAAAAATTATAAAAAAATATATATATTCATCGTATTAATATATGGATACAAATCTAGATCCTGATAGCAATATACGTTCTCGTGAAATTATAAAAAAGTCTTCGTATTAGTATATGGTTTTTATTTTTATATTACGTAGACGTTCATTTAATATTGATTTTATTCAAATATGAAAAATAATACAAATAATGTAAAGATTTAAAAGGATAAAATACTCTAGAGAGTGTGATCTCCCACTTTCCGTTCTCAATAATATAATATTTTCTCTCCCGTCTTCGTAGAAATTATAAAAAAAATATATAGATGACCATGTATTGATATATGAATATAAATATAAGTCTCGTGTAAATTAAAAAAAAAAAAGAAGACACTTGTATTAATACATATTAGTATAAATATTGATCCCGTATAAATTAAAAAAAATCCAAGTATACTAATATAAGTGTAAATATTTTTCATAAGCAATAAAATAAAATATCATAAAATTGTCTAAAAAATAATCATAAAAATATAATTTTAGTTGTTTGTGGAAATCGAGCCGTGGGGTATTGAGCAACTTTAAATTTCTGAGACAGTTATTCCACCCTTTGAGGTTCCTCTAATCTGGCGAGGGATTAGTCACTGCATTCGGCGGTGGTTACCCCGGTCTCAACAAAAAAAAATCAAAACGTGTATCTCATACTAAATTTTGTTCTTAAGAGAGACATATATGAAACACATAAACTTTGGTTCATTATAAATTATCCTGTGAAATTTTGTTCATTAGAGAGACATCCGTAAATATATATTATAGAGATAGAGATAGAGATTATAGAAATTAGTACTTTTTAAAAATTATGGTTAGTAACAATTAAGTTAAAAATTACATCATAAAAATAGATTTTTTTTGTCGTAGGTGAGAATTGAACCATGTTCCTTTTGCTACAACTCCTAATTAAATCTACATAGTATAAGTACAAATATATATCATAAAAATAAATTTTTTGTTGCTGGTGAGAATCGAACCATGTTACTTTTAAAAGCTCTTAACTAAATCTAAGTAAAATAATATAAAATTAGAAAAGTGTTGCCGGAGGGAATCGAAGGGAGTATATTTAGCTTGCCTAATTGCTTAAAACTTGAAGCCTTGAAATCTTACCACATACCACGTTGGATAATGATCGGGAGAGAGACATCCGTAATTATATTATATAGAGATAGAGATAGAGATAGAGATAGAGATAGAGATTTTAAAATGAGTGAAGTGGACTAGAATAGAATATAATTGAACAAAATAATATAGAGTGGAACATAATGAAATGAATAATTTATGAAGCGCAATAAATTACCAATTTTGTTATATTTTTTAAAAAATAGACAAAATAGATTAAGTTATATTATTTTTCCATTTTTTGTCTTTCCAAAAAAACATTAAAATTTTAATAAAAAAAAAACATTTAAAGAAGACATGTTTTTAAGACCAACAAAAAAATAGGACATGTTTTTGTACCCAAAAAAAAAGAACATGTTTATTATAGACTTTAGAAAAATGGTCCACGTTTTTTTTTTTACGAATGGTCCACGTTTAATTGGGTGATTTTTTGTTTTGATAATGATAATTGGGTATTAAAACTATGTGGTGAATTAGAATAGGATCATATTAGTAAATATTTTATTTTAAATCAACAAACACGTGCTCCATACATATACTAGTTTGTACACCCGTGCCAAGCACGAGAATTATATATCTTTTTATAAATACTTCAAAATATTAAGAAATAAATATGGTGCAAGTTGATTGCACTGTAGTCAGTAAATATATATAGACCGTCCGTTCATAATTTTAAGTTTAAGTTTTTGTTTTTTTTAAATATAAAATTGAGTTTTAAATTTGGTTATCCAATCTTGTTATGAACGATCTCAATTTGACTGAATGCATTTACTAATCAGTTATTGCACACAATCTTGATCTAGAATAATATTATGGATGTGAGAGTAAGAATTTAAGTAGATGTCTGTGAGCATGACATGTATATCGGTTATCAGGTGGGAGGCGAGAAAATTTATGAAGTCCGCACAAAATTTCAATTTTAAACAAAAATCTTAATTTTGAACAAAAGAATTTCAATTTTGTCTTAAACTACCCACTAAAAATCTCAATTTTGACATAATTTCAATTGCATGATGATTAATAACAATACACAATGATTAGTAACAATACAAATACTTTACTATAAAAAAAACAATACAAATACTTGTAATAAAATAAATTATATTAACTTAACAATCTTATATATAATAAAAACTACTCCCTCCTGTTACAAAAAAAAAAACTACTCCCTCCGTTCCTTTTTATTTATCGTTTTAGAAATATATATTTGTTTCTAATTATTATAATTTTGACAATTTAGGTTATTTTTGTATCCGTTTGATCCGGCTTTGTTTTAACTTTATTTATCGTTTAGTCATAAGTAGTGACAAAAGCATATTTTATGAAGCTCTTATTAAAAAAATTCCTTAATATTAATGAAGAAAATATAGAGATTTGTCTCGACAAAAAAAATAAATCAAAATCCTCTATGTAAAAAGAATATATCAATCTAAGTATAAATTACAAACTATATCAAAATATTTTATTTTAAAATACAAAAAAGAGATAAGTGCTTTTAAAAGAAATTTATCAAACAACTTTTACTTTATTTGTAAAACTCTTCATCCCACATATAAAAAGAAAATTATAAAAATGAAGAATTTGCAAGTAAAACATGTGGGAGGAGGCTTAGCAAACCTCATATATATTATTCATTAAAAATATCTCACTCGCAAAATTTGTTTTTTATTTTTATTTTTCTTTGTTTCTAAAATGATTTAGTTTTTTTTTTTGACAAATGCTTTAGTGTTTCTAATTGTGACAAAAAATACATAGTAAAATACTCATATGAATTAGCATCCATGTCGTGGCCGACGACGCTGATATATTTAAAGCTACAAATTAAACTATTTTTCTTGTAGTAAAGTATTAGTAGATACATCTTAGTCTAAAAAATAAAAATAAAAAAGCATTTTCTGTCCAAACGTTCTCTTTGAATTTCATTTTACTTAGTCTTTGATCTAGAAGTATTTATATTGGAAATTCAAAGTTTTTTTTTTAGGTGAGCAGAAAATCTAAAGTTGCTAATCAAGTTAAAATTACAAAAGGGAATCAATTAATTTATTTTTCCTGACCATCTAACATGAACCCGATTCGATATAAAAAAAAACATAGACCCAATTCAAATGTTAGTTTATTATTTTTAGTACATTGATTTTCATTTGATAGTATATATGTAATAAATGAATTATGAATTGTTGAATTACCCATGCATCATGATATTTTAATTTGATGAGTGTCTTATGATATTAAAGATGATATATTTATGCTTATAAAAAAATATGTTTATATATTTATATATATAGAATATATAGATACAGAGAGATAAATGAATAATGAATTAATTGTCTTAGTCAACAAAAAAAATAAAAGAATTAATTGTCAAATGCACCACAAGAGATAATGCATGAGAGGAGAGAATTGTGAGGAGAGAGAATTGATGGAAGAATATTGTGAGGGGAGAGAATTATAAATTGTCCTGGCTTATAATATACTAGTGTGAGAGCCCGTGCGATGCACGGGAAATAGGCGATTGTAAAATGTAAAAAGAAATAACTATTTAATTGAAGGTTCATTTTTTTATTTTAATTTTGAAAAAATCGTATTTTTTGATAGATTGATTTTCTAATATAATTTAGACTAAATTGCAGTTTTTGTCCTCTAACTTTACTAATTGTGTGATTTTTACCCATGGATCAATGTTTGAAATGAGCAATTTTGGTACCCAAAGTTTCTAATTGTGCGATTTCGCCCCCATGTTTATCCCATTTTGCATTTTATGACCTTTGACTATTTTGACTAAAAATTTGCCGACATGAAATTTTTTAACGCATTTTCAGCTATTTTTTTGGAGGAAATTTTTATGATGTTCTCAATATACTTGCAAAAAAGTCATTTAAAAATACATGTTAATTTAAACATAGGGACCAAAACTGAGTGTATGATAATTTTCCATGAACTAAAATTTTAATATATATTAAGAACTAGACTTATAAGGTAAAAACATATTTAATCCAAAAAGATATTATATGTTTTCACTATAAAATAAAATCTAAATTGGAATAAGTTATGTATAAATTTTATAATTTTTTTTTGACACATTATAATTTTTGTTTTATAGTTCATCAATATAAAATTATTAAAACATTTGTCCACATACGTTAGTCTGTATTAAAATGTTTATAATAAGGAGAAATTTAACATTAACATATGCTCTACTATAAGAACACATGTTAAAAAAACTCAATATAAAATTATTGTCTTAAAAATAGTGCGTTTAATATTTTAGAAGTCAAAACATAATTTTTTTTTGAATATAACTCATCAAATTATTGTTTGTATGAAACGAACAACATGACAATTCTATGAATTATGGAAGAAGGGAATATTTATCGATCAAATTATTGTTTTCATTTATATATTCATCCATGAAATGAAAAGGCAAAATTTTATGTATAACATTATAGACTTGCCACGTGAGCAATTTTCTTTAAAAAATTGTCCACATTTTAATATAGTATACATAGATATAAATATAATAATATAGTCTGATTACTACAATTTTGTTTTTTTACATATTTTACATTCTTGGTCTAATATATGCACTTTAAATTATTTTACATTTTGTTTCCAAAAATAAGAATAATTTTCAGTTATATTATTTTGAAATGACGTGATTTTTTAAAGTATCTTATATTGTCAAAGTAAATTTCTTGTGATGTCTTTCTTATCATATGTTTGGTTTAATTTTTATTTTTTTTGACAAAAAATATTTGGTTTAACTTATTACCCCATAGAAGCATATCTTTGTGAGTCAAACTTGTTTTAACCATGCCATAAAGTTATTTGGTTGTTTCCTGTGGAATCAATTTTACAATTTAGAATTGTGTTTACCTAAAGCAAGAAATAGTAGCTGCTATGGTTTTAAGAATCAATTGCATAAATTGCATGTTAGTCAACAATGCACCTCCCCCTTATTGCATTTTTTAGTTGTTTTAACGCCAATAATTACAATGTGTTTTTTTTTGTCGAAAAAAATACATTCAAAAAACAATTTTACAATATTGAAACACTAAGAATTGATAAAAATTACTTTTACAGTTTACTTATGTATATTCAAACGTAAATCATTTTATATTTAATTAAAATTAATTCTATTAGAATTTAGAATCAATTATAGTCACCGTAAAACCAATCATTCACAATATTTTAATTTATTAGAGGAGCGAAGATCAATGTACCAAATAAGACATAAAAGGAGCGAAGATCCATTTTATATCATCACAAATTTTTTAAAGAACAAATAAGTCTATAATATTTAGTCAAAAAAACAAAGTCTCTAATATATTAAGTGCTTGTTTGGTTAAACCCAATTTTTAAAAATTTAGTAACAAATAAGTTCTAATATATTAGTATTCTTTTGAAGGATTTTAGAATGTTACCAATAAGAAATTTTTTTATGGTCAATGAGAGAGTTAGGATTGAGCTTAATTATATCATATAAATAGATAGATTATCTTTCCACACTACAACCCCATATTAATATCTCTCTCTATCTCTCTCTCTCTCTTTCACCACAGTACTTTTTAGATCAAACAAACCTGAAAGAAATAATGAAGGTCAAATCAACAACAAAAAACATAGATAAAATTCTTCACAAAAAACATGAGATAGAATTATAAAACAATCAAATTAAATAATTTACTTGAATAAGTTCATTATCTATTTTTTTAAAAATAAAATTAGTTGTCTACATCCTCTCTTCAATATGACAATGAGAACCAACATTATATAGTTTTTTTTGGTACTACGGCCAACATTATATAGTTAGTACAATAAAACAAAACATTAAAAAAAAACTTAAGTATAAATTTTGAAAAATATATATGTTAAAACGAAAACGTTTTGTAGTTATATATAAAGCTTGAATCAAATACTCTAGAAAAACTAAAATGTGCCACTTTAGAAAAATATACCTTTTTGGATTAATACTCTAACATCAAATTTGAAATATCATATCTATAAAACTGCACCTAAATTTATATATTCCTGAAAAAACAAAAACCAAAATGTCAGTTGATCTTGATCATGCTTTATGATTAAATTCTAGATCAATTGAAAAACATAAAAGATAAAGAAGAAAAATCATAGTTTTTGGAAGGAATATCGGAATGGTGTGAGAAATGATCAAAATTTGATGCAATATTTATAGCAAAAAAACAAAATAAAACTATATCTAATAATTTTTTTTTGACAGAACCATATCAAATAATTATTAATTGGTATTCAATGCATTAATTTCTTATTAATTATAGAATCACAAAGTATTGAGAGGCTACTATTCTACTCAATTAAACTCAAAATCATGAAAATAAACATTTTTACGTGTAATTCAAATTATTAATAGTATTGTAATTCAAATCAGTCAACTACAGATTCAATCAATGATTTAGTCATCAACGTTGCAGATCCGGAGACATGGATATTCCGGTGACTTTAAGTTTATCATATTTTTTGTAATAGGCATTTTGCCGTTGTATGCTATTAACTTGGATGCTGTGAGTTTGTTTGCAGATTTATTAACCTGTAGGCTGTAATTATAGCATTGTACCCAAAAAAATTTTAATAACATTATTATAAAATTAAACCTTTTTGTAGGTTAGTGCAGATATTTAATATGATTGTATAATCAAAATAGTAATTATTGACTTTTTTTTATTGGTGAACTTACTGACGAAAATTGCACTATAAATTTATATTGAATATTTATATTTAAATTTTTAAATTCAAGTAAATTGCACTATATAAGAAAATACATGTTTGCTAAAAGAAATATTACATTAGTCTTTTACATTGAAAATTAAATAATTTTTGCATTAGATTTTTTTATTTAAAAAAATGAATTCAAATAAATGAAATTATTAAATTAAGAACAAAAAATATTGAATTATTTTTAAACATAAAATGATGATAATAATAATAATAATAATTGTGTTTGTCATATATATAGAGTAAAAAAATAATGGCTATGATGAATGTAAAAAAAGATAATAATATCATAAAAAATTGGAATAGAAAAATTTGAATAAAATATATTTTTTCAAATAATAAAAACGATACTTTTTTCCTATATATATATATAGAGAGAGAGATTGAATTGAATGTAGAATGAGTAATAATAATGAATAATGCTAATAAATGTGCTATGAAATAATACTATATATAATGCTCATGGTAATAAATGTGAATTCTTTATGAGAATAAGACTATTGTTAGGATGCCACATGTAATTTAATTGTGAATGTAAGAAACCATTTTAATGTGCCACATGTAGAATTTTCATGAAAAGTTTTTTCTTTTATAAAATCGGTGCCAATTAATAATAGTATAGATAAAGATTAATGATATTTTTAATGGTAATTATGTTTTGAACAAAATAATTTTTTTATTTTTAAATAAATAAAACACACAACTTTTAATACTAAATAGTTGTGTGGTAGGACTTTTAATATATTTCAATTTCAAAATCTATACATTAAATACTGTAACATGTTAAATTATAATATGGTTGCTTTCATAGCTCAGTTGGTTAGAGCACCCGTTTAGTAAGCGGGAGGTCTTGAGTTCAACTCTCAATGAAAGCAAAATTTCACTTCAAATAACATGAATGTATATTTTTTTTTTTAAAATGCACAAGTCACTGTTACCACATTTACTGTCATACACATACCATGTAAATGAATTTTTGATGTCCAACAAAGTCTTGTATTTCAATGGTTCAATCTTCAAATCTGAAGTCAATAGCAAAAATTATTTAACGATGATTTAGGGAAGGTTTAATATTAAAGGATCAATCTCAAATTGATGATTAATGTGTCCCAGTGTGTGTTTTTTTTGGATCCAAAATAATAAAAAAGTCTACACATGATAATATTTCTTTGGTGGTGCCTCAATCAACTTAACACTTCACAGAAGAAAGTAAAACCAGTAACAATATTTTGGTGCCTCGATCAAACTTCACACTTTCAAAAGCTATCCTACAACTTGAATAAACTTCAAAGTAGTCTCGGGATCAAGTGGGAAAGTATCCTCATGACTAGCAAAGTTCAGTTTCAAATTTGAGATTAATGCCCATGCTGAACAGCTCCTGAGATAATAGCTTTGCTCCATATGGAACACTGGCCACAACAATATCATCTGCTGACTCACAGAATCGGCAATAGGGACCTCGTATTTTCCGTCCACCAGATACTGGTCGCAAGATCACATTTGCCACATTTTTGCATTTACTACAAATGTGTATCTGAGACGAATCACTGAGGGTGAAGAGCCGTTCATACAAGTTGGCCGATGCACCATGAGCTATCAGACAATCACGCTCCATCTCACCAAACTTGATACCTCCAAATCGCTTCCTGTCAGCAACAGGCTGTCGAGTCAGTGGGTGGACTGGTCCGGTGTTCCTGAATTTTACTTTGTCCTCCGACATGTGGTGCAGCTGCTGATAGAAAGTCGGCCCCATAAAGATGAGTGAGCGGACCATTTCACCAGTCCTCCCACTGTATACTCGCTCATTGCCCCATCTTGAAAAGCCAGCTCTGTCACGTGTGGAACATAAATCGGGCTCAGTACAGCAAGATAACATAGCAACTTAAAAGTCAAACTTTGGAAAGAAATTCCTAAATTTAAAGTGAGACTGGAGCCAATGCCAAAAAGAGGATCTACGACTAGGAAGGCATTATTGGTATATAAGAAACATCATAGTCATGAAGTGAGCAGGATTAAAAAATTGAAATGCAAGTTTCTCCTATATACTACAAGCAACATAAATTGTAATTAAATCCAACTAAGTCATGATGAAACATTACCTGTGAAGCTGGTCAGTGATGGCTTCAACAGATGAAGTGGAGAAAAGAGTAGCATTTCTCAATGAACCAACACATGCAATACCCTTTCCTAAAGCAGCTTCAAGGAGTTGCCCAGGAGTTTGTCGCGAGGGAAATGCATGTGGATTTATGACAATATCAGGAACAATGCCTTGTTTTGTGAATGGAAAATTTTCCTGAGACTCCAGAAATCCTAAAACACCCTTCTGCCCGTGCATACTGGAGAACTTATCTCCAAGAACTGGACTTCGAACCTGCAAATATTATTAAATAACAGCTTTTCTTAGTTATCAATACAACATAGCAATTAAAAACTGTACGCCTCAGTTGTGAAACGTAAATAAAACATCCATATTCAGTATGTTTGTCCAATGCAGTAACCCTAAAAAAGTAATCCACAAGGCAACATGCATTATCATTAAAGTAGTTTTTGGTTCCACCAATTACCTGTCTTAAAGAAACAACAGAAAAATTCTTCCCTTCATCATTCGAGGACAGCACAACCTTTTGAATATAACCCCTTTCAGTGTGTTTTAACTTTATGCTATGGTCTGTCCCAGAATCAGCACACCGCCCAATAATAATATCACCACTCTGCAAATTGGCGCCAACATATGGAAAGCCATCATCATCAAGGCTATCAACTCGACCAATTTTACTCTGTATCTTTCCAAAGTTGACGATGTCTTCAGGTTTCTTTCTCTTATCTGAAGATTCCTTATTTTCAATTTCAGCTTTGTAACTCCTTATGTGCTCAGATCTGAACATACCCCGCTGCAAAGAAGCACGGTTCATAACCAAGGAATCTTCTTGATTGTATCCGAGATGTACATTGACAGCCACAATTGCATTCTGCCCATTAAAGAACTCAGACTTTGGAAGAACTTTACTTTGACCTAGATATCCAGGTTTTCCAAGACAATCAGCTGTCATTGTCTGAAATAGTGGTTTTTGAGGATAAAATAATTGGTGAGACAAAGCATCCACTCTTATATTGGGGTTTGTGGTAGAAAAGCCAATAGCCTGTGAAGAATGTTTCTGGGACTGATACAGCACTCTCCTAGCATGATCATGGTTAGCAAATGGAACAAGTGAACAGCTTAGACCCAACAAGAATGACATATCCAGTTCACAATGGGTGTACTTCACAGAAGATTTTCCTTCTTTGCCAAATAAATACTGAACACCCCAAGCAGTCTTGAAGTCCTCTTCTTCTTCAGGACCAATCAGCTCAATCACGCCATTATCCAATAGGGCCTTGAAAGATTTATGGTCTGACTTGGATCCTCTAATCTTGAGCAGATTACTAACTACCAAGAGAGGACGGAGAATCCTTCCTGCATCTGATAATATGCGCACTTCTCGTTGATTATGATCTCTTTTGATTTCCACCTGAATAGAAATGGTTAACACTAGGCTCAAAAGAAACTAATTCACAAATTTATTGCAATTATGACAGCATTTTTTTATATACGAACTAGGGAAAACAATTAGGTTAACAATTACAATAGACAGCTTACAAAGTCACCACAATTGAAAACATATCATAAGAGGAAGAAATAACCTGATGAGGCAATTCATTTCTCCGCCTTCTATTCCGTAGCTCTGACACAAATGATGTGGAATCTGAACAAACTCCAACCCAGTCCCCATTTAGGAAGACTTTGTCTTTGTTTCCAAGAACAGTGGTAGTATCATCAACAAGTTCTTCCATCCCACAATCAAACAGCTGAGGAAGTATAGATTCAGTTACATTGGTACTTACTACTCCTGTGACAGCCAAGTTTTTTACTAGTCCACAATTTTCACCATCTGGGGTAGAGAGGAAACAAACCTTACCCCAGTGAGAAGGATGCCTGCAGCCACAAACTTCCATTAAAATAAATGAAAACATTTATATTTTATAATAAAACCATTCAGAGAAATCAAAACTTCATTGTACTACACACATCAATCCCTTAACTAGAGAACAAGTACACAGCTAAGACAATGCCAGAGACAAGATCAACCTCTGTAAATGTTTGAGAAGTTGATACTTGTAATACGCGTGCCAGTGATGACTAAAGAAGATATTACAGATTTCAACATGATTTCGTATCCAACCATTTCAATCAGAACTTGCTCATTTTACATATACATCCCCTCAAAAAAGACACTTTACATAGGTTGATACTGAAAATGAAATGGAAGAGACCAAGATAGTCATACTACACAGGCAGTATGATGCAGATAGTAATTATATTGACTAAAAAAAAGATTACTATTCATAAGATTTAGTATGGTGCTGATACTAATTATATTGACTAAGAAAAAAGATTTAGTTATAAGATTCTATTAACGCTCTTTGCCCACCACACAAACTACAGAAAGAACAAAATAGACAGTTAATGTAACTTACGGGTATCTAGCATCCCCAACCTTTCCTGTGTACTGAACCTGTTGCCTTGTTCTTCTTAATTCAGCCATGGTTTGTAATGGATTTGTTCGGCCAAGAGTTGCAACCACGCCAGAAATCCTTTCCATCCTTTTAAAAGGATGTGTCCATGCTCCAGTAGAAAACGCTCTTTGGAGACCATTTGTAATAATGGAAGCATCAAGATAGTGCTCAATTTGACGAACATCTCGATCTCCATATAGATCTCTCTGCAGAGCCTTCCCCATTCGCTTCCGAGCACGTGCAAAGTGCACTTTAACCTCCCGCTCGAGCAGCTCACCAGCCAAATCAAGCCTCTTATTTCTAAAGTCGTCCCTGTTATCAGTTTTTCGGCGGCCAGTATATGCCAGTAAGAGAACTTTCACCATGTATGCCAGGTACCGTGCCTTTCTTTTTAATCCTTTAATGCTTGGAAAGCAATAGATGTTAAGGCACTCATCAATAGATTCCGGCGGTGGAAATTGTACACCTTTTACATGTTCCTCTAAGAAAAGAAGCGCATTCTTTCCCCTGCGAAATGTTTCGCATCTCTCATCGGCCTCCCTAATGGATGCAAAGAGAATGTTATGAACTCTTCCATCTCCCTCGCCGTAATCAATTAGATCAACAATCTCCTTATCTGAAGTAACACCAAGAGCAAAAAACAGTATCCATACAGGAATCTCGACAGACAAAAAATATATCGTCAGCATCTTCTCTCCGTTTTTAATTCCTTCAAGAGCGGAATTTTCCACCAATTTAACAACCATCCTATTTCGCTTCATCTGTGACTTGTATGCAACTGCCCAATACGGAATATTTGAAACCCAGAGTCTCTTCAGAAATATTTGCTCCTGTGCAATAAAAATCTGCAACAAAAGCAATTTCAAACAGTCACAAAGAAATACACTGTGAAGACATAATATAGACATTAAATAATAAAACATAAAAGTATGATTACAACATTAATGCAATGATAAAATGTAAGGTAACATATTTATTAATCTCTAAGATAAATTTTATTGAATTTTAGTCCCTAATTTTAAAGCATTTTACAGAACTGAGAACTTTTAGTCCCTACAGAAAAATAGGTACTAAAATTTGAGAAAATTTATGAAGGGATTAAACATAAACAATGATGACTAAAAACATATTTAACCTTACAAAGTATAAAAACTTAAACAAACAAGACAGAAATACATGTAAGTAAATCGTAATAATATAGCTAACCTTCTCAGCACCCTTGATGAGAAAGTAGCCTCCATGGTCATATTCACAATCAGCTTTTTCAGCTTCACTCATCCAACAAAGATCAGACTTAACCATAACAGGAAGTCTCCCAATAGTAATTTCTCTCTTCTCATCCATGATAATATCTCTATCAATGTATTCCTCTTTCCCAGTCTTAAATTTCTCACTCCGAACCTTCTTCGGAACATATACCTGCAATTAACACACAGTTGAGTCATTCAAACATCAAAGACACCATGTGTGTTTATTTCTATCTCACTTACTTTTTTTATCTTCTAGGAGTACATTTAACACACATTTCACAAACACACCCCAGTAACTTTGATGTCAAAAAAGCAAAAGAAACCAAAAATTTCAAAGCACGAAAAACCCCTCTAACAAAACCACAACAACTTATTAATTTCTTATGAAAACTTGAAGTGAGAAAAGGTTCTAACCTGAATTTGAACATCAACTTTCATTTTAGAAGCATAAGTCATTCTCTGTAAACGAGCATGTCTAGGAAGCATCTTCAACTCTTGAGCATTACCATCACCACACCAAAACTTAGGTCGATCAAGGGTTACATTCCCAAACTTGACAGTAGCATAACGATAATGTTCATTATCACCTTTCTTAGAAGGATCAAAACCAGGAGTAACCGTTAAATCTCCGAAGGAATCGAAAGCAGATTGTAAACCAGAAGTGATGAAATGATTATTCATTATAGGAGTTAATTTGGTGACTGATTAAACCGTATTCATGGAAGAACATGATGGAAGCTTTTTTGCAGAAATACTTGACTAAATCAGGACTTAACTCGTTGAGAATTTCAGCGTTTGAAGAAGGATCATCTTTGTCTTCTTCTAGGTCAATGTCTTCCATTTCAGTGTCTTCGAGGTTGTAGTCTTCGTCTAGAGTGGCTTTGTTAGTGTCTTTGCTTGAACCAATGTGACCCATGGAGGACATGGGGTTTTTTGAGTGTTGAGAATTTCAAAGTTAGGGTTTGTTTAAGGAAGGAGAAAGGGTTTTCAACTTAATCGTTCATAGCTAGCTTAGTTTTCTCTCTCACTCTCTGCAGTGTCCTGCAAATCATATCCTATATGAATTTAGTTCTATTTGTCATTAAGACATCAATGCAAACATACTACTCCAATCCATAATAAGTGCTATTAATTCACAATGATTAAATGTAATTTTTTCATATAATGCTGACAATAGATTCTTATGCATATGAGCACAATGTAGCAATACTAGCACAGACTCACCTCGTTCCTTAGCAATACCAATGCTACTAGAATTCAAGCTTCTTAGTTTGTGCAAGATCTCATCAACTATTTTCTGCTTCAATTACCGCGGCAACTCAACCCGGCAAACTCTCTCTTGAAAATTCCTTTTTTAAATCCTTCAACTAATTTCAGGACAACGGTTTCACAACACTAACTTGAGATTATTCCTTAATATAAAGTGTTAGTTATTTTAGTTTCTTCAAAACATTGAACCCGATTCAGTTTTATGATATTGCAGGTGGGAATTTATTATGGTGGTTACGTTCCATGATCGTTGATGGTGTGGCGGGGAAGCTTTTGTTAGCTAAAATTAATATTTTAGTCAAACAAATTAAACAAGATTTCGTATGTTAGTTTATGAGTATGGACCAAAATTAAGTGCATAATAATTTTTTTAGAGACAAAAAATTTAATAAAAATTAAGTAAGGATTAAACTTAGAAGGTCGTCATTTTGTAGGATTAAAAACATATTTAATCTAAAAATAAAATATTACTACTAGGATATATTATCATCAGACTTCAATTCGGCACACGATTAAATCAAGGATATGTTTGTGCACAAATTTTAGATGAAAAATGTTGAAAGTGTTAAATTAAATGTTATAAATTTTTATAATTGCAACTTTTTTTTTATAAATTAGTAGAAATAGTATGTTATTGAAAATTCACATATATAAAGTAAAGAGATTAGAGTTTGAATTTCGGTCATAAATATTTTTTTAATTAATTTTAGGGTTAAATATATTTTTTGTCCCTATAAACATTTGAACTTCTACTTTTAGTCTCTATAAATTTTTTTTCACTTTTTAGCCCCTATAAAATTTACAGTCATGATTTTTGGTCCTGCATTCCAATCAACTATGTGTACGATTCAAATTTTTTAACGAGGTTTTGTATTTATGTTTATAATGTTATAAAAATTACTCCCACAAAAATTCATATTTTTTTAACTAATGATGAATTAAATATGAAATTTTAAGCACAAACACTTCAAAAATTCATATTTAATTCATCCTTAATTAAAAAAAATTAAAATTTTACAAATCAATTCAGTTTTTAATATACTAAACATGACTGCAATAAATAATTCAAAATTTTAAGTAGTACACATGAGTTGACTTAAAAGTAGGGATTAAAAATCATGACTGGAAATTTTATAAGGACCAAAAAGTGAGAAAATTTTGTATGGGGACTAAAAGCAGAAGATTGAGATGTTTATAGAGACTAAAAATATATTTAACCCATAATTTTAATATTTTTTGTCGGTTGAACAAAAACTTCTCAATTTCAACCTATTAATTTTATAGTATAAATTTTCAATAATTTATTATTTTATCTACTCCCTCTCGATGTCGGGTCTCGAACCGAGTTCCTCAAGATCGAAGAGACAACTCTCAACAAAGTGACGTCTCGGGAGACAGGCTATCTACTCCTCTTTCCCAAACAAATTCAATTATTTCAAAATAAGACTTTTCTTAACAAAAATAAAATAAAATTAAGGATTTGTTTGAATTTTGTCGTGAGAATTTTGAAAAACAATAAGACACGATAAATAAATAAATAAGTAAAAACGAGGTAAGAAAGAAACGAACCAATTGAAAGAAGGAAAAGGAAAAAAAAAAAATGGAGACAGCGTGAGCTTAAACATCTTCATCCCGTGGAGACAAAACCAAAACCTTAACTCACCCACCTAGGTTGTTCCTCAATTCTCTCCAACCTCGATTTTTGCTCTTCCTTCATAACTGCAAAAACAAAGAAAGCTGAAATTGCATGTACCCTTTGACCCTTCTTCGTTTTCCACCTCAAATTTTTAACCCTGTCTGATTTTCCATTAAATTTCGATTTTTGATTTTATCCATCTGGAAATTAAGGGCCTGTTTGAATCACTTTTTAAAAACTATTTTTTAGTTTTTAAAAATTGAATAAGTAAAAACTTGTTTGAATGTATAATTTTGTAAAATAGTTTTAAAAACTGTTTCTTTTTTTCTCTTTTATAAAACTAAAAAACAGAAAACACATTTTAGGTGTTTTTCTTTTCAAAATCCACTTTTCAAAAAATACGGAGTGGCAATCACGTAAATAAGTGGAACTTTGTTTTTGTTTTATTAAAATAAAATAAACACGTTCCTTCTAGCTTCAGAAACGCTCTTCACTCTCGCCATCGTCTTCACTCTCGTCCCGTCCATGGCTGATTTCATTCTCCATCAACCCCATGATTCCTAGCTCCGATCTCTTTCTCTCTTCCATTCTAGGTTAGTATTTGCAATTATTGATTATGTTTTCTTCACGTTCATGGTCGATTTTTGTTTCCTTAAACCTAGCTTCATACATGGTCGATTTTTTATTCTGATTGCAATGTTGTTGCTATTCGAGATTTGAATCGTCATTGTATTAATGTTTTGGGACGTGATTTGTGATTTGTGGGGAAATTTTCTGTGGTTAGCTCAGTTGGGGTTTTCCTGCAAGTTATGAGATTATATGATTTGGGGTTTAGGAAAGTTAGCTCGATTTGGGGTTTCTGCAAGTTAGCTCGATTTGGGGTTTTTCTGCAAGTTATGAGATTATGTGATTTGGGGTTTAGGAAAGTTAGCTGGATTTGGGGTTTTTGCAAGTTAGCTCGATTTGGGGTTTTTCTGCGAGTTATGAGCACCATGGGTTTATGATAATTATCGCGATGAGAGTTATTTGAGGAGGGTTTTTATGCCTTTGGAGCTTCTTTTGACTAGCTATAAGAGATTAGTTGTTAAGGATTCGACTGTTAATGCGATTTGTTAAGGATTCGACTGTTAATGCGATTTGTTAGCTTATGATCATTTAGCCTTCTTATGTTATGTTATGTAAGAACTATATTGGTCCTGACTAATAGAAATCTTTACAGAGGTTCAACACTTAAGTATCCATTAACAAATTTTCCTTGAATGCATGCTATTGCTTATGTATTTATCTTTATGTATTTATGTTTGATGCCATCTATGTTTGTTGCTGTGATATTGTTGCTATGCATGATGTTCTTTTTCAATTTTTGTAAAATGGGTTGTTTCTATTATACTTGAATTTGTATGCTACTGTATGCTTTGTTTAAATGAATTTTAGTTGCATAAGATTTTCACATGATGAACATGTTTTCCTTAGAAATTGAGGCAGGGAAATTGAGAAACAAAAGGTAAATTGCATATTTATCTCTACTATTGTTGTCTTATCATTATTATCACTGAAACTTTGCCAAGAATTTTGCAACCTCTGTCACAAAAAACGTGAAAATACTGCACAGTTAAACTATATTTTGAAAGATAACATAAGTATCCCATAACCAATCAAATTAGGAACATACCATTGGTACAAGAATGCCCTTATTGACATTGGGGAATGAAGCATCTTTCTTTTTAAGCTGCGCAATAATCATCTCATTTAGATCAAGCATTCTTAGTCCAAGCCAAGGACGTATTACACCCTAATATGTAAATCAATACTACTTGTTTGTGTGGAGTATAACATATTCATAAAAGCTGAAAATTGTAAGAGTTTGTCTAATTTAACTTTCTTGGACTACAAAACATCTTTTCTGAATGTTACATGTAACACAAACAACAAGTTAACAATATTTTATAATAATCTAACATCTTTTCTGAATGTTAGATTTTCACATGATGAACATCTATGATCTTTATGATTTTTTTTTCCTTTTCTTGCATCTTCAATGTTTATGCTACTTTTAATGTTTATTAGGATTTAGAATTTTCCTTACAAAGTCACTGATCTGCTTTATAGCTTAAAGAAATGGATGTAGTTATTGTTCCTTTGAAGGGATTAATTTATATGAGAGTTATTTGTGTTTTACTATGTTTTACAGGTTAGAAGAATTTGGTATCATGAAGAACACCAACACTGGCCGCCGTATACATTTTGCCCCTTCTGCTTCTACTGATGCGCCTGCCGCTACTGCTCCGCCTGCCTCCACTGCTGCCCCTGCCTTTGCCGCTACTGCACAGGTAATATACATGATTTTTAGACTTATATTTGTAAATTGTAATTGATCTGTATTTCTTTGTAATTGATCTAAAAGTAGTAGTTTTGATCTGAAGACACGATATAAGTGACACCTAGGCACACACTACATATGACAAATTTATAAACATGTGTGTTAGATGCAAAAGAGCTAAGTCAACTGCTATAACAAACAATTTTATGTCATGTGTGTGTCTGCCTAGTCTAATTAACTGTAACATAGTATATGAATAAAAATAATACTAGCTTCCTCAATATATAGGTTCCTCATCGAGTAAGCATTGCCAATATATAAATTAATTGCATAGAAACTGCATATTTTTGATGTTGTGAATTGAAATGCATGTTTATAAATTTGTCATATGTAGTGTGTGGGTGTCACTTATATCTCACCCTGACAGTCATGGATTTGGATCAAAACTCAATCGTGTCTTCGTCCTGTGTGGTTTTTTTTATTCTATGTGAAGTTTATTTTTAATTGTAATGTTTGTTTTTATTATAGATGGCAACTAATGACATTAGTGATGCAAAGCTTTGGCCTGATTTGGTTTGTAAGACATTCATTGACATTATGGTTGATGAAGTTACAAAAGGAAATATGTCAAATGGTGTGTTTCATGTTAAAACATGGAATGCAATGACTTCAAAGTTGAATTCTGTAACTAACCGATCATTTAATGTGGGACAACTAAAGGCAAAAATGCATAGGCTGCGAGCCATGTATCGTGAGTTCTATTCACTTTTGCAAAACACAGGATTTGGGTGGAATGCAGAAACAAACACTGTCACTGCAAATGAAGAGGTCTGGAGAAATTATCTTCAGGTATATATAACACTGACTGAAAACTTATTTGTTAAATAGATAATCTTCTTTATATGATAGTATATGTATTCTTCAGGGAGTAGTAGCCTTGTAGCAGTGCCATTTTGCTCAAGTTAGTAATCCATTTAGTAATATGGATTTGATAGCTACAACTTCATTGGTCCTCCCTGCTCCTTGTTGTATAGAGTCTTATTTATTTGTTTGTCTTAACTTATGAATTCTAACAAATATTTAAATGGTTCGGCATGTAAGGATAAAGGATTAGAGGGATTAGTTAAAATTTGATAAATGATTATATTATATAACACTGACTGCATCCATCTTCTGTTTTGATGGATTGTATTATTTAGGTACATGGTAAAGCGGTACAGTTTCAAAAGAAAGGGTGTGATCATTATAAGTTGTTGGAAATCATATTCAACAAAAATAATGCATCTGGTGTACTTCATCATTCATCTACCCAAGACCCACCAAATACAGATGAAGAAAATGAGTTAGATAGTCAATACCTTAACAATGGGAGTTCTAATCATGCACATGTTGATAATGAGAGTTCAGACGACGATCTACATGAAGTGGAGGGCATCCCACGAAGTGGAAAGCGACAAATTCAAGCAAGATCCAGGAGGGAGTCTAGATCACAACAGATGGGAGATGCACTTTCAGCTTGGGCTAAAGCTTCTTTGGCAAAAGCTGAGAGGTATAGGGAAAGGAGTGTGGAGGCTACTTTACGTGCCACATTAGATTGTTCTCTTACTAGGTGTGTGGCTGTTCTTGATGAGTTAGAAAACATTCCAGAAGATGCCTATTTAAATGCCCTGGAAAAGCTTATGAATCCTGATTGGAGGGAAGTGTTCATCGCCTTGTCGGCTGAAAGGAAGCGTGGATGGGTACTTAGATGCTGAGGATAAAAATTGCATGTGGGTCTTTAATAGTTGTTTTTTGGGTTCTACTTGTTGAACATTGTTTGTGTGATTTTAGGCGTTGTTATAAAACATTTTAATTCACTTTGGTGGGATATTTTGTTCTTAAAATTTTGTTGAGACTTTGGTTGTTGTTGTTAGATGTTTATATTTTCTTGTATGAAACTTTAAAATGATTTTGGTGGTTGTTGTTAGATGTTTATACTAGTATTATGGATATTGATATTGGTCTGCCATAATATTTTTCCTTTTTCAATATTATAGTGCTTAATTCGCCAAAATAAATAAATTAGTATAGCGCATAATTCGCCACAATCACATTTTTATTGCAAATACAATAGTTTATATTTTTTTTGTGAACAATAGTTTATATCTATATGGTTAATATAGATATAGGTTATAAAAATAGATTTTAAAAATTTGATTACCTAATAAATTTTATAATTTTCTTGTTTTGAAAACTGTTTTTGAAAATTAGAATACCAAATGAATTTTCTCTTTTTCTTGTTTTGGAAACTGTTTTTGAAAATTGCTAACCAAGCAGATTTTTTTTCTTTTCTTTTTAAAAACTGTTTTTAAAATCTTATTTTTAAAATATATTTTAAAAACTAAAAAACAAAAGTGTTTCAAACAGGCCCTAAATGCTAAGAGCTTTACAGTTTTTGTAGTGTTTGAAGAAGAAGGGTGAAAATGTGGGGGTTTGGTGGTAGATATTATTTCTTGTGTTTGCATGGATGTCAAAGTGAGGAAAAGCACTTGATGAAATATGTTGATTTATACTCTTCTATTGGTTGGAACTTGGAATTCACTCATATGCCATTCTCAATTTCTCATAACATAAGTATGTGAAGCTAAATACGGGCCGGCCAAATTTTAAGCCCATATACACAATCCTCCTTAGTCGTTCCTTATAAGTACCAAAACAGAGCATGGATCCATTCATTCAACAACCAAAGAAGGCACAAAACAGATTTTGAAATCTTGGGTTCCAAGCATGTCGCCGTGGAGATCTCACATGCGTAGCATCGAGATTTTTCAAGGCAAACGCGTCCTGAAAGACGCCGGTGGTACGGATTCACACAAGATTGGAAACAGTTCGTCGACTGGTAAAGTCCTAACATGCGGTGATATGACTGAGGATCTCGCTTTCGTGTTTTTTTTTTCTTTCTTCTTTCTATTATCTCCATTTATTATTTTTAGAGATCGATCCATGTCACCTTTAAACCCTAATTTTTATAGAATTCGTGAATTTCAATAACATGTATGTTTGTATCTGCAAACCATGACCATCCTGTCCAATTTTGTACTGGTTGTCGTCGTCACTATTCTCTTCCTAAGCCGCCTCATGGTGGGATTCTTGTGGATTTTAAAACTCCTCTTTGTACAACTATTCCGGGCATGGTACTAACTCGCAGGCAGTGTAATTTTGTGGACGAGATGGTTGCTAATTCTGATGATAAAACTCTTGTCGTAAGTTATATCACACCAACACGAGAAAAAAAGAAACATTCTGAATTGCTTGAGCTTTTCAACCCTTTTGATTTTTTAATTTTCTTATATTATTATTTAGAAGAAAAAATGAAATTTAAATGGTAAAATAAATATAATTAGGTTTATTATGTCATAGTTAGTATTATTAATTGAACTGTTATTAAATCTAATAGTAGTTCCTATGAAAGAACGGTTGTGTCTCATCTACTTGGATTGGACCGACTATAACTAAAGAATCCAAATTTTTATTATCAAGAGTTAAATTGTCATAGTTAGTGATTCAAAAAAAAAAATTGTCATAGTTAGTATTTGGACCGATTATAACTTAAGAATCCAAATTTTAAATGACACATAAAAGCTAAGAATCTTAAATTCCTTCCTTTCTATAAACTTATAAAAATCATCAGTTGATAAAAAAACCAAAAATCAGACAAAGGCCCAAGATCGACACTAACCCCTCGACTCGAACCCTAAAATCAATAAAAAAAATCTAAAATGGACTCAAAACCTTAAAATCAACACTAAATCCGATATGAACCCTAAAATCAGGCAAAAGTCTAAAATCGACACAAACATCGACTCAAACCCTACAATCATCCGAAAAACTTAAAATCGACCCAAAGCTTTAAAATTGATATTAAACCTGACTCAAACTCTCATTCAAATAGACCAAAAACCCTACATCAGACCTGAACAATATAAAATTAGTTGAAAATTGTTGTCAATCATAATATTCAATATTACATAATTGAGGCTTATTAGAGTGGTTTTTGAATCAGATTCAATTGTTGTTGTTGACTTGATTGTTAAGGGATGTCCCAGTAATCATTCATGTGCATCCATAATTACCTGCATTAATCGCCTTAAGGTGCAGGATTGGGATGTGTCAGTTTAACACATATTTACAACTTATTTAAAAAAATTCATAATTATTTTTTATTAATAAATGTGATTTTTATATTTTATAATTTGAGACTAAGAGAGTAAGTCTATATAAGACATTTTTACATGTTTCCACGCCAACAAATAAATAGTGATCCACTTTTTTATGGTTAAATATGTTTTTTTGTCTTTATAAATTGGTGACAATATAAGTTTATTCTTTGTTTAATTTATATTAAATTTTTAGTTATTGAAAAATTATTATGCAGTCATTTTTTGTTGTTACTATTAAGAGAACTTGTATTTTTGAATAGTTTTTTTGCAGGTATATTTAAAATATTATTAAAAATTCTTTTAGAAAAAACGAGTTCAAAATTTGATTTTTAAGTCATAATTAGTGTTGCCTTTATCTTAAATGTGTTATTGTTTAAAAAAATTATAATTAATTTTTTATGTGGTGTCAGGTTTAGGTAGGATACATAAGGTCCTGGTTCGATCCTCGGCTCCATTATAAACAAAACACACACATATATAATTAATTCATATATATCATGTTTCAAAAAAAATTATATTTTAGTAAATAAACTTGATATGATATTTTAAATATGTCTATTAAAGATCATTCAAAATTTAAGAGTTTATTGATAATTAAACAAATTTTGTTTTAGTGGGAATTAAACCTAATGCAACAAAATGTCAGTTGATTTAGTAGTGATTGACGTTGTACTTGGTAGGGAGGACCTTAATTGAATCCCCCGCAACTGCGTTTTGGAGAAGGCTGAAATCACTTAATGATATAATTGACCACCAAACCAGATTAAACTAGTGGTGAAAATTGAAAAAATAAAACTACATGCACGAAAAATTTTATAAGGACTAAAAATATAATAAAAACTAAACTTAAAATTCTCTCATTTTATAGAAACTGATATTCAGTGGTTAAAATTTATCTTTGAAAACCAATCGTTAGTTGGTTCAGTGGTGATTGACGCTGAACTTGGTAGGGAGGACCGCGGTTCGATTCCCCGCAACTAAGATCGGGAGGGGCTGGAACCACTTTGATGCTAGAACTGACCCCGAACCAGATTAAACTGGTGGTAAAAACAAAAAAAAAATTATCTTTAAAAATAGATAAATAGACCTATCCAAATTTAAACTCTAATCCCTAGTACATATAATACTCATACATAAATAGTTAAATTTACAAAAATATAAACGATTTAATTTTAGTGTCTATTAAACTTCTCCTTCATCGTTTGTGCCATTTAAATAACTCATCTATTTTCAATGCTAATTACTCCAATATACTACTTACTAACCTTGTAAACATAAAAGACACCATAATTGATTCAAAAAAAATAAAAGACACCATAATTGACGCACAAGGATCAAACAAAAGGGTGGAAAGCACTTAAACATTTGAAAAGGGTGCTATTTTAAAATAGCAAAAATAAAAAGTGCTGCTTGCAAGGATCGAGCACACACCTCTAACAAATTGTAAACTCATTTTTACCACTACGCCACTAGTTAGATCTTTGTTATATTAAGCCGTTTTATTATTTATTTGTTCTGAGATTTTATTTATAAAGCTCTTTGTCTTCTACCTTCAGCCGGGTAATTCCGACCCGGTTAGTACCCGCACCCAGTACCATAATCTGACACTTTACTATCTATTCAAACCACCGAAATTGTAAAAAAATTAATCAGAATGTTTAGTAATTCATTTATATATTGTTACTCAAATCTGGAAAAAAAAAATTAGAAATATAATAACAAGGGAGATGTATCAATATATTTTAACACCAAATCAAGAATTACTTTTTGATAACCCAATGGCAAGATGCAGATGAGAAATCCAGTTCCGGCGGACCTTTCATAGTCTCGGACAAAGAAAGAATGAAAGTTTGGAGAATGAAAGGATAAAAGATAGATGAGTGTTTTTTTTCTTCATAATAATCAACTTTAATTTGATAGGGGTTGGTCTGCAAATTTAAAAATATAGTGTATATTAACAAAATATAAAGAAGTCTAATGACATGTCAAGTGAAAGACAAATGGCATTTTTTTATTTGTTTGTGTATCAAACCCAAATAAATTTAAAGGGTGTGGGAGTGTTCACCTTATTATTATTATTATTATTTTGAAATTATTGAGTTTTTTGGTTGCTTCCTAGGCTTAATGTTAGGTTAGACACACTAAAGATGGTCTGGCTTCATCCCAACTTTCCTATTGAATTCTGTCTTGTTCCTCTGTGTATTCTTGAAGAGACATGTGGGTATTGTGTGTGGGGTTTTAAATTGGTATATGGTTCCATTTTGTCATTATATCTGTTCTTACTTATATCTTGAAGTTGTGAAACGTTGCTTTATGTTTTGGTTTCAAATTAATTCCGATTTTTTCTGGGATACAGCCAGAGTAGCATGATAGTGCAACATTTATTTGGTGGTCTCATAAATGCATTTTTTGTATTTGTTTTGCAGGTTCTAATATGCTGGTCTTGGATTCAGTTTTTTGGTGTTGCATTAGTTTGGTTTACTTATGATGTCTAACTTGTATTTTGCTGTCTCCTATTTTGTGGTCCTACATGTGAAGTTAACTCTTCTGCATATGTATAAATGAATGAACCAAACCCTTATAATCTTAAATATTTATAATCAGTGTTTGAATGGTAAAATTAGGGGTGTGCAAACATTTTAGACCCGCCCGAGACCCGTTCTAACCGATGTTCAAATCAATCATAACAGGGGAAAACTATATTGACAAAGGAAACTGTTATTACCAAAATCATCTGTGCCCTCAGGTCTGTCATCGTGTTCTTCATTAACGACTTGAGCAGGTATCCAAAGGTTAAACTCTTCGCAAAGCACAACCCAATCAGACTCCAAAGCTCTTAATAGCATATCTAGGAAGTTGAAATACACAATGACCTGTTTTTGGATTGGCTCATGGAAATTTCTCAATAAAAATAAGTATAATTTCTTCACTTAGGAAAAATAATCCCTATCGGCTAATAGGTGTTTATGGAGAAATGGAATGAGAAATCTTATGAAAAAATTGAGATGTAAAGATCACTTTGGTGAAGCATCAGAAATTCAACTGTCATAGTAGACATAACAGAAAATCAATGTCTATACCAGCCTCTTCGATAGGTATGGTCGAGTTAGAAGTCCCCCTTACACGAGCCAAGCTAACCTCTTTGGGTCCGTTTGGCGCGCTCAATAAGGTAGAGACAATATATGATAAGAAGAGGGGTAAGAATATGATAGAATAATAATGACATGATAAATATTATCATGTCATGCTTTTGGTATACACCTGATAAAAAAAGATAGCATTATTAATATTATTATTATTATTGAATGAAAAATAAATTATTATTATGTATTTTTTGTACCACAAAAAAAAAATATTATGTGTTTCATAATCAAGAACATATGAATAAGAGGATGGGTAGCTCAACTAGTTAAGTTAGTTAGGGTTAAAGAGCAGGAGGTTCAGAGTTTAAGTCTTGGCAAAGGAAAAAAATTAATATTATTTTGTATTATCTAGTTGCTAACCCAGGTAAAAATAACTATTAGAATAACAAATATTTAAATATGATGCGCACTTTAAGTTTTTCCTTGCGCCAATTTTCAACAACTTCTGTATTGTTTTTGAAAAAACATCATATCACCCAACAGAACAGAGTCAATCAATGTACAGTAAAATTTCTTTAAATTAATACTCGGTAAATTAATAAACTCTCTAAAATAATAAAGTTGTCCGGTCCCGACTTGGGCCAATGTAAAAATTGAAAAAATCGATAAAATAATAAGATAATAATTTTTCGGGAGATCCCTTTATAATTTTCGGTCCCAAGAAAATCATAAATTAATAATTCATAGAAACTGAAAAAAAAAATATATTATACTCTATTAAAATATGATTCAATAGTTGTCTGTTTTCCTTAAAGTTCAAGTCCATTTGGAGTTCATCTCTAACTTTTCTTATTGCATCAAATAGCTCAGATGTTATATTTTTGTATTGTATCATAAAGTTGTGAAAAGTGTTTGACGCCATAAGTGCTTCATTTCGTGTAACGCCATAAGTCATTAAAAATTCTTTAAATTAATAATTATTAATTTGAATTAATAACTCTCTAAATTAATAAATTTCTCCAGTTCCAACTCTATTAATTTATAGAGTTTTTACTATACACAACTTTACTAAATATAATAAAAACAGATGTAATGAGACACAACCTGAGGTAACCATGATAATAGAGCAAGACCTGTATAGTGTGGAGTGAGAGTGTGAATGAAATAATGAAATGCATGCAGTTAGGCTTTAGCGGAAATGGAGTAGTGAAAATTAATTAATCAGTGTTTTTGAGCTGATATGGTAATAAGTGTTTTTTAAAGGAGCACATGGTAAAGCAACACTTCACAATTTCTTGTTTCTATTATACTAGTGTGTAATTAAAATTTGTTGCTATGCACGGGAAAAATTTATTTTGAATTAAAAATAAGAAATATAAATAACTTTCTATACATGATATTTGTCTAATTAGAATAATTTTTTATTGGATATTGTTTCAAATGAGGTACATGTACAACAACATATTTGAAGCGGATAGAGTTGATAGTTAATAATTGTCCAGCGAAGAAACTCATCAACTAAATTTTTATTTCTTTAGAAATAAAATTGTCCAATGAGAAAACCTAGAAGTAGAAAATGTAGATTATTAGTATATGATATATTAATTGAATTAATGACTATGCACGATTTCAAAAATGAATCAATTATATCTCTGATTAAAAAAACTTTATGGTAAAACATCGTTTCAAACGATGTGGTAAAAAACAACGTACAATTATTTAAACCATTAAAATGCAGATTACATACTACCACTACTACTACCAAAATGAGGCTTAACTCAAATTTCACTTGATCAAATTATGATCATATATCTTTGACAAAATTAATTAATGAATATTAGTCAGACATTATAAGTTTATTGCATTTACATACGTGGAGACTAAGTAAAGACTAATATTCTCATACGAATCTTTACTTATACTCTTGACAAATTCTCTTCTGATGCATATACATATGTAAAAGGAAAGTATATTAGATCAATTTATATGGCATATGGAGCATCAAATAAAATTCGACAATTACTTTAAAGTCGATAAACTTTGTGAATTTTAAATGCAAAACATGAAAAATTCAATATAACTAACAAAACACATAGCCCAAATTAGTAAAATCAAAGTAGCAATGTAAATACAAATCATATTAGAGCTTTAACATGATGAAAATACACAATAGATTGAAATACCTATTGTCTATGAAAAATATTATATATTGTTAGATTTCAAATAATACAAATTAAATAAAAAAAATAAAGTGTCACAATAAAGTCTAAAAGAGATCAAGTCCTTCACATCTATAAGAACCATTTCCATAACATAAAGTTTAGCATTAAAATTCATATCAGAATGAAACCATAAACGAACAACACAAACAACTATAGCTCATCAATATAAAGGAGTAATTGCTAATTGTTAGCCCAAAAACTTGAATATCAATAATCGAAAACATAAGTCTAAGAAATTAAGATTGAAATCAAATATTAAAATTAAGAAATATGGAGGATCATCAGACGATTTATATGAAGGAAGGATGTGTACCAAAATAAAAATAAAATATAACACTATTTATAGATAAAAATTTTAAGAAGAGAATTCAATCACAATCTTAAAAAATAAAATCTCGAGTGAAGCACTTTATATTGAAAAAGATTAGAATCACCCGTGGGAGAGAGAATTGATGATTGTAATTTGCCTTCCTACATTGAATTTATCCGTGTAAATTAAGTAGGTAGTGGCTCAAGAAGAAAATAAATGGTTGCCTTGGAAAAATTGCTCAAAATTTCTCTTCTTTTGTGCTAATTTTTTTTTTGGTAACATCTTTTGTGCTAATTAATTTATCATTGCTATTTTGTATAGGTTTATACATTGAACCGTGTATCCCAAAAATTTCATTAACTATTTAATTTAATAATTAATAAAAATAAGAACTATATTTAATAAATAACAAATTAAATAATTAAAAATTAAATAAAAGATAATTATAAGTAAGGAAATATTACTTTTTTTTGAACAAGCCAAAATGATATATATATATATATATATATATATATATATATATATATATATATATATATATATATATATATATATACCAAAAGATAGTTAACCTCCAGCACAAGGTGTGCTAAGAAAGGTCAACAATGTGTACATCAAAGTCAGAATATAATAACAGTCATATACCCAAACACAACAAAGGGTTCTCCCACCAACTATGAGTATGAAGCCCCAACCCTGGATACTGAGTCTGGTAAGGAAATATTCCTAATAAGGGAAACTTTTAAAATAGTAAACATTCTTAAAAGTTGACAAATGACAAACTTGCCAAAGAATTACTTTTGCTTTATTATATTCTATGATGCGCGTAACCGCATAGACTAATCATCACAAACAAGCACACTGACCACGATAAAAGGCGAATACGGCAGTCAATATATAATGTTTTATCTCGGAGAAGGATCAACCCATTTTATTTTATTTTTAAATATAAAAATATCAAAGCGTGTCGGATACGACTAAATTAAACTTCGATACGATTGATAAATCCGATACGCGTTGTGATATGTTTGCAAAAAATTTATTTTCTTTTCAGGCTTTAAAAGAAGAATATTAATAATAAAAATAAAAAACAAATGAATAAACGTGAAAGAGATTAGGAAACGAACCAAGAAAAAAAAAATGTAATTGTATTTTTCAGATAGTACTTAACTTTACATGTAATTGTCACTTGTGTGATCATTTTGAGTAATTTGAATTAATATACATTTTTTCGTCAAAATCAATACTATAAATTTTAATTTTTAAGTAACGTATTGTAGTCGTATGATATCCAAAATATTAAAATTTCACCGTATATCTGTATCGTATCGATATTATGTGACGTATCTAGACTAAAAAAACACACCCAGGCGCTACTGAGTCTAGTACATTCCAACTACATCCGCTCTGATTTGCCCCCTTCTCCAAGCTTCCAGAGACATTCTTTCGATTCTCACTAAACCCCACTCTCTAAAACCCAACGCAACGCAACTCAATAATCAAAATTAATCATCGTTTTCGCTTTCGCATTACCTTCAATGGCAACCAGAAGAACTTCAAAACTAACCAAAACTGTTTTCGCCGCCGTAACTGCTTCTACAACTAAAACCCCTCTCACTCGTTCTCTCTCCTCCGCATCACTCTTCAATAGAAGCTTCCCTCATCCTTCACATAACGCCACAATTCCTCTTTCACGCTCCAAGATTATCGATGGAACCACCAATGTCGCCTCCGCCAAGTTCCTCTCTCACTCTTTCACTCGCAATTTTCACGCCTCTACTCCGTCTTACCGTTCTGCCGGAGGTTCTCAGGTCTCTCTAATGCTTTCTCACTATTTACTTAATTTCAATTTTATTATCAATTCAGAGTGTTTCTTCAATCATGTTGGAGTTTTCAGCTAAGAAATAGTAAATTATAGGGATTTTTAGCTTGCGTTGGTAATATTATGCTTAATTTCTTTCATACTGTAACATTTTGAGAGTTGAGACCCAGGTCGATGTTGCTGTAACCGATCGATCGATGTAAAATTCATACGAAATTGTATAAATTTAGCGTCCAACATTATTGCATCCCAATTTGACAATTGAACAAATACTAAGCATTTTGAAGTTGATGAACTTGTGTCAGCATAGCAATCCTTTAGGCCTTATTGCTAGAGAAAAAGAAAGGAAATTGATTTTAGGATGAAACTTCAAGTTAATAATTTAAGATACGTTTTGTGTTGTGGTTTACTGATGTATTTTTTATATTTAATTTAATCAGATTGCACAGACGGAGTTCACAGAAATGGCCTGGGAGGGCATTCTTGGTGCTGTTGATGCCGCACGAGTCAATAAACAACAAATTGTGGAGTCTGAGCATTTAATGAAAGCCCTCTTGGAGCAAAAGGATGGTTTGGCCCGAAGGATATTAACTAAGGCAGGATTGGACAACACGTCAGTTCTACAGGCTACCGATAACTTTATAGCTCAGCAACCTAAGGTTTGTTTACGGTAAAATACTAGTACTTCAGTTGATATTTTAGAAAAGTCTAACATGCTGTTTTATTTGGCAGGTTACAGGTGACACTTCTGGTCCTGTAATTGGTTCGCATTTTAGCTCCATCTTGGACAACTCTCATAGGCACAAGAAAGAAATGGGCGATGAGTATGTGTCTGTGGAACACCTTTTGCTTGCATTTCATTCAGATAAGAGGTTTGGGCAACAGTTATTTAAGAATCTTCAGCTAAGCGACAAGACTTTGAAGGATGCCGTACAAGCTATTCGTGGAAGTCAAAGAGTAACTGATCAAAGTACACATTTACATTTTAAAGTTTTTTATTTTTAGAAAAAAAATGGGAAGGCATGAGTAGTTCTATCTTATTAACTATTCAGATAAAATAGAACTGAAATTTATATAAATTTATACACTTGCCTCAAAAAAAAAAAATACACTTGAAACCAAATCGCAACAGAAGTAGACAAATATATTCAGTTTGACAGGACGAAAATAGAAAGACTAGCCATGTTTGCTTATGACTCTTATAAGCTATGGTATAAATGGCGTCATATTTAATATGAAGGAACCTGGTATTTCAATCAGTTTCTGTGTGACTATAGTGCATATTAATTGTCCTTGTGCTCAATCCTTGATCAGCTTCTAGGTTATGAATCAAAACTTGATTTTGATGCTCAAATCATTATCTGTCCCCCTATCTTCCTTTTAATTTGTCCAAGCCAATACTTGAATTATAAAGTTACACTGAGAAATTACAATTTGTTTGTTCCGGTATCCTTCCTAGTTGCTTTTGTTTGTCTGTCAGCAGTTATGACTTATGAGTAACCATTTTTATTATTATTGTGAAATAACTCTGTACAGATCCTGAGGGGAAATATGAAGCACTGGACAAGTATGGAAACGACCTGACTGAACTTGCGAGACGCGGCAAGCTTGATCCTGTCATAGGTCGAGATGATGAAATTCGGCGCTGTATCCAGATATTATCAAGAAGAACGAAGAACAATCCAGTTATTATTGGTGAACCTGGTGTGGGGAAAACTGCAATTGCTGAAGGGTTCGTATTATTATAATTTAATACAATAGGACTTCTTGTTATTGTTATTCTTTGTGTCTGTGACTTATTTTTTGTGCATATTTTTCTTTTATGCATAATTTTTGCTTTTCACGTGTTTGTTAATAATGAGTTAGCCTATAGTAACATTCTCCTATATGCTCATAATGCATTTTGTTCTTGTATTCCGAATTCCTCATTTAGCTGTCTATTGTTTGCTTGATAAATAAGATCCTCTCTTGAGTATAGCCTTCCCCAATAGACATAAGTGTGCATTGGTTTACCAGAAAAGGGTGGCTTGATTACCAAGGAAACTTTTTTTGTTTGTGCCACCTTCTAACACGTGTTTGTAGCATCTTCCTTCGTTGGAATTGAGTCAACTAATCAAAGGCTTGAATCATGGATTCATCCTTAAGCCAATATCTTCTGAATTTTCTGACATACACTTATTTAGTATGATTGCAATGAGCTCTGGCAATGTATCGCAAGTCCATAACATGCTTTTTTAGAGTTATGTTTTTTAATTAACTGCTTCAACTTTCAAGTTCCCACAAGGTTGACAAAGTTCAAAGGTTTAAAATATATGTGTGATTGATTTGGAGTGGTAGTAGTGTATAATATCAAATGCCAAACTATATAGTATATGTTACCTTTGTTGCATGTACTGTATCTTATCATTTGATCATGCTAACTTTTTTTCATTGCTTTGCAGATTAGCACAACGTATAGTGCGTGGAGATGTTCCAGAGCCATTGATGAACAGGAAGGTTGAACTCCTATTTTCTCTCTTCATTTGATTATAAAATCATAATATAGATTGAGTTGCTTGTTTAACATAGTGTCAGGTCTCAATGCAGACTGATTGTGTTATTTTTTTCAAAAAGGTTTATTTAAGCTGCTCTGTGGTGGTGTCATATATTTTCCCGAAACCTGAAAATTATTTTTCTTACATTGAAAGTAGTTAGGTTAATTTCGTTCATCCAACTTTGAAGGTTGAGCACAAAACCTAGATGCTTTATAATTTATAGACAGATTGAGTACAAAACCTAGAACTTTTATTACTTATAGACAGTACTTTCCTTTCCCTTCCACTTCACTCAAAACTCACCCATACACAGATATAAAGATCTCCTAGCTATTCACAAATACTAAGCTAAGCATGTTTCTTATCATTGAAAACAGGCATTTAAGGCGGTGTGAAACATATATCATTGAAGAATGCCGTGGTTGCAAATAGTTGTCTCACAAAAATATTTATTTTTCCTATTTGAGACTCTTGAGGTTTCATTGATCCTCATCAAGCTTTTGTTTGGGCTCTTTTAACAAATTATGAATATATCATTGACCTTGAAAAATCTTATTAAATGGGATAATTGTTTTTTTATATACGAATGTAATATTGTAATAAAGGCCATCATGTTGCTGTAAAGCTCTTCCTATTCCTAATCTTCAGCATGCAGAGTCTAAGGAAGGGTTTGACCAACTATGGGTGTCTTAAGTAGGCAGGCATTCTAGGGATGTAATATTTATGCTTAAATTGGTATTGAACATTTGATTTTACTCTTGGTGTTTTGTAGTTGATCTCCCTTGATATGGGTTCATTGCTTGCGGGTGCCAAGTTTCGTGGAGATTTCGAAGAAAGGTTGAAAGCTGTCCTGAAGGAAGTTACAGCATCAAATGGGCAAATAATTTTGTTTATTGATGAAATACACACTGTTGTAGGTGCAGGTTGGTATTTCGTTCTTGTTCTAAAGCTGTACAAGTAATATTCTCAATATTGAGAATATTGTTCACCTTTTATTTGTTAGATACAATATAACCATTCATATGCATTCACCTAATGCCTTATGCTTTTAGGATAGTTGCTTCAAATGTCATCGTAATAAATCCTCTATAACTTAGTCGTCTAGAGTTTGATTCACTCATCTCCTTTTTTTCTAATAAAATAGTTGAGTGTTAGACTTCAAGCATTAGATATGTAAACTTATGTGTTATCCACAGCTTGAAATTTTCAGATAGTTTGTATATAGTACACTAGTCATAAGTCTAATGCACCCATCCATAAATTTCAGGAATGTTTGATATCTGTTCTTGGTTATAATCGATTAATAAGCATAATAGTTTATCTCTTTGGTCAAAGCAACTGACTGAAAAAAGTAGTGCAGTAAACAACTGTCTGTACTCTATAATCAATAATTTAATTAGTTGAACACCAATTTTTTATTTTATTTTTATATTTTTAAGTTTGTACATTTGCCTTTGATGATTAACTGTGCTTTTGGTGCACTGATAGGGGCCACAAGTGGTGCAATGGATGCTGGGAACTTGTTGAAGCCAATGCTTGGAAGAGGTGAACTTCGATGTATAGGAGCAACTACATTGAATGAATATAGAAAATACATTGAGAAGGATCCCGCACTTGAGCGTAGATTTCAACAAGTTTTTTGCTGTCAACCATCTGTTGAAGACACAATATCCATTCTCCGCGGGTTGCGCGAGCGCTACGAATTGCATCATGGAGTCAAAATATCAGATAGCGCACTTGTTTCAGCTGCAGTTCTTGCAGATCGATACATCACGGAACGTTTCCTACCAGACAAAGGTAGGTTTTGACTTTAGCATTTATATGACAAGAGTTGACTCATTATAGCAGTTTGTTTTTGTATTCACATTACTATTTTGGATTTTTTAATCGTATCAAAATAACATAAATTTTCATAATGAAAAAAACTCCCTTCTCTCCCCTCTCTCTTAAGCCTTCAGTTCATTGTGGCTTTGTGGTTATGTGTTTTAGAAGTTCAAATAATCACTTGTTGCCATCTGGTTGAAAAGTTTTCTGGCTTCTTTGTTGTTGATTCTGATATGTAATTAAATTTCTCCGTTTTAGCTATTGATCTTGTCGATGAAGCTGCTGCAAAACTGAAGATGGAAATCACCTCTAAGCCTACAGAATTGGATGAGATAGATAGAGCGGTCTTGAAACTGGAGATGGAAAAACTCTCTTTGAAAAATGACACTGACAAGGCTTCTAAAGAAAGATTAAGCAAGCTGGAAAATGATTTGAGTTTACTAAAAGAGAAACAAAAAGAATTGGCAGAACAATGGGACAGTGAAAAAGTTTTAATGACTCGGATAAGATCAATCAAAGAAGAGGTAATGTTTGGTTTTTGTGTTGCCACTAGCATAAATCCCCAATCCCCTCTTTGATTACTACTAAATATATTTATGGTTCTTACATATTTTAAACATGTTTAGATTGATAGAGTCAACCTAGAGATGGAAGCTGCCGAGCGAGATTATGACCTGAACCGTGCTGCTGAGCTTAAATATGGAACTTTGATGTCCCTACAGCGCCAATTAGAAGAAGCTGAAAAGAATCTAGCTGACTTCCAAAACTCTGGACAATCTTTTCTTCGTGAAGAGGTCACCGACCTTGATATTACCGAAATTGTAAGCAAATGGACTGGTATACCACTATCAAACCTCCAACAAACAGAGAGAGAAAAGTTAGTTTCGCTGGAAAAGGTTCTTCATAAGAGGGTAATTGGTCAGGATATTGCTGTAAAATCTGTGGCTGATGCAATTCGACGTTCAAGGGCTGGATTGTCCGACCCAAACCGGCCAATTGCAAGCTTCATGTTCATGGGTCCGACTGGTGTTGGCAAAACTGAGCTTGGCAAGGCTTTGGCCAGTTACTTGTTTAACACAGAAAATGCTCTTGTTAGAATTGATATGAGCGAGTACATGGAGAAACATGCTGTTTCACGTTTAGTTGGGGCTCCACCTGGTTATGTAGGTTACGAAGAAGGAGGGCAGCTAACTGAACTGGTTCGCAGAAGACCCTACTCTGTGGTACTATTTGATGAAATAGAGAAAGCACATCACGATGTCTTCAATATCTTGTTGCAATTGTTGGATGATGGACGGATTACTGATTCTCAAGGAAGGACCGTTAGCTTCACAAATTGTGTTGTGATTATGACTTCAAACATTGGCTCTCACTACATACTTGAAACCCTTCGTAGCACACAAGATGACAAAATTGCAGTTTATGATCAGATGAAAGGTCAAGTTGTTGAGTTGGCTAGGCAAACATTCCGCCCAGAGTTCATGAATCGCATTGACGAGTATATAGTTTTCCAGCCTTTGGATTCCAATGAGATTAGCAAAATAGTGGAGCTTCAGGTAATTGATTTGCTCATATTACCTTTTATCAGCCTCATTTTCTTATTCCTTTCCTTTCTTTGGTATTCATGGCCATGCATTGAAATTTCATGTAATAAACTTTAATGATCGTTGATGTCTATTTTTTTTAACAATCCGATCCCATTATTAAACTGTTAGTTTGATTCTAAGTTCTAACTAATTGCTGAAGATGCATGTTAATATGTTTCCTTATCTGTTGCAGATGGAACGAGTGAAGAACAGGCTCAAACAGAAGAAAATTGATCTTCATTACACACCCGAAGCTGTTAAACTTCTAGGTGTATTAGGTTTTGATCCTAATTTTGGAGCAAGACCAGTTAAAAGAGTAATACAACAATTGGTTGAAAATAAAATTGCAATGGGAGTACTAAGGGGAGATTTCAGAGAAGAGGACTCAATCATTGTTGATGCCGATGATACTCCGTCAGGCAAGGAACGTCCTCCCTTAAATAGATTGATTATTAAGAAGCAAGAGAGCCTTGTTGCTGATGCAATGGTTGCTAATGACTAATATGTCACATTTCAACTTTAATTAGTTAAAAGCAGAGTTCATGCTGGTAGGAATCCCTCAGGCCTCAATTAGTAGTTGTGATTAACTGCTCAATTTTTTAGATTATAACCTTTGCTCTTTCATGTTTTGGAAGGATCGGCCTTAAAAATAGGTTTATAAACATAAACACGATGGATTAGCTAACTGGTTTTATATACTCTTGAGGTGTGCTGATTATATTTTGTTTTATAATGTGATTATTGTTTGGGGAGCTATCTGCTTAAAATGTTTAGTTAACAAATGTTACAGTATGATTTTGATACTCATGTAGTATATGTAAAAAAATTGATTTGATTTGAGAAGTCAAGCAAATTGGAGTGTAGACTTTCTTTGTTCACTTCACCGACGGTTTGGTTTTAAAGGTTGATGAAAAAGTAGGCAAGCACGGATTCCTATATTTGAATTGAATTGAATTGAAAATTGGAGTGTGCACTCACTCAGTGTACTGTGTGCTCCCAAATCCAACATCATACCAGTACGCCTATAATGAATGCAAATCAAATTTGTAATATTTTTAACACGATATGACCCCACACGAATCTTTCTACGCACACACACATGACACAACACAACAACTCAGCTACCTGCCGTCCAAGGATCGACGGTGATGCTGCTATTCTCTCAAACTCCTAGTCCCACTCCCCATTCCTATTCCCATTGCCCGTTTCCCAACCAACGACTTTTTTAATCCCGTTCACCATTTAATTTTTTTTTAATATACTTACGATCTCTAATTTAGATTATGTTTGGTTTGAATTTAGACAAAATTGATTATGATAGAATTGATTTTGGTGAACAAAATTGATCAAAGACGTAATCAAAGACGGAACAGAAGGTCAGAGATGCTAAATAGAATAATAGTAAAGTACTCCCTCCGTTCCAAAATATAAGCAAATTTGAATTTTTAGGTACATTTGATTATTGATGTATCTAACTGATATTATGGACCAAATACATCAATAGTCAAATGTACCTAAAAAATTAAATTTGCTTATATTTTAGGACAGAGGGAGTATAAAGAATTGAACTATATCATCGCTCTATCATTAATGATTATGTCACACTAGAAAAAATGATTAAGATTAAAATAATACTCTACATTTAATACCAAAAACAGATAGTACTAAACATTGTAAAATTAATTCTTTAATAATTAATATTGCTATTTCGTCTATCTACTCTAAAAAACAACAACTCAATTTTAAGAAATTGAAAACAAAAAGTTGAATTTCATTATACTAATTGGATCCAAATTGCATTTAAGATATTGATTAATTTGTTTGAATATTTTAAAAATAATGGTTGGAGAGTTGAACTATATCACCCCTCTATTATAAATGATTATGTCACACTATAAAAATGACTAAGATCAAAATAATACTAAACATTTTGTACAAAAAAAAAATTCAACATTCGTCTATCTACCTAAAAAACAACTTGGTTTTAAGAAATTGAAAAATAGAAGTTGAATTTCATTATAATAATTGGATCCAAAATGCAATTTAAGCTACTGATCTAATCAGTTTGAATATTTCAAAAATAAAAGATTATAAAACCAAAATTGCACTACTACTTATTTGGCGCTCCCTCCAAAAGTGTGACACACATACACTCAAAAGTCTTACACAGTTGACAAGTATCACCGCCGGGAACGAAAACCCAAAAAATAAAAAAATATAAAAAAAACTATCGTCTCTCTTTTTCTCTCCGATGTTCTCCCATGCAATGTAGCTCTTCGTAGAATGGCAAAGTGTCACCGGAGCAACGTCGATTCAGTAGTCCTCGATCAACGCCACCATGCCAAGAACACCTCCGCCGGCAACTTCCGCCTCTCCGCTTTATTCCGACGCATCATTTTCGACGCCGTAAGTTGCGGCGGAACCTCGCGGCACCGAAATCACCATCGCAACGAAGTCGTTAGCTCCGCCTCGTCGACAGTTAGCGTGGCTTCCGATAGCCGCAAAGAAAAGCCGCCGGTACGAGAAGAGAAGCTCTCGGATCTCCTGAACATACCGGTGCTGCATGAAACGGAAGCGGAATCGAAGAAGAAGGAAGAGACATTGACGGAGCTGAAGCAAGTCGTGAAGGAATTGCATGAAGAGGATTCGACGAAGCGGCGAATCGCGGCGGTGAGAGTAAGGTCACTGACGAAAGATGATTCAGTTGCGAGAGGCTCACTCGCAATGCTTGGAGCAATTTCTCCACTCGTTGGAATGCTCGATTCAGAAGATCTTGATTCTCAGATCGATTCTCTCTATGCATTGCTCAATCTCGGAATCGGCAACGATGCGTTAGTTTTTCTTTCTCTGAGAATGTGATTTCAATTTGTAACGATTTCTTAAAATTCTGTTATGTGTGATGAATTTTCCATTTGATTGAATCACGAATTTACATTGTTATCAATTTGGTGGTTTAGTGTTTATACATTTCTAATTTTGTTATTTTTTGTTTGATTAATAATTGTGGAATTTGGTGTTTGATCTTTAATCTCTGCTTGTTGCAGAAATAAAGCAGCGATTGTGAAAATTGGTGCTGTTCACAAAATGTTGAGGATCATCGAGTCATCGTGTGTTGTTGATTCATCGGTATCTGAGGCAATCGTTGCGAATTTCCTTGGATTAAGTGCTTTGGATTTGAACAAACCAATAATTGGATCCTCTGGTGCAATACCTTTCCTAGTTAGAACCCTTCAAAAGTTAGATAATAGTAGTAAAAGTAGTTCCCAAGTTAAGCAAGATGCTCTTCGGGCTCTTTACAATCTCTCGATCAATCAGGCGAACATTTCATTTGTTTTGGAAACCGATTTGGTGTCGTTTCTGATAAACTCGATAGAAGATATGGAAGTGAGTGAGAGAGTCCTTTCAATTCTGAGTAATTTGGTGTCTAGTCCGGAAGGTAGAAAAGCTATCAGTGCTGTTAGGGATGCCATTACAATTTTGGTTGATGTGTTGGATTGGACAGATTCACCTAAATGTCAAGAGAAGGCTTCATACATTTTGATGATTATGGCACACAAAGCTTATGCTGATAGGCAGACCATGATTGAGGCAGGGATTGTATCATCATTGCTTGAATTGACGCTTGTGGGTACTGCCTTGGCACAGAAAAGGGCATCAAGGATATTGGAATGTTTTAGGGTAGACAAAGGGAAGCAGGTTTCTGGGAGCTGTGATGGTGGAAACATGGGTTTAACTGTCTCTGCGCCTCTTTGCGCTTCTTCATCTTCTTTTGTGAAGACAAATGGAGGAGGTAAAGGGTATTCAATGGACGAAGTGAACATGATGAGTGATGAAAAGAAAGCAGTGAAGCAATTAGTTCAGCAGAGTTTGCAGAACAACATGATGAAAATTGTCAAAAGGGCTAACTTGAAGCAAGATTTTGTTCCTTCCGAGCGTTTCTCTTCGCTCACTTCAAGTTCGACATCAAAGAGCCTGCCATTTTGAAGAATGGTAGCTGATAAAGAGGAAAGTTAAGTATGTGAATCATGAAGTTAGCCTCCACAGCGTAATTACATTGATCTTTTAGTCTTGTGACTGTTTTACTAGCGCCTGATGTAATGGTAATATCTTGTTGAAATCTCAGTAGATTATTGTATAAGTAATTCTAGCTTAAGTGTATCTTTAGGTTCTCGGTGCTGAGATGATTGTATTGTGACGCCTAGAGTGCCAACATAGTTGGAATGTGAGGTTATTGCATACGATGCCTTTGCACCGCATTGGCCTTTTATCAAAAATAAAAAGTAAATAAGAATGTTCTTTTGTTGTTTTGGTAATCTGCCAAGTGCTGATTTGGTTTCTTTGGCATGAGCATGGATCCATCAACCATGAAAGTTAACAGACCAAAACAGACTATTTTGTAGTTTTGTAATGATGCCTCCATTTCAACCTTTTAAATCAAGGTCCAAATGTCATCTTTGATATTGCAAAAACTTGCTGTCAATTATGGCTGATATGGCCGCAAACTTGCAATTGCGGTCCTAATGCAGTCGGCCAGTGTCGAAACACCTTAATATCGCGGTGCAATCATGTGGCGGAAAGTTTTTCAAAACATTGCTTTCTTATAGTGTTTGTCATTATTATATTTATAAACAGAACAGAAACTACTGCCAATTTATGTTTGCTAGTCATGTGTTGAGTTTTAATTAATCTTCAGATCAACAGAGTAATTTGTTACTACTAAACATTTGCTGTAAGATTGTGGGTTGTTAAGCTCTTTAATTGTGTCAGCTAAACAATGCATTAATGATCCCATTATTTATTTATTTATTTAATGCTACATGACCTAGTTAACTAGACTAGTGTTTAATTAAGTAGTATTAACAGGTCAGGTCACAGATCTGTGTGGTAAATTAAATTGGATATGCAGTACTAGTATCTTTGAATGGAAAAATGAGCTGTTATGACAAAAAAGAATCAATTGACAATTGCATTTCTTTCGTAGTACGTGCGCACAACCATAACATGATGTTCATCGTGGGGTCTACGTATAGCCATATGTAATGTTATCTTCTTCTGGGTGCTATAACTTTAATTTTGTTGACTTTTGGAGTAGTTTGGGTTACTCTTTCAAACATGGGTCAAGTTTCATTTACTTTCTGCTGAATTATTAGACTTGTAGTGTAAACATCACAAATTTTAGAAATATTTTCTTCACTTTAAAACTATAGTAATGATTAATGAACACTTATTATTTCTTTCATTAATGAATTACTTATAGGATCTTTACTTATATGTGGCACTGTATTGGCCTTATCAAAATGGGTATTGCATGGTGGAACCATCATTGATAACAATAGCAACTATTGAAAATGACCTCAATTCACTACCTGATGCTATACGTAAGACATTAATTAGCAATACAATTTCATGAACCATGATGATCCAATAGTGTGGTTAATTCATTAAATGCAGAGTATATGATGACAAGCATTGCACTGGATGGTGGTAGCTGGAGATGATACATAAAATATTCTGGTGAGTAGTGCTCTATTTCACTCTTTGAGTTATGAATAATTAATTATACACTACATATATAAAAAAGTAAGTACATGTATGGTTGAACAAATATAACCTATCATTCATGGGTGATGGTTTGATACAATGTGTGAATTAATTTCGACCAACTAACAGGGTGGACAAGTGTACTTTTCTTTTGGGGTCCATATATTTGCACTCAAAGGAATTGAGGAATTGGTTCCTTTACTTGCCGAGTATGTTTTGAATGATTTTCACTTCAGTATGTTTTGAGTCAGGATTAATTATGGACCATATATGCATCTAAAGTACCAATACTATTTAGGGAAAATGTTAAGTGTTTCAACAGCCGTACTAACCAAATTAAAATTAATTACTAGTACTATATAGACTATAGTAGAATGAATTTGTTTATAGACTAATCTCTTTAATATTGTAGGATTTAACTGGCTGGAAAATTCTCTCAAATAGTATGAGTATTAAGGCTATTGTATATGTTCAAGTTTGGGTAATTGTCAGTTTTATTTTAACAATGAGTTATCGCATGCTTTGAAGTGGTGTACCAAATTACAGCTGCGAGCATGTTAAAACAAATTATTTTGTCTTAATCAGTTTCTTAGTAAAAACTACACTTTATTTTACAAATCACTGTCGTTGACAAAGAAAATCATGGTAAACATGGCTTAGGATGATAAACGCGTAACAATCAAAACAAATAATCGAGGTTAAGTAATACTGTAATTTCTTTGTAATCTTCTTTGTTTCGGACTTAGGCCCTCATGAATATCAAAAACAAAACAAGTAATCGAGGTTAAGTGATAAACAAGTTGTATTAGATCTTAAGGTAATCTTGTCCCTCGTTGAATAAGCTCCTTTAAAAATGAATTACTACTACTACTACTATTTTAATAGTTTTTCACCATGCGCTGACTACCGAAAGAAAGCAATTGCATTTACAATGTTTATAAAGTTTCTAAAAGGATAATAAGATTGCAATTAAACTCTTCTAATGACATTTTCCTATCTTTTAGAGTCATTGAGAATTCTCCATCACATGAGGATAATTAACTATCGGACTTAAGATGTAAATTCATCCTCAACAGCGCATCATCGCTAGTTGATAAGTAAGTACTGTACTACTTTACACAATCGCGGTGCAAATTCAAAACTAATCAATTACTCTTTTCTACAAATAAGTGAAAAAATACACTTAAATTTATTTAACAAAAGGTCCACTAATACAGTTGTTAGTTTAGGATTCTTTCACAATTTTTAGGATTGATATTTACTTAGAAAATTGTTTTCATATTTATTCTATCAATTTAGCTTTTCATGTTTTCATTTATATTATCCTTCATCTTCATTTTTTGGTTCAGCTCACCACGAGCTCAACCCCTTCTTGTGATTTAGACATGGCGAGATTATGATCTTATTCAATTCAAAATATTTAGAAGTGAGAACTAATTACTTTCACTTCTAATACTACAGTTCCTTCATCTTAGACAGGGTATGCGAATGAAACATTATATGAAATATGACACTTTTAATGGTGTTTATCCTTTTTTTTGTCAATATTACACCGGCGTAGTTTTTTGTATATATAATGTAACACTATTTTCTGTGGCAAATAAGTCTGTTGTAAAATTCATTTTGGTTATTTAAAAAGAAAAAAAAAAGTTTTTTTTTTGTCAAAAAAAAAAGTTATAAATTCACATTTAATTTTTTTTTTGACTAAAAAATTCACATTTAATTTAATATTTGGAATAAATTAAAAGATATTTTTCACCATTATATATATAAACTTTTCTATTATGTTTCAAACATAAGAAATTGATATCTCTCTCTCTCGCGCGCGCGCTCTCGTTCTCTTCTCTTAAACCTCACAATCAACCGCGCTAGGGTTTTGTGGATTTTCAGCGAATTCTGGTTCATATCGGCGTTAATTAGGGTTCTTACTGCAAGGTACGTTCATCTGTGTAAATTTAGGGTTATTGTAAAATTATATATGAATGCACATACCTAAGTAGTTATTGTTATTATTTGCTCCTTCCGCAGTTGGAATTTGATTTGATTGATTTTTAATGGCACCTGTTAAGACCAATTTATGGGAAATCCCAATATCACAACGATCTGTAGAAGAATACTTGATGAAATAATGTTCATGGGGCGAGGATGTTAGAGATGCTTTGAGTTCAAGAGCACGTCGTATAGTGCAGACTATATTTCCTGATGATAATTCTAGTCAACAATTTGATACACTCAGTTTATACTATGGAGTATTGGAAGGTGTTTGCCGAGCCAAGATGAAGAAGAAGCGCAAAACACTACATGCAATACTAACTTCTGAGATATTCCATAGATGTTTGCTTGCATGTGCTGCTGCCGTTCAAGTACTCAAAATAACTCGCGCCGGTAGCACCGCAACAAAGATGTTCCCCGCTGATCGTGTATTGATGAGCTCTGGAATTACAGCTTTTGATCTTTGCCACACCATCACCGCAAGTTTCATTACACATGAAGACTTTTTCCTAGGATACTTCTGTCGACATCTCAATTCATTCAAAGAACAACTTTTGGAGAGCTTGGCATGGAAAAAGGGTTCCTCATTGTATAACTATTTGTATTTTGCTAGATCTTCCCTTTCACCCCAAATCAACCGTCTTGAACTGTTTGCTCAATCAATGCCGCCATCATTCAATGAAACTATGCTCGACCTGGAGGCAGCAGACTCTAAGATCAACCTATTTTTCCGTGAGATCAGTAGGTTGGGAGCGGTCAGAATACGCAGCATGGTTGAAAGGCTACAATTATCTCAGAGGACAAGGGAGGATGTATACAGTCTTTTCCAGCGAATCCTAAACGAGCGGACACACCTCTTCTTCAATCGTCATATTGACCAAATCATGTTGTGTTGCTTCTATATGCTCGCACAGGTTTCTCCTTTAACTTTGGAAACACGAGGGTGCATGCATTGTGCTTCAGTTACCATTTTCTCATTCTATTATTTTTTTTGCAGTTTTCAAAACTGAACCTGAGTATCTGGGAGATACTACACAGCTACAAACAGCAACCAGAGTGCAGATCACCCGTTTTTCGTAGTGTATTTGCTGATTTCCCATTGGCAGGCAATAATGATGATGGGCAACAGAAGTGTGTTGGAATTATTACATTTTACAATGACATATTTTATCCATCTGTATGGCCACTGGTGATGGAATTTGTCACTGATGAAGAAACTGTGAAAAGTGACCAATTAGCTGAAGTTGTTAATTCAATTGATGGTACTTACCTCTTTGTTTGCCTCACTAAGTTTGTTTTCAATTGTTTGCCCGGCTTCCATTGCTATGCCAGTTCTGCAACCCTTGACTTGTGTGATTTTCTATTCACAGGCCATCTAGCTCAATGTCTTGTGTCTCCAAAAATAGTACCTTTCCCAAGATTTCCTGTTATGCATCGGGAAAAACGATACCCCACAAAAAGTTTACGCGTCTCTCCATTATCATCATCCGAGGACCGAGGTACCAAGTTTCATGTCTGGCTTTCTTTTGATCATTTCTGTTTCCCTACTATGTTTCATGTTTGTCTTTCTTGTGCTGTAGTATTTTCACGGTCCATATTTTTAAATAAAATTATTTTGTTGCTTCACTAAGTCATTTTGAGCATTACTTTTTTTTTGTTTTGCACTTCCGGTGTTTCCTAGATCATTATGTTGGGAGCAGTCAGAATAGACGGCATGGTTGAACAGCTACAACTATCTCAGCAGACAGGAGAGAATGTATACCATCTCTTCCAGCGAATCCTAACTCTACGACCCCATATGTTCTCCGATTTTCATATTGACCAAATCATTTTGTGTTGCTTCCGTGCTGTTGCAAAGGTTTCTCTTTAACTTCTTGTAAATCTGAGAGTTGTTCCCTTTAAGTTTTAGTAATCTGAGAGTGTAATGTGATTCCATTGCTGTTTTCTCTTTTTGTTTTTTGTAGGACCAAAATTTTGCGGAGATTATAGCTAGCTATAGACTGCAACCACAGTACACACCACCAGTTTTTCATAGTGAATTTTGTGATTGGCCATTGACATGCCTAGACCCGTCATATGGGAAAACAATGCGACAGGAACCTATCACTAGCTTTGCAAAATATTTCAATGATATATTCTTGCCCTATGTAAAGCCGCTGCTGTCGGAACCTTACACTGTTGTGACACCTGCGCTGAGTTACAAAATAGCTGAATTCATTAACAAAGTTGATGGTACTTGTTTATCTGCCTAACTAAGTTACTTTCAATTGTTTTCCTGACTTCCATTGATATGCAAGTCCCGCAATCCATTGACTTGTGTGCTCCATTTACAGGCCATCTAGCTCAATGTCCTGAGCCTCCTAAAATATTTACTTTCCCAAGCCTTCCTGTTATATCTGTGGAAGAAAAGTCTGCCGCACACTATGCATGTGTCTCTCCAATTGGATCATCTGAGGTACTAAGTTTCTAGTATGGCTTTCCTTGGCCTTTTTTATTTTTCCCATGTTCTATTTCTTGTTGGTCAAAACATTCAACTGGCATTTTAATGGGAAAAGAAGCACATGACGCTGTGACTCGTGCAGTTATAGATAAGTTTATGTCAAATGTTTACATTTACAAGGTCAATGTTTTTTCAATTTTGTGTACAAACACTTTGTATTTTGTACTCCCTCCGTTTCAAAATTTTGAATTGTGTGATAATTTAAGCCCTATTCCCACTTGATGAACCTCAGCCCACAACTGAAATTGATTTTTCTTGGGCCACCATATTTTCTTTACCCTGTAGAAATGAAGGGTTTGCAAGTCTTATCCGTGTTTTAATCGGTCAAATGCTGAGTCCAAAGGGAATATGATAGAAACTAGCTGGTACTAGGAAGAAGTGAAGGAATTCACTATTGAACCGAGCAAATGATACACTCAGGTTGTTCGAGAACCTGAACTCTTCGAGCCCAAATCTGATTAACTAACCAAAAGCCTCTATTTCCCTCCCTTTAGTCAACCCGCTACAATTTCCTACTAGCAGACCTATAACAGAGAGCATTAAGGCACATATGAAACAATGTAAGCACAGTCGGCTAATGTTTCCATTTATGTTAAGGGGAATTGCGTTTTTATTGCTTCTTACCACCAGACAGTGATTTCTTTTTGCTTTGCTGCAAGATTGACAAATCGTGAAAATGCAGTTATATAATAATGTTGTTTGAAACCATTAAATAGAACCCGTTAACAGACTGAATGCAGTGATTTAAGATGGCCAATGACATTAGCGAAGGCTAATCATGTTTTCTTGCCCAGCTGTTTATGTTAGTGTTATTATGGAATATTGAATGACTAGTTCATATGTATATATATGCAATGCATGATGTTTGCAGTGATTGCCTGCCCTTATTCCCTTTGGGTCATTACAATTTGTACATCCTTGTTGTTCAATGTGGCAAGACATCTATCTGTGAATTTGAAGCTGTTCAACACGATTTCGGGAACTATTGGTTGTGTTTGTGTTTTATACTAAGAATTTAAGTTTCCTATTGAATAGAATTGGATTGTTACATCACTTCCGTTTGACTTATTTCGTTGTGATACTTGTGGGGCTGCTTTTCTGGTTCATGTATTTCTTTAAGTTTTGATCATTTTGTTGCTTCCCTAAGTCCTTCTAAGCATTGCATTTTGTTTGCATTTCTTGTGTTTTCTAGATCATCATGTTGGGTGCAGTCAGAATCAAGAGCATGGTTGAAATGCTAGGGTTATCTCAGCAGATAAGGGAGAATGTATACCGTTTATTTCAGAGAATCCTACATCAACATACATCTCTCTTCTTCGACTGTCATATTGACCACATCATTTTGTGTTGCTTATGTGCAGTTGCAAAGGTTTTTGTTTAAATTAAGTGATTTGGGAGTATAATGTGTTTCAAATTCCCATTTTCTCATTCTATTCTTTCGTGCAGATTTCAAAACTGAGCCTGAATTTTAAGGAGGTTATAAGCAGCTATGTGAATCAACCACAGTGCAACCCGCGTGTTTTTGATAGTGTATTTGTTGATTGGGCACTGGCATGCGAAGACTCGGCATCTGGTAAAAGAAAAGGACAGGAGCATGTCGACTTTGGTACATTCTGCAATGATATATTCCTTCCCTCTGTAGAGCCACTGCTTTTGGAACTTTTCACTGAATTGGGTGAAGAGAGAGTTTGAAGGGTAATTTTTTCTTCTTCCATCAAAAGAGATTTGTATATTCCTTCTCCATAACATTAACATGTTTGAACTGTATGTTGAGGAAAAGAGTTTTGTAGAGCAGTGGGGTCTGAACTTTGAAGAAAATACATCATATCATGAAAGCCATTAAACACGGCGACACGGCGTTGAAACACATTTAATGAACAAACTCTAAACAACGATTTAAATATAGAATTTGAGTTAAATATGAAAAAACTCTTGAATTTTTAATCGACTTCTATGTGTGATTTATAAGTTGTTATAAGAATGAATGAATTTTTCTTCAGTGATTTTCCTTTATTACTTCATCAACCACAATCCAAAATTTCATGTATCTTAAATGAATTTTTTGTATAGGCACACAAACTTGTTTAGTCTCACATGTTACAAATTCTTATTGGTGAGCAAATGCAACAATTGTTTCATCTATTATCGTTAGTGAGAAATTCGCATGTTTGTCACCATAACAATGCATTTACAGGGAATTAATGTTACGGTGAAGTTTGGGTAATTGTCTGTTTTATTCTCGACACTGAAAGAAAACAATTGCATTTACAATGTTTATAAAGTTTCTAAAAGGATAATAAGATTGTGATTAAACTCTTCTAATGACATTTTCCTATCTTTTAGAGTCCTTGATTAAGAACTTCCTATCAGTCTCACCAGCACTGCTAGTTGATAAGTAAGTATTGTACTACTTTGCACAATCGCGGTGCAAATTCAAAACTCATCAATAAATCTTTTCTACAATAAATGAAAAAATACACTAAAATTTATTTAACAAAAGGTTCACCGGTACATTAGTTATTATACTCCTATCTCTCAGTTTTAGGATTGATATTTACTTAGAAATTGTGTTTCGCGTCACTTGCAATTCCTCGCGTGCCTCCAGAAATGATCAGAATATCCCTCGCTATTTAAATAACATACTTAGTGTCATATCCCTGTTACCAAAAAAATACTTAGTGTCATATCCCAATTTTTAACCTAAGATCCCACTTCATAATTTTATCATACATTCTATGCATCACTAATAAAAAAAATACCAAAAAAATATGTTATAATATTTAGTTTTTATTAATTGTAATACCATTGTTACTACTTTGTAAATTACATTTGTCTAGCCATCGTATTTTATCATTATTATGAGTTAGTATTTATTTATGTTAAAACAAAAAACACAAAAAGAAAGGAAGACAACAGCACTTTTTGTTAATGTTAATTAAAAAAAAAAAAAAACAAAGGAACAATACTGCTCCGCTGCGCCATTTCACAAAATTTCATCTTTTCACTAAAATGGTTACGGTCTTCACTATTAGTGCAAGCAAGCAAAAAGCTTCAATCACTTCTTTCCATTTTTATCTCGGTTTAAATATTATTTTAGTCCTTGTATGTACGCGAAATTTTGGTTTTAGTCCCTGTATCGAATTTTGTTCAAAATAAGTTCTGAATCAACTAATTTTTTTAATTTTAATCTTTAACTAGTTTGAGACCCGTGCGATGACGCACGGACGTCGCGCTGCGCGCGACTTATAAAATTATAACCTTTTTATAAAATTCTATTGACATCTTAATTGGATAATGGATTAATAAATCAAGTTATGGACTTGTTTATAAAAAACAACAGACAAAATTTCTAATCTATAACAAAGTATTAAAAGCATAAGATTATATACCCCATGCTAACTTGATGAAATTATATGACCAAATATAAAGAAGTCCACAACACATACATTCAACACTATAAAACACATTCCATTAACTTAATTTGAAAAACATTAATTTGACATCATCTTAATAATATAATAAAAGAATACTCGTAAACATTTTGAAAAAAATAGTCGTCTATATTAATATATGAGTAGAAATTTAGTTTCCCGTAAACATTTAAAAAAATAGGTCTTTTTATTAATAGTTATCATAAGTGAATCTACTTAAACTTTTATTAACGATAAAATTGATAGTTTTCCCGTAAATCTACGAAAAGTTTTCCGTACTTTTTTTTAAGAAAATAGTCATCCATATCAATATATGAGTGAAAATTTAGTTTCCCGTAAATATTTAAAAAAAAAGTCTCTTTATTTATAGTTACAAAAAAAAAGATAGTGTATATTATCATTTTAAGTGACTATTTATTTTGTATATGATAGTTATTTTGAATTTGTTTTATCAGTTGTGAGTTTGTCTTGTATATGATAGTTATTTTAAAGATTTTATCACATAAAATTTGTCCCATATATGACAGTTATTTTGAAAATTCTAGTCCTCCATATTAATATATGAGTAGAAATTTAATTTCCCGTAAACATTTAAAAAATAGGTCTTTTTATTAATAGTTATCCTAAGTGAATATACTTAAACTTTTATTAGCGATAAAATTGATAGTGTTCCCGTAAATCTACTAAAAGTTTTTAGTAGAATCTTTTAAGAAAATAATCCTCCATATTAATATATGAGTGGAAATTTAGTTTTCCGTAAACATTAAAAAAAAAATCTCTTTATTTATAGTTACAAAAAAATGATAATGTATATTATTATTTTAAGTGACTATTTATCTTGTATATGATAGTTATTTTGAATTTGTTTTATGAATTGTGAGTTTGCCTTGTATGATAGTTATTTTAACAATTTTATCACTTAAAATTTGTCCCATATATGATAATTATTTTGAAAATTATAGTCATCCATATTAATATATGAGTAGAAATTTAGTTTCCCGTAAATATTTAAAAAAGATAGATCTTTTTATTAATAGTTATCCTAAGTGAATCTACTTAAACTTTTATTAGCGATAAAATTGATAGTTTTCCCGTAGATCTACTAAAAGTTTTCAGTAGAATTTTTTAAGAAAATAGTCCTCCATATTAATATATGAGTAGAAATTTAGTTTCCCGTAAATATTAAAAAAAAATCTTTTTATTAATAGTTATCCTAAGTGAATCTACTTAAACTTTTATTAGCGATAAAATTGATAGTTTTCCCGTAGATCTACTAAAAGTTTTCAGTAGAATTTTTTAAGAAAATAGTCCTCCATATTAATATATGAGTGAAAATTTAGTTTCTCGTAAACATTTAAAAAAAGAATAGGTCTCTTTAAGAAAGAAACAAATATAATTTTTTTATTAAACAGTAAAAAATACACTTCTTTTTTGGCAATAATCAAAAATACACTTTCATTTATACATTGTTAGTAAAAAAAAAAAATATACAAAGTACCCAAAAATAATACACATCATAATTTGTTAAATATTTTTTCCTTTTTTTTCTCCCTCTCATTAACAACTCATAAATACATAAAAAAATTTACTCCATTCACCCACCCATGACCCACCCACCCACGTGAATATCTTTTCCTCTTTTATCTCACCGTAACTCACTATCTCTCACTCTCACCTAGAACTCATTCTTTTTTCTCTCACTCTCACTATCTCACCCTCAAACCATTCAACTCTTTCTGTTTTCTTTCTTTTTCACGTACAACTCCCTCTCTCTCTGTGTGTGTGTAAATGATCACTCAACCTCTCTTAAAAAACCCTAGCCACCACCTATTATTTCATGGCCGGCGGCCACATCTCACCATAATATTTCCCTAATAACCAAATCAACAATACCAATCTTTTATTTTCATTGATTACTTTCTTTACATCTTTTGTACAGTATATTTTTACAAAGTTGATGTGGATGCTCTGAGTCAAACTCTTTATTTCCAGTCACCATGGAGTTGATCCAAAGATTTTTGCATTAGATTTATGACTTTAATCATGTAAGCTATCTTTTTGACCCATTTGTTTCATGATCTGGACATCTCACAAAGCTTTTTCTTCCAACTTCTCTGTATATGCAACAACAAAATAAAAGATATCAAGTTTTGGTATTTTTTTTTACAGATTCGCAATTTTTTTTATTAGATATTCCTTTGAATCTGTAATTTTTTTATCAGATCTATTTTGATAAAAGCTTTGTTTTTTATCAAATCTTTTTTTTTTAGAGAATAATTAAATATTTTTTAAAAGTAATGAAAAAAATACATATATAATAAAAAAACGAATTTATTTACCGGTTCCTTCCTTTTAGAACTTATTTTATATTTATTTTAGTTTTTAGTGTTGAATTTGCAATTGTTTGTAGATCTGTATTTTCTTTTAAATATATTGAAGAAATAATTAGCTCGTAAAAAAAAAAAATGACAGTGTTAGTAAAATAAAAGATATTGAGTTTTTTTGGCAAACTAAAAATATTTTGATTTTTTTTAAAATCTGAATGTAATTTAAAAAAATTGTCTGAAAACTTTTAATAAATAAATAAATAAATATTTTTTTGTGATGAAATCCAAAAAATGTTACTAATTTTAGTTTGAAAATAAAAAATAATTATTTGGAATAAAATTTTTTGTTAGATTTATTAGAAGTAAAAAAAATTAGTAAGAAAAATAGACAATTTATGTCTTTTGTTCTGTATTTTTTACCAGATCTATAAAATAAATAAAAAATAAACAAAATTATTAACACTCAACTCTACTTTTTCTCTTTCTTTATTTTCTTCTACCCGTGAACCTTTTCAATATGATAAAAATCTTAATTTTAATTGTTAGTATATTAAGGCTTTTTTAAGTCATAAAAGAAACATAAGAAAAAAAGGGATGAAATTTTATTTACCTTGTCTTTGCTATCAATGTTTGGCTGTATATGATTTTTTTTTTGATATTTTTATCAGATTTATTGTGCTCTTTATTGACTGATATGTTTATACTCTTATACTAATTTTACTTCTTTGATAGAAATTGTCCTATCAAAATGAAAAAGAATAAAAAAACTCAATAAAAAATACTTTAGAAACTGTTGAATTTTTTTGATAGAGAAAAAAGAACTATTTCAAGTTTGATTCATATTAGTATATCAGTTGAAGAACATAAATAAAATGGTAGAAATTTGTGTTACTCACGTGAATGTTTTTCATTTTTTTCTTCATATGAGACAATATTTTTTGATTTTTTCTGCAAAATAAAAACAAATGATTTGTTAGAAAAACAAATTGTAGATCTGGTAGTAAGCTGGTAAATCTGTAAAGAAAATAAATATTAGAGTTCATACCCGTTGAAAAAAAGGATGAAATTTAATTTTTTACCCATATGCTTATTCTTCTCCATGATTCTCAGTTTTGTGTCCTACCAAAATGAAAAAATATAAACTCAACTTAGAATATATTAGAAATACTTGAACTTTTCTAAGTATGAAAAGAATAAATAGTTGAAGTTTGATTCATATAAGTTTTGTGTAATCTTTTAGAAGAAGAACAAAATGATATGATAGAAGTTTTGTTTACTTACCCGTGTTCTTCATATTTTCTTTGCATGAGACACGAACTTTCGGTTTTTTTTCTTCTGTAAAATTAAAACAAATGATTTGTTAGAAGAATGGAATTGAAATGAGAAGAAAATAAATGAAGAACATGATAAAAATGAAGAAATAGAGTTTGATTGAGATTCAAATTTGAAATTTGTGATGAGAGGGAAAAAACAATGGAGATAAAAACAAAAGTACTGATGAAAGAGAAAGTGATTTATTACTTCAACTTTGAAAGTGGTTTCTTATGCCACAAAAAAGGTGATAAAAGGTGGTAGCCTATAAACACGTGATCTTCAAAAAAAAATTAAATATTTTCCCAAATAACCCATGGACAGTAGTAAATCTTTGGAAGAGGTTTTGTTCTGCAGGTTTGTTGAATGAAAATGTTGCATATGACAAACATATTTGCTAAGTTGGTAAGTTAGAGATTCAAAAACCTTTTGTCCAATGAATAATAAAAGTTGTCACTCCAAAAAAGGTAATTTCGTTTTTGTACAATGGCTAAAAGGTGAACACCATTATCACATTCATGAAAAGTACATCAACAATGTAAAAAGACAATTTTTTCTCAAAAAAGGAGATGTGTCAATTTTTTAGAGATGGGTATTAATGTAATAACATATGTATATGTATATTGTTTACATATATAGTTATTGATTGCAAAGACTAAAATAATGCCTTTTATCTTTGCAACAATCCGACTCACAAATTATCCATCGGTCTCAAGAATTCATCAATTAACTCTATAAATTAGAGCAACCAAAATCAGAAAAGAAGGAGGAAAAAGAGAAAAATTATCAGTAACATCACTAGCACAAACCACCCATTTTCTACCCATCACAAAAAAAATCAGTTAATAGAAAATTAGAGAGAACAAAACAGAACAAAGATTAGAGAGTAGGAGAATTAAAAGGAGAAAACACAACCACAACCTTTCATTATCCTCTCATCATCTTCCACACTAACAACCACCATATTCCATCAACAAACCCATAATAGAAGAAAAAACAAAGAAAGCAATTGAAAAACAAATAACAGAACAGAGCGAGGAAGAAGAAAAAACAACAGATCTCCGGTCATCACCACCGCCGCTAGACCGCACCTCTCTCTCTCTCTCTCTCTCTCTCTCTCTCTCTCTCTCTCTCTCTCTCCGGCCGCTCACTATCTCTCACGGTTAACCTTTCCTCCATCTCTCTCCCCATGTTTCAAACTTCACCATTTTGCCACTTTTTACCAAAATGAAGCTTAATATTCACTTCTCATACAAACAATCTAAAAGGGCATTCACTTCAATTCCTCTTCTATCATAGCAAAACCAATTTAATCATCAAAACAGTAGTAGCAGGCGCCCCTGCTTTTCCCTTTCATTTTTCAGCTTTTGATTTTTTCTACTTTTTCTCAAAATGGCCAGAGTTTTCACTAAATTCACACTCAATCAAAAAAGTTTGACAACTCTTTCCTCTCTTTATCTCTGCAAATATAATTTTACAGCCAAAGCCAACTTAAAACAAATATGAATTTTAGTATTACACAATAGACACAGATTCATCATCAATGCTCTCTATAAATTGGAACCCAAAATCAGTGAAAAGGGGGTGGAGAGAAGAAAAACATAACCAAAGGGCTCTCATTAAAAGCTCTCGCACAAAAACATAACCAAAAACTCTCTAGCCTACTCCGCTCTCCTACGACCACACAGATCTTCTCCTCGAGGTTAGTTGTCTCGCTAATTTTTGTTATTGTTGCTTTCTTGCTTGTAAACTATTCATGGATTTTGTTAGAGAAAAAATCCGAAGGTTTTTTCAATTCTTTGTTTCAATAGATCTGGCTTCTTACGTAGGAACCGGAGACCGGTGTGATTTTAGTCGGAGGCACGACACCATTTGTTCGACCTAGAACAAGAGGGAGAGGAGGAGTTGTTGCTTCTGTCTTCGATTCCAAAGGTCTATGGATTCTTACGGTGGAGGGGTATATTATGACACTTCTTTTTCTCCACTATGATTTTGCGATTGCGATTTAGAATGATTTTTTTTAGTTGAACTTGTTAATTTTATCAAACACTTCAATTAATTTATCCGATATCAATCATCAGCAATAAGCTAAAAGTTATCCGCTATTTTTGTCAAACAGACCCGTTGTGACGCCGATTTGTTTGCCCAATGGTTTTGGATGCTAACCAAACCGGATGCAGGTCCGGTTCCCAGTTCGACCGGTTCAACTGGCCACTCTAGTCTGGGTTTAACAACCTTGGTTGGTATATCAACCTCTATAAGGAACCAAACATAAATCAATTCTAATCAAATAGGAAGTCTAATAATAATTAAATAAAAGATTGATTACTTTAATCCACCGTGAAAAATCTCTTTTGACTTGGGGAATTCTTTGATGAAGCTCACACAAAAATCATACAGAGCAACGACTTTGGTTGCGGCTCTAGTTGGCTGTCAGTCTTTGGTTGGCTGTCGGTCCTTGGTTGCCTGTCAATCCTTAGTTGTTGAGAGACCTTTTCGTTAATTTTAGACTGAGAAACCTAAACAAAATAACAAAAAGTATGTAAGTATTATTTTGATCTGTAAATCCAAAATTTACATATAAACTACTACTTGATGATGTAGGGATGACCCGCAAGCTTTCTCAAAATAGTAACTCTCTATAGATGTTATTAGAGATGCCCTCGGAGCCATTAAATTCTTCGGGCTTAATTTCTTTAACAGCAATGAGTGCACCAATAGTTTTGTTAGACGCCTTGTGTACTTCTGAAATATTTTTATCCTAAGTGCATTTAATATATTGTATTCGTCTCGCAAATAATGTTGTTGTAAGTGAGAGGCACATGTTTTTGATTTGATCGCTTTTGCAAGACTTACAGCTGCATTATTTGCAAGACAAATACGATATATTAAATGTACTTGAGGATGAAAATATTTTACATAAGTACATCAGACAACTAACAAAACGAATGGTGAACTCGTAGCTTTTAAAGACATTAAGCACGAAAAATTTAATGGTTCATAGGGCATCTCTAATAACATCCTCAAAGAGATTACTATTTTGACAAAGTTTTTCAGTCATCCATGCATCATCAGGTAGTAGTTTATGTGTAGTTTTTTTATTTACAGACTAAAATAATACTTACATACTTTTTGTTGATTTGTTTAGGTTTCTTGCTCTGAAATTAACGACAAGCTCTCGACAAACAAACGACTGTCAGCCAACCAAGGACGGGCAAGCAACCCAGGACTGACAGCCAACCAAAGTCATTGTTTTGTATGATTTTTTAGTGTGTTGATTGTGACTTAAAGATTTTCATCAAAGAATTTCTCAAGTCAAAAGAGATTCCTCACAATGTCGTTAAAGTAATCTATCTTTTTATTTAATTTATTTATTATTAGACTTCCTATTTGATTAGAATTGATTTATGTTTGATTCTTTACGGCGGTTGATAAACCAACTATTGAATGTTGCACAGACATGAAATCTTGCATAGGTAACCAAAAACCGTCTTTCTCTTATTTCATTTTTTTAGAAACCTTCATATTTTGATGAAAGCCCTTACATCTATCCTATGCTAAGTAACCAAATATAAAAATATTGTGCATTTAATTAAGGTTGTTCTTTTCAACACAAATCTTCTACGTTTTGATTCTTAAGCACATTTTTGTTTAGGGATTTGAAGCCCCAATATCTTTTGTTTTGCTGAGAAACAAAAACAATAAAAGTTGTTGATTTTGGCCTTTCAAGAGAGATGGCAGCTGATGATGTCCCATATGATGGAAATGGGTATACCAATAAGGTATTCCCTATAATCTTTTTTCTTCGCAAGACTCTTTTTATTTTTAATTTCAACTATTATCAATTGCACAACTAGCACTTTATTTATGTGTTAAGAATCAGATTTCTCAAAATAAAAAAAATTGAAAACATAATTGAGAAATTGGTTGGCATGCATCTAATTTCTCAACATAAAAAAAAGTGTTGTAGTTATGTATTTAATATACAAATAATTTTACTTTTGGGGTATTTAAAAAACAAAAGAGAGTGATACATGCAGAGAAAAAAATAGTGATATGTTGAATAGCATCATCAACGTTTAATTCAGTACAATTATGTATATTTTTTTAGATTCGGTCGCTACATTATAAAGTGCCTGAGATTTTCATAGGAGATATAAGATGTTATACATCTGTTGACATATGGTTCATAGGATGTATCTTCAGGATGAAGTCTTATTTTATTTTTTATTATGAAATATCTTGAAGTCATACTATATGTTTTTATTTGTTCTTCTTTTTCTCTCACATAAGCTTTTGTAAGATATTTTTAATTTTTAATCTATTAAATTTTCTTTATTAGTGGTTGTAGCTAAGCTGATAACCAAGGATATATTGTTTCGTGTCAACAATGAGATTAAAGTACTTCATTGTATCTTTAAGGTGTTGTGTTTCGCGGATGAAAATATGTTACTAGTGATAGATTAACTGCATTCAAATTATGAGGCGGTGATAACACAATTCAAAGTTGAAGGTATAGAAAACAAATTTCAAAATTTGGAGTTGTTAGACTAGACCTCCTATCTGTAAGTCGTATAAACATATAGTATTATCCAACTTATAGATTGGATGTCCAGTTCTGCACCTCCCAAGTTTTGAAATTTATATCCTAAACCTTCAACTTTGAATTTTGATATTCCCACTTTATAATATGAATGCAGTTCATCTACCCCAAGCAACATACTTTCAGCCGCGTAAACCAGCATCTTGAAGATACAATTCAATACTTTGATTTCATTATTGGCACGAAACAGTGTCTCCTTTGTTATTAGCTACAACCACAAATAAAGAAAATTTAATGGATTAAAAATATCTCATGAAAGCCTATGTGACAGAAAAAAAAAAAAAAAAAAACAAAAACATATGGTATGACTAAAGAAGTCAAGGTATTTCGTCATAAAAAATAAAAATAAAACTTTGTACCGAAAATACATCACACGGACCATATGTCAACAGATGTTGAATATCTTGTATCTCTGACGAGAATCTCAGACGCTTTATAATGTAACGGCTGAATCTGAAAAAATGGAAATAATTGTATTGAATTAAACATTGATGATACTATTTAAGATATGACTCTTTTTTCCTCTTCAAACAACACTCTTTTGTTTTTTAAATGCCCCAAAAGAAAGATTATTTGTGAGTTAAATACATAACTAGTACACTTTTTTTATGGTGGGAAATCAGATGCATTAAAACCGATTTCTTAATTCTTTTTTATTTTGAGAAATCTAATTCCCAGCACATATAAATAAGGTGCTAGTTGTGCATTTGATAATAGTTGAAGAAAAATGTGTTATTAATTAACTTATACTATCTCCGTCTCTATGTATAATTCATGAGAAATTTTTATTGTTTTTTTATAAGATCATATTTCAATTTTTAACTACATTTGTTATCTTTCTACCTACATAATTATTTAGGGCCTGTTTGAAAGGGTTTTGGATTTTAGTTTTTGAAATTTGTTTTGTAAATTTGTTTTAAGAAATTGTTTTTAAGAAGAGAATAACAAAAAAATCTGTTTGGCAATTTAATTTTACAAAATTGTTTAAGAGATGAGAAAAACTGTTTGGCATGAATTAGAAAAAAGTTATATGATAAGCTTTTGGGTATTCAGTTTTATGAGAGAAACGGACTGCGAAAAAATTATTAGAAAAAGTTGGAAAGAATTACGAATTTGCCATTTATGAAAACTAGTTGTTCTCCGTGTGTTTTTAAAACCGAAAACTGAGAAGGAAATTATCTTTCAGCTGTTTCACTTTTCCAGTTTTTATAACTAATAATTAGAAACAGTTTTGAGAAACACCTTTATAAAAAAGTTTTTATTTTTGAAAATTTTAAAAATTGAAAAACAGTTTTTAAAAACTAAATCAAACAGGCCCTTAATCTTTTTTTTTTCAAGTAGGTTAGTTTATCTCTTTTTATACAATTTCAATAAATACTATGATAAAAAATAGGTAAAAATACATTATTGATCATTTATCTTAACTCTTTTATCTTTGTTTTTTATGAAATTGGTCATTTATCTTATTTATTTGTAACATTTTGATCATTTATCTTTGTTTTTTTTATCAAATTGGTATTTTATCTTATTTATTTGTAACACTTTGGTCCATTTTCTTTTTTTTTCTTATGTTAATGGTCTTTTAATAAAAATGAGAAAATAGAATAAACTGTTTTAAATAAATAAGATAAATGACCAATTTGATAAAAAAAACAAAAATAAAGGACCAAAATATTACAAAATAAATGACCAATTTCATAAAATAAAATAAAAAAGATAAGGGATCAGGTCTTATTAAATAAGACAAACATCCCATCTAATTTTTAACATAACACTAACCTCCCTTTCACTGATCTCTGTTAACTCCCTCACTCTCCTCACAATGTTATCCACTCATCCACCTCTTTGTTGAGGGTTTTTCTTTTTCTTCACTGTTGCACACTATAATACACTCTTCCACCTCTTTGTTTGTGTGTTGTGCCTGAATTTGTTTGTTATGGGATTTTAATTTGTATTATTAAGTCGAAACTAATTAATCAGATTTAAAAGAATATATAATAAAAGTACAATCTCAAAATAGCTATGTTGGATTACTGGACATGGAAGATGATACAACCTCCAATACACTGCCAGTGCACAAAGCACTCAAGAACCAAATCGTCGTTGATGATAGAGAGCTAATCGTTAACTCAAGTGTTTTTAAAAGTAACCTTTATCTTAAGTTTGAAAATACTCTATGTTTGTGACATTATTATTAACTTCTTAAGTACTGTAGTTATTATGCTAAATATCATGACTGTGTTTTGTAAGAAGACAATATTATGATTATGAGGTTTTTGTTGTCCTTAATGATGATCATATCAAATGAACATATTAATTTTATGCTTTTCTTATTAACTTTGGTGATGTTTTAAGTTTCCCGAATTAATTTTATCTAATTACATTATCTTATTAAGATGATGTCGAATTAATGTTATTTTTAATAACTTAAAAAGTCGCGTGTGTATACGCACCGATGCTCAACAAGTTTTAAATTATAGTATCATTTCTTACTCTACTACTGACCATCATATGATGAGTTAATTCTATCATATAATCATTTCCACTTTGTTTGCTTGGTTAAAATATTACGTGCGAGTGAGAAATTAACAGATAAAAAAACAATATGTTTATTTATTTTTATTTTTATAATAAAAATAAGATTTAAATGATCTTTTGGTCATGTAAGTTGGCATATTTTTGGTTTTAGACTGTATATCTTTATATTTTTGAAATTCATCAAGGAATGTTAAAATTATTTTAGTTCTAGCTCCTAAAGTCAAAATCTGTAGGAAAATTCGAGGAAAAATTATACGAAAACTACAGATTTTCCTGCGAATTTTGACTTTATGGACTAAAACTAAAAACACGTCAATTTATATGGACCAAAAAATCATTTAAGCTTAATAATAACAAAGGGAGCCGCTAATATGGAGTCATATACTTAGAGACGAAGTGGTACATTTTCACTTTACTTTTATAATTATAATTAATTCAGTACTTAATGAAGTCATATATTTAGACACGAAGCGGTACACATGAGCAATTGTTGTAAGTAGTAAAACACATGCAACTGACCAGAATCAAGAAATAGACTTAATGGTGGCTGCTTCTTTCATTGGCAGATCATCTCAGAACTTCTTGATGAATTTGTAAATGTGATTACTAATTTCATCTGCTGCTTCTTGATTAATGAAGTGAGCCACTCCTTTTTGCACAATCACTTCCTCCAAATTAGGCACATCTTCCTTGAATCCACCACCGTGGATATACTCTTTTGTGTTTAGCGAGGTGTATACCATGTCTAACTCACCGGTAATGAATTTCACAGGTACCTTGACTTTCACTCCATTCCATGGAGCCGTGAGTTCCCAATTCCTGCAATAAATACAAGTATTAAGTTATTTATCATTAGAATTGAGATCACTCTTTATGAACCACTAACACAAATATACACACTAACAACATAGATGTTTATAATGATTTTAATAAAATGAAGTGTGATTGAATATAACATATGTCAATGTTGTGTCAGTATTGAATATCAACATATGCATCGCATTACGTACACGCTCATCAAACTGTCATGCTGTTAAAATATTTACTCTAGAAGAAATGTCAATATAAATTTGTGGAAATTAATGAGGCAGTACAAAGAATAAAAAGATTACAAGTTCAAGTTTCGATAGTAGTTCAATCCTCCAGTGAAGCCAGTTTTCTCAAATTTGGAGACAAAATAAGCAAGATCATCTTCTGTGAGCCAGGAAGGTAAAGTATTAGGCATATCCGGGTTAAATCCAGTTCCATACTCTCCCTTGGGAAATATTGGAGGACCAGTTTTGCGAGTTGTAAGGATATTTTTCATCACATATGCAGTGCCAACTTCAGCCATCTCAGCTTCCATTTTGCCCGGTTCCTGTGACACAGATCAAAATCAAAATTTGACATTTGAATCTACCATCACAATAATTTCTCACTTCATTTTACATAGTACAAGTCCAATCCAAGCATGGTTACACTCCAAAGTTTAAAGAGGGAAAATATTACAGCTTAAAGAAAAAAAATTAGTCTAATTTCTTCTTTCATATTTATTATGATATCATACATTTGCTTATATAAAGTTAATGTAGGGTAAACATACTCAATATTACTTCCTATGGAATGCACAATAAATCCTTCTATAATAAAATTAACAGTGCCATCATAAGGCTCTATTATAATTAATAAAGAGTAAAACTGTTTATATAAGTTGTGAAAATAAGTTGAAAAATATTTATGAGTATGTTATAAATTATTTCTATAAACTCGTCACAAAAATTTATGTTAATAGATAAATTTAAATAACGTCAATCAATTAAAATTTTCCATGGTAATGGTGCATATAACTCACAATGATATAAATAACCCACCATGCATCAATTTCATTATTAAGCCTTTGATTCTACGTTTATAGTTGTCAGAATTAATTTTGCCTTCAAAATTTATTCTAACTTGGAGTTAAAATTTATAGCTTTTAAATCTAATTGTGATTTTTACATTCAATTTATTTTTACCTAAAATCAATTTTATTCTAGGATAGAATCAAACATACACTAAATATTACTCTATCCCATATATGTACTTTAAAATTAAGACCAAATAGAGCAACTTTTTATGTACTTATCGTTTATATTTTATTCTAAAGAAGAGAAAAAAGATAATTAAGTACTACTCCCTCTGTTTCAAAATGAGTGTCGCTTTTGGTGTTTTCACACATATTAAGGAATGCAATCATTATGTTAAAAGTAATAGTACATTTGCTAAATTAAGTATATTTTTTCCTTTATTTTCTTGGAAATAGTGTATAAAGTAATAAATAGATGATATAAATGGAAAAAGTTGCATTGGGAATTAAAAAGCGACATTCATTTTGAAACAAATTTTTTGAGCTAAAGCGACACTCATTTTAAAACGGAGGGAGTAGTAGTAAGTACCTTGATCTAAAATAGTACTAGTAATTTAGTAACAAAAAAGTTGAATGTTTTGATAAGTTATCGGTTTCGAGTCGGGTCATGGGTCAGTCCTATATACCGAGACAAAAGTGGAAAAGTATTAATAAATAAGAAACGGAAACTATATGAAGGACCTGAAATCTGCAAATATAATAATCATCTCCATAAGCAGCACGCATGCCATCAACAGTCTTGATTTTAGGATTTCTATGGAGAAAGGGAACACTGAGGCAAACATATGCTTTGATTCTTTCAGGACGAAACATACATAGATACCAACCAATGATAGCACCCCAATCATGAGCCACAAGGAAAACTTGTTCCATACCAAGCAAGTCAATAAGAGCAATGAGGTCACCAACTATATGAAAACCTGTGTAACTGCTTATTGAAGACGGAGTATCAGTGTCACCATAGCCACGTAAATCTGGAGCCACGGCATGGTAACCGAGGGAACTGAGAGCAACAATTTGGTGGCGCCATGAGTACCAGAGTTCAGGGAAACCGTGGAGGAACAAAACAACTGGTGCTTCTTTGTTTCCTTTTTCTGCAATGTGCATTTTGATGCCATTTACTTCCACTGTTCTTTGCTCTACTACTCCCTCCATCTCTCTTTTCTTTGTTTTTCTTTCTCTACGAACAAATATGTGTGTAGAATTTTTTTTAAGGTTGTTTTAAAGAAACATACAAATAGTAATGACCGGTGTATTGGTTTGAGACTTAAGAGTGTGCTCCTCTTCGAAGTGTCTCAGGTTCGATTATCTTCGGTGCCAATTTAGGTAAGCTATGACCAATGTATGGATATGAACCATTTATTCTTGTTGGGCGGCAAATCCAATGTCGTTTGTCAATTTCATTTTCGTTATTGGGCAGGCATTCTCTAATTTAATACGAAAACTATAGCAAACCTTTACAAATGAAACACGTTTTCGTTTGTGACCATCATAAGTTACTAATATGCCTAAAATTTATTTAAAATTCATTCACGAGTAAATACAAGTGAAAGTCTGTCACAAATCACAATCAATAGCCTCTAAGATGAGTTGCTTAATGGTGGACATACATTCAAAACTCAAAAGTATAGGTCTGTCCTGTGGCTGTGACACACATGGGAAAGAAGTTGAACATTATCTACAATGAATGTAAGAATGTAAGCAAGATGAAATTTGTTCAAGTCAATGTTTTAACCGAATTTGTTAACTCAACCAGTTGAACTTAACTTGCTAGTTCGCTGTTGGTTCATCGTCATTTGAACCAGATTGGATTGTGATATTCGACTGTATAATAATAGACCATTCACTTAACATATCACATCTTAAAATTTAATTTGGTGGTTACTTACATGTAAGGGGAACACTAAAGGAACACCTTAGAATCAGCATATTGAAGTGAAACATTTACTTATTTAATATCAATCACCAACAAATCCTAAAATTTAGCAAAAACTAAATTGTGACTTACAACAAACAAACAATAATATTTAAACAAAAGAAATATAGCAAAACTAAAATTTATATGATAAAAATTATAATTATACACAATTATATATCATATGTCTAATATTTTTCCATTACTTCTTGAATGTTGTACAAAAACTATAAGCAATGTATCGATAAATGTTATCATACTCGAATGATTTTCAACATCTAAAACATAAACGATAGAGCGATAAATTTTATTCTATTCAAAGGGTTCTCAAAGAGTATCTATTTTAACATCTAAAATATATACAATACATCTAAAATATAAACAAAACAAATGAAATCATGAGATGCATTCGTATTGGTTTACTTTGTGTCCAAGACAATATAGCTAAAAGACCAATCATGGCTACAAGTGTACTCATGCTAAGTAGCTATTCTGTCGCTCTCAGTGCACCTTAAAATCTCTATTACAAGTTGATTTACCTATTATCAAAAAACAGAAACAATGTCAATAAGCAATTCAATTATCAAAACTACACTCTTTTATGAAATAAACCCTTTTTTGCCAAACTGCACATATCATGAGTATATGAAAGAGTAAGCTCTGACATTGTGCTTATATCCAACACCAATTGGCATCATATATAGAATTCCCTACTTATAAATTAGCTAAACAAACACAACAGACACACAGTAAAAAGGTAGAAAATCATTGGAGTTGACTTCCCTATTATATGAACAAATCTAATTTATTGGTGAAAATAAAAGGCATCTTATAAGTTACTAATACCAAGTATGTCCTGCAATTAATCAATTCCTAACTATAGTGAAATCAATCAATTCTAATAGATCAAGTGTGACCTGCAAACATTATAGATCCATCATTATAAGTAAGTTACTAGAGTCCATTTTGGCTTGAAATCTAAACACGCAAAAAAAAGACTTAAAATCTCATAGGGAAAGCTTTATATATTAAACTAGAGTCTCTAAATTATAAAGTGACTTCAAAACATATTTAGCTAGTGCCCATTTCTACATGGTACTAACCTATCTTAAAATCACATAGATGTAACTGTAAAGTAACTTAAACCATATTCAGCTAGAGCCTCCAAACTATGGAAATAAAAATACATTAACCACTTCGATAAAAAAGTAACTTAAAATCGCATAGATGTTACTGTAAAGATGTGCAGGACTTAAAGTAAAAATACATTAACCACTTTGATAAATAGATGTGCAGGACTGATTGTTAGATTCATCACAACAATACAACTCAAGTTTCAATCACAGCCATAATGATTCCCTAAACAAATCACCAAAATAAACCAATTAAACAGTCAATTTCACAACAAGCATAGTAAACAAACACCACCCATTCTAGACCACTAGAAACAATTCCTTAAATCAGAAAACTACTCCCACACCGACCTGCCATTAAAGCCAATGATATCAAAAGAAACCTCCCACCCTCCCCTTCAGCCCTGAGGAACAACATGTACGACAACAGACAACAACATAACAGAATACTAGTTACCAGACATTTGGACAACAACATAACAGAATCCTAAAAACCATATTAAAAAATCATATTACCTTGGTCTCAAGACATAGATGCCAAGAGATATTTCTTCTTTTTAGTCAACGGAAGTGCTTTGAGAACCGCAACTTTGTTCGGATTCTCGATCAACCAATTAATTGCTTTATAGCTTTGTGTCTCATCAATGTCATCAATCATCTCCACTTCATTCAACACTTCTTGCACCCGTTCTTGATCATGTCCTCCCATCCTTTTTCTACTAACTTCTACAAGATCTTTCAAAGACTCTGCCACCTCTCTCATGAAGTTTATTATCCCATCTTTATCTTTACCCTTAGCACAACTACATTGTGCGTTTTTCTTCTTTGTTGTGGAATTTGGTTCCTCTAAATCAATAAACACGTCGGAACTTTCTTCCGCTACCTTTGCTTCTTTGTCCATGACGTCATCTGTCTCAAATGAATGTTCTACTTGGCTTCCACATGCTCGATCTTTAGCACAAATATCGACAATGTCATCCCAATTTGGAATGGGCTTGAATCGGAATCGCTTGGCTTCTTCACGAGACTTAAAAACAAAACAACAAAAAAGAATAATGAATGCTTAAGCAACAATATCCTATTAGTCCATAAAAATGTTGTAGATATGCAATATGCGTTATATGAAGTAACAAATTAAAACCTATCCTATAGCAACAATAAGATAGTAACAGATACATAGTATCTATCCTTTAGGAACAATAAGATAGTTACAGATACATAATACCTATCCTATAGCAACAATAAGATACATAATGCCTTTTCCTGTATGTAATATGAAAACATAAGCATTACATTCCTAATATAGAGTACTCAATAAAAAGAATCAGAAAGGAACAAGCAACATTCAGCATAGTACATTCCAATGGTATATAGAAGCATCAAGCAACATTCAGCACAATACACTCCAACACACAGCACATTACATTAGATTGGTATGCATTTTCTTATTCAATTTAACTCAAAATTAATCAATTCTCCATGAGTAAATATACAAACACAAGAAACAAAGTTAATCAAATATCATACTACACCATCTTTCAACTTATGTCCATTGTAAAGAGGATGTCATCAGTCTTAACTCTTAATAACATTTGGCAATGTTAGCAATAAACTTAAACTCAGTGTTCTTAAATTTATCCAAGAAGCGAACCACGATAACCAAAACATGAAAACACCACAAACATTAGCACAAAAAACATGTTAATTGCACAATCTGCATTTTTAACATAACTAAGAAACACATAACCAACTATAATTCAACCTATAAACATTGATTGCGGATTCTCTAAACAACAAAATGAAAACAAATTAAACATGAAAATAGATTTCAACATACAAATGTGATAATATTCAAGCTACCAATCATGCAACAACGTGACTACACACAGAACCAACTGCTTAATTAATATAGCGCCAACAATTAGAACATAAATATAGGTAGAGACCAACCTCATCTGCAACAGCACTATCTTCAATGATGTTCCACTTTTCCCTAGCAAGATTTAATACTTCTACTCCACCATCGTCATAAACCACCTAAAATTGAAAAACAAGCATCAGAAGATAATGAGTGCATTTGTATAGGCTTTAAAAAGAATGCTTTTATGATATAGCATGTTTTTCATTATGCTAGTCTTTCTAGTTTCTAGCTTATGAGAAAGCACAAAAAATATTTATTTGGTTTGGTTATCTAAATATGCACGTGTTTTTATGGTTTAAAAGTGCTGCTGCTTGAGGGGAGGGGGGACAAACAAAGGAGCCCACGATTGCAGATCTAGCATGTTATATTTTTATATCATTTAAAGTTATATCTTAAATGTACACCCTAGAATAGAGACACATGTGTACTCTTTTAAATAAGAAATTTAGTGGAAGAAATAATCAGACTATCAGAGTGGGACAATTACTATTCAAAAGGGAAGAAATAATCATAATCTGTCCAACGAGACCATAAAGAACAGAAAGCATTTTCTAGAAACAGAGAGGGTAAAAGAATACTTAATAAACAACTAAATCACCTTGTGCTTCTTTTTGGCAAAATCAAAAGATTCAATGACACCTTTGTAAAACCTGCAAAAGATTATATATTTGTCAAGAGAGATAATATATTTCTATTCTACCAAAACGGAAAGGCAAACCAAGAGCATCGATAGAATATGCATGAGTGAACTTAAAAGCCCAAAAAAATACCCCCTCTCTCACAGTTTCACATAAAGTTTTCTCAAAAAAAAGTTCACAGAAGACAACTATTGCAGTTTACAAATAGTAATTTGGTGTGTAACTACAATAGTCGATAAGTCATTGTTTAACAAACAGACTACAGGAAGAAATTAAGATAAAATAGATAATATAGACCAGGAAGCAAACTCATGAAGCCAAATCGTGAAAACCATGATAACTTCACATAAAAGTCAACACAATGATACATATCGTAATTGTAATTAACACGTTAGAAATATGATAAAATCACACAAAACAATAGGCACATGAACTAACATCGCGTCACATAAGGAGGTCAGAAAAAAGGTGATCCATATGCCAAACATCTTGTGCAACCATGTAGCAAAAACTAGATATTACAGTTTTACATGTAAATGCCAAACAGTATATAACACTCCCGGTCCATTGTTAGCCAAAAGCTCTTACGACAGCATGTCAAAAATTATAATTGCAGAGTACTTACTCACGATCCTTAGGCCACCATACTTCAACTCGTTCACCAACAACGTTTTGATCATATTCCTTGATCTCAGACTCCTGATAGCAAAAACACAATTAGCGGTCAGAAAGACAGAAAAAGAAAGTTCTGTAATTGCTAACTAGGAAGACTGAAGACATATCTACAGAAAGGATTTTCCCAAAGAAAATGTACCCCTAATGACCACATCATGAAGGTTTCATATTATTTTTAGAAATTGAGTGTAAATGCCTAACAGAATACACACATTTTTTGTTCCTGAGGCGTGTTTCCTCTTTGCCCTTGTCTTGGTAGAGTCCTCTAACTTTTCATCTTCAGAGGATTTGGTAGCAGACCTTGGAGAAGAAACAATTTCCTACGTTAACAATGATTCCATCAATAATTTGATTTTAAAATAAATGGAGCAAAACAAAATCATGTTGAAACAATAACTAGTAAATAATAATAATAATAATAATAATAATAATAATAATAATAACAACAACAACAACAACAATAAGAGAGAGAGAGAGAGAAAGAGAGAGAGAGAGAGAGAGAGAGAGAGAGAGAGAGAGAGAGAGAAGGGATGTTTAAAGAAGCACGGAAAAGTACCTTATCAACATCTAAAGTAGAAGATTTTGATGCACCTGTTCCTGAGTTAGCTTCACCCCACCCACACTTTTTCTTATCTACCAGCTGCCTGGAAGAGGATCCACCACCCTCGTTATCATCCAATTTCTTGGCTGAGTGCTTTTTTGCATTAGCACCACTGGCAGCCCCGCTTTGTTTTTTGCCTGAATCTGTACCAGCAGTTTTTTTTACACCAGAGTTCTGACCAGGCGACTTCTGCACTGATTGTTTGACAAGCTTGGGTTTTGAAATACTTGCTCCTTCGTATGTCTTTTTTGAAAAAACCTCGACATTTGCAGGGCTATCTTTAGTTTTTGCTTTTCCAAGTTTCTCTGAATGATTTTTGTCCGGGAGGCTGTCACTAGGTGAAGCAGAAGCCATAATTTCAGAATCCACCATCTTTTCAGCTTCATTTTCATTAGCAACGATTTGAAAATCAGACGGTTTTGAAGATTTGGTCGAATAGCTCGACTTCCTCCGAGTCTTCTTGGTGGCTTGATCTGGTTTTTGTTTATTCTTGTTAAATTTTACATCATCCAAATCATTGAGCTCTTTGGTATCCTCTTTCTTTTTAATGGATTTTGAATCTACAAAAGCACCATCTTCTCCAACACATGAAACACCATTGTTTGCGACTGACTTGGAAGATCTATTCCTATCTCGATTGTCTTGTGGCAAATGTGCAGCTTCCTTAACTTCCTCTTCAGCCACCTGATCAAACCATAATTAACATATGTTTTATTTTACAAATTCAGGAAGATAAAATCCAGATTCAGATGAGATAAATAAAAACAAATGTACAAAACGGTGACATACGTCTGTTGAATCCTCAAGTAATAGTTTTGCTGACTTGCCCTTGTCTTCCTGATATGATCAAATAAATTCATGATAAATTTCTGATCAACAAATATTTCAAAAAGTTAAATGACAAAGGACAAAGGAAAACTTACCCTGTGCTCAACAGCAACACATGCACCATTTTTCTCCAAGCTATCAGATGTATCTTGGCATATTGAAGCAAGTACTTCACTGTAATCATCCACAGATATACCAAAGGTTCTCACTGCTTGCACTAAGCAGGGCTTAATTCTGGTTGCACAATTTTTGAGGACCCTCTCTCCCAACTTCCGGGCAATCGGTAAAACTTCCTGGACAACGATGATTAATAATAATGACAATGATAAATATATTAACAATTTAAACAAGGTTTAAGCTCAAAATTTAATCTACTAAGAAGAATTAAAATCAAAACTATGAAACTCCAACCTCATTGTTTTTCTTAATGCTGTCCAGGAGTGGAGAAAGTAAATCAAAGGATATCTCTTCACTTTCCTCCAGAACAAGTGTCATTATGGTTTCCATGGATGAAAAAACAATCTCCAGATGATATTCCCTGATTTTCAAATGGAGCTGGTTAGAACCACATCCCACATATAAGTTTCTCCAAATACCAAATGAAAAGCTTTTCTAGGCACATGTCAAGAAGACATGAATCATCCTAAAAAACTTGAGTTTCCAGTAAAAGCACTTGAATGGATTTATTTATATTACATCTCTAAAATGTCCCTCTATCCCATCCAAGTTAAAAGAGAAAACTATTTAATAGAAGATAAGAGCACTAAGGATTTAGCAACTAAGTCTATACCAATTTCCCAAAGCTAAATATGTTGGTGAAAGCATGTGAATGGTTTTATATTGTGTCTCTAATGATAAGTACCAATTATATGGTAGAAAGTGGTTGTATTAGTTACTACTTGTTTACAAGATACTGAGCAGAAGAATAAGAAGAAAAAAAAAATATTAGTATGGTTCATGCCTACTGTATCATGAAAAATTATATCAAATTACAGGTGGAATTATAAATGATAGCATCCAAAACCATGATAGTTCTGGATTTGCACATAATTGCTCCTAGATTCTCACCTAATGGTCTTCAAAAAATGCTGAAACATCTCCAGAATCAGCGCATCACATTCAAGGTCCAGCATCATCACACATGATCTGACCTTTGCAACAGTTTCGAGAATGGATTTCCTCTTCGCATACGATCGACTTGACTTATCATGTAGATTTTCAAATGAAAATACAACTAATTTGAATATCTCCTGCAATAAAATTCATTATCAAAATTTAGCTGAATTACATACCAATGACTTTTGTAAAGTGCATGACAACAGACAGGTCCATTGAAACTGTAGCACAAAAAAATAAGGGTCTTGCTAACGAGTGCCCCCGCGGCACTCTTTAAGCATTCTATTTAAAGTAATTTTTTATTCAAAAAGTTAAACAGCACGATTTCCAATACGTTGACTTTACATATTTCTATGAAAACTTTCTATTTAGAGTGCTTAAAGAGTGCCACTGGGGCACTGTTTAGCATTTGCCAATAATACACGCTAACACACCTTCATTTGATCATCACCGTAAGGAGCTTCAGGTGCAGATATTCTTGTTATCTCGCTGAAGCAAGAGGCAAGTGCAACTTTGACGTCCGGATCCGAATGCCTTAAAAGATTTTCCCCAACCAATGCTTTCAAAGATGGAGAAAGTGCATTTTGCATAGAATTTTTAGGTGCCTGTTCCACCCTTGCTAAGAAGCCCTCAACCCGCTGCAGTGCACACGGAAAAACATTAAATAAGAATGAAAAATGTTCATTACTTTGATAAACCATTAATATAGGACTATGTTCCAAGACTTGTTTTATCAAGGGAGGAACTTCTCTACTTCACCTGTACTTCAAATTTTTATAATAAAACCAAAAACTCAACATTTTATACTGTCATTAACCAACCATCCCAAATCTTATATTTCTATCATGTCCCCAAACATAAGAGCCATTGGGGCCTGAAGCGTGGACAAAGTATAAACCTACCTTGTACCGACATTCAATCTTCTGACAAACAACCAAGAAGATTGATGTTGATTATAATATATTCTGGCATGTTAATAACACGGTCTAACACAAATCTAATACCCCCATGTGAATAAATAAGCAAATTTAGTGCAAATTTAATTCATTTTTACCTATGATATTTACCGTTAATCAGCATATATTCAATAACACTAATTGATCCCATTATAACCAAAGGCAAATTTAGGGTTTCGAAAATAACAATTTGGAATCAAAATCAAACATGCCAAACAATTATGCTCTTCTACCAAAGCCACACACACAAAATTCACATTTTTAACAAAAAAAAATCACATTTTTAAAAATTTAAGCTCTGAGTTTGCGATTTCCGAGCTTCATTTCCACTGATTAGTATATAATACATAAATGTCGTAACTTAAAAACAAAATCCAAAAAAAAAAAACGAAAATCACAAGATTGATGATAGTAACTAATATGCATGAAAATGAGTGAAATGAAAGAGAAAAATTACAGTTAGCAGTGAGAGGAGTTCATCCACCGACGCAGGAGGATCTGCAAGCTTGTTACCAGCTTCAATAAGTTGTTGTTCCAGCTCTTTCTCATCAAACGCCATTGATAGTGCTGAGAATCTTCAACTGAATCACTTCACTCTCTTCGACTTCAGAAAATGGAACCCGATTCGAAACTATACGGTGGTTTTCTGATGAGACTGAAGAATTAGGGTTTTTTTTTTACTTAATTTTTTTGTTTGCTAAAGATGAAGGAATAACCGGTAAAACGAGAACGAAGAGACAAAAAAAGGAGAGAGAAAGAAAGTACAGTGAGATTTTTCGAAAAGAATACATATTAGTTAAAAATGAAAAAAATATATAAAATAAAATCAATTAAGAAAAAATTCATTTGTGAATTTATTATTATTAAGTTTTTGTAAAATAGTACTCCCTCCGTCCCAAAACTATTGTTGTTTTAGAGTTATGCACGTAGATTAAGAAATAATAAAGATTGATAAGTTAAGTCTTTTTTACCTTTACTTTATTAAGAAAGAGAAAATATATTTAATTAATGTTTTAACTTTTGTAAGGATATAAATGGTAAACGTAAACTAACTTTAATTTTACATTGGTTTTCGAAAAGGACAATAATTTTGGAACAAAACTAAAAAGTTAAAAGGACAATAGTATTTGGACGGAGGGAGTATTGTTTAGCTCGGGTCGGTATTTATGTTTACTCTCCCATTTTATTGTAGTTTTTTATTGGCGAAATTATCTGAAATATGCTTTTTTGAATTCAAATGTAGATTTTATACCAATAATATCTTTAACTATGTTTTACTCTTAGCTTTTGTTAGAGTAAATTTTTTTTCTCTCCAAAAAGTGAGAAGCAAATCTTTTCTCTCCTAAGTGAGAACTGAGAAGTAGATCTTTAATACATACCAATTCAATTTTTTATATAAACTAGTTTTTTATCAACATCTTGGCACTTGATATTATCCTTAGTTTGTTGCAACACCTCAAACAGTTTCGATATACATAGAACAGTAAATTTACACTTGATAAAATATTGTTTTTTGTGCAACACCTCATTTGTACCGTGTTTTAATACTTGTTTTTTTGTGGTAGACAGTGGACACACATATATAATGTGGAGATAAAGATGTAAAAGAAAATAGATGGTTATAAGTCAAAAACAAAAAATTCATATGTAATTGATGATTTGGAGAAGGCTTAAATAACATTTTCGTTTTTGTATATATGTGAAATTTTGGTTTTAATCGTTATATCGATTTTTTATCTAAATAAATCCATGAATCAACCAAACTTTTTGTTTTTAATCGCTAAAGCTAAAATCCGCAAGTTTCCTGCAAAATTATTTATGAATTTTCCTGCGAATTTTTGCTTTATGAACTAAATTAAAAAAATTTGATTGATTCATGGGCTTATTTAGAACAAAAATTGATGCAGAAACTAAAACTAAAATTTCGCGTACATACCAGAACGAAAATGATATTTAAGCATTTGGAGAATGTCTACAATCTTTTTGATGTTAATGTATGCATCTTTTTTCTTTCTCTTCATTTTTCTGTAACTATCTTGTTATGAGAACAAGATATCATTTTGAAATAAAATTCATCCTTTTAATCATATTAGGACTTGGCTTTTTACTTGGTTTTTTTGTTTACAAATTGAGCTTAAGAAATCCAACACAAGCATAGAGAGAGAGGAAGAGTAATGCAAATGTAAAAACTTCTTAGAAATCCATGTTAGGAAATGAATACGGTATATAATAACATTTCAATCGGTCATACATAAAATACATGTCATTACACAATAATATAGAAAGGCTTTTAAGGATGTATACTCTTGCTTATAAATATGTTTTTTTTTAAACTGAATGTTAGTCCAACTTAATGTGTTTTGTTACGAGAAAGCACAAAATAGATATTGAATTTCTCTTTCCACCAAATGATTTTGTGCCGTTAAAAATGTTATTCAATATCTCTTGATAACTTTTCAAAGAGATCAGATCATCAATGGAACGTATTTAGTTCAAAACCAGGAAGGCCATCATTGACCGAAAGATATAAACATATCTGAATTACTATTTACTATACTCTAATATTAGGGTAATGGCACAGGACTTAAAAAGAGACATGTGTCTTACATACAGTGTCGCTAAATTAACATTTTTTAGTTGGCAAATATATCTTCAAAATTTGTTCATTTATACTCTAAAATGAAAAGAAGAAAAAATCAAACGGGTTCGTAGTTCGTAGTCATCAGTATAATGAACTTAACTTATTTCACCTGAAAAATAGAGTTCCACTACTGCAATTTCATCCTTCAAGTCCTATTTTAAAAATTGCCCATTACATTACACAACAAAAATAACAGTTGCAGCAAGTATTTCTGCAGGGAGAAGGGCCTGCAGTACATCATAACAAATTGAACCTAACATATCTATCTGTGCCATATCATCCTAAGAGTGCTCACGTATATTTCAATTCAACAAACAATCTGCCTCTACCGATGCTAGCCTCCCAATTACATAATCCATGTTAATTAGACAAAATATTGATACTACTCAGCTTGTTTTTTGCCTTCCGTGACAGGAAGGTAGACACCTTCAGCTGCCAACCAGATATTGTCAGCGCGCTTTTCACGAACACCACAAACCTAGTCCAATACAACAAATGACAATCAATAATGATAATCCACTCCCAACATTTTACTATCACAAAAAATAAAATATCAGGATCACTGTAAAAAAAAATTAGTGTATGCCATCATCAACGCCGATTCGCCATTTATTTGTTTTTATTGGATTCTAAAATCCCAAGCAACTAACATTTACACAACTGGCAAATGACAACTGAAAGCAGCGAGTATCCAATATTTTCCAGAGAATATAAATTTATCAGCAATTCTGTAAAATATTGGTGAAAGACAATAGAAAACTTTTAGATTCCAGGCAATTTCTCACCTCCTGCTGTCCCCCAGCAATACGACTGTATTTCTTATCATGACTATGTAAATAGCCTGAAGTGTCGATATGTTGAAGTCGAATCCTCTGATCCTGTTTCCAAGTCTTTCCACTTCCTTCTATTGAAAGCCTAATGAATATAAAACCAATATAAGCACCTTCTAGAATATAGAGATCTAGTTATTATTATTGTCGATAAAGAATCCTGTTACCTCCAATAGTCCCCGGTGTCAGAATCATTCTCTCCACCAAAGCAACTGACCTATATTCAACTCAACATTATAAATCAAGTTATCCAATAGTCGGACAAGGTCTAAAACAGGTTATATTTGAATCATAATTTTAACTTTAATCCTTAGCTCATTCAAATGCAAAGGGAATCAAAGAGGACCAAAAAAATAATGTCAAGGTTTAGGGGAAAAAAGAATCATTTCTGTTTAAGTTCAGTAGTTAAAGAATTTATACAACGTCAAACTTCCTTGCATCAGTCTATAGGTGGGAGCATGGACATATGATGAAAAAACTTGTTAGTAGTGGTTAATTGCATAAGTATTGGTTTTTCCGTAGTACAATTTCAAAACCATATTTCCATGGATAAGGTCAACTACATACATGATAATTGCTAAGTCAACTGATGTCATCGAGATAAATAGTACAGTATTTATTATTTGATTTTTATCCAGAAGTAACTAAGAGACACATCACGTCAAGATGTTATAGTAAGTACTTTTTGTTTCTGTGTTGCTTCGTAAAATGATAGGCTTAAGAAAGGTTTGAAGAAATACGGAAAGGCTAAACTAGTTGAAGTGAAAACAAATAAATCAAAGTGGAAAATGCACGGAATCCTCTAGGTTATATAATTGGACTGATACCACATACTACAAAGCACCAAATTAGTACGACTGGGAGAATAGATGGTGAGTTTATTAAGCGGCAAAGATACATAAAGTTGAGCATTGTCATTGTCTAGGGTAATGAGCACATGCAACGTGAACTCGAGTAAATACAAGAAAATTTCTGTCACAATCAAAATCCTAGGATGAGTTACTTAATGTTGGGCATACATTCAAAACTCAAAATTCTAGGTTCGTCTTGCGACACACATGGAAAAGAAGTTGAACATTATCTACAGTGAATATAAGCAAGATGAGATTTGTTCAAGTCAATGTTTTGCAAACAGAACCAAATCAGTTAACTCAACCGGTTGAACTAAAAAATTGCTAGTTCGCCGGTTGGTTCATCGCCATTTGAACTGCATGCTGATCAAACCAAGTTGAACCAGATTGAATTGCAATATTCGATTGTATAATAGACCATTCACTTAACATATCACATCTTAAAATTTAATGTGGTAGTTACATGTAAGGGGAACACTAAAGTCTAAAGGAACACCTTAGAATCAGCATATTGAAGTGAAACATTTACGTATATCAATCACCAACAAATCCTAAACTCCTAAACCATATATAGTAATAAACACTTGTGAAAACAAAAAGAACACACCTCGAGATTGCCAGATATTGGAGACGCGTGCAAATGGCTGTGCAGCCACTTCCTGGTCCTCATGTGCTGTAATCTAATGATTGTGCCACTTTTAATGGCATCACCTTGTTTAGCAGAAGTTCCCGGCTCAGGCCTGACAATCTGCAAAACAATAACACACATATCGAAAGTCAAGAACCAAATGCCAAAGTACCAATATCAACACAGATAAGCACAAACAAAAAAATCAGCAAGTCATTAAGACAGATTTTAATTGAATTATTTGAGCTTATCTACTATCATAACCACTTGCGAGACTGTCTGGAAGAGCTTTTGAAAACAGTTTATAATATGACCAAAAGTTGTTCTCAGCTTAATAGCTTATTACCATAAGCTATATCCTGGCTCTATTTATAAAACAAGTTTATAATTTATCTAAAAATAATTTGACATTATTTTATCTTTCAATAATAAAATTGCTTATTAATAAGTACTACATGATAAGTGTTAATCCTATAAGTATAAGCGCATAATTAAGTTGTTTATTCAAACTATGCTTAAATTAAATAGGAATAATGAGATATAAATATACCCAGTAACTATTGGCATCATCAACAGTAGGAAAACCAGTAACCGATTGTTGTCCACTGCCAGAACCATACGGCACATCATGAGAATGCAACCTAAATTTCGTCTTCTCATGCATAAGCTTTATAACGGAACCATAAGTAATCTGCACCTACACAATTTCAAAATCAAATCTAAATTCATAAGATCCCTAACCCTAAACACTGAAATTGAAACAACAAAATAAATTAATAATAAAATTGAAACCTCGACGCCTTCTGATGAAGCAGCGGAAGCAGAAGCGGTGGAAGAAGGATTAACATCAGGATCGAGAGTGATGAAAAGGAAAATTGCAAGAGCGAAGAAACCGAGAGCCATGATAAAGAGAAATGCGATGAACCAGTTACGTTGCCAGATCGGAAGCTGTGAATCGGAATGGATCGATGATTCTCTGTATATAATTCGGGTTGACCCGGTTTGTTGCTGTTGCTGCGAAGAAGATGAAGAAGAAGAAGATTTTCTTCGTGATAATCCCTGCTGTGACCCTGAGGAAGCCACGGTTTATGATAGATAGAGAAACAAATTAGTACATTTCAGTTCTGTAAGCGATTTGCGAATTGGAAAATGGTAATGGTGGTGTTATGTTATGGTTTATTGGTTTATGGTTCAATTGATTCAACCCCTTCTTGCACGCTAACGACGTGACGAGTCAGCTCTGTGTTTCGTGACATGATTTGGTCCAATTGGTGAAATACACGTGGATAGTAATATTACGTGGAGGCTTTTCAATGGTTCTATTCCACGCAATAGAATATGAGAAAATGGGAATTACAGAGACAGTGTAAAGACACTATCGTATGAATGGCAAAACGAGCATTTCTGTCATGTTTAGGTCCGCTCCATTTACGTTTGTTAAAACTTAAAAATAAGTCGAGTTTAATTAATTTAAATAGTCGAGTCTAAAATTCAATTTTGTCATATTTATTGGTAGACATGCGAGTTGGTAGATCGGTCTATCAAATGAGTAATTTTTTTTAGCGCTTTTTACAATTGTGCTATTATAAAAAAAAAATTATGTTATTTAAACTTTTTAAAAAACAGATAAATTGTATGAAATTCAAACTTATGAGATAAAAAACAAATATCAATACATTATTAACAAATTTAACAAAATAATTTAAAAATTCAACATAATTATACCAAAAAGCACGGGGAAACTAGAAACAAGAAGGAACAATCAATCATAAATTTTAAGAGATAGAGTGGCGGCAAAAAGCAATTAAAAATTTGGTATGTATGAATGAGTAAGAAAAATTTAAATTTTAAATAAGTGTTTCTATTAGGTTAGATCAAGCTGCCCATTTTCTGTATGAATTTTGTCTAATTTCTTAAAATAAAAGGTTAATAAGTTAAGCAGACCAGCCTGCCCCGCCCCGTTTTTTTACGAGTCGAATGAGACGAGCCACATAAAAAAATCGAGTTCAAAATTTCGACTCAGTCCACTAAAATTAGCAAGTTAAATAAGTCGATCTGACGGGTCAAGGTCGTTTTGCCACCCTATTGTCAACCAATCATCGATATATATCCTGTCACATAATATTGTAAATTTAAAATTAATTATATGATATGAATGGATGTTGAATTCCTAGTGTAAAATAAAAAGTTACTATAAATAAGAGGTGTTTTCTTTAAAAAAATAACGGGTTTTATTATTTATAGAAAATAAGTACAAGACATCACAAGATAAATTTTGAAAAATTTGGGGTGTGGTGGAGCAGTTGATACTCGTTATTTTTTAACCAAGAGTCGAGAATTCAATCATTACTTTGGACATAGAAGAACTTTAAATCTTTTGATTAGTTGTCTCATCCGTTGAGGTGTCTTCATTTTAGCAAAATATTAATCACTGTGTTCGATGGTAAATATCCGGTTTTAAAAAAAACAAGTTAAATTTTGAAGATATTGAATAATTTTTTATCTTAGTTGAGGTGTCTTCATTCCAGCAAGATATTAATCACTGCGTTCGATGGTAAATATCCGGTTTAAAAAAAAACAAGTTAAATTTTGAAGATATTGAATAATTTTTTTCTTACATTACACAATGTTTAATGGACAGAAAATTATTTTAACATTTCCCTTAAATAATTTGTATTCTGAAGGAAATTGTCTTGCAACAGTTTTAGTTTGATTTTTGGTAACATGTGTTCTAATCTCATATATTAAGAATTTAAAAGTGTTGGAAAAAATTAGCCAAACAAAAAAAGTGTTGGAAAAAATAATATTTTGATTTTTATAAAATACAATACATAACTTTTGAAATAAATATTTATTTATCAAATTTCTTAATATGCTCTCAAGACCCATGTTAGCATTTTTTATTTTTATTTTTGACTGATGTTTGCATTTTTTATCGAATCTAATGTCTCTAACTTTTTTTTTTTCTAATGTCTTTAATTTTTTAATCATCGTGAAAATAGTTTTGAAAATGGCACATAAGATATTTGAAATTGTCGTATTTACAAATTCTTACTTGTTAGCATGCCACCTGCCCCATCAGATGAGAGAGGAAACAGCTTCAACACAACGGCAGCAACCACAGCATAAGAAGTGAAATGTCACGTTGATGTAAGCTTGTTTCAAAAACAACATTGTGTTTCAAAAACATTGTAATTCATAATTATTTTTCAAAAAAAAAAAAAACATTGTATGTGTCTTTGCAATGCTCTGGGTTAATTTATCAAATCATAAAGATTTGCGATGTACTATTTAATTTGAGAGAAATAGAAAAGAAATAAATAAAAATACAAAAAATGTGGAAAAAATAATTTTTAACTTTTCAAGAACCTTCTTTGTATCAAAAAACAAAAATTACGAGAAATTAATATGTACATGTACCGTTCTTTGTAAAAAAAAAATTACTTGAACGTAATATTCTTGACAAATAGAGTAATTACATGTTGGTCATATATTGATAACTTTGAACCACAGTCGAGATTAGCAATTCCTTATATATATAATATAACCTATTGTTTTCTTTCGAACTTATAAAATTTTTAAAACACAAATTTAATTTGATTTTTGAATTTTAGAGTTCAATTTTATTTCCTCTTGTTTTTTTTTTAAATAAAAAGAGTCAACAACTCACAAAAATTAAAATTTTGATGAAAATAAATGTAAGCCGAATCTCTCAACATTGAAAGAGACGAAAACTTTAGAACTGAAAAAAAAAAATTAAAAAAGAGGAGCACATTGACGTATCTAAGAGGACTGATGATTTAAAGTCTTAATACGAGACATAAGATTTTTTTTTCTAGCTAATACGAGACATAAGATGATAACAAATATTTGAACAACTAACTCCTTTTTCAACTATCCTAATAATAGAGAGATAATCTTCTTAGTTACACTGAAAAAAAGCTTAAATACATTTTTGATGAAATTTTGGTCTTTTAACTATTTTTCGTTCCATTTTGGTCCTCTAACTTTCATTCCGTTAACTTACTTGGTCCTAACCGTTAGAAAAATGTCAAAAACGAGAGGTAGAAGCCTCTATTGAGAAAACAAACATTAGATTTAGATTCATCGTGAATAACGAGAGGTTTTGGAGCATCGTTTCGTAAGCTTTCGTGACTGGAAAGATCACCGGTGATGTGGACGGAGACGGTGATGGAGAAGCTCCATACGCGATGAATAAGTAGAAAGAAGAAGGTCTCTGGCCACGTGGCGTTTTCATATTGGATCTCACACCAAAACCACCAAGTCCCTAAGTTACACGTACGCAAAATTAACGTTTTTGACATTTTTCTAACGATAATTAGGACCAAGTAGATTAACATAATGAAAGTTAGAGGACCAAAACAGAACGAAAAAATAGTTAAAGGACCAAAACGAAACGAAAAAATATTTAAAGGACCAAAGTGAAACCTTGAAATTATTTAGAGGACCAAAAGTATATTTAAGCCAAAAAAAATATTGACACGAAAGAAGAAAAAAAATAAGGCTAACTGGCAAAAGGAATAATAAAAAATTCAATATTGGTATCATGGATCATGTGAAACTCTCTCGAATATTTTAATATAACAAAACAAAATTGTAATTTAGTTCAATAATAATTTTAATAAAAGTGGATGATAGTCTTGTGAGCTTAATTCAATTGGTAGGACATATTACATATATGTACAGAGACTGCAGTTCGAACTCTGATATAACTATTTGAACGGAACAAGCTTTGTTTTTAAATTTAACTTGTTAACAGGTGCTCTTAGAGCACGTATTGGGGTTTGTTTTGGTTCAATCGAAGGGAAGGGGAGGGGAGGGGAGGGGAGAGATTTTTATGGAGGTGAAGTGAGAGAAAATATAATTTATTATGTTGATAAAATTATACTCACTTCTTTTATTAAAATCCTAAATTATACTTGTTGAAATATTAAAAACTTAGGTTTTTATTATTTTGACAAAAATAAAAATTAGGTATTCTACTCATTAGAATTTTTTTTGTTATATATCCTTTAGTTTTTTTGACGTAATATATTCATTATAATTTAATCGTTATTTTAAGTTTATAAGGTTAAGGGTAAGAGAGTAAATTAATGATTCCCTCCCCTCCCCTCATTAAAAAGTTGAAACAAACACAAAAATTTAAAATATTTCCTCCCCTCCCTTTCCCTCCTCTCTTTTTTATAAGAAATTTAAAAGTAATAATTTTCTATTGGAAAGAACAACATATTAACTTGAAAAATGTTGAAAGCACAATTTTTTAAGACAAAATTTCTTTATTAAATTTCTTAATATGTGCATTAAGGGTACGTGTTAACATTCTTTAAATTAGAATACTTTTTTAGTTAATTTTTATTTTTTGGGAGAGATCAGCTACAAAAAATAGAATCTCATTTAAAATTAAAAAGAAAAATCCAAGATTAAAATTTTGATTTTAAAAAAATGCAAAACATATAATAAAATGCCACCATAAACACTGCATTTATATTTTATTTATTGAAATTAATCAGATTTAGAATTATATTTGGAATAAAGATCTATGTGCATTTCATTTACAAGTAGTTAAAAGAAAAAATATTTTACAAGAATATTTAGACATTTCTTCTGCAATTTATTTCCAGTTTAATTAAAAGCCTGAGTTTTATTAGGTCTACAAGATATTTTAAAATCAATGCTAAAAATAAGAGCTTCGCAAATAAATGTAGTATGATCGATGATTTAGATTTCTTTTCAGATACGAACACGTACGGTTGTTTTAAGTTGAGTGTTGTAGGTTTAAAATTTTTTTTTCTTTTTTGATAAGTTTTTGATGGTCTACGAGACATCATAACTTGATGTGCCTGAATAATGATATTTTGTCCTTGAATCGTTTCTCTAACAACATTTGGGCCATGTTTGAATTTGAATCACCCATAAATTGCACCCCCTTATATGGATAGGTTAATTGATATATCATTTTTAATACAAATGGAAGTTGTCTCAGTTCTCTAAATTTGGAGGAATCTTTTAAAACACTTTTGATTACTACCTTTCAAAATTTCAGGATTCATTCGAGGGTTTTCTAATATTTTGCTTATTGATTTATATGCAGTCTACATGAGCCTCTTGCTCGCCAAAGACATTATAATTTATGAGTTCATCTACTTCTTTGATTATTTACATTGTATCAGCCTCGTCAAATGTCTCAAAGTTAAGTGGCATATTAGTGTTGTGATGATCAAATATATGAAAGGGTTGCCCTCTCAAAATAATGTTTCTCTTTTGTCACAAACTTAAAGAAAGGAATCAATGTTCACATTTCATTGCTAAGCTTTGAGCCTCCTCATATGTCGGTCTCTCTGTTCATGTTTATCACTTTATCCCCCAAAAGACGTTTATGACTCTTTTATGAACGACACAATAGAAACCTGCTTCCTTCGAGAATAGTTTCTTTTTGTAGCATCTGTTCATTTTTTCTTGTCACCAACGAATAAATAAAGTTAATACATCAAATACTTTTTACAGAGCTTTCAAGTAGTAAAAGCAACTCCAGTGACAATATTTTTCTTTTTGTCCGCCGGCTAGAGCAATGAAACGTGAAGGAGTTTACAGATACTACAAACGGAAAACATGTATAGATTGAAAGCATGTCATTATCATTACTTCACAAAGCAACGTTACTTTGCGAGCCCATAACAAATAAAATATAATAAATTTATATATAAACTTCAATATAATTACAGTCAACAACTATTTACTTTTTATCTTTTTTTTACATACATTTTTTGCTCTATAACTTGTGTTTTTTCAAAAATATAGCACTTAATTTTACTTTCACAACTTCATCTCTTTAATTTTAATTTTACACACAAGTTTTCTTTCATATTTTTAACTTAACAACTCTTCATCTCATCACTACAAAATTACTTTTGTTTATGTCAAATGGACCCAATCAATATAATTATCAATAATCTACGTTGATTTTTATGCAAAATTATCAATATCATACTTTTGTCACCACCAACATGAAGTAACGAAGTTTTTCACAAGAAAGGGGGGTTTGAATTGTGAATCTTTAAAAATTTACTTATAAAAATTAATAAGGTTAGTTTATCAAATATAAATGATAATAAACTTATTTAATAAGTATTCAAAGATTACTTAATAAATAAGTGTGATGTGTGCAATGTGTAAAATAATAAGAGAAGAGTAAGAAGAGCACACACAAACAATTTTATACTGGTTCACCCTTAATGATTGGGCTAGTCCAGTTTCTTCACTATGTCCTTTTGAGATACTACCGATCTCCAATTACAACTCTTCTTTTGATCTAAACCAAGATCAAATTTCCTTAAGCCTTACTAGCTTAATCCACTCAAACAATAATGACTAATTGACTTGAGTACAACTTTCTTTTAAAGAGAGGTTTGTTGTTTGTCTAAGCTTTATAAAATCAACCAAGTTGAAAAGCTTATGTAAAATGATTTCTATAAAATCACTCAAAGAATAAATACAGATCCAGTATTTGAGTTGAAGAGCTTTGAAGTGATGAAGAACTAAATAAGAGCTTGTGATGAACTTGTATGATAAAAACAAGTATGCTTGATGTGTATTGAAAACTCTTGCTCTTCAAGGTTGTAAGCTGTCCTATTTATAGGAAATGAAAGTGCCAAGAAGCTTGAGAAAATAATATAGCCGTTGGAGAAATCTCAGCCTTTGGATCATGACAACTCATTAAAAATCTTGAGATGTGAACTCACAGTAAATGGCCTGAGACCGATCTCCCAGAATCTGCAGGAGAGGAGGAGCGTATGTATGAGTTGTATGCTTGCTGTCAAAAGCTTGTTGAGCAAGCTAGGCTTTTTAGGCAAATGACATAGTGGGGTCCATGAGTATTTTGTTGTTCATTGGTTGTCATTAGCTTGCCTTTTGTCCTTTCCACAATTAAAGGATAATGCCATGAAAAGAATATATTAAAATATTCAAGACAAAAGTACATGACAACTAGCACTTGTGAGGCTTGTTGTTTAATTCTTATTGGTCCATGATTCCTTTTGTTTCTCTCTTTAAAGAATTAAATACAAACTGCCTTGAGACATAATTCCTTGTTATTTTTGTCCACATGTTTATTCCTCAAACATGTCCAAAATGGAGGGACCACATTTATCATATGAACATGAACATTCCTTGCTTTAAATAACTTTGCACAACCAGATTAAATTCTTCATAAAGTGCTTATTTGTTCTCTTGTATTCAATTGTCAAAAGTCAATGATAGAACGTGTTAAATGTTTCTTGATATAAGACAATTCCCAGATCAGAGATCAATATCAGACTAACTGTTGAAGCTTTATTAATATGAGTAAAACTTGATAAAAAGCTTAATTGATCCTGTCTTAATAGTAGGGGTGGCAATGAACCGAACCCACTCGAAGAAAGTTCGAAACTCGATTCGACAATTGATTTGTTGGACTTGGTTCATGAGCCAAATGAGCTGAACTTGAGCTGAAAATTAGGTTCGTTAATTAAATGAGCTGAACTTGAACTATACATAGTTCGACTCGTTTGGTTCATGAGTTGACTCGAATATATATATATATATATATATATACACTTCTAAAATATTTTCATATAAAAAAATCTTTATTTATTATTAATTCATTTTATTTGCTTTATGTTTAAAATTTACAAACTAATACAACATATCATTTGTAAAACATAAAGTCCCACATCGAATGTTTAAGAAGTTTTGAGAACACGAGTACATTATAATTATAAATAAGTGATAGACATTTATCAAAGGTAGCTTAAATGAGGTCGAGTGTGAGTTGGAGTTAAAAAAAAATTCAATTTTTTGAGTTGAGTTTTGAGCTAAAAATAAACTGAACCTAACGAGCCGAGCCGAGCCGAATTGTTTGCGAACTTTAAACGAGCCAAACTCGAGCTGAAAAAAAAGTTCATGTCGAACTCGAGCCGAGTTTCGAGCCGAACCAATTCTTATCGAGTCGAGTCGAGCTCAGACAGGTTCGACTCGACTCGACTCATTTCCATCCCTACTTAATAGTAACACTCAAAAGCACTTGTTAGATTACAAAATGATCAGAATTATACATTTAAAATATAATTAAATGGTTGTTATCTTTAAAACATCAATAAAGAATTTTGCCTCAACACAACAAACCCCGTCGTGTTTTCCTCGTCACCAACAAACTCTGACATGTTTTATAGACCTTAAATGAATACTCATCGTGGTGTGGAGTTTATTCGTTATGAACCTCAGATACCGATTGACAATGTTGGCCAAACAAACCGTTATTCAAACAAGTCGTTAGCCAATAGTTTACATAAAAGTTACGAAACTAGATGTTATTCAAGCCAAACTACTCAATATTCAAATTAAACTAGCCAAACTTACTGTTATTCAAGCCAAAATGTTAGCCACTTTTTATTCAAACTATCTGTTAGCCAAACTAACCATTATTCAAACAAGTCGTTGTTCAAACTCGTTGTTATTCAAAATAGATGTTAGTCAAACTAGCTGTTATTCAAACAAAGCTGTTATTCAGACGAGTCGTTAGTCAAACCAGTCGTTATTCAAACCAACCGTTATTCAAGCTAGCAATTATTGAAATAAGTCATTAGTCAAACTAGTCGTTATTCAAACAAAGTCGTTCGTCAAACTAACCAATCGTTAGTCCATCTAGTTGTTATTCAAACAAGATGTTAGACAAACAAGTCATTATTCAAACAACCTAGTCAAACACGTCATTATTCAAACCAGTCAAACAAATCAGTCAAACTAGCTGTTAATTTGTAAGTTTCTAATAATTTCAGTTTTTTTTGTTGACACATAATAAATATAGTTTAATAATTCAAACTAGCTATTATCCATTATGAAACTAACCATTATTCAAACTATTTGTTAGTCAAACTAGCCGTTATTCAAATAAGTCGATAGTTTAACTAACTGTTATTCAAACAAGCGATTAGTCAAACTAGCTGCTATTCAAATAAGCCGTTAGTCAAACTAGCCATTATTCAAACAGAGTCGTTATACAAATGAGTCGTTAATCAAACTAACATTTATTGAAACAAGTAATTAGTCAAATTAGCTGTTATTCTAACCAAGTTGTTAGTCAAACAAGCCGTTATTCAAATTAACTGTTAGTGAAACTACTCGTTATTCAAAACAAGCTGTTAGACAAAGAAGTCATTATTCAAATAAACCAGTCAAACAAATCAGTCAAACTAGTTGTTAATTTGTAATTTTCTAATAACTTTAGTTTTTTTTGTTCACACATAAATTCTAGTTGTTATCCATTATGAAACTAACCTTTATTCAAACAATTTGTTAGTCAAACTAACCGTTATTCAAATAAATTGTTAGTCTAACTAACCGTTATTGAAACAAGCCGTTAGTCAAATTAGCTGTTATTCAAACAAGTTGTTAGAAAAGAAGTCATTATTCAAACAAACCAGTCAAACAAATCATTAATCAAATCAGTCAAACAAATCGTTATTTAAACAAACCGGTCAAACTAGCTGTTAATTTGTAATTTTCTAATAACTTTAGTTTTTTTTTTGTTGACACATAAGTTATAGTTTAATAATTCAAACTAGCTGTTATCCGTTATGAAAATAACCTTTATTTAAACTATTTATTAGTCAAACTAGCCGTTATTCAAACAAGTCGTTAGTCTAACTAATCGTTATTCAAACTAGCCGTTTTTTTCTCTCCAAATAAGCCGTTATTTAAACGGCCGTTAGTCAAACTAGCCGTTATTCAAACAAAACTGATATTCAAACTAGTCGTTAATCAAACAAGTTGTTAGACAAACAAGTCGTTATTCAAACAAACCAGTCAAACAAACAATTACTATTCAATTAAACCAGTCAAACTAGCTGTTAATTTGTAATATTACGATAACTTTAGTATTTTTTTTGACACATAATAAATCTTGTTTATTAATAATGTAATTGAGAGTTCATATTTTTCAAAAACTAAATTTAATAGCAAAATAAATTTTTTATTTTTTTTACACAATAAATTTCTTATGTAGTTATCAAACTTTAATGAAAAATTAAATAATATATAATGTTGTCTAGAAGTTATAACTGAACCGACATAAAATGCCGAAATTATTAGGTTAAACGTTTGTGACTAGGTTTAAAGCTCGACTACTCCACTTTCGTGTATGAGTTTTTAATAATTTGTCATTTCATCTAAAAATAGGTAAATATAATTAATTTACTAAAAATAAAAAATTTCTAATATAATATATAATTTCATTCTACAATAGGTAAATATATATATTTACTAAAAATAAAATATTTGCAAATATTTTTTTTCTAAAATTATAATAATACAATGAATGATTTTTTGTTTTTATCAAAAATACAATGAATGTGTACTTTTTTTTAATAAAATGCAATAAATGTGTATTATATTGGTTTTTTATTTTTATTTTTTATAACATTTTGATTTTTAAAGAAGAAAATATTAGTAGTTCAAAATACGGTCATGAGATAAGTAAAATCTGACTAAAAATTATTCTACACAAGAATCAAACTCAAATTTCAACTAATATTGAATATGTATTATATGGGTCAACAAATAATAACAATATTTATTGTAAAAAAAACAATATTTTATAAAAACTAATAATAATAAATTTATAAATTAATTTTTTATTCATTTTTGGTCAAACTTCATTTTTGGTAAAAAATGATTTTTTTCTTAATTGATTTTATTTTATATATATTTTCCATTTTTGACTAATGTGTAATATTTTAATATTTTTACACCTAATTTTTAGATCTATATATACCCCCATATTATGTCACTGTCCTTGCATTTAGTTTCAGTGAGAGCAGAATATAAGATAGGATTTCATTTCAGAGAATTTAGTTTTCATTTTTCTTTTCTTTTCGAAAAATCTCACTGTTTTTTCTTTTCTCTCTCCTTCTTTTTCTCTTCGTTCTCGTTTTACCGGTTATTCCTTCATCTTTAACAAACAAAAAAAACTAAGTAAAAAAAACCCCCAAAAAAACCCTAATTTCTTCAGTCTCATCGGAAAACCACCGTATCGTTCCGATTCGGCTTCGATTTTGTGAAGTCGAAGAGAGTGAAGTGATTTAGTTGAAGATCTGAAACCGAGATTCTCAGCACTATCAATGGCGTTTGATGAGAAAGAGCTGGAACAACAACTCATTGAAGCTGGTAACAAGCTTGCAGATCCTCCTGCGTCGGTGGATGAACTCCTCTCACTGCTAACTGTAATTTTTCTCTTTCATTTCACTCATTTTCATGCATATTAGTTACTATCATCAATCTTGTGATTTTCGGTTTTTTTTTTTTGGATTTTGTTTTTAAGTTACGACATTTATGTATTATATACTAATCAGTGGAAATGAAGCTCGGAAATCGTAAACTCAGAGCTTAAATTTTTAAAAATGTGATTTTTTTTTTGTTAAAAATGTGATTTTTGTGTGTATGGCTTTGGTAGAAGAGCATAATTGTTTGGCATGTTTGATTTTGATTACAAATTGTTATTTTCGAAACCCTAAATTTGCCTTTGGTTATAATGGGATCAATTAATGTTATTGAATATATGCTGATTGATGGTAAATATCATAGGTAAAAATGAATTAAATTTGCACTAAATTTGCTTATTTATTCACATGGGGGTATTAGATTTGTGTTAGACCGTGTTATTAACATGCCAGAATATATTATAATCAACATCAATCTTCTTGGTTGTTTGTCAGAAGATTGAATGTCGCTACAAGGTAGGCTTGTACTTTGTCCATGCTTCAGGACCCATTGACTCCTATGTTTGGGGACATGATAGAAATATAAGATTTGGAATGGTTGGTTAATGACAGTATAAAATGTTGAGTTTTTGGTTTTATTATAATTTTTTTGAAGTAGAGGTGAAATAGAGAAGTACCTCTCTGATAAAACAAGTCTTGGAACATAGTCCTATATTAATGGTTTATCAAAGTAATGAACATTTTTCATTCTTATTTAATGTTTTTCCGTGTGCACTGCAGCGGGTTGAGGGCTTCTTAGCAAGGGTGGAACAGGCACCTAAAAAATCTATGCAAAATGCACTTTCTCCAACTTTGAAAGCATTGGTTGGGGAAAATCTTTTAAGGCATTCGGATCCGGACGTCAAAGTTGCAGTTGCCTCCTGCATCAGCGAAATAACTAGAATATCTGCACCTGAAGCTCCATATGACGATGATCAAATGAAGGTGTGTTAGTGTGTATTATTTTTTTGTGCTACAGTTTCAATCGACCTGTCTGTTGTCATGCACTTTACAAAAGTCATTGGTATGTCATTCAGCTAAATTTTGATAACGAATTTTATTGCAGGAGATATTCAAATTAGTTGTATTTTCATTTGAAAATCTAGACGAGAAGTCAAGTCGATCATATGCGAAGCGGCAATCCATTCTTGAAACCGTAGCTAAGGTCAGATCCTGTGTAGTGATGCTAGACCTTGAGTGCGACACACTAATTTTGGAGATGTTTCAACATTTTCTGAAGACTATAAGGTGAGAATCTAGGAGCAATTTTTTGCAAGTCCAGGACTATCATGGTTTTGGATGCTATCATTTATAATTCCACCTGTAATTTGATATAATTTTTCATGATACAGTAGGCATGAAACATACTAATATGTTTTTTTTCTTATTCTTCTGCTCAGTATCTTGTAAACAAGTAGTAACTAATACAACCACTTTCTACCATATAGTTGGTTTTTATCGTTAGAGACACAATATAAAACCATTCACATGCTTTCACCAACATATTTAGCTTTTGGGAAATTGGTATAGTTGCTAAATCCTTAGTGCTCTTATCTTCTATTAAATAGTTTTCTCTTTTAACTTAGATGGGATAGAGGGACATTTTAGAGATGTAATATAGATAAAGCCATTCAAGTGTTTTTACTGGAAACTCAAGTTTTTTAGGATGATTCATGTTTTCTTGACATGTGCGTAGAAAAGATTTTCATTTGGTATTTGGAGAAACTTATATGTGGGATGTGGTTCTAACCAGCTCCATTTGAAAATCAGGGAACATCATCCGAAGATGGTTTTTTCTTCCATGGAAACCATAATGACGCTGGTTCTGGAGGAAAGTGAAGAGATATCCTTTGATTTACTTTCTCCACTCCTGGACATCATTAAGAAAAACAATGAGGTTGGAGTTTCATTGTTTTGATTTTAATTCTTCTTAGTAGGTTTAATTTTGAGCTTAAACCTTGTTTAAACTGTTAATATATTTATCATTGTCATTATTATTAATCATCGCTGTCCAGGAAGTTTTACCGATTGCCCGGAAGTTGGGAGAGAGGGTCCTCGAAAATTGTGCAACCAGAATTAAGCCCTGCTTAGTGCAAGCAGTGAGAACCTTTGGTATATCTGTGGATGATTACAGCGAAGTACTTGCTTCAATATGCCAAGATACATCTGATAGCTTGGAGAAAAATGGTGCATGTGTTGCGGGTGAGCACAGGGTAAGTTTTCCTTTGTCCTTTGTCATTTAACTTTTTGAAATATTTGTTGATCAGAAATTTATCATGAATTTATTTGATCATTTCAGGAAGACAAGGGCAAGTCGGCAAAACTACCACTTGAGGATTCCACAGACGTATGTCACCGTCTTGTACATTTGTTTTTATTTATCTCATCCGAATCTTGATTTTATCTTCCAGAATTTGTAAAATAAAACATATGTTAATTATGTTTTGATCAGGTGGCTGAAGAGGAAGTTAAGGAAGCTGCACATTTGCCACAAGACAATAATGGTGTTGCATGTGTTGGAGCAGACAGTGCTTTTGCAGATTTGAAATCCATTAAAAAGAAAGAGGATGCCGAAGAGCTCAATGATTTGGATGATGTAAAAGTTAACAAGAATCAACAAAAACCAGATCAAGCCACCAAGAAGAGCCGGAGGAAGTCGAGCTATTCGACAAAATCTTCAAAACCATCTGAGTATCAAATTGTTGCTAATGAAAATGAAGCTGAAAAGATGATGGATTCTGAAATTGTGGCTTCTGCTTCACCTAGTGACAGCCTCCCTGACGAAAATCATTCAGAGAAACTTGGAAAAGCAAAAACCAAAGATAGCCCTGCAAATGTCGAGGTTGAAGAGGTTGTTTCAAAAAAGACATCTGAAGGAGCAAGTATTTCAAAACCCAAGCTTGTCAAGCAATCAGTGAAAAATTCGGCTGGTCAGAACTCGGGTGTAAAAAAAACTGCTGGTACAGATTCAGGCAAAAAACAAAGTGGGGCTGCTAGTGGTGCTGATGCAAAAAAGCACTCAGCCAAGAAATTGGATGGTAATGAGGGTGGTGGATCCTCTTCCAGGCAGCTGGTTGATAAGAAAAAGTGTGGGCGGGGTGAAGCTAACTCAAGAACAGGCGCATCAAAATCTTCTACTTTAGATGTTGATAAGGTACTTATTCGTGCTTCTTTAAACATCCTTTTTCTTTCTTTCTTTATTATTATTATTATTATTATTATTATTATTATTATTATTATTATTATTATTATTTTATTATTTTTATTATTATTATTATTATTATTATTATTATTATTATTATTATGTTTTGCTCCATTTTTTTTATAATCAAATTATTGATGGAAACATTGTTAATTGTTAACGTAGGAAATGGTTTCTTCTCCAAGGTCTGATACCAAATCCTCGGAAGATGAAAAGTTAGAGGAGACTACCAAGACAAGGGCAAAGAGGAAACACGCCTCAGGAAGAAAAAATGTATGTATTCTGTTTGGCATTTACACTCAATTTAAAAAAATAATATGAAACCTTCATGATGTGTTCAGAGGGTACATTTTCTTTGGGAAAATCCTTTCTGTAGATATGTCTTTGGTCTTCCTAGTTAGCAATTACAGAACTTTCTTTTTCTTGTCTTTCTGATAGCTAATTGTCTTTTTGTTATCAGGAGTCTGAGATCAAGGAATATGATCAAAATGTTGTTGGTGAACGAGTTGAAGTATGGTGGCCTAAGGATCGTGAGTAAGTATTCTGCAATTCTTAATTTTTGACATGCTGCCCTAAGAGATTTTGGCTAACAATGGACCGGGGAGTGTTATATACTGTTTGGCATTTACATGTAAAACTGTAATATCTAGTTTTTGCTACATGGTTGCACAAGATGTTTGGCATATGGATCACATTTTTTCAGACCTCCTTATCTGACGCGATGTTAGTTCATGTGCCTATTGTTTTGTGTGATTTTATCATATTTCGAACGTGTTAATTACAATTATGATATGTATCATTGTGTTGACTTTTACGTGAAGTTATCATGGTTTTCACGATTTGACTTCATGAGTTTGCTTCCTGGTCTATATTATCTATTTTATCTTAATTTCTTCCTGTAGTCTGTTTGTTAAACAATGACTTATCGACTATTGTAGTTACACACCAAATTACTGTTTGTAAACTGCAATAGTTGTCTTCTGTGAATTTTACTTTGAGAAAACTTTATGTGAAACTGTGAGATAGGGGGTATTTTTGTGGGCTTTTAAGTTCACTCATGCATGTTCTATCGATGCTCTTGGTTTGCCTTTCCATTTTGGTAGAATAGAAATATATTATCTCTCTTGACAAATATATAATTGTTTGCAGGTTTTACAAAGGTGTCATTGAATCTTTTGATTTTGCTAAAAAGAAGCACAAGGTGATTTAGTTGTTTATTAAGTATTCCTTTACCCTCTCTGTTTCTAGAAAATTCTTTCTGTTCTTTATGGTCTCGTTGGACAGATTCTGATTATTTCTTCCCCTTTGAATAGTAATTGTCCCACTCTGATTATTTCTTCCACTAAATTTCTTATTTAGAAGAGCATACATGTGTGTCTATTCTAGGGTGTACATTTAAGATATAACTTTAAATGGTATAAAAATATAACATGCTAGATCTGCAATCATGGGCTCCATTGTTTGTCCCCCCTCCCCTCATGCAGCAGCACTTTTAAACTATAAAAACACATGGATATTTAGATAACCAAACCAAATAAATATTTTTTGTGCTTTCTCATAAGCTAGAAACTAGAAAGACTAGCATAATGAAAAATATGCTATATCATAAAAGCATTCTTTTTAAAGCTTATACAAATGCACTCATTTTCTTCTGATGCCTGTTTTTCTATTTTAGGTGGTTTATGACGATGGTGAAGTAGAAGTATTAAATCTTGCTAGGGAGAAGTGGAACATCATTGAAGATGATTCAGTTGCAGATGAGGTTGGTCTCTACCTATATTTATTACACCATAATCTTTTTGAGTCTAAATTAATGACAATTATTTTTGTGGACAGGAAGAAGGAAGTGATCATGGCAGTATTGATGCTTCCCCTGAAATGTATGTGTTGCATAATATTAGCATTTTCTTTATCGATACATTTTTTTGCTATATTGTCAGAACACTATCCTAAATTATTTTGTATGCATGTTTGTGCGTGTCTGTATGTGTGGGTGTGTGTTTCACTTTTCTCCTTTATTATACGGAGCTCAATTGAATGTCTCTTGTGGCTAATATGGTATGCTATTCTTGCTGTTTCTTAATTTGTTTTTATTTATGGTGTATTGTTCTTTGATCCTATTCAGGCCTCCAAGGAAGAAAGCAAAACCAAGTTCTGGTGAACCAACTAAGCAAGGAAAGCTGGGTTATTCTTCCAGGTTAGTCAATATCAAATTTTTTGAACTACCTTTTTTTATGTCAATTTTCTACTTGGATTTGTCGTGGTGAACTTGGTTTATTAAATCAAAGGGTGCAACTAGAAGCAGTGCTCTTAGGTGGCTTAATTAGTTTTAAGCACAATTTTGCTTATAGCTGTTGCATATTAGTTTCAAGTAATGATATATGAATTTAATGACAACGTATTGACGGTGTAAATATGTTTTTACATATACTTTCAATAATATTTTACTATATTCACACATTTTATTAGGGGGCTGTTTGTGAAGTTGTAGAAGATTGTACATCTTAACTGTCAATGAATTTAGTCAAAAAGAAAAACTGTCAATGAATAGTTATTAAACTCATATTTTTTCAAAGATTCTCACTGTCAATAGAGGAAGTATTAAATAAAGTAAATGGATTTATTATCTTAAAAATGATTTAATACTATCTTTATTTAGTATTATTTGGGAGAGTTAATAGAAAAAATTGAATTTATTTTCTAATTTTTCTCTCCTTGTATTTGTAGTGGTGGAGCGTCAGGGTCAAGTAAATCAAAGGTTGTTGCATTGAAGTCTGGTCAGAAGTCTAAGGATGGAAACAAATCCAAAGAATCCAAGAGTATTAGCGATTCTGAGGATGATGTTAGCAGAAAATTGAAGGACAGCACTTCTAAATCTGCTGCACAGAAAATGACTGGGAAATCCAAGAACATTGGCAGTTCCAAGACAAGCAAATCAAAGGATGACGACATTATCATACCAAAACCCTCTGTTAAGTCTAAGCAGGAAAACCCGAAGAGCGGAGCATCCAACCAAAAATCCTCAAAGACTGCTGCTGCTGCTGCCGCTGAAGGAAAGCCCCCGAAGAGTGGTGGAAAGTCTACTGCTGATGGTGGTGGCAAGGTGAAAACTACTTTATTTTCATTGAAGAAAAAAGATTCTGAGGATGACGACTCAGATGATTCAGCAAGAGAGGAGGTGGTATATACAAAGGGCAAGACATCAGGTTCAAAGGCACAAGGTAGCGATGTCAAGTCGGGAAAGAAGCGTCAGAGAAGCTAGAAGGAATATTTATTCCTGGATTATTCATTATCTGCTTGTGTGCCTTCTGCTTATCAGTGCACCTGCAGCTTTTGGATATTTCTTTCTCTGGCCTGTGTCCTATGGCGAATCTAACGCTGTTTATTAGGTATCCCCTAATAGTTTTTGGTGCTCAGTTTGTTATTGCTATGCTAGCATTGTTATCCTTAGACTAGTTTAGTCGTATTTTGCGTTAATAGGGTGACATTTTTAGTTTTTTCCGTTGTTGCTAGACTAGATGGATGGATTTTTGAAAACAGCTAAAATCATTTGGTTAGCTATCTTCATTGAATGAATGCATTGGTTAGCTATCTTCATTGAATGAGTGCATTGGCGCTAGTTTTCAATACTGGCTTATGTTTACAAGCCACCCAATTCATTTTTATTTTATCGGAGTGTGTATATTATTGAGATATGATGTTTACTCTTGGGCTAACGCCTTGAGCATAATTGATGAGGTATAAGTGCTGTTAAAGTTGGTAGCACTAAATGGGAAAGTAACCCAATATTTGTGCGGTTTATTTGGTTCCATTGTGGACACCATTATGGACCCCAGGGCCAGGGTGTTCAAGGCAGCGCTATATTACTTTCTGGGATTGCTCTGGAATACACTAAGCTACTTAGTGTTAACGCATCTGGATACTATTGTGCTTTGCCTGATTGTTTTATTTTCAAATGAGATTTCTGATGTTTTAGTGGTAGGGTGAGTGAAGTGAGATTTGGTAGTGGGATGAACTAGCTGTTTAAGATGATCAGTTAGAAAGGAAGTATTGTGAGGGAATAAAAAGTGTAGTAAAATATCGTAATAGTGCCAGGGTTTTAAACTCTGGAAGGGAGGTGGTAAGTAACTTTATATATTGATACTGGTTGTGATTTGGCTGAATGTTTTAGTTTCAAATGCAAGTTGCCAATGTTTTAATGACAGGAATTTAAGATTAAGAATTGGAACTTGGAAGGGAAGTATTGTGAGGGAAAGAGAGTAATAAAATATGGAACTAATGATAGGGTTAAAACATCTGGAGGTGGTAAGAAACTTTAGATAATGGTTGTGATTTGTGTGAATATTTTAATTTCAAATGCAAGTTGCCAAAGTTTTAATGGTAGGGTGAGCGAGAGGTGAAAATTGGAAGTCGCATGAACTTTGCGGTCTAAGATTAAGAATTTGAATTTGGATGTTAAGTATTATTCTGTGGTAGAGAAAGTGTACTAAAAATATTTACTAATGATAGGGTTAAAACATCTGGAAGGGGTGCATGTGTTGTTGCACATGGTCCTCTATACTTCAAATTACTCCTATTTTAAGTATTTGAATTTTCACATGTCTTTTGGCATATGATGTCGACTTTTGGATAGGTGCTAAAATATGCTTTTGTTCACCATCCCTAGGTCTCTTATTTAAATATGAAGATGAACCTCCTTCTCACTTTGTCTTCACCCTTTCATCAGAGTTCGTCGAATTGAGCTGGTGTTGTTGAGATTGTAGCTTGCCACACTGCACCTCTCAATTTTTTGTGTTTCAACTGTTTTATGAAATTTCTCCACAAATGCATGCCTCAATATGTTAGAAATTAGGTTTGACCTAACTTAACCCTACAAAACTGGTTTGTAAGGTGATAATTATTTTTTACTTATAAACTTATCTCCAAGTCATTTCACATCCAATGTGAGAATTTTTTTAACACACCTTTCATGCCCAACACTATCAGACTTGGTGCGTGGATATAAATGGTTTGTGGTCTAATAACACAAACCAATGATACCATATTATAAATTAGGTTAGACTTTTGTACCAAAAAAATTAGGTTGGACCCGACTCCTCGTGACTTTACTTCTTGTGAGGCATGTATAAGTCCATGAAAATAATGAATGGTACATCAATGGTATATAGAAGTTATCACTTATTGTTAGGGCCAATCCAGCAAAAACAAAAATACAAGTTTAGAGGTTTAAGCAAACTTTTTAGTGAGGTTTTAAAAACAATAATATTAAATTTAAAAAAGTAATTTAAATTTTATTGACTATATATGAAATTTAAATCTAACTTTTAGTCTTTTAGAAAATAAGGTTTTCATCTTGATCAAATATGTCAGATAAAGATCTATTAATATTTTGTTATAATATATATAACTACATTAAATATAATAAAATAAATTTTGGAGTTGGTTTTTGATAAAAAATTTAAAGACTCAACCCTTGTTTGAGTGGTTTAATCCTTTATTGTCAAAAACTCACTCAAAGCAACACATTACTATCCAACCGAGAAAATGAAGTGCATATCTTTCAATTGTATGTCACTCAAAAGGTTCCACACATGCTGTAGTCTCTAAAATCTTCGTGCATAAGTAGTAGTACAAGAATCATTTTTATGTGTCCTTTGTTCACTACATCCACAATAATATCCTCATTCTATTTTAAAATAGATGTCATAATTTTTTTTGATAAAAGTAAATTTTATTTTTATTCAAAATAAAGTTCAATACAGGATGGATAGTGATTAAAAATTTAGGGACTAGCATAAAAACAACATGCCTTAACAAAATTATGAGCTATTCAATTAGTTTGTCGCATAATATAACTGAATTATTTATAAAGTGTACTTTGACTGATGGTTTATAGTGTAAAAAAACACAAATATTAATATATAAAACACTATTTGATATTTTTAAAATATCAATTCTTTATAATTTTTATAAATGATTAAATATATTAATAGAGAATGTTATACATCTTCTTAAATTGATCAATTGCACATTTATTTAAGGACAAATTCCTGATGTAACAACAAAGTTGTTGTGGTTGTTTGCATAAAATATTACTAATTCAATAATCCAATTTGGTCTTTTCCTCTCTTTATTTTGGTCAAACTTTACTGCAAAGTGAAGTTATAACTGTGTACCTTTATATAGGAGACAGTAAAAACCAAATGCAAACATGTTTCATATAAAGCAAAAGTGACTTTGCTTCTGTCCTCATGTTAAAGGATAAGATTGATAAATGATTATCAATTCATCAGTGATCACTGTTACTCCACTGGGTAATTGGAATTTCATTCTTTTTCACTAAATATCCAAAACTAATACTATTAGTTTTTTAATAGTAGATGCATAGTGTGATTTAATTTGTGAACGTTTTGGATTTTGAGAGACTTCATACACAAAAAAAAAATGCTTATTAGTTTACACTACAATTCTAAAAAACTGTGTTCAATACCCGCATCCAACGGTGAGACTTCATAAACAATTATAGTGAAAACAAGAAATGCTTATTTAGTTAAAACAAATTATTGACAAATGTTATAGGACATTAACTGCTATTATATATTTTTTCAATTTTCTCTATGATTTGAATTTATGAACTCTGATATTTTAACTTTTCTATAGCTTGGCATAACCTTAATTGAGCTAACCAAACTCTCATATATATATATATATATATATATATATATATATATATATATATATTTTGGTAAATTCACAAACCCCTTAAAGTTGAAATAATCTAGAATTAAACAAAAAGAATATTGGAAAATATAATGTAAAAGATTGTGAATAGCTAACTTGTATACTCTTTCCGTGTCAAAATGTCAAAATATAAGTCGTTTGTGACAATATTACATAAATTAAAAAATATAATTAATGTTGTATTGAAAAGAAAAATTATGAATATTTTACAAATTGTCTCCGTTAAAAGTATGTAAAAGATAAATTGAAAAAATAAAAGAAGAGAGATAATAAATAGTTAAGAATATAATAAAAAAAAACATTAAATTATTTAATGGTACTGTATGTAACTTATATTTTAGGATAATTTTTTTAAAATTAAATTATATTTTGGTATAGAGTAGGAAACAATAACAATGAAGGAAATATCCTTTAGGTACGGAGGATGAAAGTTAGTCTTTAATACTCTCTCCGTCTCGAAATATAAGGGAAAATAAAAAAAAACACACTTATTATGAAAACATAAACATGAGAATTAGAAATATAGTTTTGTGAGATTTTTCTTAAAATAAGTGTAAGGAAAGATGTAAAATCAATTTTGATTGGTTGTGGTTTATAGAGAAAAGTGGAGAGAGAGAAAATTAAATGCAATTTACATTTAATTTTAGGAGAATAAAGAAAAACATTTTTGAAATTGATTTTTTTCTCTTATATTTTAGAACAAAAGAAAGTGGTTTTTTCTCATATATTTTGGGACGGAGGGAGTATATAAACTAGTAATAAAAAAGTGCAACGTACATCTTTAATATTTCAAAAATTTTAGCTCTACTTTCTTATGATGGTTATTGCTATTGTTTTTTTTTTTGGTCAAGTAGCCTAATTATTGCTATTGTTTTTGTTGTAGCAGGTTATTAATTGTATAAATACATAATTTTATGATGATTACTTTTTCTTACGTGTAATTGATTATTAGTATCATTTAAATTTTTATGTATAGATTAAAAAATGTAATAATGCTCTACAGATATATGATCATTTTATTAACTAATCAAAAAATATGATCATTTTATTAAATTAACTTTATTAATTATAAATGTATTTTATATATAATTATAAGGATTAATAGGTTGTTATCTTCTACATTGTGGACAAATTTTGGTTTATTCCATGCAATATTTTTTTGATTACCCTATAGTTATATGTTGACTTTTTTGCTGACACAACAATTGACTTTTTTCGTCAATATCTTCATGCTCCTTAACAAAAATTCAAAATTTTCATTATAGAAATTAAATATTGTTGGTAATCATGCATATAGGTTTTTTATTACAATGATTCATGCATATAGGCTTAAATTTGGCTAATCATGTTCTTGTTCGAAACATGAGCTATAAGACTCCAAAAAACGACTTCAACAAAATGATTAGATGTATTATAATAAAATGGTAAAAAATTCTAGAAAAATAACAATTTTTTTTTGACGAAAGAAAAATACTTCCTCCGTCTAATTATATAAGCATTTTTACTACAACAGTTTAGTCCCAAAATATAAGCCTCTTTACAATTTACTAAGTATATTTATTACTTTTTTGCTTATACATATCCCTAATTATTACTACTAAGTTGCATTGCAATACAAAAATTGTAAAGGGGTTTATATTTTTGGACTAAACTTTTGTAGTAAAGATGTTTATATAATAGGACTGAAGGAGTAAGAATTTATTTGTTGTATGAAAACTAAAAAACCACAAGTAAAAAGAAACCAATAATCCATCCTTATCCTTATAGTCTAAATAGTAGTATATTGTTTGATGTAGAAGTTAACAAAATGAGTGAAAGGAAATTGAGGTGGTGGTGGAGATGTAGGGCATAGATAGGGGCAGAAGGAAAAAATGAAGAAGAGGTGGTTAGTAACTACTGTTAACGTGTGGTGTAGTGAATAGCCACAACATTATGCAATCCCAATTCTAACCTAATAATGTACCGTACAGTAGGAGAGTATGTTAATGTACCTATCAGCTCCATTGCCCGATAAACAACATCCTCATTCATTTACTCAGTCCCACCACACTCATAATAGTAATAGATCTAACGGCAAGGAATCTTCCTCTTGATCAACGGTTGCAATTCTATCCCACTTTCACGTAACAATAGCCGTGAAATCCTCCTTGCTTACCTTACACCTACTCCACCACCCACTACTACTCAACTCAATAATACTCTTTCGTTCTCTCCAAAGGAAAATGAAAGAAGGAGTATGCATACATTGTACACATTGTTTCTTTTCTTTTTTCTTTGGACAATAATTGCATTCATAGTGTTACTAGTATTCATTATTATATTTTTCCAAGTATACAATAATATATTTTATCAAAAAAAAAAGTATACAAATAATGTGAACATAGATCAATAAATTGTTTTTCATTTGAAATTAATTCAGTTAGTAGAGGTATGATATATGTAGAGGTTAGAGTTCAAACTCTGAACACCTCAATTATTTATTTATGGATAAACTTTTTGGTTACTAGGTTATTTTTGGTACCTGGCTACTAGATTATTTGACAAAAAATATAAAGAAAATATTTTTTTTGATACTAAAGCTAATAAGAAAAAGAAAATATTTTGATCTCAAATTTTCAACATTGTATCTTTTAGATATTGTCTCTTTTGAGTGTCGTGTAAGATCTCACAATTTTATTTTATTTTTGTTTGTAAAAAATGCTTATTAAATTAAAAAGTGTAAATATTGTATATAAAATATTAATTTTAATCACTATTTTTTTAAGTAATATGAAACTTTAAGATTTATTGGATCAAAAAAATAATTAGATCAACAAAAAGATATATCTGATTAAAATACATGTATCTAGTTGAATCAAATATATCTATTTTTATTAATCATACATTTTCATACAATTAAGACATAATGCATGTACAGTATATATATAATATAAAGATATTTTAGTATAAAAATAATCTTTATTTTTTCATTTATTTATTTTTTACATAAATCTTGACTCTTATACAGTTATAACTTATATGTGTGAATTAATTTCTAATAATTAATTTTTTTTGGGTACAATATTTCTAATAGTTATTATTGTTTTTGGTCATTTTTATTTGGGTTACCAACTTACCATAATATTTTCACACATGATTATTCTTGACTCTTATAAAATACTACACAAAGTATATTATCCTCATCAAGCAATTTTTTTCTAAGTCTTTGGCCATTTTATCCATATACTAAACAAAATTTAGAATGTAGTTAGTGAGTATTTTTTTTTGTTGAAGCTGAAATATCCACCGCCGAATACAGTGATTAATATATCATTTTATTAAAGGTGTTGGGTCAGTTGACTTGAAAATTTAAAGTTGTTTCATATTTAAAATAAAGATTAAACTTTCGACTCATGATTAAGGGCCTATTTAGTTCAACCGAAGGGAGAGGAGGTGAGGGGAGGGGAGGGATTTTTAAGGAGGTGAAGTGAGAGAAAATATAATTTATTATGTTGACAAAATTACCTACACTTTTTTATTAAAATCTTAAATTATTCCTGTTGGAATATTAAAAATTTAGGTTTTATTTTTGTGACAAAAAAAAAATTTAGATTTTCTACTCATTAGATTCTTTTTTGGTTATATATTCTTTAGTTTTTTTTTGGCGCAACATATCAATTATAATTTAATCTTTATTTTTGAGTTTATATGATTAAAGATAAAAAAGTAAATTAATTATTCGCTCCCCTCTCCTCGTTAAAAAGTTGAACCAAATACAAAAATTAAAAACATTCTCTCCGTTTCCATCCTCTCCTCTCCAAAACCCCGAACCAAACAAGGCCTAAGAGAGCATGCTTAACCACACAGTAGTAATTAGTGACTATTCTTTTTTTGATATATAAATAAAATGGCAAAATATCATAAATTCACACACACAAAATAGTGTGTCCAAGAATCGAACTTTGATCATGATATTTAATTTAATAATTTTAATATTTTCTATCAGTTGAATTAAAATTTCTAAATTAGACAAGTGAATATATAATAGGAAAGTGAGTGTTGCTCACCCTACTAAAAAATTTGAAATTGTTGACCGACCTATGGGAGTGAGCTAGTGATAATGACGCTTGTACTAGCAATATTAGTAGTACTTTATGCACCTTAATTAGTGTTTAATTACGTTTAAGAAAGTGATTAGTGATTGGCGTTTCAGTATTTATTTGGAGTTGTCATTGGAGTGGACGAAAAAGGAAAAAACCGAGAAAGGCTGCTACCTCCACCGTCTCCTCCATTTTCCATATTTGCTTTCTTCCACCCGCCGCCGTTGCATTCTATAGATGAAAGAGAGAGAGAAAATTAGTTAGATCTGGGCACGTGTCATCCCTACGTGTTGCATGAGTGCGATGATGCAATAGAATCAATCGACACAGAACAGAACAGAACCATCAGTCTAATCACCGCACCGCACCACCTACCAGTAGTACCATCACAATCAATGAAATCAACACAGACCTGTTTCTTTCTTTCCTTCGTTCATTGAACTTCAACCTGCATTTCATCTTTTTATCTTATCTTCTATTTTTCTTTTTAGATCTCTCAATAATTTTATTTTTTATATTCATTTTTACTAGACATTTTTAGCAGAAAACCCTAAAAATTCCGTACAGATTCACATTTGTTTTTATCCATATAATAACTGAGGATATATACATACACCTATCTTTTCCTTCAGATCTGATTCAATTCTTAACTGTTTCCACTTTTGGTTGTTTCTTCTTTTTTCTTGTTTTAGCTTTATTGGGACATTGAAATTGACAGAAGAGAGTGAGCACACAGAGACACTCGTTATAAATATATACCGGTATATTTGTGTGCTCACTCATCTTCCTGTCAACTTCCACCGCACCGGAGGAATTTATTTTTCTTATGGTGTTATGCTCCCATTCACATCTCCTTCCAATTCTCTCAGCCTCTCTCTAGGTAGATCGACACTCTCTTCTGCAACAGAATATATAATTATCAAACAGTGTTACTTAATTTGGCGTTTTTATGTTTTAATTAATTAATTTTTTAATCTACTATATATGAATATAGGTTACAAATATTTTATTCTATTTCATCACTAAGTCCAAAGATTCAATTCAATGTTATCTGTGAGTATTATTATTATAAACAGAAAGCGTTACTTTTAATGCATCTATCTATCTTGTCAGATTATAGTGGAAATTTCTTTATACATATATAGATTCTACATTAGTGTAGTATGTAACATTAATTGCATGAGATAAGGCTATTATTATGTTCCTCTCACTGTTGTTATCATCATCATCATCATCATCAACATCTTCATGAACCTGATTTCATATTCATATCCTTCCAACGAGGTTCACTTTGTTGTTATCTGGTGCTTTCAGGTTATGCTAGATTCTTCTGATTTCAATTTGAGCATTTTTTGATCTACTCACGGTAGGGTTTAACTCATAAAGTAGTAAGGAATAGAAAATATTAACAGTTTTTTCTTTTGATAATATATTATTCTCTACAACTTGTTTCCTGATTTTTGTTTTGATGCAGATGAAAGTATACAGATGGAATGGAAGTAACACCATGAATGTTCCTTTTAATTTGTTATCAAGTTTTATGGGAGGAAAAATTAATGCTGTTTGCAATTTTATTTTGGTTTGTATTTACTTTCTTGATAATTTTTACATTTAAGTGTTAAACTTAAACATATTTTTATGCAAATATTTTGTAAGTCAAAGTCAATATGATTTGACTAGTGGTAAGAAGTTTAGGTAACTAGTATGCATCTATATATAACTATAAATTTCATTTTTACATGAAATCATAGGTCTAAACTTCATTTTCACTGTAACAGTTGATAGCTAGATTATGTTAATCTAATGCTTTAGATTATATTTCATTAAAGAGGCCACATACCATACACAAAAAATACAAAGGTTTTGCAATTATCAAACTCAAATAAATATTTGTAGTTTCTATTTATAGCTTTATACTTTGTTTTTTGGAGCTTTACTTCATTGTGTCAGTATCCTATTTTTCACATTTATTTCCTTTAATAGAGTTAAAATATACATTACTATAAGTAGAAATAGAAAAATCAAGTGTGTTTTGGATGTGTAATATGTTGAGAGGAATGAGATAAATAAGCATGATTCCATTGTGTGCTGTGCTGCCCAAAAGTAAATCATTCCAATATTTAGATATTTTGATGTTGGAACTTGGAATGAACCAGTTGTATCCTATTGCTCTCAAAGAGAAGTATTGAAAAAGAAAAAGTAAAAAAGGGTGAGTATTATGTGAAATGGGAAATGCATTCTAATATTCTATCATATTTTAAATGATTCAAAAATGTAATTTGCAATGAATAAATTCATTCTATCTCAATTTAACCATTTCATTTTGTTCAAATATATAGACGGAGGAGTCTTGTCCGTGAAATTTACCTAGGAGGAGTGATCGCTTTTGGATGGATCCTATATTTTTTAGTATATTTGGAGAAGTCCTCCCACTGTTCAGGTTAGTGCCTTCTCTCCTGAAACTTCATCTTGGTGACATTCCTAGTAAGTGTGTAACTTGCCTCAGGAAGATATCATTCTTGTGAGATATTCACCTATTGCATGTGTTGGGGTGATGTGGATCCTTTTAGTTCAAGATAGGATTCTTCTTGAATGTTCTTATCTCACTATCTTGTCTTTTCTAATCTCCCTATATTGCTAATTCACTTATTTGACTACGTTTCTGTTATTTTCATCTCGCCTCTCGCCAAAGTGCCATATTAGTCTCACTACCACCATAGTTGCCTCTTGAGTTGTTATTGGAACTACCACTCTCAACGACTACAATAAGTCACACTACAAGATAAACTTATTTTTCTAACAAAACTTGTTGAGTGCTAATTAAAGCCCTTAAGAACTTGTTGAGGGTTTAACAAGTAAGAAAAGCCCTTCACAAAATTATTCTAATTAAAACTGACCAGTTGCAATCGTAGCTCTAAAAAACTATAAGAAAATAAGATTATTGAAAGGGCATCACTCTTTGAAATATCTAGAGCGGTTCTTGATCCAACAAGCCTAGGTAATGGCTGCCAAAAATGGCTTTCAACACACAATATAGCATTACACCAATAATAAACAATTACTCTCTCCATCTCATTTGAGTTATTCACATTTTTTAGGAAATGATTAGTTTTGTTAATATTAGTAATAAAATGAGTTTGGTATTTTCATTGGTGTTCTGTTTATATACGGCTCCTCTTTTACCAATCTCGGTTCGTTTTGTGCTAAGATCTATTCTTTTTAATAATATATTTGCCGTAAAAAAACAAGTAGAGAGAAACCACCCTTAAAGCACCACCAAGACCAAAGTTACTCCCTACAAACAATTACTACCTCCATTCCTTATTATAAGAGACAAATGGACTTTCTGGATTCATTAAAAAACAAATGAATTTGGATTCATTAATAGTCTAGATACATCGGTTTTTTAATGAATCCAAAAAGTTCATTTGTCTCTTATAATAAAGAACGGAGGTAGTACATGCTAAAGGAGAAACGTACCACTCATAATACGTCCATATCCCATTCTTAGATGTTGCCAAAAATAATTTTCAAAGTAACCTTAATATGATCCACCAAAATTGAGTCAACAGGAACCAAATTTGAAAAAATACACTCATTTTGAGTCTCCCAAATAGTCCATATCACTGAGTGTCAAATGAGAATAAGGTCATCCCAGGCTTTCTTGTTAGGAGCAAAGGAAGTAAACAATAGGGATACCAAATTACTATGCATGATCGAGGTTACACCTAATTAACTAGTGAAATAGTGTATAATTGGTTTGATTTGGTTTGCTCAAGGTTATTCCAAACACTATGGAGTTAGTTCCTTAGCTTCTTTGGGGCCCTTAAATACAAGAAAGCTCTTAAGGGGATTGTCATGCTTTGGCAAGTGGCGGGTTGGGTGATTTGGCGAACAAGGAATGATGCAATTTTCGCTCATGAAGCTCATGATATTAATGAAGCAGTTAAGAGAATCAAAAGTATACTCTTATCTTTGATTCTTGATTCGTTAAGCACAATGAGCATTTTAAGCAACATTAGCCAAGGTAAACACAATCACCTTAGATGGAGCTAATTAAGAACAATATATACGAGCACAAACAACAATTCAGAAATTCAAATTTAGACGAGGTAAAAAAAAAGAAGAGAGAGATTTGTAAGTTAAGCTTACTATGAACATATTTCTGCTAACACCGACCCACCACCACCTATGAAGCCCAGATACCTGATACGATACGAATACGGTGATACGAGAAAATTTTAAAATTTAAGATACAATAGGCTAGGATACTGCAATAAAAAAATTAAATATATAAATGCAAAATATATAAAACATAACTAAAATTGATAATAAAGAAACATTCACATTATTAAAATTATTAAAACAAGTAAATTATATATCTTAAATATTATTCAAAAAGCGAGTCATGCGCATCTCCAGTAATGTACAATAATTTTGTCACTCCTTTCATATATTCTTCATCTTTCTTTGACAAATATGAAAGTTGTATGCACATTAACCAAATCATTAGCCCTTTTGGATCCATTTTATATCTTTTCAAAGAATGGATAAATTATAAACATTGGATACTTCTATGATACATATCGGGAAGTATCTGACAAGTATCACAGAAGTGTCTGCTTTTTTTTATGCTTCTCTTATACGTATAAGGAAGTATCTGACGCGTATCAGTATCAGATACGGTTTCTGACACGATACTTGATCAATTTTGGAGTATCGGGGCTTCATAGACCACCAAGGTAGACAAGATCGCTTGTTGGATCGTAAGATCGTACGATCTTCGATTTTCTGCCAGGAAATGGTGCTCGATCTCACTCAAGATCGTGAAAAAGTTTTGGTAGACAAGATTGCGTGTTTTGAAGCACGATCGTAACGTGTTTCTCATGCTGGGCTGTTTTTTTTCGTTTCTGGGCTTTTGAAACTGGGTCGGGTTGCAGTAAAACCTAAATTAAAACCTCAATTTGTATATGATTTTGTTACCTGTAAACCCTAAACGCCTCCCAAAAGCAAATCACGATAACATGAAAACTCTAAACGTTCCTCTGCTACCCTTAACACTGGTGGCAACGACCACACCTCCTTGATTCCGCGCGTTTCATCGTTTCTCTCCTACCCTGTTTTATCGTTTTCAACCGCTTCCTTGTTTTTCAGTTTCATCGTTTTCAACCTCTGGGTTTTTCATCGTTTTCATCGTTCCTCTTTCACCCATCACTGTTTTATCGTTCACTAAATAATATGGCTTCTGTTTTATCGTTCACTGTTTTAGTCTTTGGTGAATATATTGGCTTCTGTATGATGTATGATGTATAGTCGTATAGGTACTTTTGGAACTTAGAACTTGGTTGATATGTACACCTTGTCACGAAATATTAATTAACTTACTTTAATGTTGTGATTTATGTTATTTTGTTTATATATTATAATTTTTATGTTTTTTTGTGTTATGATCCTCGTGTTACGATCTTTTTTTGGCCTACCGATCTTACTTAAGATCTCGTGTTTGACTACATTGTAGACCACCACTCATCCCTTATACTGGAGTGAGAAATCAATTCAACTAGTTGATCGGGTTAAGCTCTAAGATCGTTCTCCCAAGCAAAAAACCTCTTACCTCCAAGTGTAAGACCACTGCCAATCTGACCCAAACCAGAAGCCAACATATCAAACCCAATAACTCTTTTGAGTGGAGATAAAAGAGCCATAGTAAAATGGCTTTAAGAGTATCATTCCACAACCAAACATCATGCCAAAATGAAACAATAGTACCATCTCTCTATTTCTTCTTCACATAACCTGCAAAGTACAAACCACTCCACATCCGAATTAAAACAAAATCCTACTTTAGAATGAAATGTTGTTTCTATTATTGGGTGCTCAGATAACATGGCATTCTTATGAATGATAAATAAGCTAATTAATTACAAAAACAAAAAAAAATCTTTGTTTGGAAACAATGAATATTTGTACTATATTAGTTTGAATATGATTTTAGGCTGTCAAATTGAATTTGGAATTACAAGTATGTGCCATAATGGTAACCCTATCTGGTATCTATACTTGTTTATGAAGGTAAGGTTTGTGGATTTCCCTTTGTATTAATTAGAAGTGCTCGTACAGGACATACTCGAGATAAAGCAACGATCGATTTCAAGTTTTAACTAGCAGAAAAGGCAAGAAAAACTTCCTGCTACTAAAAGGAAATTAACTCTCACTCAAATAGCCTTCTGCAACAAAGGCACAAAACCCCTTCTGTACATCCCCTTTCCTAATTTTTCAAAGAAAACCATTTTGTTTGCGAATAAGTTTCATTTGCTTGTGTAGGTTATTGCTCTTCAAATGTAATGTTGTTTTTAGTTTTGATAACAGTAGAAACAAGTTTAAATATACTTGTATTGATGATTGTATAGTACTACTGTATTGACGAAGTTTTTACTAGAAATGGTTTTTGGCTCATGTCAAGGGCTTATTATAGAGTGTAGGCCAACCTTGTGGAATCTGTGTCAAGAAAAAATAAACTCTGTAGTATTGAAATTGAGAATTGATTTTGGTCCACCATAGAAGCTAGGAAATGAATTGCTTCAAGGAAAATGCACATACAAGATCTCAATCGCGCGTATAGTGGTTCCAAACACATGTTAAGAGAGTGGTTCCTTGCTAGGGCAAAAGGTGTAATTGTTGCATTTAGGAGTAATGACTTTTACTCCCTTGCAATGTACTTTAGGGTATAGTATAGTTGCTTGCTAATATGTAGTTGAGGTTGGTAGCCTTTAGCCAGCAACCTTGTTTTTCATCTTACCTCCTTTTGTTTTAGGTTGGAGTACCTTTAGTAATATTTAATGCATATTATTTTTTGTAGGAACTCTATCAAACAGCAGATATCATGACAACATATTCGTGATTGAAGGAGCAAAGTTCTTTATGTTTTCCACTCGCCTTTGAATGCGACAAACTTGCGTTGTCTTAATTTGCTCATGTCATATTTGCCTAATTGCCTTTGTGTTGGATTATAGTTCTCCCTTGTTAGGAACCGAATCATGTTTGTTGACTACATGGCATTTTCCTTCTCTGCTTGATATGAGGTACGTCAGAGCCGCTCGGATTGATGATTTTTTTTTTTTGAACGCCAAAATATTATTAATAAGATCAGTTTCGGCACAAGATGAACCGAAACCGATATAAGAGGCTACAGAACAAAGGCGCCGTATATAGACGGAACGCCAGTGAAAATACTAAAACTACGCTACCAAAAGCTCGGATTGATGATGAATATTGGTTTTGTAATCTAGGCAATCTGAAATGCTATAAATAAGATGTTGTCAACATTGGAGCCAAGATGTTTTTACCACAATTGAGCATGCTAAAGTGCAGACTTGGAAATGTTGAAGGAAAAAGGTAGACACTAGCCTATTTTATGAGTTTGTTACATTGTCTAGAGTTTAAGTTTCTAATTTATAGGTTTGTCTATTATAGACCTTCTAAAATGTTCAAAAGTACATTCTTATCATTTTTAGTAAAATAATGAATAAAACATTTTATTAAATCGGAGGATCATTTATTTTTATTATTTTGGCAAAGTGAGGGGTGATTCCTCAAGGGGTGCAAGAGCTTTGTCCATGTTGTGGCCAAACAATTGAATCGGAGGATCATTTATTTTTATTATGCCCATGTGCTTGGAAAGTTTGGACGGAGGTGTATAGATGGTGGGGGGTGGTTGAAGTGAGTCTGGATAATATGGGGACGTCGTTTCAAGGATTTTTAACCGGTCTAAAATTTCCCAAAAAGGCATATAAGGGGGTAGTGATGTTGTGGCTGGCGATCATATGGGCTCTCTGGCGAACTAGGAATGATGTAATTTTTGCAAGAAAATCGTTTGATGTTCAACAAACGGTGGAGAAAATTAAATGTATATCTTGGAAAAGGCTTTTGACAAATAAGTCGCATTCTCCTTGCTTATATTACGAATGGTGTATAAATCTTTTAGATTGTATAGTTAGATGATATGAGGGTTTCTTTTTTTGTGGTGGTGCGATAAGTGTTGGTTAGCCTAGGTTTATTTTTTTGTTTGAGCACTATATGTACTTATCATGCTATTTATGAATAGAGTACCTCTTTGTACTTTTCTAAGTTTTATATTTATAAAAAAAGTCTTTTGCTTGCTGCTCAAAAAAAAATATTTTATTAAAATTTATCAAAAATGATAACTGCTACACCCCCTAAATACTTCCAATTCAATACTAACCGCTAGGTTTTGCAATTTATTTTGGGCTGAAGGTTGACTTTTCCCCTTTCTTTTTTGGTTGACTAAGGGTTTTTTTTTTGTCAGCACTAAGGGCTTTCTTTAAATCCTTTTTGTGTGTAGATTCTATTTAGTGTTTAAATTAAGAGTTCTCTTTTCTGTGTGTTTATTTTATTTTGTATCATAAAATAAACACTAAATTAGGTCTTATAATTTTTTGCAGGGCATTTGTGCTAGATATTTTCTAATCTCAGCAGTTGTGCAAAATCATGTTGTATAGACTGCATAAAATGTAGTACTTGATAGTTGATGAACCTTTTCACAACATATACTTGAGATAGACATTTTAGAGCTCAGTAATTAGCTAGGCCCCAATTGGAAGTTAGAGTAATTGAAACTCATAACAAATTTTATGCATGATTACTTGGTTACATTTTAGAGGAAACAAAATTGATTTTGACATGTTTAATTGTTTAAAAGTTGTATTGATTATGTTCTTAAAATTGATTCTATTTAAAGTTTTTTTTTTTAACAGCAAAAATTTTATTGATAAGAAATGTAAAGTACAACGAGTACACAACATTTCAAAGGCAAGAAGAGAACCAGGCTAACCATACAACTAGCCTAAGCCATTATACAAAGCCAAAACAGAAGGCAAAAGCAAACAGCAGAGGAACACAAATACAACATCCGGAAGACAGAAACCAACAACGAAGAATCACACACGCGCACAGCTAGCCACCAGACACCGCGCCAGATAACTACTACAAGGCGAGGCAATGCCAAGGAGCAGAAGAAAGACCAGAGAAACTTACGGCCTCGTCGATGTTATTAAAGATCCGATCTTTTCGAGTTTTCCAAAGAACCCAAAAAGAATAGCGAAAAAAAATTGTAGTTTATCATTCTAGAATTAATTTTTATATTTAAATTGTTTGTTAAACTCTTTTATAAAAATTTATCTAAATATAAATCATGTTATTTTCAACTCAATTTTAATCAAAAAGAATTATACAAAAAAATTTTCACCATAAAATCAAACCTACACTTTGAGTAAGATGTGGTAATAATATTGTGAACAAAATAACATTATTTATAAAATATGTTTTCCATTATTTTCTCTGGCGAAGTGGCTCTTTAAACACACGAGTCGATAAATATCATTTCCTTCTCTCTATTCTGATTTTTCCATCTTTTTGCTGTGGTCTACTGACGTCTTCTTAAATGACGTCCTTTGTTACGTACATGCACTGAATTTAACCTTTATTTGCTGTTAGTACTATCAATCAGTATCATATGAGTTGTACTAGTACTAGTAATTAGTATTATTGTCTCTTCAAAGTAGCAGAAGCTAATAACGTCAAATAGTAGCGTCACATAACGTAGGATTCATCCTAAATAAGGATTGTATTTTGCTTTGGTGCTATAATTTGTTCCATAATTTTGGGTTTATCTGTTTTTTTAATGGTAAAATCAATACTATAGTGAAGAGAAAAAATACCTATTATTGTCAAAAAAAAAAAGAAGGAAAAAATACCTATTATTTTATGTTTTTTTATTAACTATCTATAAATAATAGGACATTGCATTATATACACAAGAGACCAAGATTCGAAGTTCAGTCATTCCACTTATCCATCACGTGAAAAAGAATTTGGTTTAGATGGATGACCATAAATAGAATAATAAAAATCATCTCTATTTGGCTAATGTTTTTCTCTCGAATACTTTCCCAACCAAACAAGAGAGGACGTCTTTAAATATAAGTCTCTTTTCAAATTACTAGTATTTTATTGCTTCTTTTATAAATAAACTCATAATAACTAATATCACTAAGTGTATTAGAATAAGAAAAATCACGATTAAAGAGTATTTAGGTATATCCATACATAAAAATAAAATGACACATTAACTACACTAATAAATTTTCTTAGTGTTATATTTTGGGACAGTAAACAGATTATAAAGTTGATGATTCAAATTAGTGTAGTCCAGTGCTTCAGTAGTTTAACAATACATTATACAGATATATAAAGTAGACGGACAGCTAAAAGAGTGAATTCAAAATTTACATTAACAAAATCCTGTCTAAAATGTGTACAGGATTTAGCATATTTATCTGACTTGGGCATCCTCCTAACATGTTAAGCATTTTTTGAAAGAGCTCCAGCTGCAAAAAGAAGATTCCTTCGAGAAAACTGCTTCCAAGAACAGAATACAAGCATCAAATCAAAAGATTATCGATAATATCTATATGGATAAACATATGAACATACAATACTGTTCATTTACCCGTAAAGTGTTAACAGGCGTAGATTTGGTTGGTAGGGTCTTCAGCGATCGGAGTCTGTTGGTATTCCCGGTTCTAATAAAGGAAAATTAGTTAGTATGAGAACACAATTCTTTATATTTTGCTGTGTTAGACAAACTTACTTTTCTTCAGTTCTTGAAACCTTGGTGCTCGTATTTACATCCCATAGTTTTACAGTGCAATCAGCAGATCCAGATGCTAGAATAGAACCTTCAGAGCTGATACATTCAGTCATTATGAATAGAATTAGTTTAAGGTGATGATAGCAAACCTCAAGACCTTTATTTTCCACAAGAAGTTAATATATTTTGATTGAGGTGGGGGATCACCTGAAAGCGAGTGACCAGACACATGATGTGTGACCAACCAAAGGTGTGACACAGCGGCCACTAGAGAGGTCCCACATCATGATTGTGCCATCTTCATCACCAGATGCCATATAGCGACCATCAGGAGACATTGACAAAGACAAGACCATACCCCTGTGACCAACAAAAACCCGGACACACTCTCCGCTCTGCACATCCCATAGTCGAACTGTTTTGTCACTGGAACCAGTTGCGATGTAGTTGCAGTTGGCATGCCATTGAACGCACTAAATAAGAGCAAACAGGCAAGCATTCTTAAACCACAAATGCACAAATTTTCTGAAGCAGACAAGATGTAAATACAGAATCAAATGAGCTAGGAAAACATATAAACCCTGAAGAGAACATATTCTGGAGAAAAATAGAACAAGAGAAAGCATCGACTACTAACTCACATCAACGTCAGACAAGTGTCCTGCCATTATTCTTAAGGGCTGTATCCTGTCCATGGACCAAATCCTAGCAGTTCTGTCATGTGAAGAGCTGGCAAAATAATGCCCCATGGGACTAAACTGCATCCAGAAAAAAAAAGAAATAAACAACAGTCTTTCAAAATACATATGCATACAATATCTTGCCAATCTCACTCGGGGGACGGTGAAGACTAGTATATAGGAATGTCAAAGCATAAAAGAAAACAATCCTAATAATTCTAGACACACATATCTATAGATAGCCTCTAATACTCCTATTCTTTTGTACAGTTATTTGCTTTCACTAAATGAATTTATTCTCATATTCATTCATATATGCATACAATCAGAAAGGTGCAAGAAATAATGTGGATCACATTAGTACTATGAATGACTTACATACACGCACAAGCTCTATTTGTTCAAAGCAAGTGGAAAAATTTAATATATCACATGTTATTAAATTTATTTATTTTTAATTATTTCATTCAAGTATTTGGCATGCTTTTCTACATTCATCATCAAAATAGAATATTCAGAAGAAATGATTTACTTGAACATCCCAGACAGGATAATTGTGGCCCTTGTAACAAACAAGATTGGCATTAAGCTTTGTGCTCCATAAACGAACTGCATAATCCATTTAAAATTCAAAATTAAAACTACAATATGAAATAAACAAAAAAAAAGTCAAAAGCAAAGAAGAAACATTGGGAACAAATAATAAAATGAAATTGGTAAACATACTTGTTGAGTCTGCTGAGGATGAAAGTATAAAATCCCCAACAGGACAAAAAGAGGCTGCATAAACAGGCCCTGAGTGACCTTGAAACAATGTATACTGTCTTTTCCCACCACTTTTCCCAAGCATTTGTTCATTTTGTGACGTATCATTCTCACCCTGTGAAAGAGCTGAGGATGGCAGAATTGATAACAGATCAATTATAGAAGGAAAAAAATGCATGAATATTTGTTAACATCAATTCAGTTTTGGCTATCTTCAATGTAACTATCACATCCTTTCATAGAGGCTCCGGTGCTTTAAAGTTTTAGCAAATTGCATATAAATCCTTTTATGTATGCATATAAATTATAATAGCCCCTCTTTGGTATGCATATTAATAACATCTCTTTTATGTTTGGGTACTTATGACCCGTTGGACAGCAGCACAAGAAAGAAACCCAAAGATCTGCTCCTTATATCCTTTCCCAAAAATTTGGAAACAGAATGACCGTATTGACTTCTGTCATATTCTTAAACTGCCAAAACTTTTTCTACTTGAATTTAGAAAGTAAATAATCTAATAGACAATGCACCAGGAAGGGATAGTTCAAGAAAGTCCAAGCCTAAAATTCCATGACAATATACAGAGGCGTTCCTCAGAACCTCTTGTATGTATGATACAGTGAAAAGTTTTGTAATATACTACAATACTCCTTCTGGCTATATTTATAAGCAAAAGTGAACTTTATAGACTCATTGAATGATTGATGTATCTGGCCTACGTTCATACCAAATACATAAGTTATTCAATGAATCTAAAAACTTAACTTTTGCTTCTAAATAAGGCTGGAGGTAGTACCAGAGTATCTTTCATTAATATATAAGTTAATGCACTCAGTGCATTGTTTGAACTATATTGGATCAATTAAGCACGTTAAAAAATGGTCTTTTAACCATTATACTAACAAAGAATGTAAGAGCCATAGATTAATCTAAACAAAAGAAATATCTAAATACAAACTCACAACTAGAGGGTTGTTGTCCAAGCTTTGCCATATCCCAAACCTGTGCATACAATTCGGAAAAATTAAATTCAATAATCAAACAAGATAAAACTCTATTGAAACTTGAAAGAGGGTTTCCTTCCCCAAGGAAGGATGATAGGGAAAGCAGAATAAAAAAACCTTTAGTGATGAGTCAGAAAATCCTCCAGCAACCAATGATCCGTCATGGGATATTGATGAACAGCTTAAACTGAGATAGTTGACCAAAATATTAGCATTATAAAACAGAAGTGAACATAGTAAATAATATTGAAAAATATGTATTAGACATTACCCATTATGTGTATTAATAAAAGTATAAAAGCTAACTGATGGTAGTGCAACACTGCTAAGTTGTACACGGTTCCTTAAATCTTCAAGGATAGATTGTTCTACCTCTGTTGGGCTGCAACAATTCAACACAATTAAATTAAATGGAATAATGTTACAAATTTACTAGTAATTAAAAATCTGACATCAAATGTTAAAATCTTAAGTAGGTGACAAATGACATCTTCATTCAATATCAAACAATTTTGGAGGATTCATTTTTATTCTTCTCCTATTTGTCCTTCTCTCCATAATAGTTTTATGTTCTTTGTTCCTCCACCTCAGAAATATTTTTTTCAAAAAAAAAAATTAGAAAAGAAAAAACAGCCTAGAGCTTGAAGGAGGGAGCTATCCTCCTCAACAATCTTCTTAGAAAAATTTTCTCGCTATATGGTCTAAAACAAGCATTCAACGTAAAACAACAATCTCTGTTCCTTCAACATACATCTATATCACAAATTGAAATTTAAACTGACAGAGCCAGTAGGATGTACCAGTAAGTGTTTTTGGTCTCAAACAGAATATAGTAAGAGTTCAGCCTAATGAATATGTTGAGTACATTCTCAAAGTATATAAATTTACTCTAACGTAAATATTGATCTTTGTTGTTCCCAACCAATTGCAATGTTAAAAACAAAGAATATTGCAGGCATTAAATCCTGCTCTCAGAAATGTAGTAAAATCTATAAGCAGAACAGCTAAAAATGTAAGCATAATTTGCATTTGAAGTTTCGAGTTTCGACAATAACAGGGAAAAGGCCTTATTGGAATTATGTAGCTTTTAAATAATGAAAACCCCTCTCAAAGCCAATCAATCATAATAATTATATTTTGTCAAAAAAAAATCATAATCATTATATCATTGAAAATGTTTAAATCATAACTATTTCTAAAGTCATACATATGATTTATTGAAAAAGTAAAATGTTTTACATCAAGAATATCAAAACTAACTCTACGTTAATAATCATTTAATTGTTTTAGAATAGTGTTATTAATGTTGACTCCGTAATTCCTAATGAAATGAAAAAATTAGCATAGTGCCTTCATTGCTCTCTGTGTGTGTGTGTATACATTCTATATCGAATTTTACATAAAATAAAGATTTCAGCTTGAGAACATACATTACAGGCAAGGGGAGTTCTGATTTAACACGAGGAGCTGCTGGTACAGGGATAGCTTCAGGCTTTGCAATTTTCCCTGTTGCACTTCCACCCTTGTCCTTTTTCATCTTTTTGACTGAAGCACCTTGCTTGCCTACTTCAATGGATCTTTTCTAAAAGAAAATCATGAAAATAAAAGTAAGAAGACCCCTTCAAATAATAGATTATAGAATAAGAGTAGCAAAAAAGTCTTTGATTGAAATTCATTTAAAAGAAATGCCTAGGTTCAAGGGATATATAGGACTGGACTACCGTTTGTAAGAATGCATGGAAATACATAAGAGTCAGAAGTGTACTCTTAAAAAGATATACCTTACTCTCATCATTCTCCCCCTCTTTTGCTTCCCCGTCGCCCTTTTCAGAGTCTGAAAGCAAGGCCGCAGGCTTTTCCGGCCGATCTTCGAGCGAGTCTTCAAGCAACTATTGGACAAACACATTTAGATTGAAACCAGATAAGTAATTAATCCATCATTAGTAATTTAAGTCAGAAAAGGCATTCATTCAAAAACTATAATGAAGAGCACTTTTGAAGCTTCCAGAGCAACAGATGCACCGCCTTTGTTGCTCAAGAACAGCCATTACCAGTTGAAATTAACGCCATACACCAAGCATGGTGAGGGACTAACGGTAAATCTGAACTTGATTCTTGGCAAGGAGATATACATTTTACATTATACACGATAACCCAATACATCGAAAATAGACCGTTTGTACCATTGCAAAATAAATAACTAATTTAATATTAGTAGAAACTACATCAGCAAGAAAATTCCTTAGTCAAATTTTGGAGATATAATGGCCTCACCCCCCAATGTATTTCTTTCTGGTTTGTCTGGTTTGCTGCTTCATGGCTGCTTCCAGTAAGGGTAACAGCCTCTGGATCATCAGAAATCAAGCTAGGTTGCCCAGAGGTAACTATAATACAAAAAGAAAAGGGGAGATGAAGTATGGGCAATAACAAGAATTTTACATGAACAAACAAAGCTCAAAGTGAATGAAAGTACCTTGGAAGTTAATATGCTCATTGATTATACCAAGTATAGTGGTGGATTGAGTACTATGTAGATGTTGCAGCAGAAGTTCATAGGAATACTGGTAAAACAATACCCATTATCAGCTAAGTCCATTACAGAGAAATGCAAACGCCACAATGGTATAAGCAAAGAGAAGAAGACTAATATAGTTAAGTAAAAACAGGGGAACCGAAGAAGTGATCTCATTCAGAAGAGTCCATAAATCTAATGCGGTGTAGATAAATTTCATACATCAATAAAATAAAATAGTATAAGCTAATTTTCACACTTGCACATAACTTCAACTAAGCCCTTAGAGTTACATGAGCCAAATCCACCATGACAAGGTTAAACAACAATAACAACAAACCATAACTAAGAGAAGGATGAAAATTGTAGTAATCCCAATTTTCCCCGTCCAAATTAATACGATAGACCTGATGCTCAAACTCCAAAATGAACATCTGATAACATTAAATGACACTAAGAAGATGAATAGTTGCCACCAATGCATTTGACGTCAATATCCAATATAGTGTTAACTAAATCACAGATATGAGTTTGTAGGTAAGATAAATGTATGTGGTATGACATCATGTATAATTTACAATCGAGAGGTTCACACCAAGGTGGTATGGTATTCAACGTGTTGATAGGTTTTATTACAAATGAAAAATATCTGTTTGAATAAATGAAAAACATCTATAATTTTTGTGGTGTAACTATTGTGGAATTTCTTAAATTATCTCCTAGGATTAGTTTCCAGTTTTCACGTTACTTGATATTTCATGGTTTATTTCCTAATTTAAATAGGATTAGGAGTCTAGTACACCATGATTAGTTTCATATCTTAATTATGATTAGGAGTCAAGTATCAAGTATTAGTATAAAGTATGAATAAAGATTAATGCTTAATCATTTGTATGATGAACCCACAATCACAATTCACAATTCGTAGTCTTTGGTTCATGCTTTTCCTTTCCTTATCTAAACGTTGTAACTTCAAATTTGGTACAGGCATCCGGGTGTGACCGCATATTTTCACTTCTGCTCTTTCAGGATTACCGTTCTCAGTGGTCCAGTATATGAATACTATCGCCCTTTATTTATTTATACTACATCCTGCCTACTAGAATACACCTTTAAAATAGATGGTACTTATGTGCTCCTAACAATATAAGGTCTTAATCGAACACAGAAGACAATATATGGAAGGTGTACTCAATTTCAGGAGGCGTCTGAAACTAGTAGAGGAAAATTTTATTTCAATTTGAATATACACAAATTGAAGAAAAAACATTATAATATAAGTATAACAAATAAACTAAACCAGGAAATAAAGATATTGTATTACCTCACATATCTTTATGTTGAATTTGCTCTGCCTTAGTGAATGAGCAAATTCCATTTCCTGAGTAAAAAGAACATCATGGGATTCATCAATACAAACTGTTGATGAATGATGATCCAACTGGTGGAAGTAAACTTAGAGAGTACTATAAGATTTTAGAAGAAACAAACCCTCAAATGAGTTGGAGAAAGAACTCCTTCTAACTTTTGAATGTCACGCAAGTGCATCATTTCATGGTCTTCACGGAAAGTATTGAAAAAATTCCTAGCTGAGAATATAAAAAACATAAGAATTTTATAAAAACACACTGTGCTTTATGGCTCACATTTAACCTCTATTCGAATAAATAGCTTAATTAAGTGCTTATATAAAAGTTATTTATACAACAAAAGATAAAATAAAATAAATCAAACTGTTTTCATATAAGCTATAACTTGTTTATTAACCTATCTTGTAGATATTATGGAAATAAGCTGAAAATAGCTTATGGATGTCATAAACTATAAACTATTTCTATAAGTTCTCTCAAACAATTTCCTAGGTTACTATACCAAAAAATAACCTCAAATAAGTCAATCCAAACAACACCTTAAAACTATTCTAGTGTGTGCATACTTATCAAGTTGTTATACCTTCTTGAATATGCCCTTTTGCAACGAGGTCCATAAAGCAATGGATAAACACCGGATAAAGCACACGAAGCAACTCATGCTGAAAGAAAGTAACAAACAATGTAATAACAACAAAAACTAAATCAATTTTAAATAAATAAATTCATCAATTATACAATGTATTACCCTGTATAAATCTAGTGAAGAATAAGTCCATGTTCTTAATCTACTATATCCATTATGATACCTTGCAGGACCATTCTCCAACCTGCAAAATGCAACACATTACGTGATTACGTAAATTACATGAATTAGAATCAAAATTAGTTGCAGGAATATAAATTAGGGTTAAGAATGAAGAAATTACTGAGCAAATGCAAGAAGGTGATTGGCAATGTCAGGTTCCAGATTCGAATTAGAAGATGAATTGGTTTTGTTTTGTTGAAATTCTTCTTGTAAAACTTTTTCGGTTTGTATGAACCCTTTCTTCTTCAAGTATGCGGTTACGCAATCGTGAATATCTTCTTTGTCCATTGTTTGATTACAGATTTATAGCTTCAAACTCAAAATCGCTTTCACTTCACTTCACGATTCTTGGAGAAGCGGTTTTGTCTGAAAATTGATTATGATTTCGTTAGGGTTGTTTCGGGAATCAGATCTGGTAAATGGGCTTGGGCTTTTGATATTAGGCCTTAATTCTTTTATGTTAGCCCACACTGAAATATGTATAGGGATTCTATTCTATTTACACACTTATTTTACTTTATCTTTATTTTTGTTTTTTTTTTAACTATACGGATTGAGTTCGACTCTACCTCAAAACCATGATTCAAAAGAGAGAATTATTCAATTCTATATAAACTCTCACACTTGGCTCACGACTTCCAATGTGGGACTCCAAGTTGGGTTAATGAAGCCCAACTTGCACATAAAAATCGATAACAAATCCGTCCGCTGAATAAGCGGCATCCCAACGATTCATTTTTCCCATTTTTTCGGTCCCCATGCACAAGGATCTAAAGTTTCTTCTATTTTTTGTTTTCAAAATGGTTTTTTTAGTGTTAACTTGTTGGTTTTCATAGAAAAGCAATGTTCCTTCGAAAGATAAATATTTTCTGGACAAAAATTGTTTCATTAAACAATTAAATTTCAGTTTTCCTAAATGATTCATTTTTAAGTGAAATTTATTAATTACTTGAGTTCAATAACTTTTGATTTTTAAAAATGGTCTATTACGGTACAAATTTCTAAATAGTATTTTGTATAAGTTATTAAAAATTGTATATCATACCATTACCATGTTAAAATTTTATTATACTAATATAAAATAAAAGGTCGTTTAATGTAAAAACGAATAAAAAAAAATTAGGTGTAAAAATAGAGTTTTATTTTTGGTACGTAAATTATAAATACAATTGAAACTCATACTCTACAAAATCTCATACTCGAATTTAAAGAAATCCATATTGTGAGTTTATTCATGTTCAACTATTTATGAACAATATAAAAAAATTAGCAGAAAACAATAAAGAACACAATAAAATTTGTTTATCCAGTTCAGTCAAACCGACCTAGTCTGGAGGAGAGAGCAGCTCATCCATTCCACTATAATACTTTGAGTCACTTTACAAAGAATCTCAATAAGGACGACAAAAGATAGTCTTCAAATTTAACTCTACCCTAATCCCGAGTTTATGAAGAGTAATTCTCCGACCCTAGTAATTATACCAAGAGAAAACCCCTTTGTTATCTCTCTGAATCCTAGTCTTGTGTTGGTCTCCAAAACCCCTGTGTCAGTCTTGTTTTTTAGGGCTACAGTTTTCAACTTTCTCTGTCAAGTTTTTCAATGAATAAACAACTTCTATTTATAAGAAAATATATCACTGGAAAATAGGACCAAATCTGTTTTAAAATAAAACAGAATTTTACTTTGTTTGAAATGTATCTAATTTAAAACTAAACAAAATCTTTCTTTGTTTTCAAACATATCTAGTTTAAAAACAAACATAATTTTTATCCCTGATTTTCAAGTCATTCTTCACACATTATAAGTGGTCACATATAAAGGCCTCTAAATTTTATTTTGTTTTTTAAAAATAAAATACATTATTAATAATACTATAATAATCAGTTTATGCACAAGACAAGACTAATAAGCAAGGAACTACAAAAACAAAGACCTCCGAATATTATTTTCTTGCTAGTTTATTTCTAATAAGGGCCATTGAGAGTTTCCTGTGTAATTTTTTTTTTGGAACAAAGTTTCCTATGCACTCTTAAATCAAATTCCAGCACGCAACATGAATTTTCCCCCAAAAGTTGCATCATAAATCTGTTTGTCTGTTGCTTATAACAAAATACTCATTAACATCTATGTGTAATGAAACAATTTAATTAAAGACAAGTTCACTGTTCATATATCGTCCTATATACGAGACTGAGCAATTAGAGTATTATGCACGAAATGCAAATTTTCAAACTATACTATTGTTGTATAATAATTGTTGATATATAATACTAGTTCACAGGACATAAGTGAGCTAAATAATGGAAAAATAATATAGTCAATGAGCCGCAATGTTTGAGTCTTTGGACATGCAAATGGACAACATGGTAAAGAAGCAAGTTCCAATCCAAATTCTAAAGTTGAAGTCAAGGTCCATGAAGAGTCAACTTTTCTTTTAAAATTGATGTTTTTGTTTTTTTCTTGATTTAAAATTGATGATCATTTTCCTTCCATTTGCGCGTATGTTCTTTTTCCGTTGCCTCGCAGCCTAGTACTGATGTTTCTCGAAGTGTTACCCACGTGGATATTTTTTAATAATTTTTTTTAAGATTAACTTTAAAACTTGAAAAAAATATTAATTTTAGTAATTAAATTAAGCAAAATTATGTATTCTTAGTCCTTTACTATCTTAATGTAAAATTTGTATTTTTATATTTATTAACGTGTGACTTTTTATGTTAGCTATACCTTAGTTTACCTTAGTTTGAAATATTGTCAATTATGGGGTTTTTGTAGACTTGATGGTTCCTGCATTAGTGGTTTACCCTTTGAAATTTTTGTCCTATCATTATGGAAATTGATTTGCAGGCTTCAATTTTATCGTGGGCAGTGTCGTATGTAATATGTAGCTGTCAATTTTAATTCAAATTCGAATCAATTGAATTTCTGGGTGGGCAAAGTTTTCACACTGCGTCCCAACTAATTTTCTCTGTTTTTTTTTTAGTTGAGGACTTATATAGAGGATGATGTTTCATATTAAATTGATTTAAAATAAAATTATAAAGGCTGTGTTAAAGACACGTGTTAAGAAATTAAAAATGATACCTCAAAAAAAATATTAAAAATGAAAAATTTGTATTAAAAAATATAATATTTTGATTTTTGTAAAGTAGAATGTATAAATCTTTTAGATAAAAAATATTTTATTAGGTTCCTTAACATGTTTTTTAGGATACATTTTAACATTTTACAAATTTAAATGGATCTACTTCTTTAACTCTTTACTAAAATATAAGTTGATCTACCAAGGTGAAAATGTACTATATATAAAATTAGTGCATATTTGATATCACGACATGATATGAGAATTACGGTGAATTACGATGATTTTATAAAATATATAAATTGTAGTTTTCTACAAAATTACAGTGGATCGTCGTAATTCTAACATTGTTGGATTTTATGGATTAACCTTAATTAATAAATAAAATAAGAAATTATTATATCAACTATTTATATTTTATTATGATATATTGCACTATATTCTAATAAAATGATATTTATCTATTGGACTGTAATTGGGAATAAACCGTGATGGTTGAGTTGTTCTCACATGTAAGCCTATTGAAAAGTCCTTGCCACCACCGATGAGTATATATATTAACCATCTCATTAAATTAACATTATCTCTGAACATTAGACTCATCTCATCAGTGAGAGGTAGAAAAATTCCCAACCCTAATAACTTCCTGATTCCTTCTTATTCAATCCCTAGTGTGAAAATCTACACCACTATATTCTATAATCTATTATTTGAAGTAGATATATTATAATTTGTATTTATGATTCATTAGCTATTCTATCAGATTTTCTTCTGACACATCTAATATCAAACATAGGCTTAAAGAATCTTTGATCATCCATTATTTATTTTTCTAAGAAAAATAGATATTCACAAAAGTTATTTTTTTATTATTGAACAACTGGTACTCTAACCTAGATATAAATTATATACATCAATTATTCAATAAATTCAAAAAATAATATTTATTTATAAATAAGATCGAAAGGAAAAGAGTATATATAGTTTTGGTGTATCAATATTGAAGTTAAAAAAAAAAATGGGTCACGTTATGGATAGAATTACTAGGTATAATTTGAGAATCCGTGGGGATTGAGTAACCATCCGACAAAACGAAATCACCAAAAGTCCAAGATAAGCAGTAGACTTGGGGGGTTTTCACAAGGAAAAAATTGGTTTAGTTTTAGTTAAGAGAACGGTCAAGTCAATAAGGAAGAAGACGTAGATATATAATGATTGTGGAAACATCTCTTTGGCAATAAATGCACAACTACACTCATGAATGCCCCCATCTAAGTTAATGAAATAATGTTCAAGTCAGTCAATGGGAAACATTGATCAACTTGCCTTTTCCTTCATCACAAAGGATGGATGAGATTGACAACTCGGATATTCTTTAATTACCATGATAGCTATTTTTTTATAAACAAAAGTTTAGTGCAATCTATAAATAATTTAGTAAGACTTGGGGAAAGAAAGAAGTGGCGCCTTATTTGGAGTGATAAAATTTAAAACAAGTGATTGATGTTGAGTACTAATGAATAGGTGATATAAGTATTTTAACACTCAAGTTAAAGTTAGTATGAGAATGTAGAATAAAAGAATTTTACGATTAGGAATAGTATATTTTGTAATGTTGCATAACACTTTTTATAGGAAGGTGAAAGTGTCGTTGTATAATTGATGGGTGACACTGTTATGACGATACTCATCAATGTCGAGTTCTGACACCATTGAATGTTTGAGGCGTTATGATTCAAGTAAATTTAAAGGCAATCAATATTGTTTGTGAGGAAACTATCAATTAGATTAAATCAGATAAATATTTTTCTTATTGGATCTTAGTACTATTGAGACCGAGTTGACATGACGGACATGAATTTTGTGTTAGTCTAATATGAATATATATTTAATTTAAAGGTTAAATTGACAGATATTTTAGATCAAAATAAATAAAATATTTTTTAACTATTTTGAAATAAATTTATAAAAAAAAATACAAGAATTATATATTTTGTTTTTGTTTGTATTTTTTATTTAACAAGCAAAAATGAGTAAACTTTTGTCTGTGTTGAATGCGTGTAAATTCCGTTTGCATAAACATAATAAACTATAGAAAGCCTAGTAAGGACGAAATTGCATGAGATGAAACTTCTTTCTCACCTTTCTCATCTTCCTCCTCATTTCCTCTCTCTCATTTCTCTTAGTATATATGTATTTCTATCATCGGATAATTTTATCTCACAAATCATTCACCATATATAAATTTAATTAATTTGCCTCAACCATTTTTGTCTTTGTGTCAAATTGATCTATACTACATATACATGGAACCAACATGTGTGGATACTTCTCTCAACCTTAACATTGTCCCTGTTGCTACGGTTAGTACTATATAGTACACTGTACCAAACACAATATTTATTTTTTTAATTCTCTTTTCCGTTAATTAATTATATAACATAACATGGTTACCACTTAACATAACATATATTGAAAAATTAATAACTTATGATGATGATTATGATAATTCAGGACGTTGGTGATGAGGTTTTGGTTGAAGAGTTGGAGCGTATAAGTCATGAGAACAAGAGATTAACTGAGAAGCTGAGCTACATGTGTGACAATTATATTGCTTTACAAAAGCATTTGAATCAATTTAATAACCAACTAATTAGTCACACAAATTTTGAAAATGAATCACCGTCGCGGAAGAGAAAAGCCGAGAGCATCGAAAATCATATCCATCGATTAGGTACTAATAATATTGGCTATGCTATTGCTGAGAGCAGCACAATTACAACTGATCATCAGGAAGCGACATTCAAACACAACAATAACTCGCCGAAAATTTCCAAGGTTCTTGTACGGACAGATGCATCCGATACTAGCTTAGTAAGTTCTGCAATTTTTCGCATGTTTGAATATATTCACTGTGATACCATATATAAACATAAATAATAGTCATATGGTCGTTAAAATTTAATTTTTGGGGCTAGTATATAATAAGATTCATTTTTAAGGTTCTCTAGCTTGTACTAACTATGGTTGTTTAATTTATTTTTGGGTATTGATCAGTGTGTGAGAGATGGATATCATTGGAGAAAATATGGTCAGAAAGTTACTAGAGATAACCCCTCTCCTAGAGCTTACTTCAAGTGCTCCTTTGCTCCTGGCTGCCCAGTCAAGAAGAAGGTATATATTTAATCAATTAGCATTAATAATTTAATATGGTAGTGTCATCTCTCATTCACACTGAATTGCCAAAATGTTTCCTGCAATTTTGGAGCTAGAAAATCTAAAATAAAAATTATTACCTTATCCACTTTTTTTCGCAAAATAATATACAATTTCTAAAACCAATTTGCCGTCCTATTTAGATCCACCATGCGTTTAATTCGTCGAAAATATGGTAGGACGGGCTAATTCATGTGGTTGAGTTCAATGTTCGAACTAACAGTCCGTCCCACACTTTGGTGGACTGGGCGTTTAAAAATATATATTTTTTTTCATTGATAGGGATCATAAAAGTCCATAAGTTTGTAATGTTAATTGGAACAATTTTTTTTAAGTTATTCATATAATTTTTTTTTAAGCAGCTAAAAAGATAAAATATATTAATCCCATAGAGTAGCACAATGAGTGCTCAATCTTTTTTTTTATGGCCTCAAGGAGTGCTCAATCTATGGCATAAAGAGAATTCGTTACAAGTAAAAATCAAGCCAAAACGATCACAAAATACCACATCCTCCCAACCACAAAAGGACTATTAACCAACCCTTCCTCCTAAACAAGCTAAAGGGTGGACCGACCAAGAGCTAAAATCATAAGAAAACATATTACATTTCACTCTTAACCATAGAGTTGGGAATAGGTCAGGCCAGGCCAGGCTTTGGCAGGCCTGAGCCTGGCCTACGAAATTTTTTTAGGCCTAAGCCTGGCCTACTTAAAGTTAAATTTTTTGGTCTGACCTGGCCTATTTAAAAGTCTGACCTAGCCTTATAGCCTATATAAAAGCCTATATAACATAAAAATTTCAATTTTTTTTTATTTTTTATAATATAGTTTATATTTTTTCTTAAATTCGCAATATAGTTTATTTAAAAGCCTACACTACATAAAGACTTTTTATATTCTATATTACAAGACAATTATTTTTTATTTTATCTTTTATAAAGCACAACTATAGGATATAAAAGTAAGTTTTAATAATTATATATATTTTTATATGTAAAAAAACAATTATATATATAGGCCGGCCTGTTAGGCTTCGTAGGCTTTTCATAAAGCCTAAGCCTGGCCTATTTATATAAAATAGGCTATTTTTAAAGCATGAGCTTGACCTTTTTAGTAAATAGGCCGGTCTGGCCTGAGCTTGTGTAGGCTAGGCCGTAGGCCCTGTAGGCCGGCCTGGCCTATTCCCAACCCTACTTAACCACCACCACACATGTAATTTTATAATTTTTACCAACTGCTCCCCATCAAACGGTTGTTGCTGAAATAAAAAATCATTTCTTGCTTTCCAGATAAACTAAATAGATGTCAGCCAAATTACCTGAAAAATTTTCATCGGTTTCAAAAAACGAGCCTGTAAACCTATAAACTGTTGGGCATGAGAAACCGGCTCTGAATGAAAAGCTGTCTAAAATCATTATTCATATGATTTATTGTTATTATTATTATAAAAAAAAACCTACAACAATATAATTAACAACAATGAACTAATAATTTAATTAGTGTTTTCAAATTATTTTTCAATAAAATTACAAGGGGTTATATGTTGAGCTTATAGCATCAAGAAGTAGACCGATTTTTTAACTCCCTCTTTCATGTTAATTATTAGGTGCAAAGAAGTGTAGAAGACCCTGCCATATTAGTGACAACTTACGAAGGAGAGCACAACCATCCACATCACCAAGCACAAATACAATTGAGTAGTAGTTCAAACCAAAGTGAAACAAACTCATATTTGGTTCCTATATCCTCACCCTCTCCTAGGAATCATCCATCTTCAACACTTGATTTGGTCCAGGCAAGAAAAATGGTAGCAATTGATGATGCCCAAAAGTCTTCTATCAAGCAGCTATTAGTTCAGCAAATGGCTACTTCTTTGACAAGAGATCCAAATTTCGCAACAGCACTTGCCACTGCCATTTCAGGAAGAATTTTGGATTTGGAAAAACCATGAATTCACACATGTGTTTGTATTGTACATTTGTACTAGACAAAGGTTTTTGTCCTTTTGCTTCATGTTATTAATTAGTATGAACATAAAATGAGCTGGGTATCTTCTTCGATCTTCATTCTTCACCAACGAAAAATAAGTGGGTTTTATTTATTTTTTACGGTATCATTTAATATACTCCCCCCGATATATCAGTACAAAAAAACCATCACTTCTTGAGAGTCAAAAGCCCTTGATAAAACGTTCCTCGCTAAAATTTTGTTTTTGGACTACTTTTTTTGTGGTCAAATCTGCCAACAAGTGGCCGCTATGAAATGTGACTCACATGTCATTCATTTATTGGCGGTTTTGACCACCAAAAAATGGTCGTAAAACAATTTCTCGTCTCTTAGCTGTTTAGGCTGTCAAAAAATTTAGCAAATGATGTTTTCTTGACGGCTTTTGACCTTTAAGAAGTGATGATTTTTTTGTAGTGTATTAATTCAAAAAATCCAAATTTTCCGTGACTTTTTAATTCAATAGAAACCAATTAATTAATTTATTTAACCAATTTCATAAACTTTTAGTGATCACTTTATAGAAAATGAGTACAATGAATCATGGAAGATAAAGATATAATTGATAAAATATAACTTTAAAATGTAAAAATGACAAGTAAAAAGAAAGAAAATTTTGTTGAAAAACATGTATGACTACCCATTCAAACGAATTCCACTATCGAGTTTATATATTTATACGTATGAGTTTTTTTGATGTAAAAGGTTATGAATTTTTTAAAACCAAAAGTATATTTTACTTATAAAAAAAAAATAAAAGGTTAAACGCACTTTCAATTCTTATATTATTTTTATTCACTACGTACCATGGTCCATGGTCATCTCTAGCAAGCGAAAATGTAACAGTAAGCTACAAACTAAATTCCTGGGAAACTAAGGTAGCATTTATTTATTCCTATGTTTGGTACACACTCGTACTAAAATGTTCCAAGGAAATAATTATTCCCAGTAATTTTTTTCGGCTCCTTTAATCCCCATTTTATTCCCAGCGCTAAGGGTGGGAATTATTTATTCCCAGCAGTTGAGATTAGTTTATGTCTCTAAAGTCCATTTCTACCCCTAAGTAACTGCAAGGCACACGATACCCACTATGTGTCATGTATACATAGTAAGGATATTTTAATAATTATAGCATTTCTTTGAAAAATAATTCCCAGGAACTCAAATAATCAACCAAACAGATTTTGTTAAATTTTCCATGGAAAAATATTCCCACTATTATATTCCTAGGAAAGTTAATGATGGGAATGCATTTTAATTCCATGAAACAAACGCCCCCTAACAGAAGATGAGAGGGGCTAGCTAGTTTTGTAATGCAAACACTTTAGCAATAGTAATTCGGAAGATGAAATGCAAACATATTTTTGTGTTGGCTCGGACTTTACGTGAAGGACACTCTTATACAAATTGATTGGCTAAATTGAGTGCAAGGGTGTGTTTGATCTGTTAAAAATCAGAGTACTGGACAGGACAACTTTTGTTGTACCCTGTTTGATTTGAAAATTGGTCATGGGACTGGACAAAACAGACAGCAAGGGAAAGGACAAAATGATTTTTTGTCCTTCAGTAAATCACAGCACAACTTTTTGTCCACAGTACAACTATAAAAAATACGAAAATACCCTTTTTATTTTCAAATATAAAGAAAATTATCCCCCTATCTCTGTTCGATACAATTTTGTCATGTCCTGTACTATCTTATTTTGTCTTGTACTGTCTTGTTCTGTCCTATACTGTTTTGTCCTGTACTTACTGTTTTGCAAATCAAACGCACCCTAATTTTTTTTTCTCATCAACTTGTAATCATTCCAAATTTTCCATATTTTTGTTAAAATATTGTTTAGCTGATATTCTAAGAATTAAGTTCCTTTGTTTGTAATTCCTCTTAATTAGTTTTATGAAAAAGATCTTAAGTAAGTTTATAGATCATACCAAACTTTTTAAAATGTACTCGTACAAAAAGTAAATAAATGATGGATAATCATAATATAAATCAGACTTATATTTAGATTTTTTATTTACTTACAACGAAGCTGAGGATCGAGACATCTAATATAAATATACTGTACTACACAAACTCTCGATCAAATCTAGTGGCATATATTTTGAACTTTTTTATCATATCAAACTTAGACTTTACAAAGTATAACTCGTCTAATCTCTGAGCTCATTTAATTTTACACCCGAAAAATATTTGAATGAATCCTATAAAAGTAAATATTGCTTATAGCACAGAAAAAAGTTATTAATCATATCATTATTGTTTGCCAAACTAAACCTTAGCATTCTACCAACAAAAAAAACCCTTAGCACAAGTATTATTGCTTTTTTGGTACATCATAAAATACACAAATATTTTTGTTTTTTTGTCGGATAGTCTAGTGGTTAGAAGTTTACACCTTAAAAATGAATAAATGAATATATTATATTCGAACTCCGATCCTTACAAAAATGTACAATATTTTTTACCAATTAATTGAGTTGAGCTCATGAAGATGAAATTACACAAGTATTATTGCTACTACAACAGGTATGTTTTCCGTGAAGAATAATAAATGAATTTTTTCTTCCGGTAAATAATAAATGAAAGTCACGGGAATTTTAACTATGCTGATTAAGTTACTAGAATAATAATGGGCACACGAACAACTGACTTTAATATATAGTTTGAGCAAAAAAAAAAAAAACTAACTTTAGAGATTATCACCGTAGTATGTGAAAATTATACTCCTAAATTGGTTGTAGAATCCATGGTCAATTTGCATTTTACATAAAGTTGTTGAATAACATTATGCAACAAATTTTCTGTAAGAAAAAAAAAACATTATGCAACAAAGAAAATTGACACAAAAACTATCAATACATTGCTTTAGTAAAACATGTTGTATGTGTCTTTGGGTTGTTGTCGGAGTTGAGAGGTATTTGCATGTACTTCGACACTCAAATTAGTAGATGCATGAAATAAAAGGGTTTCAAATGAAGAAGAATAACCGTTTCTATTGACATATCATGAAATCGTCGTCAATAAGAGAGAGACATTTAATGTAGGTTGTTGTTTAAGATATTGACTCTAACAATAGACTTTACGAGTGTCGTTTGTCCATGTTTATTGTGGTTCATTTGGAGGTTGATCCGTTGACACGAGTCAATCTTGTTTGAGCCGAACATGAAGAGTCTGAATTTTAGTGCAATCATATAACACACATGCGCGCACACACATAACCACCAATGATGACCAAATTTTTTTTACCTCTAATATTCAATCGTGCTTCTCAACATTTTCCTTCTAAAATTTGTATAACAACACTACGAAATTAAATAGTTTTTTTTCTTCTAAAAGGACTTATATAACATAAATCATATGGAGCACATTAAATATTTTGACCAATCAAAAAATTCTTAATTAAACCACCCTATTTTGTTCTCCATCCTATATACTACATCTTAAACCTTGGATCTCCCGCTCCTTAACTCTTAACTAAATCAGCTTATTAACTCATTAACAGAGCTGTTCATCCCCTCTCAGAATTTTTTAATTAATTGTCTATGTAATAAGCAATTAAGGGTGTACTCCCTCCGGCTTTAATTATAAGCAACTTTTCACTTTTTAGATTCATTGAATAACTAAGGTATCTGATCTATAATTAAGGCTAGATACATTAGTTATCCAATGAACCTAAAAAGTGTAAAGTTGTTTATAATTAAGGCCAAATAGAGTACTAGTGTAAGTCACCCTAAATTTAACTCAATTTGTAGAGATATTTATTACTACACAACAAGAATTTACAAGTGAAATATCTACCTTTAAAAGAGTGAAATTGTATTCATTAGACTAACTGACAACAAAATCCAAACAATAATATATCATAATTCATTTGCTGAATAATTGATAGTGCATTACAATATTTATTTTACAGTCATATTTCTTTTTCTAGAAAAATAATATTATATTAGTAAATTAATTAATTTTTTCTTTGTAGTAATATTTGTGCAAGTACTGTGATTTGTGATGACAAAAGAGAAGACATTATCCCTTAAGTAGGGTAGGGAATATGGTTGTTAGTGAAGAAAGAACCAAAAAGTTCCCTCCAAAATCCAAAACTTACCTCTCCTACACACGCCACCTTTTCAACTTCAACAAATCACGAAATCGAATTTAATGCCATCTCAGTTCGTTCTCAGTTCTCACACACACTCTCTTAAATTCATCCATCATGCGCTTCTTCTTTAAATCCCCCAATCCCACTCTCTCTCCCTTTCCTCACTCTTCCCATAACCGTCACTTACGCGTCGCCGATATTCTTCTCTCCGACGAAGAAAACACCGCCGTTGACTTCATGGACGCCGCCGTTCATCAAACACCGGAACCAGGATATTTTACTCGTCAGACCAAATGCTATTCTCCTGGAAGGTTTCTTGCTAGATTGTTTGCCGCGCTGAGGCCGAATAAGGACCGACGACGAAGTCTCAAACGCCGGGAGAAGATACCGTCGTCTCCGATCATTACTGAATTGAAAGACTGCGAAGAAGAAGAGTCGAGTGAGAATCTCTGTTTATTTGTAATTTGATTAGTTAATTTGAGAATTTCAGCTTCAATTTGATACCTAATTGCTACTGTTTATGCTTGATTTCCCCTGTGATTAGTTTTACTCATGATTTGTTAGTTTCTTTCAAGATGATTAGTTAATTTGAGAATCTTAAATTCAATTGATACCTAATTTAATTACTGATGATGCTTTGTTAGTTTCTTTCGCGATGATTCCAATTTTATTAAGCTAAACCTAAACTCGTGTAATTATCTGAAATAATATAGTCTGTGTCAAATAATCCAATTCTTGAATTGTTATCGCACACACAGCATAATTCGTTAAATTGATATCTTCTGTTAGTTAGTTACTGTTAGTTTTTGCAGTTAGTTCAGGTTAGTTTGGTAAGCTCTATCTCATTTAATCGAATGAATCACCAAAATGATTTTGTTTTTACCGTCATAAATAATAAGATTCAATGGTGATTTGAAGCGAAATTATTTTGGAACTTTTTGGGATGAAAGGAAAATGTTACCCAATTGTTAGATTTGTTCATCTATGAACAAATCAGATTCAATGCTTGTTTTGAGCGAGAAAAAAAAATTGATTTTTTTTTTGGGATGAAAGGAAAATTTGTGTTGGATTTGTTTATCTGTATGTTAACTTTATAATGGTGTTGGTGTTCTACAGGACAATTAGATTGGAATGATACATCTTTTAAGCTAGGAGTTGGTTGTGGTTTGCTATATGTGATTGCAGCAACTAAAAATGAGCTTAGCAAAATGGTTGAGCTGCGAAAAGAAATGGAAGCAATTCTTCAAAATATGAAAGGTGAACTTCAAAATGATGATGTGCTTGTTAAGTCATTGAAACAATGTGATGATGCTCTTGCCTGTTCCGTCACTGATATTCAAGTAGTTTCCTGCTCTGATAGCAGTCACCCTTCAGTTCATTCACGAAAACCGTATGTTCAGCCAGAGATGAAAAGCAACGTGGTTAGTAATCGTTTTCTAGGTTATAACATTAGTGAACAAGATGGACGTGCAGGAGAAATAAATGAGCTTCAGGCAGAATTTGAGTATGAGTTACAACGGTTGCAGCTGTATTTGGATGGAGAAGATGCATTTGAAGACGCACAACAAGAATGTGATGAGGTAAATTATTTCATGTTTGATTTTTCTCGTGATTATATTCATTTCCTGAATTTGATAGGCGATGAACCACTTCATAGTTGGCTGACCGATAAAATGATAATTTTGTACCAGTTAGACCTTAATTAGTTCATTATGTTATATGTTTGGTCTTTAATGGATATACTGCATTGTCAACCAATATACAGTCATGGACCTGTTATGTGCTTAGTACGATCTGTTTATGGGTTGCTACTTTTTTGTAATTTTGTATGAATCGCATCAGTTACATAAACCTTTCAAATATTGATTCAGAAATAGTCTCTTCAATCAGTTGAAAGGCAATGTCCAGATGGAGTTTCACTATAATGTCCTTTCAGTATCAAGAGGAGGCTACTTCTAGAAAAGAGGCCACTCTTGAATTTCCACAGACACAGGTTCTCAGAGTTATATTATTAATATGCGGTTATATGCTGCTTTTCCTTAGCCTTTGACTTTAAGCTGCCCCTTTAGGAACTTAGATGATTACATATTTCTGTTTACTTTGTTATTGGTTATTATTACATTCTAGAATGGCTGAAAATGCAAATTGACAGGTTGGTGTTAATGACTCTAATGAAAAAAGCGAGAGTTCAAGTTTTGGCGAAATAATAATGGAACGCCAAGAAGCAAATTATGACATGTCATTTGGAGTCCCTCCAGTTGAACTGGAGAGAAGGTTGCATGAACTACTTGAATCAAGACTTCAAGAACGGATAGTAGAGCTGGAGTCTGCTTTAGAATATGCTACACAAAAGTTCAATGAGAAGGAGATAAGGACAGCTTGGTGGGAAGACATTGAAAGACATATCCCGCACCATGTTCCAGAAACTTCTGGATTTACTTTCCCACTTGATCCTGAGGCTACTTTGAAGTTTAGTCAAGTTGTAGGATAGCTTTTGAAAGTGTGAAGTTTGATTGAGGCACCAAAATATTGTTACTGGTTTTACTTTCTGATTTACTTTCTTCTGTAAATGGTTTGGTTTAGAGGATGATTTGTAAAAGCTCCGGTTGGTGATAACCAACACGAGAATAGAATTTGAAGGGAGACAAAATGGCCTAGGCGCTCAATTTTAAGGGGATATAAGCCACTACTAGGGGCTGCTGTGTAAAATTTCTCTGGATTTAGCAATGAACACACACAAACTGCTAGGATCTATCATCTTGCTTAAGCAAATTAAACGTAGTATACATTTCTTCACTACTGTAACAAGATTTCATTTCATTTTCTCCACCATAATGAGTGTTTTTGAATTGCATTGGAGTTTTTATTTGTAATAGAAAAATCTGAGGGCTGAGGAGGAATGGAAGAAATATGATCATATGTGTTATGGTTTTGGATAAAAACACACACACACACACACTGGGACACATTAGTTAATCATCAATTTGAGATTGATCCTTTAATATTAAACCTTCCCTAAATGATCGTTAAATAATTTTTACTATAGACTTCAGATTGGAAAATTGAATCATTGAAATAAAAAACTGTGTTAGACTTATCAAAATCCATTTACATGGTAGGTGTGTAACAGTTAATATGGTAACAGTGACCTCGGTAAGGTCACAGTGACCTGTGCGTTTTAAAAAAAAAATTCATTGATGTTATTAATCAATGCTTCAAATATTCACGTGAACGCCTCACCAACAAAATTTTTAAACATAATATATTTAAATGAAACCAACATTTTAAATTTGATATTTGTCTTAGACTTACAGTTAAAAACTTAAAATTTTTAATGCGAATTTATCAATTATTTAAATTTAATAAGATTCTAAAGATGCTCCGTAAGCTTAACTCAATTGGTATGACGTGTTGCATGTATGTGTAGAGATCGGAGTTTGAACCCTGATATGCTTACTTAAAATGTCGGGACGACATTTTGGAGGACCTAAGCAATTAATTAAAATGGACCCTTCATAAAAAAAATTGTACTAAAAAAATGTATATAGACAATTTTTTTAAAAGAACATCATCTATTTAAATTATAAATAACATCAACAATTTCAAAATTAATTATTTATCTGTGTAACTAACATAAATAAAATGTCATATTTTAATTAATATCATTAAAAAAACATTTTAACTAAATCATATAACTACCTAAATATTTGTTTGAGACCCCTGATTTTTGGAGACCAAAGGCTGAGGACCACGATGCATTGGTCCAAGGCCTCCCCTACCCACTTATTCATTTTTAAAGGGCGTGAAATTATAGTCACTAATCTAACAAAAGAAAAATAAATTCAGAGATTAGTTCCTGAGCATACCACCAATTTATACTAAAAAATAGAAATTCTTCGTTGGTTTATTACTTGTGATGTGGGGTCTACCCGCAAGCCTGCATTGTTGTTGTCATTGCCAAATCAAATTGTAATGAAGCATAAAAGTGTTGGCTTAAATACTTATTTTTACGAGTAATTCCGTAAATTTAATTTTGTTGATAAAGACATTGCATCATAATATAGAGATCAAAGTTTGAATCATAATGTGTCAATTTGTCCATCTAAAAAAAAATTCTAACAACTAAATTACTGACCAAAAAAAAACTTAAGTAAATACTCCCTCCGTCCCATTATATAAGCACATTTACTACAAAAATCTAGTCCCAAAATATAAGCCCCTTTACAATTTTTATATTCAAATGCAACTTAGTAGTAATAATTAGGGGTATGTGTAAGCAAAAAAGTAATAAATATACCTAGTAAATTGTAAAGGAGCTTATATTTTGGGACTAGACTTTTGTAATAAAAATGCTTATATAATGGGACGGAGGGAATATTTTGAAAACCTCTCCAAAGACTAATTAGGCTTAAAAGTCCATTCCAAACGAAGTCACTACCTTTTGTCAAATAATACGTTTTACTAACAAATAACAATATTATCATTATTTTTTTGACAAAACGTTTTCGTTTGATCTGTAAAATGAATGTACTGGATAGAACAGTACAGGATAACACAAGGCAGAACAACACATGACAAATACTTACGGTATTGTACAAATTTTGTCTTGTATGATACTTAATAGATAAAATGTTATTTTGCTGATTTAGACAAGTTGTGCTGAGGACAAAAAGTTGTCCTATGGTTATGTGGGGGACAATAATATCTGATTTTGGTAGCTCGTTTGTTCGCTAGTCCCCATGTTTTTGATTATTGTCCACCTTGTATTGAACACATTATTTTGAATGAAATGAATTAAGTTTGTTCCTGTAAAAAAAAAAAAATCTGATTTTGTCCTGTCCCTTGACCCCTAGTTTGTCCAGACCCAGTAACAGTTTTAAAATCAAACACAGTACAACAAAAATTGTCCTGTCTAGTCCTTTATTTTTTAGCGGATCAAACGTAAAAATGAATCAAATACTGCTTTGGGTCCTTAATATAAGAAAAAAAATTATTTTTTAGATTTATTGGGTTTAGAATGCATCTAACCTTTAATATGGACTAGATACATTAGAAACTCAATGAATTTAAAAATTATTTTTTTTCTTATATTAAAGACCGAAAGAAGTATTATATGCAATGTATAATTCATTTCGAGATATTTGAAGCGAAAAAATAATTGGAATTACCTTTTATTCTTTAGATTAATGAAATGCCTAAATAAGAAAATGCATACTATAAGAGGAATGTTGCGTGCCCAAAAGGAAAGCGTTAATTCACCATTACTTTTTTAGACCAATTTAAATCATTTAATTCACCATGACTTAATTCTTTTATTGACCAAATTTGTGGGTTTGACCGACATTTTCTAACTTCTTTCTATTTCAGCCGGCACTATATAATGATTATATAATCTTGTGTTATCTATAAGTTTTATTGGATGATTTGGGTTAACAAATAACAACATGATGATGCTTCGATTTCTTCTTGTGGTTGTTATTATGTTGGTAAGTTGTACGGAGAGATACATGGCTAAAGGAGATAAATATACGCTAGAATCACTTAGAGCATCTTTGGTTAGACAAGAAGATACAATCATATTTGATGTGATTGAGAGAGCAAGGTTCCCACTCAATTCTCCTACCTATGATCAACATTATGCTTCCATTCCCCATTTTTCTGGCTCCTTGTTTGACTTCATTCTTAACCAAACGGAGGACATTCAAGCTAAGGTATGTTGCTACGCCCTTACACGGAGGACATTTAAGTATGGTTCATAGGCACCGTTACACGGAGGGGGCTAGACTACGCCCTTGTTTGGGATGAAGTCTCGCCTCCACGATACTAATTAGGGGTACACTTGTCTTTTGGACTTTAGTATTTATATTAGACTTGTAAAATTATAAATTTTAATTCATTCAATATCAATGAGCCGAACCTACCTTCATTGTAAATTTTGTATGTTATTATCATTGCAATGAGTTTTATATAATATAAAATGACGATATATTTGTACCAAAAAATAAATAAAAATGATGATATGTTATGTGTTAGACGGGGAGATATATCAATCCTGAAGAAAATTCATATGGAGAAAATTTACCAGTCTCACTTGTGCCACCTTACAACTTCTCACAGGTAACTCAACAAAACTCTTCTACGGATTGAACCTTTAGAACTTATTGTTTTATGACAGTGAAAATAATTCCTAAAAATGTGTAAGTTAGAAAGTTGAAAATTTTATTCTCAGGTATAAAACATTCTGAGGATATAAAAATATACTATCTCTATATTTTCTCTAAGGAATTATGTAACTACCTCTATATTTTCTCTTAAATAATTCTAAGGAGTTTCTATGTAGAACAAAACATTTTTTTTTCTTTCTAAACAATACATGGAAATAAGATTCCTAACCATCAAACAAAAGCACCAAGATATTTCAAGCATCTTCATTATGGAAAAATATGCATTATTTGTTTTGAACTTTGTCTTTAGTTTTTGCATCCTGCAGCTGCTTTGGTTAACATAAACAAGAGCATAAAGGAAGTGTATTTCCATGAGATACTTCCACTTTTTGCTGCTACTGGGGATGATGGCAACTATGCACAAACTGCAACAAGCGATATTTTACTATTGCAGGTAAAATTTCTCATCTAAGTTACTATTTTCAAAGTAACATATATCGTTCATGTAATAATATGAAATTATAAAATAAATTCTCATTTTCTTAAAATTAAAACTCAAGCAAGAAATTAAATAAAGATTAGAAAATCAATTAAATATAGAACAAATATGATCCTGGACACTTTTATCCTTACTCTAGACAATATATATATATATATATATATATATAGAGGGCATATCAAGTAAGAGGAGTTATTATAATGAGAGATGAGAGGAGTAAATAACATCCATTAGATTTTATCATACGGTTCTAATCAAATAAGACCCATTTTATGTGTTCACACTGTAACCCTTCTCTCTTCATCATCTTCGTCCTCGTTATTTCGTTCACGGTAGATTCTTAAATTCTCATTCTCAAAGAGGAGACGAGACCCATTTCGACAAAATAAAAACAAGACCCTATAGTCTCAACTAATTTCCTCCATCTCCAACAACTGTTCTTTAAATTGATGAAAACGGTAATAAAGTCCTTCTATCTACCCAGAGGCAATTGAAGCAAAATTTAAATACTGCATTCATATCATTCAAAATGGGGAACAAGAGGATAACAATTGGAGCAGAGGGAGACAGCGTGCGTGAGAGAGAAGAGAAAGAAAACTCCAATAAAAAGAATAATGATGGTGGGGGATTTTACCCTAGATCTATATAATTACTTAATTAGAGAACAATTTGAATTTTTGTTCAATTGATTTCTTTGAATTTTTGCAATAAGAGGCGAAAAGTAAAGAATGGTTAGAACGAAATAAGAAAGTAAGAGACGATGAAGAAAGAAGGGTTACAGTGTGAACATATAAAATGGGTCTTGTTTAATTAGAACCGTATGATTAAATCTAATGGATGTTATTTACTTCTCTCATCTCTCATAATAAGAATCCCTCTCACTTGATATGTCCTCTCTATATATATATATATATATATATATCCGCAGGCCATCTCTAGAAGGATTCATTATGGGAAGTTTGTAGCTGAGGTGAAGTTCAAGGAATCGCCTCATGACTATGAGCCTTTAATTCGTGCCAAGGTATATACATTTAATGAAAATTATGCTAGTCAAATATTTTATCTTTCAAGTCAATGAATGGAGTTTAAGAACAATGACACTAAATTCTTGCAAAAGATTATATACCGGGCATCACTTCTGTGTGAATTATTCTAGCAAAACACAATCTTAATTTGTGTGGGATCTACATGTTTTACTTCAGTGAAACTCGTTTGAATTCAAATCAATTAAAAAAATGCGTGTTGTTAACATTCCTCTTTTTGCACTATTATATAGTTGTTATCATTTCGCTTTTACAGGACAAAGAAGCATTACTAAAATTGTTGACTGTGAAGAGCGTAGAAGATATAGTTGTGAAGAGAGTCGAAAAGAAAGCAATGGTGTTTGGTCAGGATGTCAGCCTTGACAACGGTGTCAAGGGAAAATACAAGGTTGATCCAGTAAAAGTTTCTCGACTATATCGAGATTGGATAATACCCATGACAAAAACTGTTGAAGTCGAGTACTTACTACGTCGTCTCGATTGAACCCATCTAATGCCATTGAAATAGAAGAATAATATGGTATCATTATTCAAATGATGAATCAAATTCTTAAGCATCTTCAAATTGTGCACAACCAAAATATGTAGTTGCTTGATTCTTTTTTAGTAGACCTTCATATATTGAAATAACAACTTTAAATAAATACTTTAACATGTTTCTACTTCTTCTTCTTTTTTTAAATGGTGCAATTATGTTAGAACTTAAAATTGGTTCCATATATTTTTTTTCTACTTTTTCTGTTGATTGTCTAAAAAAGG